>OZ034973.1:2494631-3094631 GCA_964030785.1 Siderastrea siderea
ATCGCTTCGTCATGAGGTGATACGCATTTATCCAGACTTTCCTTAATCTATTCAAGATTCAAGGCGCCGCCAAATGCCAAAATTCAAAGCCGCCAAAGAGGCAGGTAAGACGGCCTTTTTTCATCCAAGCAAGCCGGATTTACTGTATATTAATGGAGAACTTATTCCAGAATAATATCCTTATGAGACACTGAATTGTCATAACTTTGTGACCGATTTTCATCTCAAAACACATGATATTTTGAGTTGTTTTGAATTAATCCAACATCTCGCTAGCGGGTAAAGAACGGAGCTCCAGTAGGAATGTTAGATGAAGTCTTCTTATTTCCATCTTTCATTCTCAGAGGTGGGTTACATGTATTTTTGTTTGTATGTGTACCTTCATTATAATTCTGTCCGTACCAATGTCGCATGTTCGTATTTGGATCTTACAAAATTTGCTTTCACATCTTCTATAGAAGAACCAAGTATATATTTATTACGGTTCTTAATTTCTTCAATCCTTAGCTTACTCGGAACGATTAAACTTAACCGGTTTGGAAATCGTTGTTTACGTAAGCTAAATTCTGGTAGGTAGTTTGAAAATTGTTTCTCTAAATGTAAGAGGCATCAGTAATTTTAAGAAGAGACGCACAATTTTCGCCGGTGTCGCCGAAAGAATGCAGATGTAATTTTCCTACAAGAAACACACTCGGTTTTAGAGTCTGAAAAACAATGGAATAATGAATGGGGTGGTAAAATGCTTTTCTCACATGGTAGTCCCAACTCATGTGGGACCGCAATTCTGATAAGTAACAAAGCTAATTGAACGGAACTTTCTACAACTGCAGACCCCTTGGGGCGCTTTATTATCTCAAAAGTTCAAGTTGATGATAAAGTGTATGTACTCGTGAACATTTACGCACCAAACAAAGATAAAGACTCGACCTTTTTTTTTAGAAAATTGCACACTTTGCTTCAAATCGAAAATTTAGATTCTGAAGAAAACATTATTCTAGGTGGAGACTTCAATTGTCCTTTAAACCCAATTCTAGACAAGCGAGGTGGAATAATGATCCCAAGGAAATCGGTCGTGGAGAGTATAGAAACCTTGCAAAACGAGTTAGATCTTGTTGATATTTGGAGGGTTAAACATCCTCTGACAAAAAGTTACACGTGGAGCCAAAAGTCCCCCACAATATTATGTCGTTTAGATTTCTGGCTAATTTCTAATAATCTTTGCGATTTTGTCGACTCAACTGATATTATTCCTGCAATAAGAACTGATCACGCGGCTATTAGCATAGTCTTCAGTAGAACTGGAGAAGCAAAAGGCCCTGGAATGTGGAAAATGAATGCTTCTCTGTTAGATGATGAAGAACACTTAAAACATTTGGGTGCCAATATACCTCGATGGACGTCTGAGGGTGAAAATCAATTATCTGACAAACGCTGCGTTTGGGATTGGGTCAAATACAATATCAGAATGCACGCAATTAAATACTCTAAAGAGAAGGCCAAGAAAAGAAACCAAAAAGAAAAGTTGTTTCAACAAGAACACGAAGAAACAACACAGGCTTTATGAAAACAATCCCAATGATTTAAATAGATCGCGTTTAAATGAAATCAAAGAGAAGTTAGAATTGCTTTACGAAGAGAAAACAAATGGAATCATCGTACGTGCGAGAGCCCGCTGGCATGAGCACGGTGAACGAAGTACTAAATACTTTCTGAATTTGGAAAAGAGAAACCATGTCAAAAAACATATTAGAAAGTTGTCAATAAGCGGTGTTATAACAACGGATCCACATTGTATACTATCAGTACAAAAGAAATTTTATCAGAACTTATACCAAACAAAAGCAACAGACTCTGATTGTGTAAAGTCGTTTCTAAATGATTTGAACATTCCCCAATTATCTGAAGAACAAAAGCAATCATGTGAAGACGGAATTACAGCTGAAGAATGTAGTGAGATCTTGGAAACTTTTCAGAATAATAAATCTCCGGGAAACGATGGAATACCAATTGAATTTTATAAGAAATGCTGGAATCTTATTTGCGAACCGTTTATTAATTGTGTAAATGAGTCCTTTAAAAAGGAAGAAATGTCCAATTCCCAGAGACAAGCTGTCATTACTTTGATTGAAAAAAAAGGTAAAGATCGTACGTGCATATAAAATTGGAGGCCTATCTCTCTCGTCAATGTAGATGCTAAAGTAATCTCGAAAGTAACTGCCACAAGAATAAAAAATATTCTGCCGCATATCATTCATTGCAATCAAAGTGGTTACGTTAAAGACCGCTATATCGGTGAGACGATCAGGTCTATTTTTGACATCATGGATTTTACAGAAAAGAATAATATACCTGGCCTGTTGATATTTATTGATTTCCAAAAAGCCTTCGACTCTTTAGAATGGAATTTCTTGTTTCATTGTCTGGATGCATTCAATTTCGGTCCCGAATTCAAATGTTGGCTTTGTCACCTTATCTTTTTCTTCTAGCTGTAGAGATATTAGCAATTGCGGTAAGGGATAATGTGGAAATAAAAGGGATTGCAATTGAACAACAGGAAACTAAACTCCTCCAATACGCTGATGATCCAACTGCAGTTCTTTCTAATGTAGAATCGGCACATAGACTCTTTCAGCTGTTAGACGAATTTAAAAATTTGTCAGGTTTCAAAATAAATAGATCAAAGACGGAGGGGATGTGGATAGGCACGCTGAAAGATAGTGAAATGAAACCCCTCGGTATTAAATGGCCTCAAGATCCAATAAAAGCCCTCGGAGTCTTCTTCTCATATGACAAAAAATTGTTCTATTTGAAAAACTTCTCCGACAAACTTGACGACATAAAAAAGTTGATCAATACTTGGTCGTCCAGGGGGCTATCTCTCTACGGAAAAGTTACCATAATTAAAACTCTGCTCCTTCCAAAAATTGTATACCTATCCTCTGTGTTGCCTACACCCAAAAATATTATTAAAGAACTGAACCGTTTGATTTACAAGTTTTTATGGAACGGTAAAGATAAAGTGACCAGAGTATCTGTAATTAATAATTATGAAGGTGGAGGTCTTAACATGGCTGATATTGAAAACATGATTAAATCTCTCCGCCTCTCCTGGCTCAAAAGAATTTTTGGTGAAAACTTGGGAGCATGGAAAAATTACTTAAACTATCTCTTAAAAGAAACAGGTGGCTTGGCTCTTTTCAGTTGTAACTACAACACTAAAGATCTCAATATTAATTCGCAGTTCTACTTAGAACTATTGGAATGGTGGTCTCAGTTTCGCGAAGACAATGCAGTTGACAACAGATGGCAATACATTATTTGGAATAACCAGGAAATCAGAATCAATAATAAACCAGTATTTTATAAAAAGTATTTTCACTATGGAATCCGAACTACAAGAGACCTTCGATTTGACGTCAATAATATCGATTCTTACAAATTAGTTGAAAAACACTTAGAAAAGACCAACTTTCTGGAATGGACTGGTTTGCGTCATTCAATTCCCCCTAACCTACGAAATCCCAATCTACAACTATGGCCATAATTCTTGGGACACTTTGCTCAAATGGCGTCCCGTTAGCGTCATTTGAAAAATTCTCTTACCTCGCCCCCCTCCCCCCTGTACAATGTTGAAGTTAGGATTTGAAACTGGTGACTGATCTTCAACATTGTTTGGGGAGGTTGGGGGGGGGGGGCACAGATAGTCATAAAACCTGTAAAAGACTTCTAATTACAGTGGAGATTACATTTTCTTACTTACTTATAGACCAGTTTGAAAGAGAGAGCGTTTGTCGCTTAGAATATAAGCTTTGATTAGTAGAAATAGCCAGTCTCGTTTCGGAAATAGCTCGAACAAGCCATAGTCTTGGGTTGTTAGTATATTTTATCATCACATGCGGCATTACTTTGCGGACTATTAATTGAAGATACAGGAAGTGGTATTTATGACATCTTTTCATATTTTCTTTTCGGGCTAAAATATGCGTTTATAGGGTTCTGTTTCCTTACTGATATAAAAAAGCGTTGTTCAATGACAGGCAATATTGCTATTTTCACGAACAGTCTGATTAACAGAAGAACGCTATATGAGCGTTGAAACATACACGTTTATGTTATCACTGCGTTAACAGTACTCAGCTAAAAAAGCGACAGTACTCACACAAATTGTCAGGCGTAACAACACAGGTTATTCAGGTTTACTTTTGTTTTCTATGGCAATATGTTAACAATAGTTTCTTCAACTTACTGAGATTGAAAAGTCTCGAATGATCCCTAGCTATCGAATTTTATCAACAGTACTCACCTATAGACAAGAAGTAAATATTCCCTCTCTTGTTTATTTTAGTGCAAATATGCCGAGTACTGTACTAAAGTCGACCAAAACGAGCATCATTGATATGGAAAACCTGATTAAACTATTATTCTAATAGGAGTGATACATTTGAACCACTTTTACTGGGATTCTTTCTATTCTAGAACGAGAAAAAGCAGAAAATGTTGCTGAGTACTGTTGCCGAGTACTGTTGGCGTTACTCATTAACCATGACGTATTATACGCGTGACTTGAATTCCAGTTCGAAGTGTCTGGTGAGGAACTGCGATTTATTAGCATTCAACGGAAAGAAAATATTTTCAAATGCAGAGTGAATTGTGTCACTTGGGTAAAAAGGGCACCCAATAGCCTCATTGATTTGCTGTTGGGACAATAAAAATCCGTTTTCAAGCTTGCTCAGTCAATGCTATTACTTCGTAAAATAAGCCTTACATTTGTTGCAAGTACGTTCTCTCTCTTTTAACAGTAATTAGGGTATCGTTTTGGTGTGATAACTTCGTCTTTCAATGAGAAAAGTCACTCGAGTGTATTATATTTTACACACCAAGAACCGTTCCACCAACATTTTGCTGGAATGACACTTACCCACCCCTCCCCCAACTATTCTTGTGTCACATGTGCCATTTGTAATGCAAAACGCCCGCAACCACAGTTTACCGCTGAAACTGTACATAAGTCACAGAGTTTGGTTGGTTTGCAGTTACACTGGGCAATTTCGTCATCGATCTCATTCGGACAACTATGGCCATAATTCTTGGGACACTTTGCTCAAATGGCGTCCCGTTAGCGTCATTTGAAAAATTCTCTTACTTCGCCCCCCTCCCCCCTGTACAATGTTGAAGTTAGGATTTGAAACTGGTGACTGATCTTCAACATTGTTTGGGGAGGTTGGGGGGGGGGGGGCACAGATAGTCATAAGACCTGTAAAAGACTTCTAATTACAGTGGAGATTACATTTTCTTACTTACTTATCGACCAGTTTGAAAGAGAGAGCGTTTGTCGCTTAGAATATAAGCTTTGATTAGTAGAAATAGCCAGTCTCGTTTCGGAAATAGCTCGAACAAGCCATAGTCTTGGGTTGTTAGTATATTTTATCATCACATGCGGCATTACTTTGCGGACTATTAATTGAAGATACAGGAAGTGGTATTTATGACATCTTTTCATATTTTCTTTTCGGGCTAAAATATGCGTTTATAGGGTTCTGTTTCCTTACTGATATAAAAAAGCGTTGTTCAATGACAGGCAATATTGCTATTTTCACAAACAGTCTGATTTAACAGAAGAACGCTATATGAGCGTTGAAACATACACGTTTATGTTATCACTGCGTTAACAGTACTCAGCTAAAAAAGCGACAGTACTCACACAAATTGTCAGGCGTAACAACACAGGTTATTCAGGTTTACTTTTGTTTTCTATGGCAATATGTTAACAATAGTTTCTTCAACTTACTGAGATTGAAAAGTCTCGAATGATCCCTAGCTATCGAATTTTATCAACAGTACTCACCTATAGACAAGAAGTAAATATTCCCTCTCTTGTTTATTTTAGTGCAAATATGCCGAGTACTGTACTAAAGTCGACCAAAACGAGCATCATTGATATGGAAAACCTGATTAAACTATTATTCTAATAGGAGTGATACATTTGAACCACCTTTACTGGGATTCTTTCTATTCTAGAACGAGAAAAAGCAGAAAATGTTGCTGAGTACTGTTGCCGAGTACTGTTGGCGTTACTCATTAACCATGACGTATTATACGCGTGACTTGAATTCCAGTTCGAAGTGTCTGGTGAGGAACTGCGATTTATTAGCATTCAACGGAAAGAAAATATTTTCAAATGCAGAGTGAATTGTGTCACTTGGGTAAAAAGGGCACCCAATAGCCTTATTGATTTGCTGTTGGGACAATAAAAATCCGTTTTCAAGCTTGCTCAGTCAATGCTATTACTTCGTAAAATAAGCCTTACATTTGTTGCAAGTACGTTCTCTCTCTTTTAACAGTAATTAGGGTATCGTTTTGGTGTGATAACTTCGTCTTTCAATGAGAAAAGTCACTCGAGTGTATTATATTTTACACACCAAGAACCGTTCCACCAACATTTTGCTGGAATGACACTTACCCACCCCTCCCCCAACTATTCTTGTGTCACATGTGCCATTTGTAATGCAAAACGCCCGCAACCACAGTTTACCGCTGAAACTGTACATAAGTCACAGAGTTTGGTTGGTTTGCAGTTACACTGGGCAATTTCGTCATCGATCTCATTCGGACAACTATGGCCATAATTCTTGGGACACTTTGCTCAAATGGCGTCCCGTTAGCGTCATTTGAAAAATTCTCTTACTTCGCCCCCCTCCCCCCTGTACAATGTTGAAGTTAGGATTTGAAACTGGTGACTGATCTTCAACATTGTTTGGGGAGGTTGGGGGGGGGGGGCACAGATAGTCATAAGACCTGTAAAAGACTTCTAATTACAGTGGAGATTACATTTTCTTACTTACTTATAGACCAGTTTGAAAGAGAGAGCGTTTGTCGCTTAGAATATAAGCTTTGATTAGTAGAAATAGCCAGTCTCGTTTCGGAAATAGCTCGAACAAGCCATAGTCTTGGGTTGTTAGTATATTTTATCATCACATGCGGCATTACTTTGCGGACTATTAATTGAAGATACAGGAAGTGGTATTTATGACATCTTTTCATATTTTCTTTTCGGGCTAAAATATGCGTTTATAGGGTTCTGTTTCCTTACTGATATAAAAAAGCGTTGTTCAATGACAGGCAATATTGCTATTTTCACAAACAGTCTGATTTAACAGAAGAACGCTATATGAGCGTTGAAACATACACGTTTATGTTATCACTGCGTTAACAGTACTCAGCTAAATAAGCGACAGTACTCACACAAATTGTCAGGCGTAACAACACAGGTTATTCAGGTTTACTTTTGTTTTCTATGGCAGTAGTTATAGAGTTGGGGGTACCAGATCATTTTGAAAAATGATCTGTTACCAAACCCAACTCTATATCTACTTTCCATATGATGGTTTACATCTGATGGTATTATTTTATGGTATTATTTTATGGAAATCTATATGTTTTTATTTCATGTGGTACCGAACGCATTTTCCATTGCGTGACTCCATCACGGCAATAGAATCCTCGGCATGACAAGTATTTGGTTGGCTTGCGTTAGCAAGACATTCAAAGACGAAGTCACGGGGATGGAGGATTCGTCATTGCAAAAGGCGTCTTGGTGGGAAGAGCTTGAAGAGCGATGGACGCCTATAATGTGATGGTATTATTTTATGGTTTTATTTTATGGAAATCTATATGTTTTATTTCATGCGGAAACCAACGCATTCTTCCATCGCGTGACTTCATTCAACTGGAAGTCTTAAAAACCACAGGGACTTTCCCGAGGAAATGAGTCATGAAGTTTTTCAATTGTTTTTCTAACGCGTTAGACAGTTCTTTTTGTCTTGAAAACCACAGGGACTTTCCCGATGAGTCATCAGAGTGCCATAGATCCATGAACTAAACTGTGCTTGCGGAACTTGTATGGAGGCCGACACAGCTGTGTCGTGACGTCACATCTTCAGATTGCATAATGTCCGTAAGCGAAACTATTGATTCCATCGTTTGCTATATATCGTTTATCGTCGAAACAGCTGAGTGACACTTTATTGAGCTCGTAGCTACCCAGTTGATGATTGATACTTCTGATTGTTTTCATGGTATGATGTATTTGTTTGTTATTAATTAATACATTTTTATAGTCTTCATGTTTTATATTGTTCTTTATTATGTTCTTCTTGATTCCCTTGGCTGTTTTTCCTACTTTCTGGTTGTCTTTTATGTAACTGTACATTTTTGATCGCAAACCGATGAATTCTGTGATTGGTATTCCAGCTGCTTCATCCTTGAATTTACCGATTACCTTCTTGTTTGTCTTATCAAAATACGGAGAGTTTTCTCGATAGTCCCTGTTGTCAAATCGATCTTTATCATTCCAAAAGTCTCTGTACACATCTTCAGCTTCAATCTCATATGTTAGACTGTCTGTGTCAGTGAAGAGCAGCTTGGCTTTGTCTCCATACTTTTCTTTTATGTAGTTATAATGAAAATCATACATCAATGTCTTACTTAGATCAAGAATACACATACCCACATATGCCGGCCTGTTTAGAGTTAGCGTTTCTTTGATTTTATGCACTGCTACCAGATTTTCATTGAATATTTTGCTACTTACATAAGTTGGTTTAGAAGCCATTTTCAATAATTTCTTTTCATCAGTAATAAGTCTGACATCAACTCTCTTTCTTATGTTCTCCATAGTTTTACCAAACACTGAGTTATTCATTAGCTTGAAGAAATCTTTTTCGAATGAATTTTTCGCTTGAGTACGTTTTTGTGTATTGAAGTCAATGTATTGTTTGAGCCAAGGTGACTGATTGAATTCTAATACTCTGTGCACTTTCTTTACTTTCAATCCAAGATCAATATACAACTGCAGATTTCTATAGTGTAGGACATATTTTTCTTTGTCACATAATGTAGGAATCAGTTTATGCACCAGTTGAACTTTTTCTGTATGTTCTTACAATATCCAGACAACATATCATCAGTTACTTTAACCTTTTCCGGTCCTAGAGGGTAGTCGTTATGAAGATCATGCAACTCTTTGGGGTATTCTAGATCAACTTCTAGTATTAACCCTTTATTGCTGTTTTCATTATACTGAGCTAAATTGATTTTATTAATCTGCTTTTCCGTCAACCATTTGAAACCACCAGTGGGGAGATATTGACTCATAGCCCAACCGTATAAATTATTAGCATCAAGGTACATAATATACTTTGAGGGCGCCTTCTCGTCGTATTCTCTTATGTATTTGTTGTTCGCTTTTCCATATCGATTGGCAATATAAGATATACCACCACGCATGCCTTTTTCAATGAATTGAAACATGTCTATGTCTGTCATTAGTTCTAGTTTAATATTGGTCATCTTCAACATAGCATCCCATGATAATCCTGGAGATGTGAAGTAGTGACAGGGGTCAAGTTTGTAATACTGAAGACATGTTTTACGGAAGTTTTCAAACACGTCGGCTAATAGAAGAATATCAGACTTAAGATATAGATTGTGGTATTCACCCATCGTTTGTAATTAAAATGTATTCCAAACTTTTTGAGCATGGCTATAATCCTCATCTGTTATGTGCTCATTATTCAATATGCTGTAAAATTCTTCTTTCGTTGGCAATTCTGTTTTATTGAATTTTTCAAAACTGTCCATGTAATCGTACGGATAAATACCTTTTCGTGTCATAAGATTGAATTTTTCTTTTTGGAATCTTTTGTTTGTATATTTTAAAGCTTCTGCTGGTAAGTTGCTGACTAATTTATCCAAACTTGAGCTCATGAATTGGAAACTGTCAATGAATGTCAGATGGTTACCAAGCATGAACGCCATATATTTTTCCATATTGTTTGGAATTGCATTTATGTCCATTTTAATCTCTTTTCCGTTTTTGGTGTATGCATGTTTCTTAACAATAGCTCCAATCTCTTGCATTATAAAATGACTGTCATAACCTCTCAAATTATGGAATATAACAGGAATTTTAATTTCTTCTGGATTTATTCTGAGTTTCAGATTGCATTCTTGATGTGCTGAGCCTCTGTATTTGCCAGTAATATGACAATGATCTCTGACCCGAATGTCTTTTTCAGTATATTTTTTATCACAGATGTGACATGTTGTTGCTTTTTTGAATTCATTTTCATCCTCTTTTGTCATTCTCAATGGTTTATCGAAATGTTTTTTCATAGCTTTTTTACAGTATTTTACTTCTTCTAACATATTTTCCATGAATTTGTAAACAGCCTTTTCACCCCTATATAGTTGTATTGGTTTTGTATGCTTATCATCATAACAGCAAACCACTTTATAACCATATCCACAGTCTGTATGTCTTTGGTAGGCTTCGGTGTATGATTTATTACTGTCTGGTTGACATCCTTGTACCTTTTCAGTTATAGCCTCAAAATCAGCGTAAATGACAAATGGCACAGGTTGCTGTTTATGAAAGTTGTTGAATTTCAGTATGTTATTGTCTTTGTCAGGCATTTTTATTGCTTGCTGACCGTTCACTTGAATACAGTTTTCTTTGTGATTGTTTAATACTCTTTCAGAACTGAAACATTGCAGACAGTACATACAAAAGTGTTTCCTCTCTTTGTGTTTTGTTTGATTATACATGAACTTGTTGAAATCCTTTATGAGAACATAATGCTTGTTTTCATTTTCAGTTACCAGAAGTAGTTCCATATGATCTTCATACTGTTCTTTGGAAACATAGATGGGATATGGCTCTTTGTTTTCATATCCGAATACGTTTATATTGATACTGTTTTGCTTCTCAATTTTGTTGTAATGTTTGACATTAACTGGAAAATCAATGTTTGAATAATCTAACTTTTCAACGTATTGTTTGTCTGTCTTTTTTATTCTTTGAGGATATTTTTCCTGTTGGTTTGAATGTCTTATGTGACACCATCTGAAACATTCATTATCCTCATTTTTCATGTTTATTAAGCCTTTAGCACTGTTTCGCAGTTCGTAAGGCAGTTGGATATATGAGGATCCTTTCATGGGTTTGTATTTGACAATGTTGAGGTAATGGCTATCAACAGATTGGATGGTCCATCCTGAACCTTCTGATATCCACTGGGAGATCAGGTTTAAGATATTTTGTTTAGACATTTGTAATGCTTTATTGATTTCTGTTTGGTTAGTAATTGTTTGGACTGTACTGTTGAAATATGCAGTTTTAATCACTGTTTCACCATCAGACATTTTATTGAATGTGACTTTCAATGTTTCAACATATTTCAAGCCTTTTATTTCATTCAACAGTGTGTTAATATGAGATTCTGTAGCCTTTCTGGTGTTTTGCATTTGAACCAAAGGGTCTTTATTGTTTTTAATGCTGATTTGGTACGACTTAGTGTAGCCTTTTAAAGCTTTGTCTGTTTGTTCTATTTTGGTTCTTGGTGCTGGAACCGGTTTTTGAACTGCATTTTGTTTAGTTCTTGATGCTGGAACTGGTTTGTAATCATCCCTGAATTCTGGAGGCGGTAGAATGATGTTTTCTTCATATTCTTTAGCCATCTGTTTGACACTCTTGCGAGGTGTTGGTACTGGTGGTCTTGGTTTATAAGTCCTTGGTGCTGGAACTGGTTTGGTATCATCTACCACAATTATTTTGAGCTTTTTTTCTTGCTTTAATAGCAATTTGATAAGTTCTGATTTACTGAGTTTCTTAAGATCTCTCTTGTTCATATTTATATGATTAGATTTTTCCATATATATATACTATAGGTTTTATTTTTAAATGGTATTTTAATCTGCGTTTAAATGGGGTTATAATTCAAATGATCCAAAGCATGGATCCTTGGAACTATATTGAAAGAATTTATTTTTTCTGTATTATGTCAATTATTTTTCTCCATGATATTGATGCAATGCTATTTTTTCGGTGCTTTATCGTCTTCAAATGACAATGCTTGCCAGCCAGTGTATAGTTACGACCTGTTTTACAAATATCACAATACCATTCTTTGTCTAGCATGTACTTCGATTTTTGTCGTCTTAAAGCATCCTTCCTCTCTTCTTCAGTTGAATACTTTGGTGGTCTACCTCGACCTCTCTTAACATTCTGATTTTCCATATATATATTAATACTATATATATATTTTTAAATAGATTAGGTGTGTTTAAACCCATTCACCAGAGAAGATGATAGCTCTATGTCTTAATAAATCGAAATCTCTACCAGTTACTACATTCATATATATTATTATTATATTGTTTGTAAATCCTTAAACGATATCCAACTGTTAAAATTATCACTGTATCCTTTCCACTTCACCAAAGCTTGTTTCTTCTTATAATCCCTCCGAATGACTTTATCAATACGGAAAACATCCTGTCTGGCTTTTAATAATTCGGGTTCATAAAAACTCCCTTGAATATCTTCACCTCTGAGATCCTTTAGTTTGTAAGTTGTTGGATTCGTATATTGGATTTTATCAACTGTAAAAACTTCCTCAGTCCAGTTTGGAGTATATCCTTTATCGAATACATTCCGTTTATACTTCGAAATTCGAACCTTATCACCCATTTTAAATTTAGGTTTCTGTTTTAATGTTTCCATATCACCGTATAGATTAAAGTAAACAACTCCTTCATTCTTCTTTTTACTGGCTTCTACAGGTGTCATTTTTATTGAACTGTGTTTAGTGTTGTTATACTGTTTCACTAATTTGGGTAACATGTCTAAATACTGTGTATTACCTTGAATAGTAAACTGCTTCCACATCTTGGTTTTGATTGTTCGGTTCCATCTTTCACAAACTGACGACTTTTCTTCATTCTCAGTTGAGTACAAGGTTATTTTATTCTTATCAAGTAGTTCCTTAACATGTTTGTTGTAATACTCTTTGCCCTTATCAGTCCATAAATATTCCGGTTTTCTACCTTCTTTAAGGATTGTTTTAAAAGCATTCATAACGGTTTCACCCTTTTTATCTTTTAATGGAACGATCCAACCGTATTTAGAGAATACATCTAAAACCATAAGAAGATATCTGTAGCCAGCGTTCCATCGACTGAACTTTTGCATCTCAACAATATCAGAGCACCATATTTCGTCAATATGATTTACAATAACACGCCGTCGAGTAAAGTTACGCTTTATGGGCTTATGAAGCTCATCAGCTAATTTTTCTTGCCAGTTTTTTTCTTCACTCGACGGCCTTTCCCGTTTTTTGTCTTCCTTTGTTTTACACCGAGACCTAGTTTCTGCTTCGTGTTAATCATATTTCTAGCCAGCCAATGTCCCCATTGTCTTTCATTGTAAGGCACACTGTCTAGAGCCTTAACCATTTTTCTATCAGCTTTATTCTTGCATTTTTTGTCATCCTTGCAAACCGAATAATCGACGTCGTGTTGCATTGCTATTGCATCCGTTTTACCAGTCGGTTTATCATATATTTTTAATATTTCACCTGTCACTGGATCGTACTCTAACTGCTTATCGAGAGGGTTGTATGGTCCTGTATATCGATGCCCAGGCAAAGTCCAGCCTGATTTTGGTTTAGGTAGCCTTCCAATGGCTTTATGGATATCTAAACTACCACCATCCAAATCCTTTCTGTCGGTTTTATACTTTCTATTCGGTCTTATTTTAGTGGATAATTGATCAAGAGCTTGACTTCCGACATTTTGAATCATTGGATTCAACTTATCCAGAGCATAATCGATAGCCTTTTTCTGCAGTTTTGGGTTTCTCAAGGCTTCTGATCCATAATATCTTCCCATTTCAACTGCTTTTTTTCCAAGCCAAGGAATACCGTGGTGAATCAATAAATCAGCACCTGTTGATGCTACTGTATCTAGTACGCCCGCCCCTTTCGACGGGCCAGCCCGTTTCCCGCCTGTTTAACGAATTTCGTCTTAGTGATTCCACATTCAGAGCATTTGCATTTAAGCATAAGCCTCCCATTTTTAGCCTTTTCATATCTTTCACTTCCAGGTACACATTCTGTTATCTTTTTCTGTTTCACGCAATATGATTTCATATATAATATGATTAGATTAGATTAAGGTTCAATATATACGTTCTCATATTTACCAGTTTTTGGATTTTTCACCAAACGTATGACAGTACCCTTCTTTGGTTTAGTCCAGAATTTCTTGCTTGTTATACCTGTTGGTCCTGTGAAAGCACCTTTCAAGACATCACCAGACCAATATCGGTCAAATACATGGTTGGTTGATGGAATTACTTTGCGAGTTATTTGTTCGGCTATTTTGGCTGCCTCGAAAGCTTTACCTAATGGATTTTCACCTCCCTTTTGGCTTTTGACGAATTTCGTCTTAGTAATACCACAATCTGAGCATTTACATTTAAGCATAAGCCTCCCATTTTTAGCCTTTTCATATCGTTCACTCCCGGGTACACATTCTGTGACCCTTTTCTGTTTCACGCAATATGATCTCATATATATATGATTTAGATATTTTTGAAATACTGTTCTAAGAATTTCTCATTATTCGTCGTATCATATATGTCGAAAACTTCCAACAGATCAAAATATGATTTGCCCTTATTCATCTCATTCAAAAAGTATAAACAGAAGTAACCGCATGTTGTCGTTAGTAAATTTTGTATTTGATTGTTCTGATGAAGCAATGTTAAATTCTTTTTTTTCGCATGATTGACCATTTCTTGGAAGGGAGGCAAACCAAATGAATCAAAGTAATTGACGACGTTATCTTTCACATACGTGGATACCCAATGGCTACCGCTCATATATGATGGTTCAAGATTGTAAATGAATAGAGCCTGTCTATGATCGTGAGGGACGTTTTCATCTCTTGACAATACAACATTAATTGGGATATTTAGATATTTACACCATTTTATTAAATCATAATTGCTTAATGGGACATTCTTATGGAATTTCGGTTTTACAACAGAATGTTTAACAGTGGGACGTTTTTGAAGGGTGAATTTTTCCCTAGTAGAAGACCCTCTCCTTTTTTTTTGTTTTTTTTTGTTTTTTTTTTAGTCCTCATACCGATTGTACCGTTCGGCCAATTTCCATAAAAAGGTGGAGTTCTATACATTGGGACTAACAAACCACCATCTTGATTGTTAATAGTAGTTGGTTTTGGTATAGATCTGGGTGGTCTTTGTTTAGGCTGTCCCATCTGAGGGGCACCTTTACCAGTCATCTTCTTTATTGCCTCAATAGCTAAAGGGACTCCAATTGATGCGAGAAGAGTACCTAAGAACCCACCGGTTTGAACTTTTGTTGGTTTTATATGAACACCAGAGCCTGTTTGTAGAGCATTTAATATATCCTTCTTTTGTTTGGTTGTCAAAAGATGTTTATATGTTATCAACTGATCGATTTTATTTTTTGGTATGAGAAACCCACCGGTTTGAACACCTTTTCCGGATATCTTCTTAACAATCTGAGATGCTCCTTCACTTGCTGCTCCAGCTAAAGCTGACAAACCAATGGTCTTAGCAATCGTTGGACCAAAAGTTCTTCCAAGCGCTAGAACTGTAGACAGAAGAGATCCACCTACTTGCTTTCGAATGTTTGTTTTAGAAAGTTTAATGTCCATTCCTTTTCTCAATTTCTTATTTTTTTCCAATCGCTTAACTATATTCTGAGGTACATATAGAGTGTCATTCCCAGATAGAGAGTCCTTCGTGAGCCTTAGAACTATTGTTTCTCTTTTATGATACGCGTTACTAAGATTCTTTTTCTGGTTTGGTGATAAACTAACTTTGATTTCGTATAGTTGTGTCATATTATATATGTTAGATAAATTCTGTTTTAAAAAACATATTCATTTAAATTTTCATCGATGTTAAAAAACTTATTCATTTAAACTATCATCAATTCGTTTCCAACTGTCTTAACAACAACCTCACTCTCGTAAAATACGATGCTATGAGCTCGGACGTTTGCTGTCGGGGCTACATTGAGACGATAATGGAGAATCAACTGTTTAGGATCTCTTGTCACTACCTCTTTTTGATATGTCAAATCGAAATATATTAATCCGTACAAACTACTAAAATTAGATACATTAAGTTGTGTCCCAGAATTGTAATCGTTTTTACTAAATGCATAACTCATGAGATCATTGAATATCCTGATTTTAGAATCTGCATCGTATTCTAGTTCGGGATAGAACGTGTTGTTTCCATATTCAAGCCTACAGCTTGATAAAGAGCTATTAGCGTCAGCAGCATTCAACTTGAAAGTGTCAAACAAATACGGACTTCTCTCGGATTCATCATTATTTGGTCCGTCTGTCCGCTGGAGATATATAAAAACGTGTTTAACTGACGTTGTCGATAGCTGGACTGATTTGAAACATATTCTGAATAGCTCTGGTATTTGCTGACTGATTGTAGAGATCTCGCATATATGTCCAGGTTGTTGGCTTAAGAAACTCTGAAACGAAATTACTATACATACTGTCTTTTGGGATTAATCTAGGGAGCCAAAGATACAATCTCTTTACTACAACACGACCAGCGTCTGTGCCATTTGCCATGTGAATCATTTCACTGTCTTCGTTAAGTGTAAGTTCAAATGTGAGCTGCATTGGGGGCAACATTTTTTTTTCTAATTCTTGGAAAAAACTGTATCGGTTCAACGGTATCATCTCGTTATTCGATTTAGCTCCTCCGCCGCCGTTATTCTGATGAGCCTGGGTTAAAATACGACGGGCCTCGAAACCTGTATTAGTATCTGCTGTTGTTCCATCAGTATCAATATACCAGAATGAATTCTTTCCAACGGATCTACTATAATCATCACTGTATTCCAGTAAATTTTTAACATTCGTAATCCGATGCAAATTATCACTCTCATATATAATTTTACCTGAACTTTTAATCACCATATGACGGATCAAACTAGAAGATCCGTTTATCATGGTGATGCGATCTGCTTGAGCATATCCAGTACCATCTGCCTTTTTTTGAAGCTCTTTAGTTACTTCGAAATACCCATTAAAAAAATCGAACATAGTCGACCTATCGTTGATTGTGAATCTGTAACCCGTCTTTTTCTGTGATTGATTGTTAGCAGGTTGCTCAATGACATTATCCAAATGGAAACGAACGTATTCATATCGTTGCAGATTTTCATTTGTTCTGAAACTCATTATATATTGATAGTTTAGATAAAATTCACTTTTTATATAAACCATTTCCCACTTATTAGTCTATTTATAATTGGATAAAATTCACTTTTTAATAACATTTTATCGTTTTAATCCAGTACCAGATATAAGTCTATTCAAAATTGTGTTATAATCTTCTTCTTGTTTTGGTTTCATGGTTTTATTCATTGATTGTTTAGTTGAACCGTGTAATTTTCTCATAATAAGCTCTCCGCTTTTTTCAGCTGCTTTTTTTCCCAGTTTGTCTCCAGCATGTGAAATACCAGATTCAAGCGCTTTTTTGGCAAAAGGTTTTAAAACCATTTCTGGAACTTTACTTAACACCCTTCCAACCGGTTTGAAAATGTTGTCAACAATGATCCCAGATCCTTTATGTTCATAAACAAATCGTCCAAGTTTTGGATGATAAATACGCTTGTATTCATACGACGACATATATAACTATTAGTTAGATTAATCTCTCTTCTCTCTTAAAATCAAACTGAATGAAGTGTCACTATGATTAAGATCTATTCGTTTACCATCTGTGATATAAATTCTTATTTTATTGATTGTATTTTTATTACACGGGTTGTACTGAACTCGTCGAGGCTCTTGTGTGAATGAAAAACTTGGTGTCAAAGTACTAGTACTGAAACTATATATAATATCTGACTCTTCACCATCGACAAGACTATCACTTATCAAATCACAATGAACATTCAATATTTCTCTGTCTTGTGAGAGATTAGGAATGTAATCTCCAACATTTACACTACTTGTTAGAATCTTTTTATTGAAACCAATAAGATCATTAAAATTACTTTGAGTAAGATCTAATCTGTAATTTGAGGCTAGTGTTATTATTGTCCTGAATACAGTATCGTTAAACTCCAGAGTGATTGGATATTGAGGGTTTGATGAGGTCCCTGTTTTTGTTTTTTCTTTGATTAAATTGTCAAAATCAACGTAATTCCATACTCCAGGGTTGAATATAATTTCCGTCCAATTAGCACCACTATCTGTCGAATATCTTATTTTCTGATTATTGAGTTCTTTCGTAATGTTAAACCAAGTAAAGGACATCGAAATGATTCGGTCGAGGCCGATTTCATATTGTCTGTTTGAATCTAGTATTATCGGATTACTGTATTTGATTGTGAAATCCGATGGTTTATTACCACTTATGCCCTTAACGGTATGACTGGATAATACGAGTTGTCTATTCATTATATGATTAGTTTACGTTAAAATAGTTTTTGTATATTTTGTTATATTGCGGCCTGTTCAAAATAGAGTTTTTCAACAAGATGTCGAGAAGTGCAACACCTGTGTTTCTTAGCTCTATGCTATTATTACCGGCAATCATCGATCCGATAATCAGTTCAAGTTTTTTAATCATTTCTGTCGGATTGTTGAAAAACTGGACTTGTCCACCTCTTTTTGTTTTTTTCTTCAAACCAGACCCTTTAATATTTTTCAGTCTTTGATTATTGTAATTTATATAATCATTCAATACCTTTCTTGTATCTTGAATAATTTTTCTTCGATATTGAGCCTCAGCTTCAGTGATTGAACCACTACTTAATTTTTTAGTGACATCAGCCGAAAACCCCAGGAGTTGTTTCCGTCTATTTTTAGCCTCTTTCAGGATTTTATTCAGATAAGATTTCATCTTATTGTAATTCATATCTTCTTGTTGAAGTCGTAATTCAATATCATCATAGTTAGGAATTTGAAGTTCATCTAAAGCTTGATTTATTATATCCTCCTCGAGAATGTTATAATCAGGTCCTTCTTCTTCGTATTCAGGTGGAAGATCTTCAAGTTCATACATATATTCCGGATCTATATACATTTTTTTTTCACCTGATGCTATATCCTTAAGGACATCTTCATAAGTTGGAGGCTTTGGAACTAACTGTTTGTTGTTTTGTGGTAGAACTTGTTCACTGAATAGATCTTCTAGACCATAATCAGGGACATCCTCATCATCTCCTATTTCAAGACTATAATCTGGTACAGGTCGCTTTTTCTTTGGTAATCTTCTCAACGATGCTCTTGGGACTGTGAGTTCCTTTAACTCAGATGTTATAGGTTTGAAAAGTTTCTCTGCCTCGACTTCACCCATTTTATCAGATATCGTATTTTGTTTTATTGTCTCTCTTACTGTGTTAATCTTTTTACCAAGCTCGGATCGTTTCTCAGCCATTTCTTTCCATTTGAGTAAACTCATTATATCATTTGTTTACATAAAATTTCGTATTTTGTTTGGAAAAATTAGGGTTATCATATATAAAAACGCTTGTATAACGTGTCGTATAACGTGTCGCATAGCGTGTCGCCATGCGATAAAATTGTATAACATAACATCATATGAAGATTCAAAATTACGACATTCAAGATGATGAAAACAACGATTTTGTTCAATTAAAGAGTTTCATGCCAAACCGATGTTTCAGGATGCTTATTTGTGCTCCCTCTGGTGGTGGCAAGACTAACCTTTTGCTTGATATGATATATAGGCTTCTCTATTTTGATAAGATATACCTTTATGCTCGAAATCTCTCCCAAAGCAAATATAAGCATCTGTTGAAATCTCTTGAACCAATATCAAAAGAGGTCGGTTATGACGTGATAGAAGCAAGTAACGATGAAATCATCCCTCTGACAGATTTGTCTGATGAAAACCAAAAATTAATCATATTTGATGACTATTTGAATACAGGTAAGAAAAATGACGAACGGATACGTGACTACTTTACCAATTCTAGAAACAAAAATTGCTGTTGTATATATTTGAGCCAAAGCTATTATGGAACTGATAAAACAATAAGACTGAATAGTTCACATTTTTGTATTTTCGAATTTCCTTCCCAAAACGAGCAATCGATGATTTGTCGAGAACTGAACATAAATAAATCAGATTATCAAAAAGCTACTAAGGATCCATATAGTTTTCTGTATGTTGATAAGGTCAAAAAAAAGGTAGCCCGAAATTTCGATGAAAGAATATAACCCAATATTATATGAGTTATACTAACGGAATCCTTAATCACGACGACCTTCACGGACAAGGTCAGATAGGACCAAGAGGGTTGCCGGGTTTACCTGGTTCTAAAGGAGATAAAGGAGATAAAGGAGATAAGGGTTCAAAAGGTGATAAAGGGCCACAAGGACCCCAGGGCCTAAAAGGCGACAAAGGCGACAAAGGCGACAAAGGTGATCGTGGACCTCAGGGTAGTGCCAGCGGTTCTGCTGATATTGATATGCAAAACAAGTTCGATATTTTGCGATTAAAAAGCAACCCTTATCCTGTCCACGGTGATCTGACAAAGGTAATAAACTATCAGGACACGAGAAATATCTTTCTTTCGAAAAAGGAAGGTGGAAAGATGGAAGCAAGCATTGATATGAACAATAATACAATCTATAACGTTAAAGACCCAACACAGGCAGATCAAGCCACAAACAAAAAATATGTTAATAATCAACTTGAAAAAAAACTGGATAAAGGATCTGATATTGATATGAAAAATAAATCAATTATCAATCTTGATCTTCCATCAAACCAAAGAGACGCCGCATGTGTCGAGTTTGTTAACAACAGAATTGATGACATGACACAAAAAAAGTTTCTCAAAGTTGATGGCACTAACAATATGACTGGAAACTTGAATTTAAATAACAATAAAATTATTAACTTACAAACCGATTACAGAGATTCGAAATCCGCAGTTAACGTTGATTTTGTGCAAGAGGAAATATCAGATTTGAGAGATCTTGTCACTCAAAAAATTCGTGAATCTCATATCACTACCTCGGGACAAAAAAGGGACGCCTTCAGATACTTGATGGAAGACACTGATGAATCTTCGAGTGAAAACAATATCGAGGTTTTGGGTATTGTTGATTTTCCCAATTCTCCACGTCAAATTAATAAAAAAGCTTACCAACTTAAACTCTTGTTTGAAAAAAGCTCACCCAACCAGTACCGGTCACGCCTCGGTTTTAACTTATATAAACTTCCAGTTGGTTACTATACTATGGTTGTAGAATGGTTTCCTCCAGAAATGAATGAGATAAGTGTTACACTACAAGGCACTACGATTTCAATTTCTAATCATACAACCAAAACATTTGAGAAGTACACCAAAACAGTTATCAATTTTCACAGATGGGGTAGCTCACCCCCACAATTTATATATCTCGATCTGCACGGTACAGTCAGTAATCCATCATTTTTAACAATTGGTCATCTAATTGTTTATGGTGTTAAAGAAACAATTTCAAATGTTGATCCAAGTGTCTATGACACAGCTTTTGTTATTGAAAATGGACAAATGGTAATGCAAACAAATTTGTCTTTAAACGGACATCGTTTGCGTGGTTCTGTTCATTACATAAATGGGAGTTTAGATACTAAAAATAATGAAACATTTTTTTCATTAAATGGTAATGCTAATGTACTCCTTCCAGAAAAAAGCTATATATTAAGTATAACAGTATTATATAGAAAAATCAGAGGTCCATTTCCACCTATTCCTTTAAAAATATTTAAAAGTGGCCCTGCGAAAGTTTTCACTTCAAAACAATCAACTCAAAAACAAACAATAGATATTAATTTAGAACTACCAAATGGTCTTTTAATGGTGCAATTACATTCTCAAAATTTTATTAATGAAAAATTCTTAATGTTGGTTAAATATAGAGTGCCATAAAAAATTTTACATTTATTATATAGCACAATGCGGGACATTTTCGAATTCAACCATATCGACCAAACACTTCACAGCTGACCGATGTTTCGACATCGTTTTCAGGATGAATAATCTAACACAATAATATATATGAGAACAGCTATTTTAATCAATGAAATCATCGATAGTATCGAGAAATTGGTTCAAAACATCAGAAAATTATACTATAGTATTAAATTATCATTCAAGAAGAAAAAAAATGTAACCGTATAATATATGACAAAAAATATTTTCAATTGGAATCACATATCAAGTGATTTGACTGAAGATCAGATAGAAGAACTAAAATCGTATTACATAACATATCATCGGAAGTGTTGGGCTTATAAACAAGCTGCAAAACGTTTCAAAAAGTGGAAATTACTCGGCGATTCATTGTCAATCATTTTCGCAACGGGCGGAATTGCATCTGCAATAGCGACATCTGGCATATCTCTTGTTGCTATCTCAACAGCCTCAGTAATTATTCAGAGTTGGATGAAACACAAAGATCTCGACCTCAAAATACAAAATTGTATACACGCTTACCAAAGTTACCAGCATTTGTTAAACATAATCAAAGATACCATGAGAGGTGGCGATTTTCAAACGCATTCTCTACACATAATAATGAACAACGTAGATAATTATGTTACATACAATAGTCCCATAGTTGACAAATTCCTAGAAAAATATGACAAATATTTCACTCATCAATGATCTCTTTCATTCTATCACCAATAAGTGATATAATTAGATTCCAATATCTTTCATATGAAGCCAATGTTTTTTTCGATTTACTGATTGGAATATCAAATGGTAAATTCATCATACTTAACACTTTACGTAAAATGAAATTGATGTTAATCATTCTTTTCCGGTTTCCATTCACTTGGGGAAGAATCTTACCTATTTCTACAAATACTCTATCGATCTTACATTTTTGATGGTGTGATATTTCTATATTATATTTTTGTTCAATATCTAGAATCGTATTATTTATATGATACTCACGATGGTAAATAGATTTCCTCTTCAGTTTATGTCTGTTCTCATAAAAATTAACATACTCTACTGATGATTTATATCCTTGAACAATACCACAACTTAGACATGCTAACATCCCATCGTCGTTAATAATATACTGATTATCACAGCATAAATAATATTTTGCTAAACGATCTTGTGGTTTTTCATTAGAATCTTCCAATTTTTGGTCACAAAAAGGACAAACAATATCTCCTGATTCTTTCAGTTCATTGTGTATATCTTTATTACAATTCATTCTATACTATTATATGAGATAATATTTTTTTCTTTTACACATGTGTGTTTCAAAACGACTTAAATTTTATCCAATTATATATATATACATGAAAATCACAAACCGAGAAGTAAAAATATTAACAACTATTAATTACATTGATGGATGTACAAAAAATATAGATTATTTAAAAGTTTACTTGGAAAACAGGAAGACACCTGCGCTCAATTATAAGACAGTCGAATTTAGACATCCTGACGGTAAAATTGACGCAGACAGATCATATTATTGCAGAAGGATTATTGATGACATCGATGACTCTGACACTGAATCTGACTCTGAATCTGACTCTGAATCTCCTAATGCTAAATAAGTCATTTATTTTAGAGACCTTTTATAATATTTTTTAGATATAACCATGCTTTTACACCCCAAGGTAGAACCGTATGATAGAAACAAACTTCCTGTTGAATGAAGTCACGCGATGGAAGAATGCGTTGGTTTCCGCATGAAATAAAACATATAGATTTCCATAAAATAAAACCATAAAATAATACCATCACATTATAGGCGTCCATCGCTCTTCAAGCTCTTCCCACCAAGACGCCTTTTGCAATGACGAATCCTCCATCCCCGTGACTTCGTCTTTGAATGTCTTGCTAACGCAAGCCAACCAAATACTTGTCATGCCGAGGATTCTATTGCCGTGATGGAGTCACGCAATGGAAAATGCGTTCGGTACCACATGAAATAAAAACATATAGATTTCCATAAAATAATACCATAAAATAATACTATCAGATGTAAACCATCATATGGAAAGTAGATATAGAGTTGGGTTTGGTAACAGATCATTTTTCAAATTGATCTGGTACCCCCAACTCTATAACTACTTATGGCAATATGTTAACAATAGTTTCTTCAACTTACTGAGATTGAAAAGTCTCGAATGATCCCTAGCTATCGAATTTTATCAACAGTACTCACCTATAGACAAGAAGTAAATATTCCCTCTCTTGTTTATTTTAGTGCAAATATGCCGAGTACTGTACTAAAGTCGACCAAAACGAGCATCATTGATATGGAAAACCTGATTAAACTATTATTCTAATAGGAGTGATACATTTGAACCACTTTTACTGGGATTCTTTCTATTCTAGAACGAGAAAAAGCAGAAAATGTTGCTGAGTACTGTTGCCGAGTACTGTTGGCGTTACTCATTAACCATGACGTATTATACGCGTGACTTGAATTCCAGTTCGAAGTGTCTGGTGAGGAACTGCGATTTATTAGCATTCAACGGAAAGAAAATATTTTCAAATGCAGAGTGAATTGTGTCACTTGGGTAAAAAGGGCACCCAATAGCCTCATTGATTTGCTGTTGGGACAATAAAAATCCGTTTTCAAGCTTGCTCAGTCAATGCTATTACTTCGTAAAATAAGCCTTACATTTGTTGCAAGTACGTTCTCTCTCTTTTAACAGTAATTAGGGTATCGTTTTGGTGTGATAACTTCGTCTTTCAATGAGAAAAGTCACTCGAGTGTATTATATTTTACACACCAAGAACCGTTCCACCAACATTTTGCTGGAATGACACTTACCCACCCCTCCCCCAACTATTCTTGTGTCACATGTGCCATTTGTAATGCAAAACGCCCGCAACCACAGTTTACCGCTGAAACTGTACATAAGTCACAGAGTTTGGTTGGTTTGCAGTTACACTGGGCAATTTCATCATCGATCTCATTCGGACAACTATGGCCATAATTCTTGGGACACTTTGCTCAAATGGCGTCCCGTTAGCGTCATTTGAAAAATTCTCTTACTTCGCCCCCCTCCCCCCTGTACAATGTTGAAGTTAGGATTTGAAACTGGTGACTGATCTTCAACATTGTTTGGGGAGGTTGGGGGGGGGGGCACAGATAGTCATAAGACCTGTAAAAGACTTCTAATTACAGTGGAGATTACATTTTCTTACTTACTTATAGACCAGTTTGAAAGAGAGAGCGTTTGTCGCTTAGAATATAAGCTTTGATTAGTAGAAATAGCCAGTCTCGTTTCGGAAATAGCTCGAACAAGCCATAGTCTTGGGTTGTTAGTATATTTTATCATCACATGCGGCATTACTTTGCGGACTATTAATTGAAGATACAGGAAGTGGTATTTATGACATCTTTTCATATTTTCTTTTCGGGCTAAAATATGCGTTTATAGGGTTCTGTTTCCTTACTGATATAAAAAAGCGTTGTTCAATGACAGGCAATATTGCTATTTTCACAAACAGTCTGATTTAACAGAAGAACGCTATATGAGCGTTGAAACATACACGTTTATGTTATCACTGCGTTAACAGTACTCAGCTAAAAAAGCGACAGTACTCACACAAATTGTCAGGCGTAACAACACAGGTTATTCAGGTTTACTTTTGTTTTCTATGGCAATATGTTAACAATAGTTTCTTCAACTTACTGAGATTGAAAAGTCTCGAATGATCCCTAGCTATCGAATTTTATCAACAGTACTCACCTATAGACAAGAAGTAAATATTCCCTCTCTTGTTTATTTTAGTGCAAATATGCCGAGTACTGTACTAAAGTCGACCAAAACGAGCATCATTGATATGGAAAACCTGATTAAACTATTATTCTAATAGGAGTGATACATTTGAACCACTTTTACTGGGATTCTTTCTATTCTAGAACGAGAAAAAGCAGAAAATGTTGCTGAGTACTGTTGCCGAGTACTGTTGGCGTTACTCATTAACCATGACGTATTATACGCGTGACTTGAATTCCAGTTCGAAGTGTCTGGTGAGGAACTGCGATTTATTAGCATTCAACGGAAAGAAAATATTTTCAAATGCAGAGTGAATTGTGTCACTTGGGTAAAAAGGGCACCCAATAGCCTCATTGATTTGCTGTTGGGACAATAAAAATCCGTTTTCAAGCTTGCTCAGTCAATGCTATTACTTCGTAAAATAAGCCTTACATTTGTTGCAAGTACGTTCTCTCTCTTTTAACAGTAATTAGGGTATCGTTTTGGTGTGATAACTTCGTCTTTCAATGAGAAAAGTCACTCGAGTGTATTATATTTTACACACCAAGAACCGTTCCACCAACATTTTGCTGGAATGACACTTACCCACCCCTCCCCCAACTATTCTTGTGTCACATGTGCCATTTGTAATGCAAAACGCCCGCAACCACAGTTTACCGCTGAAACTGTACATAAGTCACAGAGTTTGGTTGGTTTGCAGTTACACTGGGCAATTTCATCATCGATCTCATTCGGACAACTATGGCCATAATTCTTGGGACACTTTGCTCAAATGGCGTCCCGTTAGCGTCATTTGAAAAATTCTCTTACTTCGCCCCCCTCCCCCCTGTACAATGTTGAAGTTAGGATTTGAAACTGGTGACTGATCTTCAACATTGTTTGGGGAGGTGGGGGGGGAGCACAGATAGTCATAAAACCTGTAAAAGACTTCTAATTACAGTGGAGATTACATTTTCTTACTTCTCACTGAAATATTACCAAGTGTCCCAAGGTCTAATGGCCATAATTGTAGATTACGTGTATCAATTCCAAAACCCATCTTTTAATTTGGTCAAAGACCTTTTTGACGTAACCAAAAGGAAATCAAAAGATTACTATTCTCTGTTAGTACTTAAGAAGGCACGTCTTCCTAAACTCGCGCAAAAATTGAAAAGTGACCTAAACTTATCAGACGAAGCATTGAAAAATGCTTTTTTGCTCCCCCATTCTGCCACTTTTGAGCCATATGTAAAGGCTTTTCAGTACAAAGTGTTGAATTCCATACTCTACACAAATTCAAAATTACATAAAATTGGTTACATTTCAGACAATCTGTGTTCTTTCTGCAAGCAGGAATCAGAAACATTGCAGCATTTCTTTTATGATTGTTTACTCCCCCCTCAAGCTCTTTTTGGAAAGATTTCGAGTCCTATTATCTGTCTTGGACAAGTCAACAAATACATCTTAATTGGAAACAAGTTTTAATTGGTGTTCTAACACCAGGATGCCTCTTACTTAACTACCTGTTACTCCTAGGAAAAATATATTTATGGGATTGTAGAAGAAATAAAGAACTTCCAAACGTACGTACCTTTAAATTTAAAGTTAATTTAAAATATGAAACTGAAAAGTATTTTTGTACGAAAAATAACAATTTAGATAAATTTAGAGAAAAATGGATATTGTAACTCTATTATAGATTTATTTATTCTATAAAGATATATTCATACATTGTAAGGCTAAAACGGATATGCAATAATGTAATGTTTTTATGTGTAAGAGTGAGAGTGCGTTAATATTGTTACTGTGAGCTAGAGTGAGAGTGAGAGTGAGAGTAAGTTAATGTTGTTATTGTGAGAGTGAGAGTGAGTTATTGTTACTGACTGTTAGAGTGAGTTAATATGCTATGTATGTATGTAACTGTATGTGTGAAATATGCAAATAAATTTAATAAAAAAAAAGAGATTCAGTTACACTTTCTTTCGTTAAAGAATATGGTGAAGCACTGGCAATCGGACATTTCCTGTCTCGCTGATATTTTCTGTTTGCGTTCCTGACTGTATCAGTTACTCACCCTCTATCATGTCCATGGTTACGTCATGTGAATTTTCACAGTAAAGGAATCCCCTTTTCTTTCACTGATAACTTCTGTTATCAAGATGATGCAATTAGCAAAGCGGAAATACCTTTCGCGAAAGCGGCGGACAAATCGCGCGGGTCCAATAAGATGTTGTGTTATAACAAATCGAAGTGGACTCAATGATTAATAGAATATTAAATGGCAAACTAAAAAATTTCAGGGAAGTGCACGTTTTCAAATTAATTTTAAAAAAACCTGGATTGATCACGGCAGTGGAAACCGGCAGACAATTAAAACAAAGACATGGATGAGAGTCATCGAAACGCTAAGACATTAAGCGTGAAACTGATGAGATTTCAACTGGTCACCGGCCACAAAAGATAGTATTTTAGTACTGTTATTTAACCGAGTTAAATCAATGTAATTTAGCGTCAAAACGCTATTTTTTTTCCGTAATCCTTCAGTGTTATACCCAAAAACGACCCACACAATAAAATTCTGTCAAGGCAATGTATTTATGTTGATTAAAAGGTTAGTTCGACTTATAACAGTGAAAAGTCCAGTCAAGTCAACATATATATGATTATAAATAATTGGAGTTTGACTAATTCACATTCTATTTCACAGAAGGCCAAATATAACACGACGATTTTATTATTTAGGGTAAAGCACTGATTTTAGTGTTAAGCCGGCTACGAATGGCAATAACCGAACTGAACGATCTTACGTGTTAGCTTTCAAAGATTAGGGCATTGTTTACCAGCAAAACTGGAACTTAAGTTAACCTGAACTCAACTTGAACTTAACTCTAACCCCAGATGCATTTTTTGCCCTACCGGTAGTAGAGAGGTTCAACACGCACATCTTGTAGCACTTTCCCGTAAATCATTGGGAAATTTGAAATCCAGCATAAATTACAAAATATCCAAGTTGCTTCCCGGCTGGGAATCCCGGAGAACATTCGCAGAAAAAATATACATCTATGGAAGAAGGAAATTCGAAAAAAAGGCATAATATTAAAAAAAACTTAAATGAAATTATAGCGAGATAATTATTCCAAATCTCTTTTCAAAATAAATGTTCTGCTACAAATTGATTAACGGTAAGAGAAATGAATTTTGAAATGAACATTGAGCCGTGGTGATTAGCCTGCAATGCAGGCGTTTTCTTGGGGACAAGCGATTGCCAAAATCTCGGCTATCGTAGCCGCCATGTTGGATTTGCAAAGTCAGACTAATCCCCTCCCCCTTGGTTGTTCTTTCTACTCTCCACAATCTTCCTCTTATTTTAAAATCCAAGATGGCGGCTATAGCGTTCGCTCGCCCAAAAAATGCGCCTGCATTGCAGGCTACGTGGTAATTCCCCGGCGTAGCTAACCAGTTCAACAATATACTTGTAAAACCTCTTCCCCCGTCAGCGAGCCATGCAGCTTTGCTGCTTCCATTGATAATATGTTAATGAACTCACGTGCACAGCTTCAGGAAGACCAAAAATACGAAATCGTGATAAAAATGAATCACTTCTGTTAATTTTTAGTTCTAGCCTCGTTCTAGCCAGACTTTTAGTTCTAGCACCAAACGTTAGCGCTGTGCTGCTTTAAGTAAATTTTTAAGCCACAATTTGCTCCTTCCATTGATAATATGTTAATGAACTCACATGCACAGCTTCAGGAAGACCAAAAATACGAAATCGTGGTAAGTTCACTTCTGTTAATTTTTAGTTCAGGCAGGACTTCTAGTTCTAAAAATACACTTGAAACAGCAAACGTCATCGCTGTGCTGCTTTAAGTGAATTTTTAAGCGATAATTTGTTAGTGAACTCACGTGCACAATATCATGATCAGAACAAGCAAAAATATGAATTGGCAGAAAAGATGATTAAGACCCTATCAGTTCTTTTCGTACTAGACAGACCTCTAGTTCTTTCAGGCTAGAGTCTATCGTTATTTCCTGCAAAAAAACACTCAACTTTCAAAACAGACGCGACCCTCATGTGAGTAGATAACACCGCTCGGGTGTGCTCTGAGTGTCAACTTTTCGTTTGTGCTTGCTCCGTTGTTACATGTCGGGCGTGAATGTTTTTTTCTGTCACACCCGATTTCCTCAGTGCTTCCAGGCTGATAGTAGAATCAGGTTATTTACATTACAAAAAATCAAAAAATGGACAGTTGTGTAATCAAGGACGGTGTTTTGTTCCTTGTACACTTGATTATATAAGAGTTCATATCTGCAGCAAACACCAGTCTGAGATTAAACCTAACAAGACCTGAATCGAAGTCAACATCACCTAAGATCCTAACGAGAAAGGCCGAAGAGCAAAGTAGAACAAGAACCGAGAAACACATATACAAAACCGTCCTCAGAAATACAATTATCAAGAACACGCCTACTCAGAAAAACACATCTCAACGAGAAGCGACCTTAAAAATCTCAACAAGAGACAAATAATCGACATGGAACTGAAAACCATCGTTAAGGTAGGCGTACAGTATACATTAAAAAAATAAAAACAAGAAGCCTTCACAAGTGGTCACTGAAAACCTATCAAAGACTTATTTTTTTTCTATGGACTCTTAAGTTGGAGCCACCTTGCTGCCAACATTAAAAACTGAACACCACGGGAAAGCTCTGCTGAACGACTTCCATTGAATGGTGAAACAAAGCCGGCTTCCATAAAAGAATGGCCGACCTTGCCGTGTGGTGAAGAGCTGTACATGTGCTTAGTGCTCATGCGCAACATGGAATACCCGATACAGAACTTTCAACTGTATTGTTTGTTGTTGTTGAATAATATTTACTATTCATCACTGTGTGATGACTGTGTAGTCCACAAAGGACTCTTTTTATATTTAAATTGCATAATTAATTAAATGTTAGCTATAGCCTAAAGTTCTTTTTTTAGAAGTAGCCTCCCTACATATAAGATAATTATTTATAATTTGAGCTTGTCTTGCCGTATGAAACGGAAAAGTGTTACCTTGTAAAGGCTATCCATTGCAACTAGATTTATCAGCTCATTGCAGTTATTTTGGGTGCCTTACTATCAGTGCGTTGCAGGATAAGATCTTAAACTTCTTGTTAATATTTCGTGCATACAAATGTTTGCTGATATAGACTCTTAACAACAAATCGACTCTTTTATCCATGCTATATTGTATTACTTAGTTTATTTTTATTTGCAATAGTTCGCTATTCTAGTTTATCTAGATGACCAAACGACCGGAGAAAGTCGAAAATGTGGTCGGGGGGGGCTCTTTAACAAAAATTGAACATGATTAAAGCTACGCCGGTTTAATTTTCGTCTTCCTTGCGTGGTTTTTGTGTCAAGTTAAGCATTATCAAATGAAAATATCGTAGATTTTCAAAATAATGTAAATATTTTATGGTTGTTATTTAATTAACCAAGTACTTATTTATTTCTTTGATGGAAACTACAAGACTTTGTCCAAAACACATCATAGTAAGGAATTTGTATCTTTATTATCCAATAAAAATATTATATTAATAAAAACTGTGCATGGTAATCGATTCAGTTTAAAGTGCTAGTTGTTGTTGCCGACCGAGTGCAGTTTTTAACAATTTTTTAATCTCCCAGTCTTCTGTGTCACCTCTACAGTGAACGCTTCCCTTTTTGAACGTTTCATTTCCAGTAAGCTGGCTCCATTTAATGCCCTTTTAATATAGGCGTTCGTCAAAAATGAATTTTTTTGTTACCATAATTGATTGTTCTTAAAGCATTGAGTTGGTCGGGCGATCGGAAACGAAGTGACGTACATAACTGACCATTACTGCAGAAAAACAGATCACTGGAAGACTTGCTTGAAATTACATGTGTTAGAAAACTGCTTCACTTAGAGAGCAATAGAAAAATTATAATCAGACATGAGTGTCATGAGTTACTTTCCAGTTTTCTTATCACAGTATCACACGACACTTGGCTTTTCGTTTATGAATGTCAGGCAGCTCTTTATAAAAAAATATTAAGGTCTGACTATTAATAAGTCTCCTCGGTAATAAAGAGATCGAGCTTTTCATCCAAATGCTGAGTGAAAATGTCAAGCAAAACTGCATTTGAATGAAAAGGTCGATCTCTTTATTGTTGACGAGTCAGTAGTCAGACCTATTTGCAGGGAGTAATAATGTAAGGCTGATGAAACATTTCATGTGGTAATTTAATGATAATCTGTGAGACCTATGGAACGTTTTGACTGCTAATATTTCAAACATGAAAAACACATGTTAAAAATGTTCGAGCGATTTATTCAAAATCGAACAGAGATTTCCCCAGTGGGTGTGCTACACTGTGTAGCCGGGTTATAGCGCATTTATTCGCTTGTCGCGGGTAGCCCCAAAATCGAAAGATAGTTGGGAAAAACTGTTTTTCGCCATATTTGTTTACCGTTTTCATGGAAACGCTGTTTAGCATGATTAACATAATATATAGATTTAGTCAAGCCTAGAAGAGGAGCTCGAAATTTTTTTTTTTTTGACTGGTACTTAATAATTTTGGAAAATACTCTCATTCAAGTCGTTAAATAAAAAAAGTTATGTCCCTGCTGAGTATCGAGTTCGACTCGCCGGCAGCGCAAGCTGCTATCGTACAGCTAGGCCACAAATACTGACACAATTTGTGCAAGTTAATTTTACTACTTAGTTCTTTTTCTGTGACAAGATGCCTATCGACATGAACATGCTGGTGTTTTTCCTGGGAAACTGTGTTCGGATCGCCGCAAAAACGATGGTTGTCAACGAAAAAGCCAGAAGGCACCAGCTGTGCTTAATTTCGACGGCTGCGAAATGCTGCGAACTCAAGCGTTATGCCGACCGACTTTTTCGCCTTCCACCAAAAAGATAACTGAGTATTCTTTTGATCTTTTTTTTTTTTCATTTATAGATATTCGATATTTTTTCTCACGTTTAAAACTTCAACACTGTCGAACAATCGTTTTGCTGCTCTGGTTGCCCAAAAGCACCACGCTATTTCCCGCCGGTCGGGTTGCCTTAGGAGTACCCTCACCCTCCCCCAGCGTCTCTACGAAGTACGTACGTACCAGTCCAGAGCATTTCCACTTTTGGAAATGTGCGAAACAATAGTGTGACGTTACAACATGGCGGCTTTGAAATATCACCGAGTAGATTCAACTGAAAGTTTTAATTTGCATTTTTTCGAGCCTTCCCAGCCTGCTTTGCCCGTCTATTAGTAACACAACGACCAAGACAGCATTGAAGAAGTGTTGTGCAGGATATTGTGGTAAATGGTGGGGAAATATATGCTTAGGTGAGGTTTTACTTTCGATACACACGTTAATTTTGCTTGTTTTCTCGAGCGCTTGTTTATCTTCAATTTACTATATCTCTCGTGAAAAATTTTTTTAGGCTTTGAAAAAAATTCAGAGACATTCTATAGGTATTCTAGTTGTTTAGTGCGAAACCTGGCGATGGGCCGCGCTTTTGGTGGGCCGGCCGCGCTTTGTTTTGTGAATCAATTTGTGCGACCAAATGCCATTCCTCTTAACTAGTCTATTTGGGCGCCGAGTCTTTTCCTTCGTTTCAGGATGCATATCAGAGATCGTTGCAGGATATGTGCTCGACTGGTATATTGATAAGAGAACACGTGAGGTTTCTTTGTTTGAGTCAGAGTCCAAGGCTGTATGGAACTTCGATATCGGAAAAGACTCGGCCGAAATCCAGCCAGTCTATAGATTTGCTGAGGCTTGCTAACGACAGAAGGAAACATATGAATCTTCTAGAGAGGCTTACTAATACATGTTTGACTAAAGCAGCGTTCAGCCCTTTGTGTGGCAGGTTGCATAGCTGTAAAGAAGCTACAATTTCAATTTCTTGACTAAAGGGTTGTATGGATCAAACTCCGTAACGCGAAACACACCATCTTGCAGCAGTATCATGAGAAGCTGGACCCGGCGTTTCAAACAATAATCTAGCGGTGCAGATAATATTTTTATCCTTTATCGTCGGAAATTCGTTCACGACAAGCTGAAAAACCTATCAAGGTCCTAACTTACCTAATATGCCACGAACGGCATAAAAAAAATACTTTGAGTCGCTCAGCAGACACAATTGGAACAATCACACCAAAGCCGCAGGAATCCAGAAAAAGATCAGATATGGCCTTGATATGACCTTCAGTGTTACGCTTTATTTTGTGTTTATATCTACCATCGGTTGAGGGCAAATCGATGAAACTGTTTAAGACAGAGAAGTGAGCTGCGAAATATGGATTTGTAAAGCTGTTCATGGGTTAATAAAAAGATAAGCTTACTCTGTTTTACTTGTGTTAATCATTTCATATGGCGGCAAATGTGTCCAAATATTTGTACTATTGCGCGACCACTGAAGCGAAATTCAAGCGCTATTCGCAATTCATTCCTGGCTAAAGAATATCGAATCCATGGTTCTCTTTTTGCACGCAACTTATCCAGGCCAGAAATAAACGTAAATAGATTTGCCTTCGCATAGTTTCCTTTTATTCATCTGAAACAGACGATCCGATCTGTTACAAACCGCAGCCCGCTGCGCAACCAGAAGAAAAATAAGCTTCATACAAGCGCTTGACAAGCGCTCATCGCAACTTATTCCCGGCTAAAGATGTTTAAACCATGTTTCTGCAAGCAGCCAATCCCAGGTAGTAATAAACGTAGATATTGACTGTAAATATTGCTGGATTGTTCCATTCAAATCTGAGAACTTCATCAACTGTTATGAAATCTCATGAAAACAGGCCTCGCATCACGTGACTCCAAAGTTGCGCTCTGATTGGATAATTGTTTGTGTTGGTCCGCCGATCAAAACATTTCCAAAAGTGGAAATGCTCTGGACTGCGTACGTACGGGCGTACGCTGAAGTCAGAACCAAATTTTCTCGCAACGATAGGTTACCAAATTTGCTTAGCATATGGTGCTCCGCCGGCGCTCGCTGGCATCGCTAAAAAGAGCATCATCCAAAACTTTCACTCAAGTTTAACATCTGGTATGAAATTCAGATTCATTGAGCTAACGTAAGATTATTATAAGTGCATTCAAAAACGGAAGTGTGACCCTAAAAAACTACTTGGAGACACCTTAAACCAGGTAAATGAAGCAATTACATAACCATGTGCAATGACTGTTCGGACTGTGAGTGTTTATACTTATTTTGGATAGCGTTCAACGGAATTTGATTACCATAACATGTTGACTTCAACAGCGTTGAACGATGTTGAATAGAAATGTTGCATCCTTTTGTCCGGGACCTCAATTATCAAAACTGAGCGAATTCTTAAATAATTACTGGAAGTCAATAGTGTTAGTGCATGTCCCAAACTGGTGAGTTTTATTCAGCTGTTAATTTTGCCGACAACCAGGCTAAACGATTGGCCTCTCTCTCTCTAGATCTCCTGTGTCTACTCAATCTCAAAAAAAACGAAATGGTAAAAGTTACGGGAAAATAACGGAAGTTCAAATCGAGCAATGTTCCGTTAAAGCACTGGTAACAGGACATTTCCAGGCTCGCTGTTATTTCCCGCATTCGTTCCAGCTGTATCAGTTACTCAGACCACTATAGTGTCCACGGTTACGTCATATGTATTTTCACAATAAAGGAATCCCATTTTAATTCACTGATAACTTCTGTAATCTAGTTGTTAGATGATGATGCAACTATAGGCTTAAATACTTGGCGGAAGCGAGCAGACAAATCGTGCGAGTGAACACGGCGGGTGTGATTCACATTGTGGAAAAAGAAATTTAAAAAAGAATGCAATATTTTAAAACAACCGAAATAAACTTCAGGGAGAGTATTGTTCCAGTCTGGTGATTCCCCAGGGTAGCTAATAAATACGTCAATAAACCTGTCAATCATCTTCGCCGTCAGCCTGCTATGCAGAGATTTGTTGTTTCATTTGTATTAAATTAATTAAGCCATAATATGTTTATGAACGCACGTGAGCAATATCAGGAAGAACAAAACTATGAAAAAATATGGAACAGAGGTAAAAATAATCAAACCCCCCTCTGTTAATTTTTAGTTTTATTTCTTTTGGTTTACTTCTAAGAATACACTTAAAGCAGCACACTTAAGTGCCGTGCTGCTTTAAGCGTATTTCATACGATAATTTCTGAATGAGCTCACGTCTACGATATATCAGAACGAAGCAGCAAATATCAGCATTGTGCTGCTTTAAGCGTACTTTTAAGCAAAAATCTGTAGATGAATTCGCGTATACGATATCACAACGAACAATGTTAATTTTTAGCTCTTTTCATCAGATTTCGTTATTTTGCTGAAGTGTATCGTTAGGGTGAATTTACTTCCTGGAAGAACACTTTCACTGAAAAGTTTCAAAACACAAACGACTAGGTGAGACGTAGCTGGCGTAGAAGGCGCAGAAAGGTGAGGGGGTAAGGGAATTGCCCAGGTGTGCCCTGAGTGTCAGTTTTGTGCTTCCGCCGTGGTTACATGTTGGGCGTCATTACTTCTTTCCGTCACACCCAGTTCTCTCACTGCGTCCAGGCTGATAAGTGAATCAGTTTATCTACATTACAAAAAAATTCAAAAATAGACAGCGGTGTAATTAGGGACGCTGTTTTGTTGCGATTAACGACCCCATTTCTGCAGATTAAACCAAATAATCCAAAGTGAACATCAGCTTAAACAAGAAGGGCAAAGTTAAGAAGAGCAAAGAAGAACGACAACAGAAAAACAGTGAAAACAGTTATCAAGAAGACGAGTACCCAGAAAAACTCATCTCAACAAGAACCGACCTTAGAAATCGCAACAACAGCCGGCCTTAGGAAAACCGCCAAATAGTCGACATGGGACCGAAAACCATCTTTAAGGTAAGCGTACGTTACGTTGAACTTAACATGAAATACCAGCGCGAAGATTTCAAGTAATTCATTTAAGACGGTCAACCTATAAAAAGAATGATTTTTAGCTATTGACGCAAAAGTTGGAACCACACAGCCGGCAACATTATAGAACAACACAGGAAAGCACTTCTGAATCACTTTCCGTCATTTGAATGGTGAAACAGCCTTTTACGCACCCATCAGACTAAAAAGTTATAGCTACCGTACATGCATAATAAGCAGTACCACAGGAAACGTACTCCGCTAGCTTCGGAAGGTTTCTTTTTAGTGCTGTTAAATAGAATAAAAATAAATTTTAAAGTGCCTCACTTAAGAATTTCTTTTCATATCTGAAACACCAGAATTATTTAAGCGTAAAAGCAATATACACGTTCGGCCCTTGTGGATGCCAGTTTACTTGATTAGGGGAGTTAACTATCGTATCCCTTAGTTCGATAATTCCTAACTTAAGGCCGCGGTGACAAGCTGCTAATGAATAAATTTATAAGGCAAAATTTTGGTGGAGGTCTAACGTTAAAAAACTTTAGATCTTGATCGTTTGGGAGCCGATTTCGTTGAAACTTAATAGAGGGCTTGAGGAATGTTGGAAGTGCAACAAGGTTGTTTTTCCTTTGATAAATTGCGTTTCTTTGGGATGCTTTGAGCTTCCAAAGTTAAGATTTGGTAAAACGCGACTCCGTGTCCAAGTTTTCTCCTCGTGGAGAGGACAAAGCTTCTTGATTTTGCCACTAATTGATCAGTTAAACCTCTATTGTGTCACAACAGAAGCCGATTTTGTGATTTCAAGTTCCACTGAAAGTTATAAGCCTTTAAAGCAGTAAAATCGTCCTTGTTTAAATTTGAAGACTTAAAACTTCTGTTAAAAAGCCTGTTTTAAAAAAGTGCTTCTGTTGTGACAACCTACAACACACCTATTTTACCTGTCTGCTGTGTCAGTTCAGGAAATTTTATAGCCGCGCTGCATTCTTGGACACAAAATTGGTGGTTTTAGGGCTTCCGAAGGCTTATCGAAGAAACACGAGTTTTTAAGCCAACAATGTTTTATTATGCAAATTATGGATATAAAAATTAAGAAGCTATTGTTAACACTCCAGAAACAAACAATAGGTTGCATGCAATCTAAAAAAATCGTGTGTTTTCCGTCGAAAATAAACGAAAGAAAAACGCATTGGTGCTGAACCAATTAGTATTTGTACCACACACAAAATAGAAAGAGAATTTTACTATCGAAATTTTCAAAGCGGATTTTTTCCGCTTAAACGTAGAATTAAACACTAAACCCAAAAGAACGACGAAATCGAGCTCTTTTATTATTTTCCAGTCTGTGGAGCAGTGTATATATACACAGAAAAAACTTCACGGAGTTCCACTTACGAAAGACCCAGATGTTGATAAATATTGGACACAAAATTGGTGATGTTGATAAATATTCGAGATAGAGATAGAAACAGTATTTTATTTTCGTTCTGTTTTGCTGGAAAAATTCTAAAAAGTTGCAATTAACGTTTCAACTAACAGATAAAGAATAAAAAGAACGGTACAGAAACAACAAGCGAGCGCTCAACGCATTTATTATTATTGTTATTATGAAAATTTTTATTTAACAATACTTAAAATGCACAATATTTCCTGCCACACGATTAAACGCACGAGCAATCATTGATGTATAAACCAAAGGTTTTATACCGCAGAACTTACTCATGAATATTTCGCGCAATGTCGCTATCATTCGTCGCACTTCGTGCATGGGCTTTTACTAAATGAATACTGATGATCTAGTCTCACCCGCGGCCTTAAGATTACCAGGGCTGTCAATTTTTCTGAAATTAACTGTCTTTGAAATTTGCTTACATCAAGCCTACATATAACCTTCAGAAGATATATCTGGCGTCAGCTCTTAACGAAATCAGTGTCAACGTAAAAGCCAATATACTGAGACTGTCTTTCTAGATGAACTAAAAATATCTGGATAGCAGATTGGTTTTGAAGCAAATTAAAAAGTCACCAGATGTCTGAAGAGTAACTCCTGGGTAAAAAGATCATTCTAGATTATTCCTGTAATTATTTTCAGGCCTCTTATTTGAATGCCCTACTTTACACTTTAAGGGGGCAGTATACGTAGATCCCATTTTTCCCTTATCTTTTAGCCTTTTTTCTTAATTTTCTCCATGAGAATTCATTCAATCCAAAAATGCTACGATAGGGCCATAGTGCAAGTTCCAGTGAATCTGAGAGAATTTTTTTCGCGATTTTTAAAGTAAACGTAAGGAAAGAAAAGGGAGGGGGGTTTGATGAATTTTAAGAAGATTGAAAATTGTTAAGAATTAAAGGTGAGTTAAAATTAAAATTTAAAGTTAATAATTTATAGACGGACACCAAAACAGTCCACAAACAACCAAACAAACAACGGGGGTGGACTGTCTGGGGGTGTGTACAAAAATTTATTCAGTCTTTTGTTTCTTTCTTAAATCTTATCCTATTTCCTCAAAATTCACGTATACTGCCCCGTTTAGGTTTTCTCGCTGAACTTAAGTTAACACTAAATGATTTTCAGGGATACATGTGATTATGATTAGTACTCTTCAAAGCAAAATGCCATAACCATAGCTTCATATTGTTTAAAACTCATATCGTATATTTTTTATTTAGTTTACGGCATATTTCTTGATACAAAGTTGGCTTTTTTCTGGAGTGAGTCTGAGTCCTGTTAAATTTAACCAGTTATCAGCTCTCAAGGAGCCACCTGAGGATCAGGTTCAATTGGGGTTTGAGAATGGGAACAACTCATCACTAATAGCAGCAACGGAAGATGACAACGCGACCATCGCCAATCATGTCATTCTCTCTCGTTTCCGACGCTCTCCTAATCCCTGCGAGTCAGAAAGAGTATTAACATGGAGCCACTGTCTTGGGAGATATTTCTTTAAATTGCACTGCAATGAAAAAACACCAGTTGGCTGTATTCTTGAAACTGACCGCGTTCCACCAAAGTGCAAGAAAAATCACGTAGTCAGGTTTGGAAAGAATGGCCGACCTTGCCGTGTACTGCAGAGCTGTACGTGTGCTTAGCGCACATGCGCGATATGAAGCTCCCCTGATACAGAACTTTCAACAGTGTTGTTTGCTGCTGTTGTTTATGACAATTCGTCACTGTGTGATGACTCTGTAGTCCCTAACGGACTCTTTTTATATTTAAATTCTTTGGTAGTAAATGGAAACTGATTTCAGCTACAGCTTCAACTTGCGTTTTTGTAACTTGTCCCCCTAAAAACAATTATTTATAATTTCAGCTTCAGTTCGTCTTCTTGACGTAACGGAATGACGTTACCTAGTAATGACTGTCCAACTAGATTTATTATTGTAGTTATTTTGGAAGCCTTAATATCAGCACGTTGCATAATTAAATCTTAAACCAAAACCGAAACCGAATATTTGATACAAACCGAAATTTTTGCTGCTATTATTTATGCATGCTATGTTAACAATTTATTTTTATTTGCAGTAGCTTGCTATTCTAGTTTATTTGATCAAACGTTTGAGATAGCCGGGAAAGCAGTCGGGGGAGCTCTTTTACGAAAACTCGAGAGAACTGAAAATTACGTTTAATATTCTCCTGCCGTGCATGAACCATTTATATCAGGTTGAGCATTTTGGTATTGATAGAAATAAAATTTCGTGAATACTTCAGTTTAGGTCTATTAATTTAACATGAACTTTTGGATGTTTTTAATACACTTTTTTATATCTGTCTAAAGGGGAATATCAGCTTGCTCCTTGGTTCAAAACTGTTACACAAAGGTTAATACAAAATAACGTAAATATTTTATGGTAAGATATTATTTAATTAATAAGTACTAGTACTTTTTCTTTGGTTGAAAATACGAGACTTTTTCTCACTTAACATATTGTAATAAGAAATTTGTATTTTTATTGTCCAATAAAACTTTAATGAAATCTGTGCGTGGAAATCGATATTAGTCTAATCTACTGGCTATTGTTGAGTCAGGCAATTTTTCACATTTTTTTAAAACTCCCAGACTTCTGTGTCACCTCTACAGTAAACGCTTCCCATTTTGAACGTTTCTTTTCCAGCAAGCTGGCCCGATTCAATGCCCTCTTTCTCAAAGCGCCCCTCGAAATCAACTCTTTCGTTAACGTCATTTACAACTGATAAAATTTCCTATAAGCGCCCCTTAAAATCAACTTGTTTGTTATCGTCATTTACAACTGATAAAATTGGGATACTCGGGGGATTATCGGGAAACGGATTATTTTACTACCAGTTAACCTCAGTTTATTGACATTATTACATAACTGACCATTACTACAATAGATTACGAGCAGTCTCTTCTTCCGTTTAGGGATAGTCAAGCAAAAACAAAAGAGCGCGAAAATCGCCTGCCGCGACACAGCAGCAAAATGAGTGCGCATGCTCGGCTTTTTCGCGGGCTTCCGGTCATATTCTTGTTTCCAGTTATGATCAGAAAGCTATTATAACAGAGAAAGTTCCGGTTTTGTGTAGGTTGTAACCAGAAAGCAAGAGTCAGCGAGGTAAGGTTGGTTTTGTTGAAAGGGTTTGAAACTTGTACTCATACACTTTGCATAAAGGGTTTGGTGCTTACAACAAAAGTGAAAATTAGTTCGGGGCCGCTAGTGTTTGATCTTATTGCGTGGCTTGTGTTGGATGCAGTTCGTTGATAAAAATACATGAAGAGAGAGAAGACCGAGACTAAAACTCTATTGTACCTCCAGAGAATATTCCTTTAATATATCAGAAGAGTTCACTCGGGCTGCTCAATTTCCAGTGGACCGCACTGAAATCAAATTGGGAAAAACAACATCAGTTGCTCCGAAAACTTGTTCACGATCACGAGCGCTGCGAAAACAGCCAATTCCATCAAGACTTTTCGCTGTTTTGGGATGACCTGGCGAATTCAAGTTGAGGTTACATTAGCACCGATACATGGTAGATGGTGTTACGATGGCTTGCTAAGAAAGAAAAATTGTCACGCATCAGTTATAAACAGCTGAATCACAATGTTTTGAATCGCCTTCTTTCGGCTTGTATGAAATAAACCTTCAGCGTGATTTCAGCTCTTAGTATCATGCGTGATTATAGTTTCTTTCTTTTTGCAACGAATTAATTTCGAAAATCATTTAAATTTAAATTTATAGATTTGTAGAAAACTCTTCCAGTACTGCGGTCTGACGCCAGAACGTTGTGATCGAAGATTATATTTTGAACATTTATTTCATTACTTTAACTTCTCCAATTATATAAACCCTTTCCGTTCGGTGATTCTAGAGTAGTTCTCGCTTTTATTTCTTAAAAAAAATGTTTCTTGAAATAACAAGCTTTCCTCTCTTTGCTCTCTGTCTGTAAAAAGTCGATTGATTGTAAGTTTGAGTTGTGACCAGAGGTTGTGACTAAGGACACCTTGTGTAGCATGGAAACTGAACCGAAGAAAAAATAAGACTTCCAATTATTTGCCTAAAGGTTTCAGTTTCAGAGGTTTATTCCCGCAGCTATCATGCCAATCTAAGTTAATTAAGCACTTTAGAAAGACGTATAAGTAAGAATCAATTCTATACTTCGTGATGAATAAAGCAAGCAAAAGTGTCGTTTCCTCGGCGGTCCGCATGTTGTTTTCGCCTCTACCCTGAATGTCAGGCGAGTTTTTCTGTGGCTTTAATTTGACTACCAGCTTTGCAATCATCTTTTTCTTGCAAACGGACTTATCCCGAGTTTTAGCCCTCAAACAACAGCTAAGTAATTTAACTTTAGAAGAGGCGAAAGCTAGCACTGCTACGACAAAAGTATAAGCTTATCTGACACAATTCATGTTTCACTTACGAGCCATTGACTTCGAGCGAAAAATTTACTATGGTGGCGAAGACAATTAGTTTGCTAAAAAAGACATGTGGAAGAAAGTCTCTCTAGGAACTGTCTTCAAGGTGGAAACCTTATCTGTTTTGTGAGGACCTTATGTCCACGAAGTGAAAACATATGACGGGAATTTTTCGATTGCCACCATTTTCCCCGAATGGTTTCTATTGAATCCAGTCTCTCTGCTTGCACCCGCCCGCCAAAATGGCGGGAACGAGTTAGCGCACGCGCACTCATTTTGCCGCTGTGTCGCCTGCCGCGTGGAAACGTGACGCACGTGTATAGTGGCCCGTGTCACGTTTCCACGTACGCGGGAGGTGATTTTCGTGATTGCTCGCGTGTTCTTTTTGCTCCCACTGTCCATGAGCGGAAAGAGAGACTGCTCGTAGTCTATTACAGTTCCTGAAATTTCACGTGGATAGATGCTTCCCTTCTAGCGAGCGATAACAAGATTGTACAGCTGTAATTATTGAGTTACTTTTCAGTTTATACTAAATACTCAAAAGTAATTTCCATGTCTAGTTCCCTACTTTTTCTCTATGCACTAAGTAACGGCCGACAGTTGGCTTTTCGTTGATTAAATCCAGCCAGCTCTTTTGTGAAAAAATTAATAGATTAATATTAACATTCAACTATTTTCTTAGTCTGACGTGCATTTATATGTATTTGCGTTTTATTTCTCACAGTCTCGTCGCTATATTTCATTATCAGCTTCAGTTATGTACGTTCGGTTTCTGCTTGGATCCACTCACCAGGTAAATACTGAACAATTACGTAACCATGTAGAACTATCAGGGTGGTAAAGAAGGGGGGGTGCGATCACGAATCACGAGCTTATTTTCGTTCAAATTCACGAATCACGTATGTTTCTTGAAACATTTCACGAATCATGTATTTAAAATACACTATTGCAAAAAAAAAATTAGCCCTAATTGACTAATTAATTTGCTTTGCGTTTAGTTTTGAATACACAGTCGTTTAGGGGAGCTACGAGTATGGAAAAAGGGCCTCAAACGTAGAAAACGAGTCAAGAGAACACCGTTCTTCACACAAAATCAGGGTTGCCTCTCCTAGGCCGAATGTCCTAGACATTTTAGTTTATTGAGCTGTTCTTACCTTCATTAGTAAGACGACAATGCTGTATTTGACAAGGTGATTGCCCTCTCTGATCGAGTGCGAATTGTTTTTGAAAGAAAGTTTATTGCAACCTCATTCATTTCTGCTTCTCTCCCAGGCTGTTCACTGTATTCAGATCAATTTCCATTCCTATCAATAAGATTTGCAAACTCGTGTTTCCACGCCTCCTGGGTTCGTAAAGAATAGGTCTCAATCACCAACAGTGTAGCAGTGTAGTAAAATCGCCACCACTGGCAATTTTACTACACGGGAAATTGTAATGTCCACGTTTTTCCTTAAATCTTTGCTAAACGCAAAGTCAGTGAGACCTGTGAACTGAATTAAATGCTGCTTGAAATTGCGCAACTCTTCATGATGCCTCAGCTTTCGTTTGGTGGATCATTAAACCACAGGACACCCAAACGCTGTATTAGCTATATCATAACCATTTAATAAAAATACTGTTATTTACCTGTGTTCCTGTGTCTTTGTGAGTCGTTTTGGTAAGGATTTGAATCAGAGCGGAGACAGTTTACCTCCTCGGTTTCAAATGTTATCTTGTCTGGCCCGTCATAGGACGTGACAATTACGTCTCAAGTTTCCATTATTATTAACTATTAACCCTCTTGGGGGGACAATCTCGGGTTTCAATTAACGGCCAAGAGAAGAGAAGAGAGACAAGCTTGTCTCTTCTCTCTCTTCTTTTCTCTCCCGAAGAGAGTTAATAGTTAATAATAATGGAAACTTGAGACGTAATTGTCCCGTCCAGTTTACGACGCGCCAGACAAGATAACATTTGAAACCGGCGAGGTATTAAAACCGTGTGAGCCACTCTGATTCAAACCCGTTCCAAAATGACTCATAAAGGCACAGAAACACAGGTTAAAATCAATATTTGTATTAAAGGATTATGATATGTTAATACAGCGTTTGGGTTCCCTGTGATGAAACTTTTCTTTATGCAGTGGGTGGCTGGAGGTTTGTCCAGACTCCGTTGCCAGGAAGAATGACGCTAGAACTCTACCTGTTTCAGATGTTTGTCGCACCCGACTTGCTGGGCTCTGAAGACATGTACACACGTGTAGAGATAATAAGTTTTAAACCAATAAGCTAGATTTCATTTAAAAATGTATTTGTCTGACTTGTGACATGTTACAGAAACGGATCAACCACGTTCATCACCTTTATTTACATATTTATTGCTTTACTGGCTCACTGTTGTAAACTGATTTATTAGTAACTAAGTTAGTTTCGGTTTTCACGAATATTTTCGGACGAAATCACGAATCACGGTCTTTGAAATAAGGAGATCACGCATCACGCTAGACTGCAAATTCACGGATCACAACGATATTTGAGCTGCTTTCACGTGTCACGCGCTAATTTTTTGCTCAAATCACGCGCCACGCATAACCCTTTACCACCCTGAACTATGTAAGATGATGGTGAATAATGTTAGATGATGGAGAATGATGTTGGATGATAGCGAATGAAACTGGATGGCGTTGAAAGGAATTTGATTGCCATATCATGTTGAATTCAACTGAATGGAACTGTTACATCCGTTTGTCTGGGATCGATTAAATATTACCAAAAAGTTTTCAGGAACATAATTTATGGCAATGATAACGGAACTAAACTACTATAGCTAATTTTTATATATACCCAAGAGGGTGGGCACTAATTTCAGTGGAATCTGAAAACAGACTGTAAGCAAAGCTTTGTGTTTTAACGTTAGTGCATGTCCCAAATTAGTTAGTTTTATTTAGCTGTTACCTTTTCCAACAATTAAGCTGAAAGTTCAGATTGGCTTCTCTCGCTCCTGTGTCTGGTCAGTCTCAAAAAATACCGAATGGTAAAGATAATGGGAGGAAAAAGGAAGTACAATACTGCAGGCAACAGGACATTTCCTGGCCCGCTGTTATTTCCCGGATCCCTTCCAACTGGATCAGTTACTGACCCCTAGAACGTCCACGGTTACGTCATCATATGTATTTTCACAATAAAGGAATCCCCTTTTATTTCACTGATAACTTCTGTTATCTTGCTTAAATACTTAATTGGCGTAAGTGCACAAACAAATCGCTCCAATAAAAACGGTGTGGAAGAAGAAATGTTTTTAAAAAATGTAATATTTTTAAACAACTGAAATAACTTGTAATGACAGCATCATTCCACGGCCAACTTTTACCAAATGTTGCTTTAATAAAATGGATTGACAGTGATTAAAATGAATTTGAAATAAACGGATTTAAACTATGGTGATTCTTTAGGATAGCAACTTCAACTTCTAAACCTGTAAAACATCTTCCGTCATTAGCTTGCCAACGCTGTGCTGTTTCCATTGTGTTATTAAACCATAATATGATAATGTACTCACGTGCGCAATATCAGGAAGAACAAAAATATGGAATGGCGGTACAAATAATTAAATCCACCTCTGTTAATTTTTGGCTCTTTTCATAGTAGCAGGCCTTTTGTTTTAGTTCTAAAAGTACAATTAAAGCAGCACACCTTAGCGCCGTGCTGCTGTAAGTGTATTTTTATACGATAATTTGAAAATGAGCTTACGTGCACAATATATCAGAACGAAGAAGCAAACATCAGCAATCTGCTGCTTCAAGAGTATTTTTGAGCAAAAATCTGTTCATGGATCGAATTCCACGTGCACGATATCAGAACAAACAAAACTACAAAATGGGGTTAAACGTAATTAAGTTCATTTATCTTAATTTTTAGTTCTTTTCACACTATACAGATTTCTAGTTCTTTTGCTGGAGTGTGAATTTACTTCCTGGACGGAACACTTTTGAAAGTTTCAAAACACAAGCGACGTGAGACCATAACACCGCCCGGGCGTGCTCTGAGTGTCAGTTTTCTGTTTGAGCTTGCTCCGTTGTTACATATTGGGTGTGAATTCTTCTTTCCGTCAAACCTGGTTCTCTCACTGCTTCCCGGCTGATAGCAGAGTTAAGTTATGAATGATTCAGATTACAAAAAAATCAAAAATAGACAGTGGTGTAATCACGGACGCTGTTTTGTTGCGATTACATGGATTATATAAGACTCCATTCCTGCAGATTAAACCATGGCAAATTATCCGAAGTGAACATCACCTGAGTTCCTATCAAGAAGGGCAAAGTTAAGAAGAGCAAAGAAGAACGAAAACCGAAAAACAAATATCGAAAATCGCCCTCGGAAAAACACTGAACACAGTTATCAAAAAGGCGAGTACCCAGAAAACCTCATCTCAACAAGAACTGACCTTTAAGCTTAGAAATCTCAACAACAGCCGACGTTAAGAAAACCGTCAAATAGTCGACATGGGACCGAAAACCATCTTTAAGGTAAGCCTACGTTACATTAAATTTAACTTGAAATATCACGGCGATTTCGTGTAATTAATTCCTTTGATCCGGGTCAACCCATGAAAAGAATGAGTTTTACCCACTGATGCAAAAGTTGGAACCACACAGCCGGCAACATTAATATTATAGAACACCACGGGAAAGCACGTCTGGATCTCTTTTATTTCAATGGTGAAACAGCCTTTTACGCCATCCATCAGACTGAAAAGTTATAACCACCGTACATGCATAATAAGCAATACCACATGAAACCTACTCCGGTAACTTCGGCAGGTTTCTTTTAAGTGTCGATAGATAAAATAAAAATCAATTTAAATCAATTTAAAAGTGCCTCATTTTAGAATTTCTTTTCATAACTGAAACACCAGAATTATTTAGTATACTAGGCATCAAATCAATATACACGTTCGGAGGTTAGCTATCGTATCCCTTAGTTCGATAATTCCTTAATTAATTATATATATTATATATATATATATAACCTTCAGAAGATATATCTGCCGTCAGTTCTAAACGAAATCAGACTGTCAACGTAAAAGCCAATATAAAGAATGTATTTCTAGAAAAACTAGAATGTTTGGATAGCAGATTGGCTATGAAGCAAATTAAAATTCACCAGATGTCTGAAGAGTAACTCCAGGGTGAAAAGAACATTTTTGATTATTCCTGTAATTTTTTGGCCTTTTATTTGAATAACCTACTTTACAATTTAATGTTTCGTAGCTGAACTTAAGTTCACACTAAATGACTTTCAGGGATACATGTGATTATGATTGACTCTTGAAAGCAAAATGCCATAACCATAACTTTGTATTATTTAAAACTCATATCGTATATTTTTTATTAAGTTTACAGCATATTTCTTTATACAAAGTTGGCTTTTTTCTGGAGTGAGTTTGAGTCCTGTTAAATTGAATCAGTTATCAGCTGTCAAGGAGCCAACTGAGGATCAGGTCCAATCAGGGCTTGAGAATGGGAACAACTCATCACTAATAGCAGCAACGGAAGACGACAAAGCAACCATCGACAATCATGACATTCTCTCTCGTCTCCGACGCTCTCCAAATCTTTGCGAGAACGAAAGAGTATTAACATGGAGCCACTGTCTTGGAAGATATTTCTTTAAATTGTACTGCAATGAAAAAACACCACATGGCTGTATTCCTGAAACTGGCCGCGTTCCACCAAAGTGCAAGAAAAATTACGTAGGTGTGTCGGGAAAGAAAGGAGTTTGCCGTATACTGCAGAGCTGTACGTGTGCTTAGTGTGCGTGCGTGATATGAAGCTCCCAATACAGAACTTTCAACAGTGTTCTTTGTGGCTGCTTATATTATTTATAACTATTCATCTCTGTGTGATGACTGTGTAGTCCTTTAAAGGACTCTTTTTATATTTAAATTATTTGCTAGTGTATGAAAACTGATTTCAGCTACAGCTTCAGCTTACGTTTTGGTAAGAAGTTCCCCCAACAATAATTACTTATAATTTCAGCTTCAGTTCCTCTTCTTGCCGTAACGGAATGGCGTTACTTAGTAATGACTGTCCAACTAGATTTATTATTGTAGTTATTTTGGAAGCCTTAATATCAGCACGTTGCATAATTAGATCTTAAACTGAAACCGAATATTTGATACAAACTGAAATTTGTGCTGCTATTATTTATGCATGCTATGTTAACAATTTATTGTTATTTGCAATAGCTTGCTATTCTAGTTTATTTGATCAAACGTTTGAGATAGCCGGGAAAGCAGTCGGGGGAGCTCTTTTACGAAAACTCGAGAGAACTGAAAATTACGTTTAATATTCTCCTGCCGTGCATCAACCATTTATATCAGGTTGAGCATTTTGGTATTGATAGAAATAAAATTTCGTGAATACTTCAGTTTAGGTCTATTAATTTAACATGAACTTTTGGATGTTTTTAATACACTTTTTATATCTGTCTAAAGGGGAATATCAGCTTGCTCCTTGGTTCAAAACTGTTACACAAAGGTTAATACAAAATAACGTAAATATTTTATGGTAAGATATTATTTAATTAATAAGTACTAGTACTTTTTCTTTGGTTGAAAATACGAGACTTTTTCTCACTTAACATATTGTAATAAGAAATTTGTATTTTTATTGTCCAATAAAACTTTAATGAAATCTGTGCGTGGAAATCGATATTAGTCTAATCTACTGGCTATTGTTGAGTCAGGCAATTTTTCACATTTTTTTAAAACTCCCAGACTTCTGTGTCACCTCTACAGTAAACGCTTCCCATTTTGAACGTTTCTTTTCCAGCAAGCTGGCTCGATTCAATGCCCTCTTTCTCAAAGCGCCCCTCAAAATCAACTCTTTCGTTAACGTCATTTACAACTGATAAAATTTCCTATAAGCGCCCCTTAAAATCAACTTGTTTGTTATCGTCATTTACAACTGATAAAATTGGGATACTCGGGGGATTATCGGGAAACGGATTATTTTACTACCAGTTAACCTCAGTTTATTGACATTATTACATAACTGACCATTACTACAATAGATTACGAGCAGTCTCTTCTTCCGTTTAGGGATAGTCAAGCAAAAACAAAAGAGCGCGAAAATCGCCTGCCGCGACACAGCAGCAAAATGAGTGCGCATGCTCGGCTTTTTCGCGGGCTTCCGGTCATTTTCTTGTTTCCAGTTATGATCAGAAAGCTATTATAACAGAGAAAGTTCCGGTTTTGTGTAGGTTGTAACCAGAAAGCAAGAGTCAGCGAGGTAAGGTTGGTTTTGTTGAAAGGGTTTGAAACTTGTACTCATACACTTTGCATAAAGGGTTTGGTGCTTACAACAAAAGTGAAAATTAGTTCGGGGCCGCTAGTGTTTGATCTTATTGCGTGGCTTGTGTTGGATGCAGTTCGTTGATAAAAATACATGAAGAGAGAGAAGACCGAGACTAAAACTCTATTGTACCTCCGGAGAATATTCCTTTAATATATCAGAAGAGTTCACTCGGGCTGCTCAATTTCCAGTGGACCGCACTGAAATCAAATTGGGAAAAACAACATCAGTTGCTCCGAAAACTTGTTCACGATCACGAGCGCTGCGAAAACAGCCAATTCCATCAAGACTTTTCGCTGTTTTGGGATGACCTGGCGAATTCAAGTTGAGGTTACATTAGCACCGATACATGGTAGATGGTGTTACGATGGCTTGCTAAGAAAGAAAAATTGTCACGCATCAGTTATAAACAGCTGAATCACAATGTTTTGAATCGCCTTCTTTCGGCTTGTATGAAATAAACCTTCAGCGTGATTTCAGCTCTTAGTATCATGCGTGATTATAGTTTCTTTCTTTTTGCAACGAATTAATTTCGAAAATCATTTAAATTTAAATTTATAGATTTGTAGAAAACTCTTCCAGTACTGCGGTCTGACGCCAGAACGTTGTGATCGAAGATTATATTTTGAACATTTATTTCATTACTTTAACTTCTCCAATTATATAAACCCTTTCCGTTCGGTGATTCTAGAGTAGTTCTCGCTTTTATTTCTTAAAAAAAATGTTTCTTGAAATAACAAGCTTTCCTCTCTTTGCTCTCTGTCTGTAAAAAGTCGATTGATTGTAAGTTTGAGTTGTGACCAGAGGTTGTGACTAAGGACACCTTGTGTAGCATGGAAACTGAACCGAAGAAAAAATAAGACTTCCAATTATTTGCCTAAAGGTTTCAGTTTCAGAGGTTTATTCCCGCAGCTATCATGCCAATCTAAGTTAATTAAGCACTTTAGAAAGACGTATAAGTAAGAATCAATTCTATACTTCGTGATGAATAAAGCAAGCAAAAGTGTCGTTTCCTCGGCGGTCCGCATGTTGTTTTCGCCTCTACCCTGAATGTCAGGCGAGTTTTTCTGTGGCTTTAATTTGACTACCAGCTTTGCAATCATCTTTTTCTTGCAAACGGACTTATCCCGAGTTTTAGCCCTCAAACAACAGCTAAGTAATTTAACTTTAGAAGAGGCGAAAGCTAGCACTGCTACGACAAAAGTATAAGCTTATCTGACACAATTCATGTTTCACTTACGAGCCATTGACTTCGAGCGAAAAATTTACTATGGTGGCGAAGACAATTAGTTTGCTAAAAAAGACATGTGGAAGAAAGTCTCTCTAGGAACTGTCTTCAAGGTGGAAACCTTATCTGTTTTGTGAGGACCTTATGTCCACGAAGTGAAAACATATGACGGGAATTTTTCGATTGCCACCATTTTCCCCGAATGGTTTCTATTGAATCCAGTCTCTCTGCTTGCACCCGCCCGCCAAAATGGCGGGAACGAGTTAGCGCACGCGCACTCATTTTGCCGCTGTGTCGCCTGCCGCGTGGAAACGTGACGCACGTGTATAGTGGCCCGTGTCACGTTTCCACGTACGCGGGAGGTGATTTTCGTGATTGCTCGCGTGTTCTTTTTGCTCCCACTGTCCATGAGCGGAAAGAGAGACTGCTCGTAGTCTATTACAGTTCCTGAAATTTCACGTGGATAGATGCTTCCCTTCTAGCGAGCGATAACAAGATTGTACAGCTGTAATTATTGAGTTACTTTTCAGTTTATACTAAATACTCAAAAGTAATTTCCATGTCTAGTTCCCTACTTTTTCTCTATGCACTAAGTAACGGCCGACAGTTGGCTTTTCGTTGATTAAATCCAGCCAGCTCTTTTGTGAAAAAATTAATAGATTAATATTAACATTCAACTATTTTCTTAGTCTGACGTGCATTTATATGTATTTGCGTTTTATTTCTCACAGTCTCGTCGCTATATTTCATTATCAGCTTCAGTTATGTACGTTCGGTTTCTGCTTGGATCCACTCACCAGGTAAATACTGAACAATTACGTAACCATGTAGAACTATCAGGGTGGTAAAGAAGGGGGGGTGCGATCACGAATCACGAGCTTATTTTCGTTCAAATTCACGAATCACGTATGTTTCTTGAAACATTTCACGAATCATGTATTTAACATACACTATTGCAAAAAAAAAATTAGCCCTAATTGACTAATTAATTTGCTTTGCGTTTAGTTTTGAATACACAGTCGTTTAGGGGAGCTACGAGTATGGAAAAAGGGCCTCAAACGTAGAAAACGAGTCAAGAGAACACCGTTCTTCACACAGAATCAGGGTTGCCTCTCCTAGGCCGAATGTCCTAGACATTTTAGTTTATTGAGCTGTTCTTACCTTCATTAGTAGGACGACAATGCTGTATTTGACAAGGTGATTGCCCTCTCTGATCGAGTGCGAATTGTTTTTGAAAGAAAGTTTATTGCAACCTCATTCATTTCTGCTTCTCTCCCAGGCTGTTCACTGTATTCAGATCAATTTCCATTCCTATCAATAAGATTTGTAAACTCGTGTTTCCACGCCTCCTGGGTTCGTAAAGAATAGGTCTCAATCACCAACAGTGTAGCAGTGTAGTAAAATCGCCACCACTGGCAATTTTACTACACGGGAAATTGTAATGTCCACGTTTTTCCTTAAATCTTTGCTAAACGCAAAGTCAGTGAGACCTGTAAACTGAATTAAATGCTGCTTGAAATTGCGCAACTCTTCATGATGCCTCAGCTTTCGTTTGGTGGATCATTAAACCACAGGACACCCAAACGCTGTATTAGCTATATCATAACCATTTAATAAAAATACTGTTATTTACCTGTGTTCCTGTGTCTTTGTGAGTCGTTTTGGTAAGGATTTGAATCAGAGCGGAGACAGTTTACCTCCTCGGTTTCAAATGTTATCTTGTCTGGCCCGTCATAGGACGTGACAATTACGTCTCAAGTTTCCATTATTATTAACTATTAACCCTCTTGGGGGGACAATCTCGGGTTTCAATTAACGGCCAAGAGAAGAGAAGAGAGACAAGCTTGTCTCTTCTCTCTCTTCTTTTCTCTCCCGAAGAGAGTTAATAGTTAATAATAATGGAAACTTGAGACGTAATTGTCCCGTCCAGTTTACGACGCGCCAGACAAGATAACATTTGAAACCGGCGAGGTATTAAAACCGTCTGAGTCGCTCTGATTCAAACCCGTTCCAAAACGACTCATAAAGGCACAGAAACACAGGTTAAAATCAATATTTGTATTAAAGGATTATGATATAGTTAATACAGCGTTTGGGTTCCCTGTGATGAAACTTTTCTTTATGCAGTGGGTGGCTGGAGGTTTGTCCAGACTCCGTTGCCAGGAAGAATGACGCTAGAACTCTACCTGTTTCAGATGTTTGTCGCACCCGACTTGCTGGGCTCTGAAGACATGTACACACGTGTAGAGATAATAAGTTTTAAACCAATAAGCTAGATTTCATTTCAAAAATGTATCTGTCTGACTTGTGACATGTTATAGAAACGGATCAACCACGTTCATCACGTTTATTTACCTATTTATTGTTTTACTGGCTCACTGTTGTAAACTGATTTATTAGTAACTAAGTTAGTTTCGGTTTTCACGAATATTTTCGGACGAAATCACGAATCACGGTCTTTGAAATAAGGAGATCACGCATCACGCTAGACTGCAAATTCACGGATCACAACGATATTTGAGCTGCTTTCACGTGTCACGCGCTAATTTTTTGCTCAAATCACGCGCCACGCATAACCCTTTACCACCCTGAACTATGTAAGATGATGGTGAATAATGTTAGATGATGGAGAATGATGTTGGATGATAGCGAATGAAACTGGATGGCGTTGAAAGGAATTTGATTGCCATATCATGTTGAATTCAACTGAATGGAACTGTTACATCCGTTTGTCTGGGATCGATTAAATATTCCCAAAAAGTTTTCAGGAACATAATTTATGGCAATGATAACGGAACTAAACTACTATAGCTAATTTTTATACGCAAGAGGGTGGGCACTAATTTCAGTGGAATCTGAAAACAGACTGTAAGCAAAGCTTTGTGTTTTAACGTTAGTGCATGTCCCAAATTAGTTAGTTTTATTTAGCTGTTACCTTTTCCAACAATTAAGCTGAAAGTTCAGATTGGCTTCTCTCGCTCCTGTGTCTGGTCAGTCTCAAAAAATACCGAATGGTAAAGATAATGGGAGGAAAAAGGAAGTACAATACTGCAGGCAACAGGACATTTCCTGGCCCACTGTTATTTCCCGGATCCCTTCCAACTGGATCAGTTACTGACCCCTAGAACGTCCACGGTTACGTCATCATATGTATTTTCACAATAAAGGAATCCCCTTTTATTTCACTGATAACTTCTGTTATCTTGCTTAAATACTTAATTGGCGTAAGTGCACAAACAAATCGCTCCAATAAAAACGGTGTGGAAGAAGAAATGTTTTTAAAAAATGTAATATTTTTAAACAACTGAAATAACTTGTAATGACAGCATCATTCCACGGCCAACTTTTACCAAATGTTGCTTTAATAAAATGGATTGACAGTGATTAAAATGAATTTGAAATAAACGGATTTAAACTATGGTGATTCTTTAGGATAGCAACTTCAACTTCTAAACCTGTAAAACATCTTCCGTCATTAGCTTGCCAACGCTGTGCTGTTTCCATTGTGTTATTAAGCCATAATATGATAATGTACTCACGTGCGCAATATCAGGAAGAACAAAAATATGGAATGGCGGTACAAATAATTAAATCCACCTCTGTTAATTTTTGGCTCTTTTCATAGTAGCAGGCCTTTTGTTTTAGTTCTAAAAGTACAATTAAAGCAGCACACCTTAGCGCCGTGCTGCTGTAAGTGTATTTTTATACGATAATTTGAAAATGAGCTCACGTGCACAATATATCAGAACGAAGAAGCAAACATCAGCAATCTGCTGCTTCAAGAGTATTTTTGAGCAAAAATCTGTTCATGGATCGAATTCCACGTGCACGATATCAGAACAAACAAAACTACAAAATGGGGTTAAACGTAATTAAGTTCATTTATCTTAATTTTTAGTTCTTTTCACACTATACAGATTTCTAGTTCTTTTGCTGGAGTGTGAATTTACTTCCTGGACGGAACACTTTTGAAAGTTTCAAAACACAAGCGACGTGAGACCATAACACCGCCCGGGCGTGCTCTGAGTGTCAGTTTTCTGTTTGAGCTTGCTCCGTTGTTACATATTGGGTGTGAATTCTTCTTTCCGTCACACCTGGTTCCCTCACTGCTTCCCGGCTGATAGCAGAGTTAAGTTATGAATGATTCAGATTACAAAAAAATCAAAAATAGACAGTGGTGTAATCACGGACGCTGTTTTGTTGCGATTACATGGATTATATAAGACTCCATTCCTGCAGATTAAACCATGGCAAATTATCCGAAGTGAACATCACCTGAGTTCCTATCAAGAAGGGCAAAGTTAAGAAGAGCAAAGAAGAACGAAAACCGAAAAACAAATATCGAAAATCGCCCTCGGAAAAACACTGAACACAGTTATCAAAAAGGCGAGTACCCAGAAAACCTCATCTCAACAAGAACTGACCTTTAAGCTTAGAAATCTCAACAACAGCCGACGTTAAGAAAACCGTCAAATAGTCGACATGGGACCGAAAACCATCTTTAAGGTAAGCCTTCGTTACATTAAATTTAACTTGAAATATCACGGCGATTTCGTGTAATTAATTCCTTTGATCCGGGTCAACCTATGAAAAGAATGAGTTTTACCCATTGATGTAAAAGTTGGAACCACACAGCCGGCAACATTAATATTATAGAACACCACGGGAAAGCACGTCTGGATCTCTTTTATTTCAATGGTGAAACAGCCTTTTACGCCATCCATCAGACTGAAAAGTTATAACCACCGTACATGCATAATAAGCAATACCACAGGAAACCTACTCCGGTAACTTCGGCAGGTTTCTTTTAAGTGTCGATAGATAAAATAAAAATCAATTTAAATCAATTTAAAAGTGCCTCATTTTAGAATTTCTTTTCATAACTGAAACACCAGAATTATTTAGTACACGTTCGGAGGTTAGCTATCGTATCCCTTAGTTCGATAATTCCTTAATTAATTATATATTATATATATATATATATAACCTTCAGAAGATATATCTGCCGTCAGTTCTAAACGAAATCAGACTGTCAACGTAAAAGCCAATATAAAGAATGTATTTCTAGAAAAACTAGAATGTTTGGATAGCAGATTGGCTATGAAGCAAATTAAAATTCACCAGATGTCTGAAGAGTAACTCCAGGGTGAAAAGAACAATTTTGATTATTCCTGTAAGTTTTTGGCCTTTTATTTGAATAACCTACTTTACAATTTAATGTTTCGTAGCTGAACTTAAGTTCACACTAAATGACTTTCAGGGATACATGTGATTATGATTGACTCTTGAAAGCAAAATGCCATAACCATAACTTTGTATTATTTAAAACTCATATCGTATATTTTTTATTAAGTTTACAGCATATTTCTTTATACAAAGTTGGCTTTTTTCTGGAGTGAGTTTGAGTCCTGTTAAATTGAATCAGTTATCAGCTGTCAAGGAGCCAACTGAGGATCAGGTCCAATCAGGGCTTGAGAATGGGAACAACTCATCACTAATAGCAGCAACGGAAGACGACAACGCAACCATCGACAATCATGACATTCTCTCTCGTCTCCGACGCTCTCCAAATCTCTGCGAGAACGAAAGAGTATTAACATGGAGCCACTGTCTTGGAAGATATTTCTTTAAATTGTACTGCAATGAAAAAACACCACATGGCTGTATTCCTGAAACTGGCCGCGTTCCACCAAAGTGCAAGAAAAATTACGTAGGTGTGTCGGGAAAGAAAGGAGTTTGCCGTGTACTGCAGAGCTGTACGTGTGCTTAGTGCGCATGCGCGATAAGAAGCTCCCAATACAGAACTTTCAACAGTGTTCTTTGTGGCTGCTTATATTATTTTTAACTATTCATCTCTTTGTGATGACTGTGTAGTCCTTTAAAGGACTCTTTTTATGTTTAAATTATTTGCTAGTGTATAAAAACTGATTTCAGCTACAGCTTCAGCTTACGTTTTGGTAAGTAGTTCCCCCAACAATAATTACTTATAATTTCAGCTTCAGTTCCTCTTCTTGCCGTAACGGAATGGCGTTACCTAGTAATGACTGTCCAACTAGATTTATTATTGTAGTTATTTTGGGAGCGTTAATATCAGCACGTTGCATAATTAGATCCTAAACTGAAACCGAATATTTGATACAAACCGAAATTTTTGCTGCTATTATTTATGCATGCTATGTTAACAATGTAGTTTTGTTTGCAATAGTTTGCTATTCTGGTTTATCTGATCAAACGATCGAGATAGCCGGGAAAGCAGTCGGGGGAAGCTCTATTGAGAAAATTAAACTCAACTACTGAATTACGTTTGGTTTTCTTCTGACATGCATGAATCAGTTATATCTGGTTGAGCATTTTGGTATTTATAGAAAAGATCTCGTGAAGTTTTTTTAGTTCAGATCTATTTAACCTGAACTTTTGGATTTTTTTAATACGTTTTGTTATATTTAAAGGGCCGATATCTTCTCGCCCCTTGGCTCAAAAATGCTATACAAAGGTTAATACAAAATAATGTAAATATTTTATGGCTAGATATTATTTAATTAATAAGTACTAGTACTTCCTTTTCTAGTACTTTTTTGCTTGAAAAGACCAGACTTTTTCTCACTTAATATATTGTAATAAGAAATTTGTATTTTTATTGTCCAATAAAAGATTAATAAAATCTGTGCATGGTAATCGATATCAGTCTAAACTGCTGACTGTTGTTGAGTCAGGCAGTTTTTAACATTGGTTTAAAACTCTCAGACTTCTGTATCACCTCTACACTGAACGCTTCCCATTCTGAACGTTTCTTTTCTAGTGAGCTGGCCCCATTTAATGCACCTTTCCTATAAGCGCCCCTCAAAATCAACTCTTTTGTTATCGCCATTTGCAACTGATAAAATTGGGATGGTCGGGGGATCATCAGGAGACGGAACATTTTACTACCAGATAGCCTCAGTTTACTGACTTTATTATATAACTGACCATCACTGCAATACTTGTTACGAGCAGTCTCTGTGGAACAAAATCGTGACAAATCGCGTAAAAGCATCAGATTTGGCACACATATTCTAGAGATCATATAAAACAAATTCAGAAGGGGTGCCAAGAGATCCGAGCATCCGGGGGGGGGGGGGGGGCCGTAGAACGCAAATCTATTTTCAATAACTTGGTCACAGGGCAACCAGACTCAATAATAAATCACTCATGGCAATTGAAAATAGAATTATGCTGGGGAACGTTTTCAACTGGTTTCATCAGCAAATGGAAAAATGATAAAAAACAGTCATTAGAGTTACTTGCCACATCAAATCCACATATTATGTGTATTTTTCTACTAGCAGATCTGCTCGTGAGCCTGGGTATCCAGTGGTCAAATACATTACTGGCCGTGACGTGGTCAACAAAAATAAGCCGGACTAAGGGGAAAATTATGCTTATCCCAAACGGGTCAAGCAGCTTATTTAGGTCATAGTTCAAGCTTTCTTTTGACAAAGACATATCTGGGAGAAAAATTTCTTTTCTGATTTAAAAAGTGTTACAAATAAACCAACACATTCAGTAATTCAGTAATTCAATTTGTGATCAATCAGCCTCGCACTGACTATAAAACTCGAGATCGATCGTCATAGGAGACAAAGGCCGATAAAGCTCGACAACAAAAACATCAAAAGGCATAGTTAGTTAGAATGACCTGGCGAATTTCCGAATATTTTCACCAAACTGGAGAAGGGGATTTTTATGGGTTAATCTGCCATACTCTCTGATGTAGATAGCAGCCTGCATAACACGCATTATTTAAAAACGCCTGTTCTGCAGGCTGTTGTAGGTGTGAACTGCGAAGGCTGTTAGCTATATTCAGAGGAAAAACTAGATACATTTGATGGCAAAAAAATAAATAACGAGGCAATAGAGTTTTTTAAGTTAATCTTGAAGATCATGTAAGACCCTGGCCTATTGCAATAAGTGTCCCCTCTGATCTACGCGTTATTCAAAAGACCAACGCTGAAGCTCTAAGACGGTAATTATTTACGTCCCTCTTTATTCTAGAGCGAAAGGTTGAACTCGTCGCCGTATCTTGGCCTTTTCGCTCTCCGTTTATGCGTTGTATTCGGAATCTAGTAGTCGGGGGTAATTTAACCTGATTAATATTTTACGGGGTTTTCAGGCGAAAGCTCGCCTGAAACATACAATAAAATCCTGTTCTGCAGACCTCAGCGTCTTTTTCTCAGAGGGAGGAATTCGATTAATGTTATCGGTATTAGCGACCTTAAGTACCCAATGCGTTGTACTGAATTAAGAACTGCAAGACAAACTGTGGAGAAAGAAAAACGTACGATAGCAGACAGCTGCTCTAAAATTTTGTTCCCTTTTTTGCTTCTTTAAAAAGAATACGCTAGTTAAACCTTCCTCTCCTTTTCATGCTCCGTTTTAAAATTAGGTTTTATCCAAAGTCAAAGACAAGAAATTTTAAAATATGTAGAAAAATTCTGGCAATTTATAATTCGTATTTTTTTATGGTTAGCAAAATCATGAATATGAGAGAAAGTCCCCTCTTTGCGCTGCATTACATTCATTCGTCACTGATATTTTGTAACCAATTAAAGTGTATTTCAGTATACCCATTTCTAGAATTTTACCAGCAGTTTTTTTTAATTAAGCTGTACATGGACTGCAACCTTTTGAGCTACTATCCAGCTGAACGTCAAAAATTTCCATTTTGCCGCATATGAATCAAATATAACAAAGTTAAACAAAAAATAGAACCCCTGAAAATGGGAGTTAAGCTTTCATGGCAACCTCGGAACCTCTTGTGAACTGACCATTACCAATGCAACAAGTTATGTGCCAGGGTAAAACCTAGTTTCTTTTAGGCTTAAATATGTGTCAATATTGTTGTTATCGTTAATATTACAGCTTATTAGCTGTCATTTATGTTCCACAACTCATCATGATTATTCAACATCGTAGAAAGGCTACTTTGGATTAAGCGAAAGCGTTTTCCGCAGAAATTTGTTGCAGCCTATTGGTGTTTCAAAATCATTTGTGAAATCATTGTCATGTATGTTTTTTTAATTTCGTAATATAAAAAATTGGCTGAAGTTGGCTGAAGTCTTTAAATTCCTAGTAGGATAAGATCATCTAGTTTGAGCTGTTTTTTACACACATCTTTTCGATCAATTACTTTTAAAACGTTATGCAAGACTGAGAAATTAAAAGACCAGTGCTTGTCATGCCAGTTTCCAAATATTATTCTTAAAGGATAAAATGCATTCATTACATTTTGCAAAAGCGCGACCTTATGGCGTTTATGGTCTTTCCACTCCATTTCATTCATTTGTTGTCAATTTTAATTTATTATTATTATTATTATTATTATTATTATTATTATTATTATTATTATTATTATTATTATTATTATTTCTTTTTTTAGCAAACGGTCTTAAGATCGATTCACAAGTAGATTCCGGATTCCAAACTTTACTGGATTCCAGATTCTATATCAATGTGGATTCTGGATTCCAGTCCACTGGATTCTGGATTCCAACAGCAAAAATTTCGTGGATTCCGGATTTCAGAATCTGTTACATGGGGCGAGACGTACGCTAAACGGTTGTTGGCGTTGTGGCTGTGCGACCGGTTTGAAATTGGGATCTACATTCAAATCAACCTGAATTCTTTCCAGCTTTCATAATTCCTTCAAATCGGTCCTTACATTCTTCTAAAATTTCCTTTACATTGCTCTTCTCTTCTGGTTGTTTGCTTTCCTCTGAAATCGCATTGGTCACTAGTATCATTCCAAGGTCTTTTCCATCTTCGTAACCACTTTCATTTTAGTTTTAGATTCCGTGAGCGCTTCAAAACTCCCCAACGCAGGTAGGAGGTTTACTTCTGCAGCAGCCCCTACGGTTTTACTTGGCATCTTGATTTTCTGATCTTTACTCGCTTGTCGGCAGGCCGTATCTCTTGAACGTTGCCTCGTCCATAGCGCTGACTGTAGCACCGCTGTCCGGCAGTACTGTGATGCGAATGCCACTAATTAGCACTGTTTTTAGGGGCCTATTGTCCAAAGGTCCCATAGGGTTAACCGCTTGCAGCGTGCATGTAGACTCTCCATCACTGCTGTGAGAAGACGTGTCAGATTTCTGTTCTTCTCCGTGTGCTAAATCCCTCGTGGCTTTAATTTCTTGCTTGCTTTTGCAACACTTTGCAAAATGGTTTCTTCTACCACATCACGTATACTACCTTCCAAAAGCTGGACATTTTCTTGGTCCCCCTTTATGTGGCCAATGTTTTCCGCAATTAAAACACGATTTTTCTCTAATTCTGTCCGCTGTGATTTTATCGACTTCTTGTTTGACGGTAACTTCTGTTGAAGATTGATTCTCTACTTTTGTGGCGTGTTGATCCGCGTTTTCCAGACCTCTGGCGTATTTAGGAGCTTCGGCTAACTTTAGCTGATCTTGTAATAACTTTCTTCTCACCCTCTTATCTCTATCATGGACATTAATATCTCGGAATCCAACCAGCCCGTCGGAAAACCACAGTGTTCGCCTTCCGCTCTCAACTTGGAGATGAACGAATCCCAGGTTTCGTCCTTTCCATGATGCAACGAGACTTGTGTATACTCGGGGGTGGAAGGAGAATAAAGAATAACGAATAACGAGTTAAAACAGTAAAGGAATAAGGAATATTGAAAGCTTGAACATTCGGCCAGTGATATTGAATAATATTGAATAATATCAAAAATGTTGTATGCACTCGACTTTATCGAATCTTTGTCAGCTTTCAGCTACAGTAGTCAGCTACAGCTTTGTCAGCTACAGTAGTCTGTAGACTCTGTAGTCTGCAGTCAATCATAAGGTCTGGATGGTCTGTATTTACTATTTACAGCAGTTAAAACACTTTCATACGCTCGTCAGAATGCTAGAAATCGCAATTTCGAGCACTTAACTTTTAAAATTTCCCAGGGGAGTATACCCCCGGACCCCCCTAGTTACTGGCCCACTTTGGCCAGGCGTTGTTTGAACTCCCTTTCTCTAAATCCTAGATCTGCATCGGGGTGGTGGGTCACATCTCTTTCACAGGCTCCATGTTACAGTTGATCCACGTCACGCGTGAGAGGAAACTCCAAAATTCAAAACAACGTGACGAGTCACGTTCTCCATATTTGGGCATTCACCATATATTTTGTAACGGTTCGCTAATTACACAAGAGTATGTGCAGAGATGTATTGTGTTAAATATACAAGTATTTTAGGTGTGCTGTAAGGCGTGATTAGTCCCTATTTAAGACTTTGTAATTTATTCAAGAATCATTCGAAGGCATCTCTCTGTCAACTTTATTTCACTGCGATGTCGGATACTGAACTAGCGAGCGATCCTGTTATTTTGGAGATTCCTCGTGCTGCAGAGTCTTCATCTGATCAACCAAATTCGAATGATACCGCGTTGTCGAACTCTGAAACTTAGGGGTTATTTTCGCAGCTTTTAGACGCGAAGTTTGATCAGAAGTTCTTAGCTTCCAAGCGTGATTTAGAGGAGAAAGAGGCTATTACTCAGTTGCAGTTAAAGAAACTAAAAACTGCATGAAACGAAGGCGTCCAATTTCCGTTTAATTTTAATGGAACAAGGTGCAGTTTGAGTTTAATACTAGGTTGTTTGACGCGGTGTACGTAGAGGCTGCCAGCAAGAACATTCTAAAAGAAAATTATTCGGCAGCGAATTATCGAGCTTGAAAGAGCGAAAACGCTCATCAGCAAACGCGACAAGTTAATTCGTCTTGTGGATAAGTCAGGCCCGCTGGGTGGACAGCCGTGGAGAAATATGAGTCAGACGAACTCGCGGAAGATTCCGATGACGAAAAGAGACTCCGCTCTCAGAAGTCTTCCAACTGATGGAAAAAATCAAGCTGCACTGACCAGACTGGGACAAGATGAGTATAACGGGAGTATAACTTATCCTACTACCATTTTCGTTCAACCCTGGAGCGTGACAATTTTTTCGCGTATGTTTACTTTTTAAACTTAACGGTTTTGTGTGGTTACGTGTCACTTTAGACCAATGAAACCTTGTCGGTTATGTCGCGAAACTGACAAGGTTCTTGGTGCCAGTCGAACATGTTTTGTTCACGTGCTCTGAGACTTTTCAGGTTTTGCCGCACTATGCTACGCCAAACGTGACAAAATATCAAAGATCCAACTTTATAATTCAAATCCTTCAATTCACTGTCAAGATCACTGCAATAAGCATCATCTCGCTTGTTGAATATATCATGTTCTTAGAATTTAATTTGATTTTTCGCGTGTTTCCTTTCATGTCATTCGCGTTAGTATGAAGTGCTACGTTTTCTAATTCAAGATGCGTGTTTTATAAATCAAGAAGAGAGACGACAGCTTTTGATCAATTTTGTTTCCGAGAGGGACTGAAAACGAGTACAGAAGTTCGAACGGCCGGAAGATGGCTTCCAATCGTTTCGGCTATATTCCAAATCCAGACGAGTTTTTTGAAGCCAGGTTCTTTTCTCTTTTACAGCAGTGCAGGGACTGTTTGCACGAAAATTCCGATGGGGGCATGCAGAATTTCTTGCAAGACGTCTCGAGGAATATCAATGCACTTTGCGGGTGATTTATGGTCGAGTTAGGGAGTCGGATCAAGAAAATCAACTTACTCAGGATTTGGAACGTTTAATGCAGGTAATTGGCACCAGATTACAGCCACTTGCAACACTCTACAGTGATATTTATTATCAAGGCAGTACAGAACAGTCCAGTAACTCGGAGAATTCACTGCTATTTGCTCTCGAAAGGTCAGGTTACGCTGGGAGGCCGAGGTATGAAATCAGGCAAGAGCAAATCCATGGACTTAGAGAGTCATTGGGATTTCGTTGGGTAGATATTGCCAGGATGCTAGGAATGTGCTAGAAATTGTGCTCTTGACCAAATGGCATACCAAATTCTTGCCCCCGCCGACTAAGTGTTCTAGTAGACATCCCTAGTATCCTGGCAATATCTACCCAATGAAATCCCAATGACTCTCTAAGTCCATGGATTTGCTCTTGCCTGATTTCATACCTCGGCCTCCCAGCTTTACCTGACCTTTCGAGAGCAAATAGCAGTGAATTCTCCAAATTATTGGACTGTTCTGTACTGCCTTGATAATAAATATCACTGTAGAGTGTTGCAAGTGATTGTAATCTGGTGCCAATTACCTGCATTAAACGTTCCAAATCCTGAGTAAGTTGATTTTCTTGATCCGACTCCCTAACTCGACCATAAATCACCCGCAAAGTGCGTTGATATTCCTCGAGACGTCTTGCAAGAAATTCTGCATGCCCCCCATCGGAATTTTCGTGCAAACAGTCCCTGCACTGCTGTAAAAGAGAAAGCAACCTGGCTTCAAAAAACGCGTCTGCATTTGGAATATAGAAACGATTGGAAGCCATCTTCCAGGGGCACCCAATGGTTCGTTTCGGGGAATATCTGTTCGGAAGGTCTAAAATCACCTGAGATTTTCGGATTTACTTGCTAGAGATTTCTTTGGCGAAACATCACCTCAGACTTTCGCGACAAAAAGACTTACTAGTTCCTATTGTGTTCGGAGGGACGAATATGCCCCTTAGAGTGCAAAATAAGGTCAGCTAGCATTTTCGGAGAGCAATCAGCAGCTAGGAAATCCAGTGGATAGGTTTCTGTTACCTAAAATTTTCGGCGGACTAAATTTTCAGCTAGAAACGCCGAACAGATCAGTCTGTATTAGCTTACACAAATATTCCTTTAAAAAGCTCTGAAACAAACTAACAAAGCAGAAAATGATATTTTCAAGTACTTTGCTCAAATTTTTCCTTTGGGTGCCCCTGATCTTCCGGCCGTTCGAACTTCTGTACTCGTTTTCAGTCCCTCTCGGAAACAAATTGATCAAAAGCTGTCGTCTCTCTTCTTGATTTATAAAACACGTATCTTGAATTAGCAAACGTAGCACTTCATGCTAACGCGAACGACAAGAAAGGAAACACGCGAAAAATCAAATTAAATTCTAAGAACATGATATATTCAACAAGCAAGATGATGCTATTTGCAGTGATCTTGACAGTGAATTGAAGGATTTGAATTATAAAGTTGGATCTTTGATATTTTGTCACGTTTGGCGTAGCATACCGCACGAAAGTCTTTAATTTTTTGCAGTGAAGGAGATGAGAAAAGTTAACAAGTTAACAAGTTTGGAAGGATTTACCGTCCAGGAGTCGCTTTAGATCAAGATTTAAAATGCTCCATCATTGACAGAATTTTTTTTAATATCAGTGAGGGTCTGAGTGAAGGGGGTGAACAAGTTACGGGTTATATTCCGCGGAGGTTTACACAATTTGCGAACGAGTTGCGTGACCGTAAACACCGCAAAATCTGTATGGCACAGATACTGCGACGAAATGCAAAAATTAGCAAAGCCTAAAGAGGCCTGACATCTGAAAAATTACAGGCAGATGACCTTGAACTCATCGAAGTATTGAAAGTCCACTACTGATCTATCTCCCTTTCCCAAATCACCGAGGAGTTAGTGCAGTTTGGACAACAACAAATTTCAATGTTAGCCGTTTCGCGGACCATAAAGTTTCAAAGCACGTGAACAAAACATGCTCCTGTGCACGGAAAACCTGAAAAGTTTCAGAGCAGGTGAACAAAACATGTTCGAATGGCGCCAAGAACCTTATCAGTTTCGCGACATAACCGACAAGGTTTCATTGGTCTTAAGTGACACGTAACCAGACAAAACGGTTAAGTTTAAAACGTAAACATACGCGAAAAAATCGTCACGCTTCAGGGTTGAACGAAAGTGGTAGTATTTAGTTAAATCTCTAGGTGGCTTTGACCCAGTTGATATTATTGAAGACTCTGTTGATGCACCCGTTCAATCGATTGTGTCTGTCCTGAATATCAGGAAGAGGATGTTAGCGTTAAAGTCAAAGGTAGACTTAAGCACAATATTGCTTCTTGGGAGGACATAGGTGCTTCTTTGTTTATTCGTCAAATTATTTTGCAGGGATACAAAATTCCCCTCATTTATACTTCAGCTCCAGCTCAGTTTCCTAACAATCGATCTGCTTTTCAGAATAGTGATTTTGTTGATCAAGCTATTTTTGAACTTTTGGCTGTCGGTTCAGTGGTCGAGTGCGAATGTGCCCCAACGGTCGTGAACCCCTATCTGTTTCTATTCAGTCTGATGGTAAGAAGAGGCTTTTATTAGACTAACAGTACCCTAATTATTATGTTGAAAAGTCCAAGGTGAAATTTGAAGATGCTAAAACTATGCCTCATTCTTTCATTGATTTTTCCCAGATTTGGCTTTATTCTTTTGATATTAAATCTGGTTACCACCAAATTGAAATTTTCCCGCCAGATCAAGATTTTTTAGGTTTTTCGTGATCCACGGGGGAGTGATCCATTTTTACAAATTTACTGTATTTGTCATTTGGCTTGTCTACCGGACCTTACATTTTCACCAAAGTAATGGGCTCCTTAGCGAGGTAATGGCCTTTTTTAGGCTTTTCGGATAGTTGTTTATTTGGACGACGGACTAGGTGTCTGTCCTGTGTTTTCTGATTGTAGATCGCAGACGTTGGTTGTTAAATCGGACTTGTTTTATGCCGGTTTTGTCGCGAATACCCAGAAGAGAGTCTGGCTACCGGTTCAGTTTTTAATTTAAGATGGCTGGGATATTCTTGGGATCTGAATAAAAAGTTACTGTCAATTCCTGATGACAAAATTGAGAAATTGCTGGTCAGTATCGATAAGGCGCCTGTTCAACAGAGTAGTTTGCCAGTCAGACAACTGGCTTCCTTCACGGGTAGTACCATTTCTAATATGCTTGTTTTTGACAATGTATGTAAGTTTATGACCAATGGGTTTCATAGGGCTCTTCAGTCGCAAAAAAGGCTGGGAGTCTGATGTCGTTTTGGATTCATGTGCTCGCAAAGAATTAGAGTTCTGGAAGGCCAACCAGGGTCTGGAAGGGTATTCTCGGGATCCGGGATTTGACCAAAATACGGTGCTGGATTCGGGAAAACGAAAAATATCTTCACGGGATTCGGGATTTGGCTGTCACCAGGGAAGCGGGATTCACCAAAATTTGGGCACGGGATGCGGGATTTTGTTGCCTGTCTGTCGGGAATTCGGGAAATCATCACGACCCAAAAAACCTTCTAGCGGCAAAAGCGAATCAACCAGGCTAGAGTAAAATATCAATTGAAAGGGCCAATCTTCATCTTAAATTTATTAGCTTTTGCAGAAATTAGTCTTTTTTAATGTATTTTTGGGAAAGAAGAAAAGGAATTCGGGATAGCGATGAAAAAAGTGCGGGATGCGGGATTCTCGTGAAAAAGGAGCGGGAATGCGGGATCAGGACCCCCCCCCCCCTTCCAGACCCTGGCCAACGTGTCTAGCCTTAATTCAGGGTCCTTCACGAAGTTGTGCAGCGACCTACTCGAATTGTGTATATATTCGTATGCTAGCGCTGTGGGTTGTGCTGCTTTCATATCTATTGATAATATGCCTGTAGGGCATAAGAACTGGGATTCATCGGAGATGAAACAAAGCTCCACTTGGAGCCGGGAACTTCATTGTGTCAGCTTTGTCTTTTAAAAAGTTTCGTACATCTTTTGTTGGGCAGTGCTGTTAAATGGTTTACAGACAATCAGGCACTGAGTTCCTTTGATCGTTGAATCTGGTAGCATGAAAGAACATTTGCATCAGTTAGCAGTGGATATATTTTATACCGCCAGAGAGAATAATATCGAGATTGCTGTGCAGTGGATACCTCGTTTGCTTAATGAGAGGGCTGATTATTTGAGTAAGATCGTGGGTTATGATGACTGGATAGTCAAAGATTGCTGTTTCGTGCAGTCACCTCCTCTGGGGGCCTTGTTCAGTTGACTGCTTTGCTAGTTCCTTTAACCGCAAGGTTCCTAGGTTCCTAAGTACTCTACTTTTTCTAGCCCGGGTTCCTAAGTACTTTAATCCGGATTCTCTAAGTGTTGATTTGCTGGCATTTTACTGGGTCGGCGAGACTTGTTGGGTGGTGCCTCCTGTTTCGCTGGTGAAAAAAAAAAAGAGTTATTCGTCATGTTTCTTTCTGTCAGTGCAAAGGAATCTTAGCAGTCCCTTATTGGCCATCAGCCGCGTTTTGGCCTTTTTTGGTAGAGCGTGGAGGGGTATTCAGACCTTTTGTTTGTCACTTCCGCTTTGTCGAGAACGGTAGAGGTATTTTCCTCGACGGGTACGGGTCACGGAATAAAAGTTCTCTCTTTGGCTCTGAGAATTTTAGTACACCAGTTCTGTTTTTGTTGCTCGATGGAGCTGTTTAGTAGTGGCCTAGAGAGGAGAGTTATTATGAGGTGTTGGCTGCTTGGCTATATCTCGCGGTTAAGTTGGCAGTTTAACATTGGCCAAAGGCCACTGGGCCATGCAGTTTTGCGGGCTATGAGGTGTGTTGATCACATTTTTGAGGCCACTGGGCCATGCAGTTAAATTGCGGGCTATTAAGTGTGTTGACCACATTTTTGAGGCCGCTGGGCCATATTTTGCCTGCATATCGGCTGCTGGGCCGCGGTTTTCATACTTACAATTTTTGGTTGTTTATTATTTTTATAGGTTTACAAGGTAGACATACGTTCGCATTGAACTAGTTGGCGTCCTCAGAAGTCCAGAACTCCGAAGTCTTCACAGAGTGTTTGCTCTTACGTGCCATTCAAGCGAAGGCTCCTTCGATGACAGAGCGATATTCAAGAGCTTTCCAGAAATTTAGAGATTGGTCTTCGTGCCATGAGGACATTGCTTGTTTGCCGTCCAATGAACTGTCAGTTGCCCTCTATTTTGAATTTTTGTTACAAACTGGCTGTACTCTACACTTCAATCTGCTTGTTATGGCATTCACTGGGAGCACAATTTGTATGGTTTTCCAAGCCCTTGGGATTCAAAATTAGTTAAGAATATTCTTTAAGCTGGTAATAGAGAATTGGCAAAACCTGTGTCCAAAAGAGATCCTGTTACTCCTGAAATGATTGCAGAAGTGTGCAATAGGTTTGCAGGTCCTACTTCCAATTTTTCAGATCTTCGTTTGGTTGCAATTTGCGTTACCGCGTTTACTTCTTTTCTTCGTTTTATTAAATTAGCAAATCTCCGTTGCTGTTATGTTAAAATTTGTGATACTTTTGTTAAGCTGTACTTGTTTAAGAGTAAGAAAGACGTTTAAGGGATGGTGCCAATGTGTTATTGGCAAAAACGGGCCGGGGTCTGTCTCTTGCCCTTTCAAGTTGCTCAATGGATATGCTTCTGCCGCTAATTTAACTCTGTCCTCTCGTTACCATTTTTCCGTAATCTGTGTTATCATCAGATCTACATGTACTTGTAAGTTGCGCTTTACTGGTTTGACGGTTATACCAGGACTAGGGAAATACTTCTACAAGTATTCACTGATTTTAGCTATCCGAATTGTTCGGTCCTCATAGCCTTAGAGCTGGGGGTGCTTCTGCTACCGCTAATGCCGGTGTTAGCGATTGCCTTTTTCAAGTGGTCACGGTAGATGGAAGACAGATAGGGTTTAAGATGGTTATATCAAAGAGCTTGAATCTTAAATGTGCTTTCAGTATCAAAACGTTTGCATGTTTAGCTCTTTCTTCTCTTTCTTTATTTTCGAAGGCGGGCATCAATAAACGAGATGCCCGCCCCTGATGCTGTGTGGTGTGTTTATTAAGATTAGTTACAAAACATTTTATAACTGTTTCCATTGGATTAGAGTATAAATATATTTTGTAACGGTTCGCTAATTACACAAGAGTATGTACAGAGATGTATTGTGTTAAATATACAAGTATTTTAGGTGTGCTGTAAGGCGTGATTAGTCCTCGGGGACTAATAGGGCTATTTAAGAGTTTGTAATTTATTCAATAATCATTCGAAGGCATCTCTCTGTCAACTTTATTTTGTTTTCATTTATAAGGATTTGTAGGTACTTAGCTGAGATTCCTTAGATATAAATCAGTTGCTGTATCGCTCGCTGTATGGACACGTAGCATCAACAAACGGGATGCCTGCCCCTGCTGCTGTGTGGTGTGTTTATTGAGATTAGTTACAAAATATTTTATAACCATTTCCATTGGATTAGAGTATGATTGTGTTTTCTGAGATTCGAGAGGGATTTCGAAAATCGAAAAGGAGATTCCGAATCTGTCACGTATTTTTCGAAATGTTCAGACCTGCTTATGTTAATGCCTTAAGAACAGACCAGGTAGGATATATGGTTGGGAAATTCACGAAAGATTGTTGAGCCATAGGATGTGCAATAACAGATCACCAAAGGGTTTTAAATATGAGAGTTTGTATGGAGTTGAAATTCCATTGAAAATAATCGGCAGTTTTCCGTAGAAAATACCTAAAAATCAAAACAGAGTTTGAGAAACTTACCTGTTGTGTGTTTACTTGTCTTTACCGCTTTTCCGAGCTTCTGGAGGCCGTTTTGGACAATATTCTGTTTAACGGTCGATGCGACGTCTGTCATGTACTGGCTTTAAGGTATCATGGTACCCCAAAATTGACCATGTTTTCGAAAAATACACTTCTGTCATTTTCAGAGAGATATTATTCAAACCTCTCCTTTACAAAAAGTTTCAGAAAAAAGATTGATTCTACGCAAAGTTATGGACGAAAAAAGATTTGTGGCATTAATTTTCTCTAATCATGTGTTGACAGTCATCTGTCAACAACGCTGAAAATAGCATGTGACACAACAGGGCCCCGATGTTTTGACACGCGATCGATTGCGTGGCAGTTCCCGCTTATTTCGAGTGTGTCTACAAAGTGGCTTCGATCATATCTGTGAAAGAGAGAGAGAGAGAGAGAAAGATCGAGCGTTGAGGAATTACTTGCGCTTCCTGACTCCTCACTTGTCAGTGTGATAAGCTTCGACTGCCAGCTCGCTTTTCGTAACGCGAACAGCGAAAAACAATCCATTCATTCAAATTCCATAACATTTCTACAAAGCCAGAGGTATCAAAGAATCAACTTGGCGCAAAAGACGGCATGTCCAGGAAAGTACGGAATTTGTCTCCAGTAATAAAGAAGTTTATTTTTTTCCCAATTGCTCGCATTTCTGACAGGATGTTCTCTCTTAGATCTTGAGCCGAACACGTGGCGGCTTCTTCGCAGATTTCAATGTGCTTTCCTTTCGCCTTTCCTTTCGTCTTTCAGGTCCCGCCAGCTTGGGTAGTCTTACCCAGCTCAAATGATGATGCCTTCGGCATTTTACAGCCGACGTGATATTATGACTTTAAAATTTCCGTTTATTGCGTTTGAAGACCCTTTGAACGGCACTCGTACTCAACGAAAGTCGCTTTCCAACATAAAAACACGCAGAATTTGACACCATTCTTGTCGGCATGTTTGTGCTATTGTTGTAAGGCGGTAAGTTGAGCCTCCCCCCTGTCAACCGCAGGTAATTATCCTGACACCTAGGTGTTTTAATCTCCTCAGACCGGAAAAAGTTTCCAAATCAGATTTTGGCTTTTTTCACGAAACTAATTTTCCAAAAAATTGGGCACACATTTTAAGTTCGCGTTCAGCGAGTTTTCAACCATTTTAGCTCAAATTTGGCGACAATGTTGCCACATAATTTGACACCAAAACCGTGTCTCCGAATTTTATTTTTGCTTTCATTCAAAAGTTATGAGCCATAAAAGAAAGAGGAGAGGTGTTTCTTCGAACTTCAAAGTTTAACTGAGTGCAGAAAATAAACCAGGCCAGATACAAAAATTCCGAGACACGGTTTTTGAGACAAAGGTGTGAAGAATTCGGCGCGATGTTCGTCTTTCTCTCCAGGTCATTCTCGACTGGAGCGGAACCAATTTTGTGAACGATGTACTTTTTAAAAACGTAGTCTCTATTTTCGACACAGTTGTCTTTTTTCTTTATCTAAATACGTTTTCGTAATCTTCAATTATTAAGCTTTCAGAAAATATATAGTTTGTCAGGGTTCTTGTGAAACGCCTGACGCTCAAACGGTGAAAACGCAATGTTGTCATTTGGGGTACCCTGATACCTTAACATGCCGTCGCATCGACCGTTAAAACAGAAATCGCCCAAAACGGCCTCCAGAAGCTCGGAAAAGCAGCAAAAACACAGCAAACACAAAACAGGTAAGGTTTTTCAAACCCTATTTCGCCTTTTAGGTATTTTGCACGGAAAACTGCCGATTTATATTTTGGATCGAATTTCAGCTCTAAACAAACAACTCTCATATTACGCATTGGTTAACTATGGACGAAGCCTCACGATCAGCTTTGTCTTCAATCTACCTGGCAACTGGGAAAAACTGTCATCAGTAATTGTTTGACACGGCACATGTATCTTGATTTTGCGTCCTCTTCCTTCGGAGTTACCGTTCTTACACAAGCGTTCAGCACCGAGGTTTGTTCTCGTTTGGTTGAAACAGGAATCCCTCGTCGGCAAAACTCAGAATTGACATAATTGCGGGGAAGCGGGTCACCTACTTCTACGTCCAAAACGTTTTGAACCACTGACGAGAAGCGAACCGAGAAAATTACGCAGTCTCTCGATAAAACAAAGATTTGTCCCATCACAACCCCTTGCTTCTACAAAGATAGAATCCATTTCCAGAAATTTCAATGAGATCTTCAAAATTTCCTTTGTGATTAGTCCGTTACGTCACTGAATGTAGCATGTTCATTTGAAGACTCGGATCACATGTTCAGGTTTCCGTTCACGCGTGACGTGGATCGACTGTAAAAATAAATCGTAAACGGGCCCTGATTCAGAGATATTTTAGAGTTACAAAACCTTCAAAAGAGCTAACGTGTATTCAACACATACAATTTTTCTTTCTTCTTTATGACATTGCGCTCTTCTGCATGAACTCATGCTCATTATCCACATCTGATATGGAATTTAAAGAGCCAGTGTCACCCAAAGTGCTTTGCGCGCCGAGGTACAATTTTCATATATGAAAAATACGCCACTTCCTTGATTGTCGTGAAGTTTGATTTGTATCTTCTTCCATCGCTGCCGTTAGTGATCCGAAAGCACTAGTCTGAATTTTGACTTGACATTTAAGTGTCGCCGTATCGATTTTGTTGTATATTTCCCAATTCTGAAGTGTTTTCGCGGTGGAGAAGGAGATCTTTAAATTGGATGCCTCGTAAGGTTCAGGAAAGTTGAGGCGAAGGCCGAGCCTTCCGGGCTCTGCCAAAGTTGTACGGCTGAAGGAGTCCGTGTATCAGTAGCGGAGGGAAAGAAAAACATCTACGGGTTTCAGCAATAGTCCTGACACTGTGTTTGCCGAAATAGTGCTACATTCGTTGCCGAATGAAAACAGAAGGAACGTTAATTTGCTACAAAATAACAGTAGCTAAGGGCTTGCTCCAAAATTAATGCTTATCGTCATGAGCTTGTGCTGTTCTGCTTAATTATTCCTTGTGTTCACTGTCTCTTTATGTTTTATTTTTACAAAAAGTGTAAGTGGCTATATATTCTGGTTTTGCGTCCATCGACATCGGTCGATGCGATCGATCGCGCAATCAATCGATCGGACTGTAATAGATCCATGTATACGCATTGAATGCAAAGTCAGATCTTGAGTAGTTTTCTCCAATGACATCTAACGATGAAGACGCCAATATTCTTTCTACTTATTTTTGTCTTATTATTTTTACATCGAGTGGAAGTGGCTACTCTGGTTTTACGTCCATCGAGATCGATCGATCGATCAATCGGTTGTTATAAAAGCTCCATACGCGTTGACTACAAAGTCAGACAGTAGAGTTGTTTTCTCCGGTAACATCTAGTGATGAAGATATTACTATTTTCAGAGGCTACTACTGTAAATATCAGCTTGCTGAAAGGCCAGTGCCGCAGGGTATAATTTTCAAAACGTCCAGCACACGTGCCAGCCAAACTTCAAAACAAAAACACAACCGCGCAAAGCACTTTGGGTGACACTGGCTCTTTAACAATTTACAGCAATTTCAATTTTGTAAACGGTCTCAATATTTATCTCCTATCTCGCGCACAGGCATTGCAACTAAAGTTGCCCAACAAAATCTGAGGAATAACCGTAAAAATCTCACATAAATAATTAATAAGTCACAAAAAAGCAAAAGGAATTATAGTGAATAAGTCAAGAGAAAAGTAAAAGGAGTATTGAATAAGTGAGGCACAATTATTCCTCTTCCACCCCCGAGTACATTGAACTGTTGAACGACCGGTTCTGCGATTCCTTGATCTTGTTTCGTAGTGCATTGATGGCTCCATCCAAATCCGTTCCAGTATCACCAAGCTGTTCAAATATATCGAGAGTAGCTTCGCCTATCGAATCTAAGATTAAGGACCGTTGTTGGCCCTTGTCTGTGATGTTGTAGGCTTTCAAGTGGTTGTTCTTGAACCGCTCAGCGCATTTTACGAATCGCGCGTAGACAGTTTCAGAGTCTTTCCGAACGTCGAATTCTGGAAATTGCTTGTATCAGTATTGACCGCCATTCCCTAGTTTTCCTCGTCGCCAATTTAATGTCCGATTGCCATATTACACAGTGATATTTCAAAGTCCTTCATGTCCAAAGAACTGTCCAATCTATATGAATACATAATATGCATAACATATATTTTAATGTTCCCTCCACTAAGATTTATTAGCAAACGTTATGTTTGTTTAAGGTGAAAAATTCATTTGTTTATGGCATTTCAAAATTTGAATCAACGTTCTACTAGTAAATTACACACTGTACACGCAAGCAGCATTATAATAATTATGCTTTATTTTTAATAAATCAATATTTTACAAACACTTTCGTGGGTTTCTTCGCTTTACTTTACAGTACCGGGTAATGGGCTTATGAAAGTGTCAACCGGCGTTTTAACACTTGAAGATGAGAGTAATTCAAACATCAGTTACTGTGACCGACTTTTGACCAATTAAACTAACTCTTTAATTCTCTTTTAGAATCGAGTTGAAGGTGATTCCCCAAATGGAGGAATTTTAGCCCCCTAGTTGGCGTTAATTGAATGAGTTAATCGGACTCTCGAAAAGGGGCTTCTAAAAACCGATTGGTTACTCCTCTTTCGGAATTATGATAACACCACGTAGAGTAAAAATAACTCAACTTGAGGAGTGTAATTAAACCCATTTTTGGAGTTAAAATAAAGGAGTTAAAACAACCCCCCAAAAGGAATTATTTTGAGCTTAAAATTTTAACTCCATTTAGAAGGTAAACTAACTCCACGATGAGTAAAAGTACACCACTGGAAGGTTTAATCAGGTCGTGGAATAATTGTAACCCCAGAGTTGGAGTTAAATCGAGGAGTTAAAGTTACCTCCCAGAAGGAGTTATTTTAAACCTCAATTTTTTTACTCCATGGTAGAGTTATTGGAGGAGTTAACTCCAGTCTTGAAGTAACTTCAACCCAAAAATGGTGTGAAATTGAGGAGTTAAAGTTACCCCAAAAAGGAGTTATCCTCATGACCCAACATTTTAACTCCATTTTAGAGTTATTGGAGGAGTTAGGAAAACTCTGGTCTTGAAGTAATTTCAATTCCAGACTTCGAGCTAAATTAAGGAGTTAAAGTTACCCCCCCAAAGGGAGTTATTTTAAAATTAAAAGTTTAACTCCATTTAGAGTTACTGGAGAAGCTAAGTCCAGTCTTGGACTTTCAACCCCAGATTCGAAGTTAAATTGAGAAGGTTAAAAGTACCCAAAAAAAGGAATTATTTTGAACCTAAAATTTTAACACCATTTTAGGAATTAAAATAACTCTCAGAAAGTTGCTGTGTACTAGCTATTACAACTTAGGCATTGCCCTATTTTGGACTTTCTTAAAATAATTATTCCTTGACAACTATATAAAAATGCTCTTCAAGTTGAACCTCTTAGTAACTTCATGTGGAAACGTGAATAAAAAGGAACATTACTGAATCAGAAGAAAATCGAGAAGAGTGTTAAACTTGTCTACCGCAAAAATGCTCTGTAATTTGAAGGTACGTAGTTCATTTGTTTTGTTATTACCTTTTTACATTGTAGATACTAAAAGGTGCAAATACAAGATTGTTTGACTGGATTCTCTCTGACCAAATGGTAACGTTCGAAACGTCAGCCTTTGAATTTTTTTACGCTGGTTAACTGAAAAAGTTACCTTATCAACTCAGTTGATAAATGCAAATTTTTTTGTTTCACCTCCCCACCGACGCAGTACTAAAATTTCTTTAGAAACTAACTCCTTATTAATAAGATTGGGAGGTATAACTGAGTCGCAAAAAGGGCCTTTTAAAGATGATTATAGAGTAGTCCTAGTCCATTCAAGGTTAAAAACTTACTAGCTACCTGGCAAGTTTGCAAGTTAAGCTAATGTCAAGAACAGGTGAAAAAAATAAATAAATAACGGTTGAACGAAATTCAAGCTTATGCATGGCGTTCATTAGTATATAGTGCATGCTTCTTTGTTGAATGTGTCTTTACAGTGTTATATGCAATTTTGACGATGAACGAAGTGACTCGTAGTTTTATATACCTAGTTTCTTATAAGTCGTAAACTCACACTAGCGTAGGAAGTTCTGTCATACAATAAATGCAATGAAACCTTAAACATTGTGGGAACGGTTCAGAACGAACTCCGAAAAGCATAACTTCATTCTGTTGGACTAAACTTAATAAATAAAAAAGTGTTAAAACGTATATAGTCAGCAGTCTTAAACTCTTTCTGTTCCTTGTGCCTGACTCTGTTACAATGGTAATGCTTATTTCATTTGAATTTTAAAGTTAAGATTATTTTGACAAACATTTTTCTTTTCTTTCCTATTGCCAGCTCATCACCACAGTCCTTTCCCTTTATATATTTTTGCTTTCAATCAATATAGTCTCGCCACTTTCAGTGTTTGACAAAGGTCTTCAAGTTTCTCCTTCCACCGCTGATCAAGGAAACCAAGTCAGTGCAGTCGCCAAAAACAATCCGTCACGTGATGACTTCACATCCCAAACATCGAGCACCAGTAACGTACAGCGGTCATTCGAGCATGCGTACGTTGGACAAGTGCGTCGGTCTGTTGGTTGTTTGATTGAAAGAACAACAGAGCGGTGTGGAAAAGATTTGATCATTACAGTAAAGTGCAGAAAAAGAAGTGTGTCCTGCATCAACGGCGGAGTTGCACCGAGATGTGTCACAGAAAAGACCTACTTTGCAGCTTGTGGAAAGGTGTTGGCTACAGATTGTAAATGTGCGAGTTAAAATACCGTCAAACTCCTAATTCGATACCACTAAAGAGACCGAACGTAATGCAGAACATTTTTATTCATGCATAAAAATGTTAAGGAATATGAGTTACTGATGTATTTCATTACACTCAGTATTTGTATTTTTTTTGTATTTGCCGGTGAATAAAGTAAATAAAGCATATGAAGTGAAGTCATTACGTCTCTAGTTTATCAAACACAATAGCACATTTTAGAAGTATCAAAATTATCATTTGTTTTGGATTAAAACTGTTTCTCTTTTTATAGTAAACAATTATTGACAAACAGTCCTAATTAGAACACAAGGTTTAAAGTTATGTCTTCTCTTCAGATCAGTTAGAGCCCTATTTGTTTGTTTGTTTGTTTGTTTGTTGGAGTCCCTAAGTGGAGTTATTTATACTCTTTACTCAGTGTTATCATAATTCCGAAAGAGGAGTAACCAATCGGTTTTTAGAAGCCCCTTTTCGAGTGTCAGTTAAACTCCTTCAATTAACGCCAACTAGGGGGCTAAAATTCCTCCATTTGGGGAATCACCTTCAACTCGATTCTGAAAGAGAATTAAAGAGTTAGTTTAATTGGTCAAAAATCGGTCACAGTAACTGATGTTTGAATCACTCTCATCTTCAAGCGTTAAAACGGTTAACACTTTCATAAGGCTAGTTCCCGGAACTGTAAAGTTAAAAAGCGAAGAAACTCTCGAGAGCGTCTCTGGCATATTGATTTATCAAAACAGAAGCAAAATCATCATAATACTGCTTGTAGATTGTGTAATTTAGGAGCAGAACATTACAAAAAAAAAAAACAACAAAAGCAAAGCAAAAACAAAGGCAGTGTCTAGATACCCGGCAGCCGGGTACGGATGTTTAAAGACTAAATACTCGGCAGCGCGAAATTTTCGAAGGATTTCGACGGAAAGATGTATTCTAAAGCAGGCCCGTAACCAAGATCTTATGTGGGGGGGGGGGGGGGGGTGCTAATGAGGCCAAAGTGGACCAAACTACCGAAATGTTTTTTTTGTTATTATTATTATTGTCTGATCCGTTTATTTAGGAAAGTAGCAATACATGAGAAATTGTAACGGCAAAGTACACGCGATAGGAACTGAATATTACATTTTTCGAATAAATTGTTTGAATAAAGTTATAAACGGCTAGCTAATTTTACGATGTATAATGATACATCACAATACTGTGGGACTAATCCTTCAGGATTGTCCTGAGCTCCAGCCTCCGTGGGTGTTTGGTGGCAAACAAATTTACCACCTCAGCCAAATAAATTTTAACTTGATAATGGATGTGCATTAGTGCAAGGGACGACAGCCTTTCTACACCCATGCAAATGTCATCGTGGTTAGTTATCATCTGCAGAGCCGCTAAGAAGTTGCCTGTATTCCCATGACTCTCGTCGTTCAAGACCTCGTTATCTCCACGTAGAGCAATGTACTGTCGACCACAGAAAAGGATCGCTTCTGAAACACATTTAACGATGCACCTTTTCTGATAGTATCCCTCCCCTTCTTGTCATCTAATCGGCTGTTCACGTTTTGCTCTGCATGGGTTTCAACAGAATTAAGGAAGGATTCGGTGGCGATCATTGCGTCGTGATGGTACTTCGTTTGCTCATGTCTTTTTGCCTTTTCTCGAAGTTTATGCCAGCTTATGAAAGGCTTGCTGACAAAAGTGCCCTTATTTTTCCTGCGATGCATAGGTATCATCAAAGCACAATGTTTACGATTGTTCCGAAAACGCGGGGTCGGGGTGCGGGGTGCGGGGTCAATAAAACTGAAAAAAAAATAATGACAAAACAGATGAAATAAAAAGGACAAAAAAAAGAGAAAATAGCTAAATACATACACAAATACAATTTAAAAATACAAGTAAAATATAAAAATAAAGAGAGCATGAATATTTGCATATCACGCGAACCAATAAATAAATAAATAAGTAAAGAGAAATTTGATCGTGGAGTCCGTGTGGAACACTCCTTTTTGCCGTAGTTTGATCTTATTCTCTTTATTTATTTATTTATTTATTGGTTCGCTTGATATGCAAATATTCAATGCTCTCTTTATTTTTATATTGTACTTATATTTTTTAATTGTATTTGTGTATGTAGTTTGCTATTTTCCATTTTTTGTTTATTTCATCTGTTTTGCTATTATGTTTTTTTTTTTTTTTTCGGTTTTGTTGACCCCGCACCCGCACCCCGCACCCCGCACCCCGCAGTCCGCACTCCGATCCCGCGTTTTCGGAACAACCCAATGTTTACAAAATACTCCATCTACTGAACGGCTGTAGACTATCCATGGTTACTCACTGAGGTATCGTGACTGAAACACTCTTCGGCAATGATGAAGAAATCGCTTTGGAAACTTGTCAGTTAATCGATGGCAAGAAATGACTTTTAATCAAGTGATATTTCTGACCAACTGGCAGCTTTTCTACGGAAGACCCAAATTCCTCAGAGGTCGTCGAACTCTTCCCGATGTCATTTATTTCTTGTTGCAACACTGGTTCTAAGTGATGCCGTGTTAGATTGCCATCAGTATTCTCAGGTACTGGAGCTTGCGCAGTCTCTACAATTTTATCAACAGTGGTTATTGTTAAGAAAGCACACATCAGCTTCTCGTAGAATATCATCAGTTGACATCAGGAAATGACTATAAGAGACCAGTAGAAACATAAAACGTATTCTCCCTCTTTTTGACTCGAAAACTTCTATTTTGATGGTTTGGGATGCCTGTGGATTTTCAGAAGGTGATGCTTTAGATTAACGCTCCCCCCAATCCCTCTCCGAATTGTTACTCTGTGTTCCCTTACCGGCTCTTTACTAAGCGATGTGACTTTGTTTCATATTGAGGAATAGCAAGTTAATCTCAGAGCATAACACGTGCTGGGATCAAGACTGGTGGACGTCGCACATCGCGCATCTCGCTGTAAAACTGTAGTTAACTGAGATAGATCTGAAGTCGTAGTCTCAGCCGGCTGTCGTCGTAGACGGCTGTCGTCGTAGACTTTACTGACCCAAGTACCGAGAGACTGGCAAAATTTAGCTGCAGCCTTCCTCTTTCTATTTTCCTGTTCTCTCCTACCCATAAGGTATTACACAAAAAACTGATTTTGCATCTTGCGCGTTCATGCGTTCGTACAAGAAGAGAATACTACCCGGTGCGTTAGCAGACGTGTCTGACAGAAATCGTGAGATCGCTCCCTTGTCATTGGATCGCTCGTCTGAACTCCCGTGTGAAGCGTGTAGCACGTTAATTTCATTATCCATTTGGATAAGCTCGGACATCTTTGCGTTCACTGAAATGTTCTGAGTGGCTCGGGCTACTAGAGTGCAGCTGGTTTCACGTTGCCAGTGAATACATTACTGCTATTTCCACTGTTTGCTGGTTAATTGAGATGCAAATGGTCTGTTCCTTCGTTTGATCAGGAGCCACTGCAAAGCTATTGCCATAAAGGTAACTGAGTTATGTAAAGAAATACAATCGCGAACAAAAGAATTGATGCCAACGTGTCGAATAACTCTTTTTAATTTTTATTTCTAGCCGATATGTAGGGTGAGGTTTGTATAGGCCCTGTGGCAGCGTAATAAACTCTAAAGTGAATTATGTTATTTCTTCTCCAATGAAAGGTCCCTTGCTAGCCTTTTTTGGCAGCTAACTAATGCAGACTAATGTCACGTTTCCCAAAAATATTGCTTTGAAGTTATTGCAAGTTGTTTAGTTGTCGAATGTTTAGTTCAGTGAAATAGTTTTTGCTTGCAAAGGAAGAGACCTCAAGCAAGCTGTTTCAAGCTGTTCAACTAACGGTGAAAAAATGAAATGTTGGGCGACCTGCCTAATGTCGTATTTGCGGCTATTATTGCTTAGTTTTAACATTAAGGTGGCTCAAATATTAGCGAGTAAAGCTGCATGCGCATGCATACTGATGGTAAGCCGGAAACTGAACTTTGGTTGCAGAATTTTATACAGCCAATTGTTGTTAGAAAAAAGCTGCAATCAATTATCTACAATACAGGCAGTATTGCTCTACAGAATTGTCAAAACTGTTCAACGTTGTCGCCTTTTATTAATAGCAGACTGCTCGAAAATTTTGTTCGCTTTTTTCTTCTTTAAAAAGAATACGCTAGTTAAACTTTTCTCTCCTTTTTATAAAGAAAAAAACTAAAACTGCCAAATTCTCTGCTTTTTTTAAATTATGTTTTATCCAACGTCAAAGAAAAGAAATTAAATATGTAGAAACTGAAGAGCAGCAAAATTATGAATATGAGAGAAAATCCCTTCTTTGCACTGCACTACATTCATTCAACCCATTTCTTTTAGGCTTGAATATGTTTAAGCTTAGGTAAATATATTTTTCTCAATAAAGACCGAGTGTCAATGTTGTTGTTATCGTTAATATTACAGCTTATTAGCTGTCATTTATGTTCCACAACTCATCATGATTATTCAACAACGTAGAAAGGCTACTTTGGACTAAGCGAAAGCGTTTTCCGCAGAAATTTGTTGCAGCCTATTGGTGTTTCAAAATCATTTGTGAAATCATTGTCATGTATGTTTTTTTAATTTCGTAATATAACTGAAATTGGCTGAAGTTGGCTGAAGTCTTTAAATTCCTAGTAGCATAAGATCATCTAGTTTGATCTGTTTTTTACACACATCTTTTCGATCAATTACTTTTAAAACGTTATGCAAGACTGAGAAATTAAAAGACTAGTGCTTGTCATGCCAGTTTCCAAATATTATTCTTAAAGGATAAAATGCATTACATTTTGCAAAAGCGCGACCTTATGGCGTTTACGGTCTTTCCACTCCATTTCATTCATTTGTCGTCAATTTTATTTTATTTTATTTTATTTTATTTTATTTTTTTTTAGCAAACGGTTTTAAATCAGGCCGCTTAAGGCATGGTTAGAGCCTAATTTGCATAAAATCTACTCAACTGATCATAACTTTGGGGACATTTGCTGAAAAGCTCTCAAACATGGCACCCATTTAAAACTTGATGGCTTAAACTCAGTGTTTAGACTTAAGTGCCCAACGCTTGTGTCACGTAAGCAGTGAAGGATGATTAATGGTTAAAATCTTTAGAGTAAAATGGGGAATATAAAATCAGGAAACAAATTGAAATCTTTTTGGGTGTCATTCTTTTACATCCAAAGAGTTTATAATGAATTCGCCTTTATGAGGTGGCCTTTCTTTCCTATATTAGAAATTATTAAAGCATTAATTATTAATAAGTCACGCGACCTATTTTCGTCATTTGTAGGATTTTTACTCAGTACGGACACGTTTAAAGGGCTAATTTATGATGATCCCTTAGCATGTAAAAGAATGATACCCGAAAATATTTAATTCTATTTCATTTTGCATTCCCCATTTCACTCTGAAAATTTTAACTGTTATTAAGCCTTTACTGGTCACTTGACACAAATGATTGACACTTGAAGTCAAAACTGAGTTAGGGCAGAAACTCATAAGGAGTTGAAACGTGTAACTCGCGTTCAATGCTCGTGAATATTCATTTTCTAAGTACCATATTTGGAAACCCTCCCTCCAGTCCACGCACGAGTTATGACCTGAAGATGGCAATATCCTTGGTAACCCAGCGGCAACCCAACGTTGTGAAACTTAACTAAACGATTATGAGCTTACTGAAATGGTATTTTTTTGTTCGGCAGGATGCTACAGTTCATTTCGCTTCCATTGAAATTTGAAATTATAAGCAATAGGAATGCGCAGTTGATTCAAAACTCAATCACTACTTACCATAAATATCAAGAAATTAAAAAACGGGAAAAAATTGAGAAAGAAAAAAAGGAAAAATAATCGATCACATGACTGAAAGAAAAAGGCGCCAAAACCTTGCGAAGTGCTGCAGCGTTTCTTGCAAAGCTGAATGGATCAATGAAACTGCTCCGAATCGAAGTGAACGCCCGAGAATAATTTTTTGAAAAAGTCCTCCAACTATTGGCTTTTAAAATGTGGTACAGGTTTAGTGTTTCCTGAAAAATTGTTGTATTCATCGCCCAAAGCGGATTGAAGCTGTATGATTTCAGCATTGTCATGATGGAGAGTTCAAACGAACACAAAACGTAGTGGTTCCAGGTTCAGAGGCGCGGACGGAATGTACATGGCAAAACAACAACGAATCAAGCAACTGGGAAAGCAATCATTCAACTTACTTTGCATTACATTCTCATTTGAACATTTGGAGCTGCTTGAACTCAGAGCTACATCGACTACAGGTAAAATGATGTTATTTTGTGTAGTACATCACCGAAGAAAATGTCGGCTTTTCTCATTCAGCTTTATATTTAGCTTGATTTTGGTAGCGAATCACTGAAAACTGCGTGTGACATTTTAATATTGTTAAACATTTCTCTTCAATTTTACTGTTTTATTTTTTTGTATCATGTCTTGATATTTTGGTGTCAAAAGATTTCCGTATATAAAAACCTACCTTTTGTGAACATTTGATGATAGTGCGACGGTGAAAGAAATCGTAAACACAACGCTAGACTAGTTTGGTTTGGTTTCGCAGTCTGATCTACTTCTAACCCCTTTGCTCCATATTGTGTTTCAATTACCAATTTTGTTGCCTCAAAAATTTCCTGCTCGGTCTTCCAAACCAGTATTTCTTTTCGCTTTGTCGTTCCAACGTTTGAAAGCTTCAGTTTCGGCTTCTTTTTCCCCGGTTTCTCGGCCATTCTTTGAGCAAGCCTGCGAACTTGATGTAACATTACTTCACGTCGTTCATGAAGATTGATTGGTCAGGTCTCTTTCTCTTCATGTTCCAAATATGATACTTGCAAAAATGAATAATTACGAGCATCGGTCAAAACCTACATATGCGAGTTAAACGTTTCAAGTCCTTATGAGTTTCTGGTAAGGGTCATCGGATTTGCCACACTTGCCAAGTTTGAGAGTTTTTCGGCAAATATCCGCAGCGATATGGTTTTTGGGTAAATTTTATGCAAATTAGGCCCAAGCCATGCCTTAAGTGGCCTGAGATTCACAAGTGGATTCCGGATTCCAAACTTTATTGGATTCCGGATTCCATATCAGTTCCAGTCCACTAGATTTCGGATTGCAATAGCAAAACTTTCTCGAATTCCGGATTTCGGATTCTGTTACATGGGGCGATGCTATTTATAAACTTATTGCGATTTTGAGACGGCAATTCTGCATCATATTGGCGGCTAGTTGGAAGAAACTATATTCAATTCCCTATTGAGCAGAGTCACGAGGCGACGGAGCCCAATACGGAAAATACATATTTTTTATCCAACGCCGTCAATACAATGCAGAAATGCCGTCTCAAAATCCCAATTAGTTTTATGTCACGATTCAATCGTTTCACGGACAAAACAAACGCAAAACTGAGAAAAATCATCAAAATATGGACTTTTCTCACCATAAATCGGTGCTTCACACAAATAAATTCAAAGTAGCATCTTTATGTAGTTTTGTTAGGTTCCAGAAGTCGACAAAACAGGCAACATAACGCAACTCGACGACCTGTTCGTTCAAAACTTTCTCAAAAACATGATTGCGTGATTAGGGCGCGCACAACAACACCTCGACAAAACAATTCTCATCTGACCTTGCCTTTTCGATAACATGGACTCTAAAGTTGAACATCGCTTTCATTTATCTTTCAAACGGCAGGCAATTATAATTTACACTTCTTGCCGCTTTTTGACCAGAACCTTTGAACTTCTGTTTTGAATGGAAGGAAACCAACAAAACAGCGCGAAATTTTCAACCAGTCACTGGCTCGCTTTTGAGACCTCAATACGTAGTTATGTTGACGTCTCAAAAACAATCGAAAGAAACCGAAAATCGTGATACTGTAGCTAATTTTTATACGCGAGAGGGTGGGCAACAATTTCAGTTGAATCTGAAAACCGACTATAAGCAAAGCTTTGTCTGAACTGGCTACTCAGTTAGATATACGCGTTCTTAGACAATTACTGAAAGTAAACTGATGCATGTCCCCCAATTACTGAAAGTAAACTACTGTATGTCCCAGTGACTTTTATTCAGCTATTAACTTTTTCAACAATTAAGCTCTCTCTCCTGTGTCTACTCAGTCTCAAAAAATACGGAATGGTAAAAATAACGGGAAAAAATTAAGTACAAATCAAGCAGTGTTCCATTAAAGCAATGGCAACAGGACATTTCCTGGCTCGCTTTTATTTCCCGGATTCCTTCCAACTGGATCCGTTACTGACCCCTATTGTGTCCACGGTTACGTCATCATATGTATCAGTTCACAATAAAGGAATCCCCTTTTATTTCACTGATAAGGCTTAAATGTAAAGGAGATCCTCGCAGTCATTAACGCAACTTATGCAGTTGCGAAAAGAAAGCCTGAAAAAATCAGGCTTGCCGGGATTCGAACCCTGACCTCTGCGATACCGGTGCAGCGCTCTAACCAATTGAGCTAACAAGCCAACTGGGAACTGGTCATTAAGTTGGTTCGTAATATACTCGGGAAAGATGAAGATGAAATTATGAATAGATGTAAATAGATGTAAAGAAGATCCTCGCAGTTATTTTTTTTTCAGGCTTTCTTTTCGCAACTGCATAAGTTGCGTTAATAACTGCGAGGATCTTCTTTACATTTAATTCTTCATTCCGCGGTTCAAATATATGAATTTCATATATTCATAATTTCTGTTATCTTGTTGTCAAATAATGATGCAAATGTACGCTTAAATACTTGGCGTAAGCCTGCGAACAAATCGCTCGAGTAAAAACGGCGAGGAAAAAGAAGAAATTTTTTGAAAAATGTAATATTTTTAAACAACGGAAACAACTTATAGCGAGAGCGTTATTCCCTGGGCAACTTTTACCAAATTTTGCTTTAATAAAATGGATTGACAGTGAGGGGAATGAATTTTGAAATAAACTGATTTCAACTATGGTGATTCCCCAGGGTGGCTGATAACTTCAACTTCTAAACCTGTAAAACGTCTTCCGCCATTAGCCCGTCAACGCTGTGCTGTTTCCATTGTGTTATTAAGCCATAATATATAGATTTAGCCAAGCCTAAAAGCGGAGCCCCCCTTTTTGTTTTGTTTGTTTGTTTGTTTGTTTGTTTGTTTGTTTTTGCTGGCAGTTATTAATTTGTGAAAATACTCTCATTCAAGTCGTTAAATTAAAAAAAAAAAAGGAGAAAAGAAAAGACAAAAGAAAAAAATATCCTATTCTCGCTGAGAGCCAAACCCGGATCGTCAGTGCATGAAGCCGGATATTAGTCCACTTGGCCATGAGCGCCTATTGCCATTTTGCAAGTTAATTTTAATACTCATTTCATTCTTCGTGACAAGCTGCCTATCAGCATAAAAATGCTGGTGTTTTTCCTGGCAAAATGTGTTCAGAACGCCGTAAAAACCATGGTTGTGGACAGAAAAAACCAAAAAGCACTAGCTCTGCTATATTTGGCGTCGAAACCGCTGCGAAAAGCTGCCAACTCGAGCAGTGTGCCGACCGAGTTCGAACAGAACCGACAAGGCAAATTTGAACTTTTCGCCTGAACTTTATCGCCTAATTTTTTTCGCCTAAATTAAACTTTTCCCCTTTCACCAAAAAGACAACTGAGTATTCTTTTGAACCTTTTTTTTCCATTAACAAATTTGTTTTTGACTTTTGTTGTCTTTGCTTGTTTTGCTACAACGCGGGTCAACATGCGATTTCGCGCCAAAAGCACACGGGATTCAGCACAGGGTTATATCTAGTGTATGAAGTGTATTGATAACCCTGTGGTGCGGGACGGACGGACGTACGTACGTACCTACGTACGTACGGACGGACGGTCACGTGACTATTACGCCACTACCAAAATTTCTTGGCTTGATAGGTTACCACCAAATTTCCTTAGCAATGGAGCTCCGCTGACGCGCTAGTGCGCTGGCTCCGCTAATATGTAATGAACTCACATGCGCAATAGCAGGAAGAACAAGAATATAGAATGGCGGAAAAAAATTAAATCCACCTCTGTTAATTTTTAGTTCTTTTCATAGTAGCCAGCGTTTGTTTTAGTTCTAAAAATACAATTAAAGCAGCACACCTTAGCGCCGTGCTGCTTTAAGTGTATTTTTATCCGATAATTTGTTAATGAGCTCACGTGCGGCGATATCAGAACGACGCAGCAAACAGCAGCACTGTGCTGCTTTAAGCGTATTTTTGAGCAAAAATCTGTTAATGAATTGAATTCACGTGCACGATATCAGAACGAACAAAAATACGAAGGGTTAAACGTAATTAACTTCATTTATGTTAATTTGTAGTTCTTTTCACGCTAAACAGATTTCTCGTTTTTTTAGCTGGAGTGTATTGTTAGGGTGAATTTACTTCCTGGAAGAACACTTTCAAAAGTTTCAAAACACAAGCGACTATGTGCGACCATAATACCACCCAGGCATGCTCTGAGTGTCAGTTTTCTGTTTCAGCTTGCTCCGTTGTTACATGATGGGTGTTAATTCTTCATTTCTGCAGATTAAACCAAATAATCCGAAGTGAATATCGACTAAGATCCTCAGTAGACCACTCTGAAGGAGAGCCAAGGTTAAGAAGAGCAAACAAGAACGAAAATCGAAAAACAAATATCGAAACACGTCCTCAGAAAAACAGTTTTTAAGAAGACGAGTACCCAGAAAAACTCATCTCAACAAGAACCAACCTTAGAAATATCAACAACAGCTGACCTTAGGAAAACCGCCAAATAGTCGACATGGGACTGAAAACCAACTTTAAGGTAAGCGTACGTTACATTGAATTTAACATGAAATACCTGCCGGGAAGATTTCAAGTAATTCATTTAAGACGGTCAACCTATGAAAAGAATGATTTTTACCTATTGACGCAAAAGTTGCAACCACACAGCCGGCAACATTTTAGAACACCACAGGAAAGCACTTCTGAATCACGTTCATTTGAATGGTGGAACACCTTTTTACTCGGGGGTGGAAGAGGAATAATTGTGTCTCACTCATTCATTATTCCTTTCGCTTTTCTTCTGACTTATTCATTATTCATTTAACGTTTGTATGGATATTCCTTATTCATTATTGCGTGCAGCTGCTATTCAGATTTTGTTTGACAACTTCAGGTGCAATGCCAGTGTATGAGATACAGGGGATAAATGTTGAGATCGCTCACAAAGTTTGAAATGGCTGCAAATTGTTTAATTCCATATCCTGTGTAGATAATGAGCATGAACTGAACCAAAAGAAAAGTGCAATGTTGTAAAGAAAGAAAATAAAGAAAGACGTGTTGAATACATGTTGGCTCTTTTCAAAGTTTTCTCACTCTAAAATATCTCTGAATCAGGGCCTGTTTACCTTTTTTTTTTAACCCGGCACCTATGAAAGAAATGGGACTCACAACTCTGGTGCAGATCTAGGATTTAGAGAAAGTGGGTTTAGAAAAAACGCATGGCGAAGGTGGGAGTGTCTAGGGGGGTCCGGGGGTATGCTCCCCCGGAAAATTTTAAAAGATTAGTCCTTAGAAATGCGGTTTCCGGCATTCTGAGGAGCATATGAAAGTGTTTTAGTTGCTGTAAATTCAACTCACTTTTTGTGCTAACTATATATATCCTAATCTCTATATTAAAAAAATCAGTCAGCAGTCTGAAACAAACAACGTTACTTGTGTAAGCCATAAGAAATTTTTTTCGGTTCACTGTCTGTGGCAAGAGTTATTTTTTCGACATTTGTGTTGCACATGAATTTTTTTTTCACTGTGAAAACCTACTAAAATGATATTTTTTGTCAAAATCAGTCAACTCTCCTCCCCACAGAAGTCAAGTGGTCCGTCCCTTAATAAAAACATTCGAATACTGATAAAAGACGCACCTATCATGAGAAATTCGCCGCAGAGGTCAAGCGGTCCATCGCTTAATAAAAACATTCGAATACTGATAAAAGACGCACCTATCATGAGAAATTCGCCACAGAGGTCAAGCGGTCCATCGCTTAATAAAAACATTCGAATACTGATAAAAGACGCACCTATCATGAGAAATTCGCCGGGAAAGACTTCTTGTACCCAGGAGTCCTAATTGAATAAAGATCATCCAGGGTAACTATGAATGATTGCAGACTACTGTTTTAGTTGGCCTTCACACATAGTCACAAACACTGACAAAGATTTTATAGAGTCGAGGGCATACAGCATTTGCACGCGATGGTTGCGCGAAAAGAACGAGCACGGAAGAAGCACTGTCAAAGGAACGATAAAAAGGCACGAAATACAAGGAAATGGCAAGGCACGATCTGTATAGGAATGGGAACGATAAGGAACGAAAAGGGGAACGGTTGAGCAACATTGGAACGGTCCAGGGCACGAATGGCACGATATGTGGAGGCGCTGCACAAAAGGCACGAAAGGGCACGACTCACTTGTTTGTTACGCCGGAAGTAGGAATTTTTTAGGTTTCTCAGTTTTGTATTTTCTGAAACTACTCACTGTTCAATTAAATATGCTTCTAGCTAGCAAAACATAAGAGTTTATTCTTTGAACAAACATCAAGGAGCAAGCCACGAAAACAGGAGGTTTCTATAGCTATCAAAATTGAGTAAAACAAACGCCGGTACGGAAAAAATCGAGTGATAGGCAACACTGTGCGCAAGGCCATTATTCCTTTAAAGGGTCAGAGTTATTCATTATTTCAAATATTCAAGCTCTAAATATTCCTTATTCATTTACTGTTTCAACCCGTTATTCATTATTCATTATTCCCCTTCCACCCCCGATTTTTACGCATTCCATAATAAGCAGTACCACGGGAAACCAAGAGAAAGAGGAAACCAACTCCGGTAACTTCAGGAGGTTTCTTTTCAATGCCGTTAAATAAAATAAAAATAGACATAAAAGTGCCTCACTTTTAGAATTTTTTTTCATAACTGAAACACCAGCATTATTTATAAAAGCAATTGCACGTTCGGGCCGCATGGATGCTAGTTTACTTCATTAAGGGGAGTTAGCTATCGTATCGCTCAGTTGTATAATCCCTTAATTAATTATCCTAGCTCAAAATAACCAAGGCTGTTTTTCTGAAATGAACTTTCTTTGAAATTTGCCTACATATAACCTTCAGAAGATATATCTGCCGTCAGTTTTAAACGAAATCAGTTTCAAGGCATGTAAAAGCCAACATGCAGACTGTATTTCTAGATGAACTAAAGATGTTTGGATGGCAGATTGAATGGTTATGAAGCAATTTCAAAGTCACCAGATGTCTGAAGAGTAACAACTCCAGGGGGAAAAGATCATTTCCGATTATTCCTGTTATTATTTTCAGGCCTCCTATTTGAATGACCTACTTTACATTTTAAGGTTTCGTCGTTGAACTCAAATTAACACTAAATGACTTTCAGGGATACATGTGATTATGATTGGCTCTTAACTTGACCATAACTTGATATTATTTAAAACTTATATCGGAAAATATATTTTTTATTTAGTTTACAGCATATTTCTTGATACAAAGTTGGCTTTTTTCTGGGGTGAGTCCGAGTCCTGTCAAATTGAATCAGTTATCAGCCGTCAAGGAGCCAACTGACCATCAGGTTCAATCAGGGCTTGAGAATGGCAACAACTCATCACTAATAGCAGCAACGGAAGATGACAACACAACCATCAACAATCATGACATTCTCTCTCGTCTCCGACGCTCTCTAAATCCCTGCGAAGAAGGAGGAGTATGGACATGGAGCCACTGTCTTGGGAGAAATTTCTTTAAATTGTACTGCAATGAAAAAACACCAGTTGGCTGTATTCCTGAAACTGGCCACGTTCCACCAAAATGCAAGAAAAATTACGTAGGTGTGTCGGGAAAGAAAAGATTTTGCCGTGTACTGCAGAGCTGTACGTGTGCTTAGTGCGCATGCGCGACATGTAGCTCCCGCTACAGAACTTTTAACAGTGTTGTTTGTTGCTGCTTATTTATAGCTATTCGTCACCGTGTGATGACTGTGTAGTCCATAAAGGATAGTTAGATTATTTGCCAGCGTATGAAAACTGATTTCAGCCAGTACAGCTTAACTTGCGCGTTTTTGTAACAATTAAGTTCCCCTAAAATAATTTGTTAAGCTTCAGTTTCCCTCTTGCCGTAATGGAATAGTGTTACCTGGTAATGGCTGTCCAACTAGATTTATTATTGTAGTTATTTCGGAAGCCTTAATATCACCACGTTGCATAATTAGATTTTAAACCGAAACCGAATATTTGATACAAACCGAAATTTTTGCTGCTATTATTTATGCATGCTGTGTTATTTTTATTTGCAGTGGTTTGCTATTCTGGTTTATCTGATGAAACGATCGAGATAGCTGGAAAAGCAGTCGGGGAAGCTCTTTTACGGAAACTAAGCATAACTAAAATTACGTTTAATTTTCTTTTGCCGTGCATGAATCATTTTATATATCAGGTTGAACATTTTGGTATTGATAGAAATAAAATCTCGTGAATACTTCAGTTTAGATTTATTTAACATGAACTTTTGGATGTTTTAAATGCATTTTTTATATCTTAAGGGGAATATCTTCTTGCTCCTTGGTTCAAAACTGCTAGTGCTTCCTTTTCTAGTACTTTCTTTGCTTGAAAATACGAGACTTTTTCTCACTTGACATCAGCCTAAACTACTTGCTGTTGTTGAGTCAGGCAAATTTTTTGAATTTATTTTAAAACTGCCAAACCTCTGTGTCACCTCTACAGTGAGTGCTTCCCATTTTGAAGGTTTCTTTTTCAGTAAGCTGGCTCCATTTAAAGCTCTTTTCTTATAAAGCCCCTTTAAAATCAACTCTTTTGTTATCGTCATTTTCAACTGATAAAATTTGGATGGTCGGGGGATCATCGGGAAACGGAACATTTTTCTACCAAATAGCCACAGTTTATTAACGTTATTACAAAACTGACCATTACTGCAATAGATTACGAGCAGTCTCTCTTTCCGCTTAGGGATAGTCAGGCAAAACAAAAGAGCGCGAAAATCGCCTGCCGGGTGGAAACGTGACGCACGTGTTTAGTTGCAAGCGTCACGTTTCTACGAGGGAAGTGATTTTGGTAGTCGCTCTCGTGTTCTTTTTGCTTACACTGTCCGTGAGCGGAAAGAGAGACTGCTCGTAGTCTATTACAGTTCTTGAAATTTCACGTGTGAGAAAACTCCTTCCCTTCTAGTCTACTTTAAGAAGATTTTAATCACTGAATTACTTTTCAGTTTATACTAAATACTCAAAAGTAATTTCTCTGTCTAGTTCCCTTCTTTTTCTGTTTGCACTAAATAGCGAACGACAGTTGGCGTTTCGTTGATTAAATCCAGCCAGCTCTTTTGGGGAAAAAGTAATGGAATTAAGATTAACATTCGACTATTTTCTTAGTCTGACGTGCACTTATATGAGTTTGCGTTTTATTTTTCATAGTCGAGTCATTGCTATATCTCATTATTAGCTACAGCTACTTCCGGTTTCTGCTTGGATACACTCACCCGGTAAATAAAACAATTGCGTAACCATGTGGAATAATGTTAGATGGTGGTGAATATATATATATATAATTTTTTTTTTTTTGAGACTTGCAACTTTATTTGCCCATCATTGGTAACAACGTCTTATTATTACAATCAGTTGCGGGAGATCTTAGCAAGCTCAATAGAGCTTTTCAAAGAAGATCCCCACTTTCAAATTGCTAATAAATACAGTTACAATCAATGGCGCATTTACAAGTTTTCTTTTGTTTTAGAATATTACAGATTAATGTTTTTCTAATCTAAATGTAAATTATGCTGTATATATATCTTAATCAAGTTTTTAAAAGAGCTATAAGATTTTTGATTTCTTAGATTATCCGGTAGACTATTCCATAGTTGTGCTCCTCTGTATTTAACAGAGAATTTTCCATAATTTGTTCTTTGAAAATTAATGTGTATATTTGACGCTGATCTTGTATTGTAATTATGTAAACATTCATTATTTGTGAAGTAACCATTAAATGTTTCGGGTAATTTATTATTTAAGTATGAAAACATAAAAAGAGCTGTTAGGTATGTATTAAGTTCGTAAATATTCGTTAATTTTATTGACTGAAATATTGGTTTCGATTTTTCGTTGAACGGAATTTGATTGCCATATCATGTTGAATTCAACGGAATGGAATTGTTACATCCGTTTGTCCGGGATCGATTAAATGTTACCAAACATGCAAGAACATAATTTATCACAATGATAACGCAATTGAAACTACTATCATGGTCTAATTTTTATACGCGATAGGGTGGGCAACAATTTCAGTGGAATCTGAAAACAGACTGTAAGCAAAACTCTGTCTGAACTTGCTACTCAGTAAGATATGCGTTCTTAAATAACTACTTGAAGTCAACTGATACTTAAACGTTGGTGCATGTCCCAAATTAGTGAGTTGGTTAACTTTTTCAACAATTAAGCTAAAAGTTTAGATTGGCCTCTCTCTCTCTCTCTCTCTCTCTCTCTCTCTCTCTCTCTCCCTCCCTCTCCTGTGTCTACTCAGTCTCAAAAAATACGGAATGGTAAAAATAACGGGGGAGAAAGGAAGTACAAATCGAGCAATGTTCCGTGAAAGCATTGGCAACAGGACATTTCCTGACTCGCTGTTATTTCCCGGATTCCTTCCAACTGGATCAGTTACTGACCCCTATAACGTCCACGGTTACGTCATCATATGTATCAGTTCACAATAAAGGAATCCCCTTTTATTTCACTGATAACTTCTGTTATCTTGTTGTCAAATGATGATGCACATATACGCTTAAATGCCGTAAGCGTGCAGGCAAATCGCTCGAGTGAAAATGGCGTGGAAAAAGAAATATTTAAAGAATGTAGTATTTTTAAACAACTGAAATAACGTATGGCGAAACTATTATTCTATCATGACTAGCTTTTACCAAATTTTGCTATGGATTGACAGTGAGAAGAATGAAATTTCAATTTAACGGATTTGAACTATGGTGATTCCCCAGGGTAGCTTGGAACTTCAACTTCTAAACCTGAAAAACATCTTCCGCCATTAGCCCGTCAACGCTGTGATGCTTTCATTGTGTTATTAAGCCATAATATGACGAACACACATGCGCAATATCAGGAAGAACAAAAATATGGAATGGCGACAAAAATAATTAAATCCAGCCAGCGATTGTTTTAGTTCTAAAATTACAATTAAAGCAGCACACCTTAGCGCCGTGCTGCTGTAAGTGTATTTTTATACGATAATTTGAAAATGAGCTCACGTGCACGATATATCAGAACGAAGAAGCAAACATCAGCATTGTTCTGCTTTAAGCGTATTTTTGAGCAAAAATCTGTTAATGAATTGAATTCACGTGCACGATATCAGAACGAACAAAAATTCGAAACGGGGCTCATGAACGTAATTAACTTCATTGATCTTAATTTTTAGTTCTTTTCACACTATACAGATTTCTAGTTCTTTTGCTGGAGTGTATCTTTAGGGTAAATTTACTTCCAGGAAGAACAGTTTTGAAAGTTTCAAAACACAAGCGACTATGCAAGTGAGACCATAACACCGCCCGGGCGTGCTCTGAGTGTCAGTTTTCTGTTTGAGCTTGCTCCGTTGTTACATACTGGGTGTGAATTCTTCCTTCCGTCGCACTCGGTTCTCTCACTGCTTCCAGGCTGGTAGCAGAGATAAGTTTTGAATGATTCACATTACAAAAACAATCAAAAATAGACAGTGGCGTAAACAGGGACGCTGTTTTGTTGCGATTAAATGGATATATAAGACTCCATTTCTGCAGATTAAACCAAATAATTCGAAGTGAACATCACCTGAGATCCTAACAAGAAGAGTAAAATTAAGAAGCCTAGCAGAGAAAAACGACAACAGAAAACCAAATATCAAAAATCGCCCTCGGAAAAACGCTGAAAACAGTTATCAAGAACACGAGTACCCACAAAAACTCATCTCAACAAGAACCAACCTTAGAAGTCTCAACAACAGCTGACCTTAGGAAAACCGCCAAATAGTCGACATGGAACTGAAAACCATCTTTAAGGTAAGCGTACGTTACATTGAACTTAACATGAAATACCAGCCAGGAAGATTTCAAGTAACTCATTTAAGACGGTCAACCTATAAAAAGAATGATTTTTACCTATTGACGCAAAAGTTGGAACCACACAGCCGGCAACATTATAGAACACCACAGGAAAGCACTTCTGAATCACGTTCATTTGAATGGTGAAGGAGCCTTTTTGCGCATCCATCAGACTAAAAAGTTATAGCTACCGTACATGCATAACGAAAAGCAGTACCACAGGAGACCTACTCCGGTAACTTCGGCAGATTTCTTTTAAATGCCGTTAAATGAAACCAAAATAAATTTAAATGAATTTAAAAGTGCCTCACTTTAGAATTTCTTTTCATAACTGAAACACCAAAATTATTTAGGCATAAAAGCAATATACACGTTCGGGCCGCATGGATGCCAGATTACTTGATAAGGGGAGTTAGCTATCGTATCCCTTAGTTCGAGAATTCCTTAAAATAAAAATAGCTTAAAACAACCAAGGCTGAAATTAACTGTCTTTGAAATTTGCCTACAAAGAACCTTCGGAAGATATATCTGCCGTCAGTTCTAAACGAAAACAGCGTCAATGTAAAAGCCAATATACAATCAGACTGTCTTTCTAGCTAGATGAACTAAAATTGTTTCGATAGCAGATTGATTGAAGGAAATTAAAAGTCACCAGATGTCTGAAGAGTAACTCCAGGGTCTAAAACGGAACATTTTCAATTATTCCCATAATTATTTTCAGGCCTCTTATTTGAATGACATCTTAAGTTCACACTAAATGATTTTAGGGATACATGTGATTATGATTGACTCTTAAAAGCAAAATGCCATAACCATAACTTGAAATTATTTAAAACTCATATCGTATATTTTTTACTTAGTTTACAGCATATTTCTTGATACAAAGTTGGCTTTTTTCTGGAGTGAGTCTGAGTCCTGTTAAATTGAATCAGTTATCAACTGTCAAGGAGCCAACTGAGGATCAGGTCCAATCAGAGCTTGAGAATGGGAACAACTCATCACTAATAGCAGCAACGGAAGACGACAACGCAACCATCGACAATCATGACATTCTCTCTCGTCTCCGACGCTCTCCAAATCCCTGCGAGTCAGAAAGAGTATTAACATGGAGCCACTGCCTTGGGAGATATTTCTTTAAATTGCACTGCAATGAAAAAACACCAGTTGGCTGTATTCCTGAAACTGGCCGCGTTCCACCAAAGTGCAAGAAAAATCACGTAGTCGAGTTTGGAAAGAATGGCCGACCTTGCCGCATACTGCAGAGCTGTACGTGTGCTTAGTGCACACGCGGGATACGAAGCTCCAGATAAAGAATTTTCAACAGTGTTGTTTGTTGCTGCTTATTTATAGCTATTCATCACTGTGTGATGACTGTGTAGTCCATAGAGGACACTTTTTATATTTAAATTATTTGCTAGTGTATAAAAACTGATTTCAGCTACAGCTTCAGCTTACGTTTTTGTAACAAGTTCCCCTAAAAATAATTATTTACAATTTGAGCTTCAGTTTCTCTTCTTGCCGTAACGGAATGGCGTTATCTAGTAATGGCTGTCCAACTAGATTTATTATTGTAGTTATTTGGGAAGCCTTAATATCAGCACGTTGCATAATTTGATCTGTGAAACCGAATATTTGATACAAACCGAAATTTTTGCTGCTATTATTTATGCATGCTATATTAACAATTTATTTTTATTTGCAATAGTTTGCTATTCTAGTTTATCTGATCAAACGATCGAGATAGCCGGGAAAGCAGTCGGGGGAGCTCTTTTACGAAAACTTAACATAACTAAAATTACGTTTAATTTTCTTCTGCCGTGCATGAATCAGTTATATCTGGTTGAGAATTTTGGTATTGATAGAAATGAAATCTCCTAATCTATTAGATCTATTTAACATGAACTTTTGGATGTTTTTAACAGAATTTTTTATATATCTAAAGGGGAATATCTTCTTGCTCCTTGGTTCAAAAATGCTATACAAACTTTAATACAAAATAATATAAAAATATAAATATTTTATCGGTTAGATATTATTTAATAAGTAAGTACTTGGGGAGGGGACAGGGGGTTTTAACTTCCCGGACCCCGAAGTTTATCTTGGTTCCCGCCCAAGAGTTCCTGCCCTGTATTTGTTGGCTCCCGCCTCTTTGCATTTTTTTTCGATTGCGAAATATTGCGCAATGTTGTGTAATTTGTCACTTTCTCTCCCGCTTCCCGCCACCTTGGAAATCCCGCTTCCCGCCCCCCTTCTCTCCCGCCTCCCGTACACCTCCCGCCCCCTTTACTCCCGGTCTCCCGCCCCCCTGTTCCCCTCCACAGTACTAGTACTTCCTTTTCAGTGCTTTCGATCTTTGCTTGAAAATACGAGACTTTTTCTCACTTAACATATTGCAATAAGAAATTTGTATTTTTATTAAATATGTGGACGGTAATCGATACCAGTCTAAGCTACTGGCTGTTGTTGAGTCAGGCAAATTTTTATCATTTTTTTATATAAAACTCCTAGACTTCTGTGTCACCTCTACAGCGAACACTTCCTATTTCGAATGTTTCTTTTCCATTAAGCTGGCTCCATTCTGAATGCCCTTTTCTTATAAGCGCCCATGCCCATTTACTACCAGATAGCCTCAGTTTATTTACATTATTACGTAACTGACCATCACTGCAATAGATTACGAGCAGTCTCTCTCTCCGCTCAGGGATAGTCAGGCAAAAACAGAAGAGCGCGAAAATCGCCTGCCGGGTGGAAACGTGACGCACGTGTATAGTCGCGCGTGTCACGTTTCTACCGCGGGAGGTCATTTTCGTAATCGCTCGCGTGTTCTTTTTGCTCCGACTGTCCGTGAGGGCGAGCGCAAAGAGAGACCGCTCGTACTCTATTACTGCAAAGAAACAAATCAGTTCTTGAGGTTTCACGAGTGAGAAAAATGCTTCCCTTCTAGCGAGCGATAACAAGATTGTAATCATTGAGTTACCTTCCAGTTTATACTAAATACTCAATATAGAGTAGTTCCGTTCTTTTTCTGTATGCACCTGCGTAACGAACGACAGTTGGCTTTTCCTTTATTGAAGCCAGCCAGCTGTTTTATTAAAAAAAAAATATATATATATATATATATATATATAAATGGAATCAACAGTATTTTCTTAGTCTGACGAGCATTTATGTAAACAATAGCGCATTTTATTTCTCACTGTCTCATCGCTGTATTTACTTATCCACTTCTACTTCCGGATTCTGCTCGGACGCTCTTAAACCAGGTAAGTAAGTTAATACGTTGACATGTTCCGTGCTATCAGGTTTATTCAGGAAGTGAGTTTTGTTGGGTGTCTCTTCAGTCTACTCTGCTGTTAATTCAGTCACATATGAAGAAAGCTCAACAACAGTATTTGTAAAGAGAAGACTACACGTAGAAAAGACTCCTAAGCATTGAATTGAAAGGCATGCTCAATAACACAAACAGCCCTTACGAAAATTCGTTTTCTGTGGTTCATTGATTCCTGTTCCGGTTATTCTCCCACCTTTTCTATTATTATAGCACGTGGTTTTCGACGGCCTTTTTGTCGGCCGGTACGGTGCGTATCAGTTATGCAGACTTTTTCTACACTGGCTGACCTAAAAAGACGCTGGAAAATTGTACCCCAAAGCCACACATTTTTTATCCCAATTCGATAGGCACAATTCTTATGCCAAAGCGGAGACGAAGAATGGTGATCGTTCCATTTATTATAATAAGCTTTTATTACTAAAACTAAAAACCACTCAAGGCAATGTATCACTGAGAAACTTATGAAAAGGTAAACACTTCATTAGCATTTACCGCAACTCTGAAGGAGCTGAAACTACACATTAAAAGAAAAAAGCATAAGAAGGTGGGGAAATTACAGTTATAGTCCACGCTTCGCAGATAAAAAAAAATTACAGTATTGGCAATTCGAAGCTAAAAACAGACTGTTGGCAAAAATATGCCTTCAATGGCTACTCAGTTAAAGAGTCGCGTTCTTGTTATCGATCATTTTTATAATTTGTTTTTATGTTTTAACGTTTATAGTGTCCAAAGTAGAGAGTTTTATTCAGCACTTGAGTTAAGTTAAGATTGGCCTCAGTCTCCTGCGTTGACTCAGTCTCAAAAAAAAAACGAAATGGGGAAAAAAATGACGGAAGTACAAATCGAGTAATTACACTTTGTTGCGTAAAAGTATATGGTGAAGCCCTGCGGACTGATTTCCTGGCTCGCTGTTATTTTCCGCGTATGTCAGTAACTGACCCTTATCATGTCTATGGTTACGTCACATGTATTTTCGGAATAAAGGAATCCCCTTTTCTTTCAATGACAACACTGTTATCAAGTTGTCAAATGTTGATGAAAGTGTAGGCGGAAATACTTGTCGGAAGCGTGCAAACGCTGAATCGCGGGAGTGAATAAGTTGGCGTGATTCTGAAACATGGCTCCGTGGTCGCTCGTTTTTTTTTTGTTTTTTTTTTGCCTTTTTTTTTCTAGCTCGTGAGGAGAAAGAGTGAGAGCGGCCACTCCACACTCTCAGAGAATCTGAGGACAAAGTACTGTATCATACTGGCAGGTCAGACGATACAGACAGACTGTCGGTCACGGAGCGATGTAAGATTGCATTACTTTTTGTAATGTGACACCGGAAGTGCGTCAAATATCTTCGGCGCGTGGCTTGCGTCGCTTTATATTTAAAAACTGAAATCAAAATAGAAAAGGTTTATTTAAGTAAACAATTCGTACATCAAGTACGCACCAATGTCGTAGACGTACAAAAAAAAAAAAGAGAGATCACATGAAACTGCAAAGACAAAACTTTTTCCTATCAATCGCTCATATAAAATGAGACTTCACCTATGAATCCCCGTAAAATGTCCCTTTACGTATTTCATTCGGCTTAGCCTCGCCCTCGGACGTTTCCAAAGCAGTCGTGTTGAGTTGCACAGTTTGATAGTATCAAGTCCGGGCTATTTCAAAGAGGTTTGATTTTCTTTTTCTATGCTGCAGACATAAAAAAAATGAGGTGTCCCCAATTAGCATTCTGTGCTAAATACAGTCGACACATTAATAAAGTGATTTTTTTAAATCTATTTTTTCTTATTTTTTTTTTCTTAAGACAACATGCAACTTGAGAACCGCTTCGTCGTCTTTGTCGCTGTTCGTTGCTCTGGTTGCTGTTCGACCGACCAAACTGAAATTCCCGTGTACACGAAATTCCAGTGTACATGTGTTGTTTCTGATGAAACCGAGGTTGAAGCCCGGGGGTTGAAGACGGCTGTAGGAATTAGACGACCACATTACAGTAAAATCTAAAATTAGCATGATGGTGTAATAGTACTGTTATGGTGGTTTCCTGACGAGGGATATATATACCCTCTGCTTATTGTCGTTCGATCATGAAACGAAGAAGAACAAAGCGGGCAGAAGTTAACTTATCATCCTTCAAACTTGTACCCCAGAAGGAGAACGGATGGTGAACACTTTGTTTAAGGTAAGTTATGAGGATTTAATCTTTATGAAATTTTCCTCGGAATTTTAAATCTTATTTGATGGAAAAGTGCGAGCCTTTAAATCTTGTGCAAATTACATGTTCAAGTTTTCTTTAAATTTCCCTCTCGACAGAGCAGATTTGAAAAATTAAATTGCCCATAGCGAATTTGTTAGCTATGCGAAAAGAGTTTGCAGATCAGCAAAATTATTTAATGAAACGTCACAGGAAATGATGTAAAACTAACTGTAGTAAACGGCTTACGAAAGTTTAATGCTGTAACAGCAATCTTAATAATTTGCGAAGGTAAACTTTCAGTTTCAATGCTGTAACAACAATTTTAAGTTCTTTTTCCAAGTTTAAACAACCTTAAAACTAAGCACTTTTCAATAAACTTGACCCCGATGACCCCTCGTGATTTTCTTTCTTATAAAAATTAAATAATTACTAAGGAATACGGTCGCATTTGCCCAATCACGAACAATCGATATTGGCAAAGTCTATTTTTATGCGTTCTGTGCCAAGCGCGCGAAAACTCCTTGCGTTGTTTAGACTTGGCTTGTTTAGGCTTGGCAAGGTACCTAAAAAATTTTCTGCCCTTCGGGCCTTATCTATTTTCGCAAATATGGAAGGGAGCCTGCCTAACCCTAAATACTATTTAGATATTCATTATGCGTAACAAGATGGTAATTAATCTTACTTTATATCACTAATATTAGACGAAACAGTGAATCATGTGAGTTGCGTTTTAGCTAATAATCACGTTAATCACAAGGTATTTTCCATTTCTTTTGTATTTAGTTTTCAATTTTTCTTAAAACTGTTATGTCACTGTCATTCGTGTCACTGATTTTCCGTTACTCTGCCCAATTTCTGCTCGAAAATGCCTTGTTATTCCGCCGGCAGAATGCTCGCTGCCAAAAAAGTGCTTAATGTTCTGCTTTCGAGTAATCTCTAATTTTGGCGATGGCGATTGTACACATGCGCGCGCGGGAAATTTCGAGGAGACGCGACGCGAGGGGAGGGGAGCGTCTCCTCGAAATTTCCCGCGCGCGTGTGTGTGTATTTCGCCCGCCCCACAATCGCCATCGCCGAAATTAGAGGCTACTCGCAGTCTAGGGTTCGTTCTGCCCGCAAAATTTTGTCACTCAGGAAAACGTTTAACTGTGCAAAGAGTTTCCTTCATTACATTTAATTTTTTGGTTAAGTTTTAGTAATGGTTCCCTCTCTCTGATCAATATCCTACACGCAAACATTATTTCCTCCGGCTAAATTGCTACTTCAAAAAACTGGATGTCTTAGTGAACTATCAGTGACAACCCTTGAAAAGAGGTCAAGAGATCAGACGAAACGCTTTACGTTTTTCCCGCAAAATAATACTGTCCGTGCATGTCCAGACCTACTCGCAGTCTATTTAAACAACAGAGTTCTTCTGTCGAAGGCACGCACGGTGTGATAGGTTGCTGGAGGAAATTTGACATGTTTGATGTTCACAATAAATAATATTAGCCCGAGAAGGTAGTTCGAGGGCTTATATGAAGTTTGAACATCAAATTTCCGATAGGGAACCTATCACACATAGGACCTTATTGTACAACGCTAAACAGTTGAGCTAAAACTGCCAAAAGCGGGCACTATGTGCTGATAGGCGCCCTCGGAGGAGATACACTATCGCGTCACGTGACTGATCGATCTCGACCAATGGGAGCACGCCAAAATCTAGCGTTGTACTATCAACGTTTAAAAGTCTCTTAAGTTGATAACTAAAGGCCATTCATGTGGATCAGTCACCAGTGCAGAACAGACTGAGAGGAAAGTGAGATCAATTCCGATAAGTACTGAGTTACCGAAAATATTGTCCGGATGAAAATTAGACCATATGGGAATGCGGATCCAAGGAGGGGACGGCCGAGGAAGGACTGACACCTAAGGGTTAGAATTTGAGGGTATAGTTGTAGGAACAAAAGCTTAGAACCCAGGCCCTATATGTTCTTTTCTACACTGATAGCACATTTTGCTGCATACAGGCCAAATATGAGTTAACTTTTATACTGGGTTTTATTAGTTGGTCTGAATACATGTTACTATAAAACACAGTTTTAAACCTTAATCTCGGTATTCTAGCACTAATTTACTTTTTTTTTTTCACTGCAGCTTACAATCCGGCTCACAACTTATTTGCTCCTACAAAGTTGGTTTCTTTCTGCAGTAAATTCAAGGGTTGTTCAACTTGATAAACCGGCATCAGATCATCTAGTACCAAGCGATATTTCAACCCATGCTCTGGATGAGAACAACATGGCAAAGCCTAAGGACACATTGCTAAAATTAACGGTGGCTGCAACGGCAGAAGACGACAGCGCAGACATGAACAATCATGACATTCTCTCTCGTCTCCGACGCTCTTCAAATGACTGCGAATCAAAAAGGGTAAGAAAATGGAGTCACTGTCTTGGGAGATATTACACTAAAGTGTATTGCAGAAAATCACATCTTGTTTGCCTGCCTTATAACGCTCCACCAAAGTGCAAGAAAAATTACGTAGTCAAGTTTTCAGAGAATGGCCGACCTTGCCGTGTAGTGAAGAGTTGCACATGTGCTTAATGCTTCAGGAAGCGACATGCCGTCATTTTAATCCTTATACGAAACATTTGACTGCTGTGGTTTATTCTTACTTGTATGTGACGTCATCGCGCTATGTTGGTGTACCGCTAACAAAAGGTTTCTCATTGGCTCCTTTTGTTATGGCACACCAACATGGCCGCAACGCCTTTGTCTTTTAGACTGTTGTTACTCTAGGGATTGGTTGCAAACCATCTTTTGAAAAGATCGCTATGTGATGTTTCAGTAGTCCTTGAAGGATTCAAGTAATTCATTATCGGTTTGCAGCTTAATGTAGTAGTTTATTCAGCCACTACTTAGCCCATGAAAAACCACCATATTAAACTGATAATCGATTACTGAAATATTTATTACATAGTTTATTTATTAGAAAGTAAAGTGCCTAGACTAAAATTCAACACAGTTCCCCTTAAATTAGCCTGATTAGTTTAAACTGTGAACGTTATCCACGTCTTTCGTGTGAGCACTTCCGCATTATAAAAAACAAGCCAGTAAGATTCACAGAAAAATTTTGCAGGTGGATACTGCTATTTATTTTGTCAGTGAAACGGATCAGCTGCTGATTTCAAGGCTTTACGACAAGGAAAAAATAATTCCCGTTAATTCCTGTGTATCCTCTAATGTTCTATCAGTCTTATATTTCTTGTACATGTAAAATATTTTATACTTACAAGGGTTTTAGAGTCTGTGACGACGAAACAATTCTACCTTGTGGAATCTGCTAAACAATATTTGATAGCAATGGATGTCATATTTTCAGCATCATTGAATTATGCTTTGTAAAAAAGTAAGACCATTTTTGACTTGTAATGCATCAAAATTCCACAGAAAACAAAAGAATTTACCATCTTATTTATTTGTACACAGAGATGACGAAGTATGTAAACATTGAAAGCATGCCAAAAAAGTAAATGTATATTCCACTGTTGTAAATTTATATTTTTTTATTTGTAAATAAAACATATCAAGTGAAGACTCACTCTCACGTGTCTTATTTATTACGTGGAATGAAGTTCTCTTTTCCCTGACTTCCCTTAATTAGAACATGGTCACACCCACTCAGTCAATCAGTGTTCAGCATTTCGATGCTCTATATTCCATAAACTGTCTTAAATTATGTAAAGTGGCGCGCGGGGGCTTTGAAGCACAGGGAAATTGCGGGGTAAAATTACAGAGAATTTCTGCATTCATTAGTGGTTCTTTATAGAACATACTAATGAGGCATTGTTTTCCTTTGTTTGGAAGCCTCATTAGTATGCTCTATATAGAGCACACTAATGACTAAGTAGAAACTACTAATGAATGCACAAATTCTCTGTGAATATTTATAACTAAATCGATAAAATCAACGGCTAGAAACACTCATTATTTTTTGGCGTTTTAACAAAAAAATGCAATCTTACGGTATAATAGCATAGCAAAAAACAAATCGAAAGAAAAACCATTACTTTACATGAAATACGAACTGTTCAGACCTTAATTGAAACAGAAGGACAGACTTGTTTCTCCGTGTTTGCCGGACTACGAGTGTTGTACTTGAACTTGACTTAATTTGGCCTCTTGGCTTTTCCTGGGGGTTCCCCACTTGCTGGTGTCGGTGGCTGCAGCGCGTGGAAGACTGCTTTCACCAGTGTAAATCTAGAAAATCTTTAGTGGCGATCACTGCCTCGAGTTCCAAATTTCCGTGTATTGGCTCATGGCTGTTTACACACCAACTGCGATAAACCGCGCGGTGAAGCTCTCTAAAACATTGCACCTAAAAGGTATGCGTACAATAGCCAAAATATCGTAAACAAAATAGCAACGTGATTTCAAGGTGAGAACTAAAAAATTAAAATGTAAAAATACAATCTGCACGTAAAAACGAAATTCTTCGTGGATGTGACCATGTTCTAAGACGGTTAGACAATGAACGCTCGTGTCCTATGGGATATAGTGTCCCTCGCAAGATAGAATCCACTCGGCCTGCGGCCTCGTGGCATTCTATCTTTGCTCGGGACACTATACAGCTATTTCAATTAAGGTTGTCGGATCAACTCAAGCTAACACGACAAGACCGAAGGGTAGTGTGGGTAGTTGCAAATCAGACTTAGTTTAACGGTTGTCAGAAGTTGGTCGGGAATTTTGAATTTCTTAGTATGAAGTAATAAATAGGCACCATCCAATTATTATCAGCGGCAATCCTGATTTGGCTTTCCATGTTCAGTTGTTAGTTCTTGTCATGAAGTGCGAAAATTTATGTCCCATATTTTTCATGATGCTGTTTTCGTACTTCTAATTTACATACCATGCACGTGCTCCACGTGTACCCACATATTTTAAATTTGTAGCCCGTTTTAACCCAGTAAACAAAAAGATGAGTGCGATTAAAAATTACGTTTTAAACGTAAACTCCATCTGAAAATAATTCTTTCAGGTTTTTTTTTTAATTTTTATGCTTTAAAAACGCTTCCATATTCTTGCTGTTGTATGGCAAGCAAGGTACTGCTGATTTTGGTGAACTTAGACATAAAAATCCCATATTACTCTGCGGTCTTGTCGCGTAGGCTTAAGCTCTCATCTGACAACGATAATTGAAATAGCTGTATCCCATAGAACACTCGCGTTCATTGTCTAACCCTTACTTAGTTAAACCTACGATAATTAACGAAGTCTACGTGAATAGCAGAAACAATCCCGAGTTTGAGTAGCCAATCAGAGCGTGCGACAAACACTATCCACTGGTTTGGTACATACCAAAGAGCTATATCTCTACTCCAAACATTGATTTGTTTGTCATGATCTCTCAGAAAGGGCCCTTAATTTGCAACTGGTTTTATATGCTAATTGTAACTGCTGGACAAATGTAAAACTTTCATTCTCATCTCTTCACCTCTTTTAAGAGCCGATGTCTGAAATTATCGAGAATCGGGCGTCAGTCGTGAAATTTCGAATTTCTTTATATTTTGCCCAAGTAACCTCTATAGCGAAGTATTTTCAAAAATAACATTGAAAGTTTCAACAGCTTTTTATTTTTCTCGAAATCGAGCAAAGTTTGAAAATGCGGCGTATCGACCTCCTTCGAATACTGAAATTCAGTTGGCGGAAAATTACACATTTTTATCTCGCTTGCACGTTAAAACGCAGCGTCGTCTGTTAATGAAACACAAACACAATATAAACACACTTCAGCTCTTTATAACACAGTGGTTTTCTTTGGATAAGTTGTCGAAATGAGAATGTTTCGGCCGTTAGAAGAAAACCAGTTTCAGGTATTTAAAAAAATAGCAAATTTCACCCAACTTCCACACTACAGAAACCCAATTGGTACGTGGATTTTGGACATGGAATAACAATAGGTTTGAAGGAAAACCTCTGTAAATTACTGTGTTAAAATATTTTTGACGGCAATAAAAAGTTACGCCGTCGAGAAACCAAAATGTGAAGGGGAGTTTGACACGAATCACGGACTGAACTTACGACACAAACCGCCGACTGGCTACGCAAAGCAAACTGTAGCCGTTTTCATTGAGAGAAATGCCGAAGAAAACCCTCGCAAAATTACTTAAGGGGCTTGCAGAATAATTTTACATAGTGTTTGCTGAAGTTAAGTGATATTTTTGAACTACGATCAACACACGAACATATACATAGCATTAATCTTACCGTGTTTTTAAAATCATCCATTATCTGTCTGAAGAGGTTCGCATATGTACAAGTCTGAGAACCATTAGCACTTGAGTTATGTATAACTTAAAATTTGACAGAAGAGCTATAGCGGCTCCACATCCGCGTCACATTTGAACGCCGGAGGCGATTTCGCAAACGTCAGCTCGCTTGTTCGTTTTTCTCGACTGACTAGACTACCCCTGAGCGGAAGGAAAGACTACTCGTGGTCTAAGGTGTTATTATTTAAGGATACTGATCACGCAAATAAAGAATCTTTTTTTTTCCGAAATGGCTTGTATCCAGAAAATATTTCATGGAAACGAGAAAATTGCAAGAACATAATAACGGACCCCTAATCACAATGTCTACGGAGGGGTAGCTAGTGGAATTTCACAAGGCCAAAACTATTTTAACGGAACCCTCAGCACCCTACTTTAATTAACATTTTGTTTAGACAGTCTCTTCACAGACGTATTTTATCTTTCGCATAAGATGGGTTTTCACGAGCGCACACAACGAGTGAGAGGTTGGCTGGGGTACTGAGAACATTTTTTTTGCGGTTCGCGCTGGTGCACTCGTGTATCTAAAACACTAAATAAATAAACAGTTGTGAACTCACCCCAAAAAACATGTTTTACTTACGTATAATGCGGCACGAGTTTAAGATTTGGGAACGGTGGGACACGGTTTTTCCGTTTTTGTTTTTTCCCTTTTTTTAATAACGGCAGTAACGTTTTTCTGTTAGGAAAGTATGTTTAAGCAGCGGTTTTCTGTGCCAACTCCCCCACGAACATGAAAGAACCCCAGAGTAACCGCGTAAACAGATGGGGATAATTTATTAGAAACGAAAATCATTTATACAAATACTTACGCGAGCCTACTTGTGCAGGCATATTCGTGGCGTTCATAACATGGGTTGAACTCGCCTTTTTTAATCCACATTAAGCCGTTGGGGCTGAGGATGTTCCCTTGTGGGGAGCCACAATGACCACTTCAATAGGGATCGAACACCGCGAGTTACTGCACCGCTACCTAGTCCTAAACAAATACCGATGTCGTGGGCGCACTGTTATTTTAAGTGAGACTCCTTCTGTCTCAAAAATGCCTGAAATAAAAATGTTGTTGTCTTTAAAATGTCCAAATAAAAAGAAAACGCTCTCTAGGATTTGCCATATCTAACGGGAAACTCCCTGCCTGCTCGAGTAAGTAATGGCTTAGATTCACTATCGACACTATCCAGTGCAATGTCGACTCGTGGCCGATTTTACAATACACGAGGTGATTGTAGACATTTTTGCTACACTCACCCATTGCCACACATTCATCATTCGCCAGGTTAAATGAACTGGGGCCGCAGGGTACACCAACGAGGAATTCTGACCAGGACTATCATCAAGAACTTATCAAAACTTATCAAGAATTTATCAGAACTTATCAAGAACTTATCAAAACTAATGACCCTGTACAATTTTGGTCCACTCTAAAAACGATCTCTAAATCGACTTCCACTACTGCCGATTCTAATGTCCCTATAGATGAACTGTTCAAACACTTCCAACAATTACACTCAGCTCCAGGAGAGAAAATCTTTTCCAAATCCCAGGAGATTATTATGGAAGACCTGAAATGTAATGAACAGTCTCTAATGCGATTTAATGAACACGATAGTCCTTTCACAGAGGAAGAAATCAAAAACGGCATTAAAAAGCTGGAAAACAAAAAGGCGGCCGGTACCGACCGAATACGAAATGAAATGTTAAAAAGTGGCCGTCACTTCTTGATGACCTCACTGAAAAAAATGTTTAATCTTATACCCTAGGCTAGACTGCGAGTAGTCTCTAATTTTGGCGATGGCGATTGTGGGGCGGGCGAAATACACACACGCGCGCGCGCGAAATTTCGAGGAGACGCGCGGTAATTTTTGGCGCTCCCCTCGCGTCGCGTCTTCTCGAAATTTCGCGCGCGCGCGTGTGTGCATTTCGCCCGCCCTACAATCGCCATCGCCAAAATTAGAGACTACTCGCAGTCTAACTCTAGGCAGATTGTTGGTCATATGGGGACTTTCATACCGGGAAGTCTGGGTAATAGTTAAGCGGCTTGTAGGGACAAAATTTCGCGGGAAAATTCAATAACTTGGCGGCCCTTCGAAAAGTGCAATAATTTTATAAACGTTTTCATGTGAATTTAGACCTCGAAGATAGATAACACCACGTAAAAGTTAAGAAACTACAGGCTTAATGGGTTCCCCTTTCGAGTTTCGGGTTCGAAAGTTGTTGTTACAAAACGCTGAGCAGCAAAACCACTTCACCATGGTGGTCACGCTTTCTCACAGATGGCCGCCATGTTTGATACTTTTGTCCCTACAAGCCGCTTAACTAGTACCCAGGCTTCCTGGTATGAAAGTCCCTACATCTTTAAGTCAGGGGCCTGACGAGCGCCTAAGTGACAAAATATAAGCCACTGTACAACAAAACGAATCGAACCCTAGACTGCGAGCAGCCTCTAATTTTAGCGATGGCGATTATGGGGCGGGCGAAATACACGCCTGCGCGCGCGCGTGTTTGTCGCCCGCCCCACAGTCGTTAAAAAGTGATAAAGTGCAGAGTGAGTCATTATTAATTACCGGAAGTTGGTAATAAACAAAGAGCCTCTTGCTGTCATATAACATTGAAGCTGACCCGACCTGAACGTAATACAAACAAACTGTTGGTGGTAAACAAACACGGCAGCACTGATGGGGGTGGGGACAGACTTCTTTATCAGGTAGGGTGGAGTAGGCGGGGGAGTGCGAATTCTACTAAGACCTCTCCTAAACACTGGCCTATCCTAGTCACGGTTCTGAGTGCTTATCTCAGTTAAAATATTGACTTCTGTACATTAAATTAGCATCAACATGACATAACCCAGTGCTAAGCACGAATAGCGTGTAAAGAGATTAGTGTGTTAAACCTCACCTTGACCTAGGGGGAACTGAGAAATCACACATTGTTGTCTCATTATGTGCTATCACAAATTAAGATACAGGTGGATTCCATGAATTTATTACTAAAGTCAATTGGAATGCAAGTTTCATAGTTTGTTTCCGATCCACTAAGAACTCTTACATATCTGTTTTTAAGATTTCCTTTCTTCAGCGTACTGAGAAAGGCCACAGTTTTAGTGGTAGATTAAGACATCTCGGTAAAGTTTAACAAAAACGAGTGTTTCTATCGGCTTTGTATTCCTCATAAATTTGAAGGCTTCTTGAAACACCCTTAAACGGTAACGTCACGTCGAAAAACGTCAGTTGTACACACGTCGAATTAATTTAACCTCGTCTTTAGAATTTTCTAGAGATTTTTCTTATTGTTCGAGATCGAGAAGATTAAGTTTAATTTTATCGTGAAACGGGGTTTCTTATCTACAGATGCAGCCATCTCGAAGCAGCCAAACGGCCAACCCACAATCATTGCTAGCCGGGAAACCACAATTGTCTCTGGAGGACATTGCAGTTCGGCTTCAAAATTGGCAATTTAGTCCTGCGTCCTTCCACCGAACGCACTTTGAGTCTAGTACTGTTCCGTTTTATAAAATTCTTGCCATACAATCTTACACAACCTAAATATATATCATCTTACATCTTACGGCGGTCCCGCCATTATCACGAGTAACAGGAGCTGTGTGCACGCACACAAATAGTAATGGTTTCCAACCCGTTCCAATCTTGTCTTAGTTTGAATTGTCAGTATTATGAAAGGTAACTTTAGTTTGCGTAGACCCGAATTGAAACTTCCAAAGATCTTTGCATAGATCATGAACGAAACATAAGCTTCCGTTTCCGCTTGAGCAGAGGGAATCCCCTCTCTAAAGGATGTGAGGCAAACTAGACCAGACGCCTCCGTTCCAAATGACCAGCTCATAGCGGAATCAAACTGACTATTCCGCTTTGGAGCACCTTTCTCTTGGCCAAGGTGAAATGCAAGGATGTTGATACGAATGGTTACAAATAAGGCGGAAGCAAAGTGATATTCCGCCTTAAATCTCGGCAAGGATATTGATGCTACTGGTTACGATTTCTAATAAAACGGGAAGTTTATTTCGTTGCTAAGTCAAACAAATTAGATGGTGTGTTTGTTTTAGTGACGAGCGGATCAGGCCATGCTGAAGTTGATACGTTTTAGCCATATGACAGCACCACATTGCATACCATTAAAACTCAGGCATTGCCCTATTTTTGGAGTTTCTAAAAATGATTATTCCTTGAATAACACATAAAAAAGAACTTCAAGTTGAACGTCTCAGTACCATCAAGAAGAAATTAAACTCAAAGAATATCACTGAATCAGAAGAAAATCGAAAACAGTGTTACTCTTGTCTAAAGCAAAAATGCTCTGCAATTCTCGGAAGGTATGTAGTTGAACTGTTTTGTTTGTTTGTTTTTTTTTACCCTTGAGAACATAAAAGCGCAAGTACAAGATCGACAAGTAATTGAGGCCTAAAAAGGGTGGTGGAAAAAAAAACCCTTTTTCCAATGCTTCTTAATGAATACCCCCTAATCGATTCAAGGTTAAGACGTTATTGCCAGTAGATACTTGATATTTCGTTCGGACGCTACTGGTTAAGCAGTCTTCAGTTCACGTACCAATGTGTTTGAGTGTCTTACTGAATGTGGGTATTAAATTGAAATGATACAAACTACAGATGAAACTGTTTATGCTTAAAAGATCCTCAACAGAAGTGATGTTGGCAACTTGAGGTGTTGTGAAGAAAACCGGTCTGAAAAAACAAACTTGAAAGAGATTCTAAACCTACTGACGGACCTTAAGAAGCCTCTCCACTAGTATATAATAGTACATGCTACTTAGTTGAATATGACAGAAGTGACTTGTAGTGTTACGTACCTTAACAGAAGACAGACTGAGGGAAAAGTGAGATCCTTTCCGTAAGTACTGAGTTACCAAAAATATTGTCCGAATGAAAATCAGACCATATGGGAATGCGGATCCAAGGAGGGGACGGCCGAGGAAGGACTGACACCTAAGGGTTAGAATTTGGGGGTATAGATGTAGGAACAAGAGCTTAGAACCCAGGCCCTATATGTTGTTTTTCACACTGATAACACATTTTGTTGCATGCAAGCCAAATACGAGTTAACCTTCATAGTGGGCTTTATTAGTTGGTCTGAATATGTGTTACCATAAAACGGAGTTTTAAACCTTGAACCCGGTATTCTAGCACCAATTTACTTTTTTTTACTGCAGCTTACAATCCGGCTCACAACTTATTTGCTCCTACAAAGTTGGTTTCTTTCTGCAGTAAATTCAAGGGTTGTTCAACTTGATAAACCGGCATCAGATCATCGAGTACCAATCGATATGTCAACCCATGTTCTGGATGAAGACAACATGGCAAAGCCTAACAACACATTGCTAAAATTAACGGTGGCTGCAACGGCAGAAGACGACAGCGCAGACATGAACAATCATGACATTCTCTCTCGTTTCCGAAGCTCTTCAAATGAATGCGAATCAAAAAGGGTAAGAAAATGGAGTCACTGTCTTGGGAGATATTACACTAAAGTGTATTGCAGAAAATCACATCTTGTTTGCCTGCCTTATAACGCTCCACCAAAGTGCAAGAAAAATTACGTAGTCAAGTTTGCAGAGAATGGCCAACCTTGCCGTGTAGTGAAGAGTTGCACATGCGCTTAATGCTTCAGGGAGCGACATGCCGTCATTTTAATCCTTATCCGAATCATTTGACCGTTGTGGTTTACTCTTGGCTTGCATGTGACGTCATCGCCGCGATGTTGGTGTACCGCTAACAAAAGGTTTCTCATTGGCTCCTTTTGTTATGGCACACCAACATGGCCGCAACGCCTTTGTCTTTTAAACTGTTGTTGCTCTAGGGATTGGTTGCAAACCATCTTTTGAAAAGATTGCTATGTGATGTTCCAGTAGTCCATGAAGGATTCAAGCAATTCATTATCGGTTTGCAGCTTAATGTAGTGGTTTATTCAGCCACTACTTAGCCCATGAAAAACCACCATATTAAACTGATAATCGATTACTGAAATATTTATTACATAGTTTATTTATTAGAAAGTAAAGTGCCTAGACTAAAATTCAACACAGTTCGCGTTAAATTAGCCTGATTAGTTTAAACTGTGAACGTTATCCACGTCTTTCGTATGAGCACTTCCGCATTATAAAAAACAAGCCAGTAAGATTCACAGAAAAATTTTGCGGGTGGATACTGCTATTTATTTTGTCAGTGAAACGGATCAGCTGCTGATTTGAAGGCTCTACGTCATAGTAATGTATAGACAAGAAAAAAATAATTCCCGTTAATTCCTGTGTATCCTCTAATGTTCTATCAGTCTTATATTTCTTGTACATGTAAAATATTTTATACTTACAAGGGTTTTAGAGTCCGTGACGACGAAATAATTCTACCTTGTGGAATCTGCTAAACAATATTTGATAGTAATGGGTGTCATATTTTCAGCATCATTGAATTATACTTTGCAAAAAAGTAAAGTAAGACCATTTTTGACTTGTAATGCATCAAAATTCCACAGAAAACAAAAGAATTTACCATCTTATTTATTTGTGCACAGAGATGACGAAGTATGTAAACATTGAAAGCAAGCCAAAAAAGTACATGTATATTCCACTGTTATAAATTTATATTTTCTTATTTGTAAATAAAGCATATCAAGTGAAGACTCACTCTGACGTGTCTTATTTATTACGTGGAATGAAGTTCTCTTCTCTCTCACTTCCCTTATTTAGTTAAAAATACGATAATTAACGAAGTGTACGTGAATAGCAGATGCTATTGCGAGTTTTAGCCAATCAGAGCGTGCGACAAACACTATCCACTGGTTAGGTACATACTAAAGAGCTGTATTTCTTCTTCAAACATTGATTTGTTTGTCGTGATCTCTTAGAAAGGGCCCTTCATTTGCAACTGGTTTTATATGCTAATTGTAACTGCTGGACAAATGTAAAACTTTTATTCTCATCTCTTCACCTCTTTTCAAGCGTTCGCTCGGGTAGGGAAAACGTTCCAAATACCGATAAATGATGAGCTGACACCAATGGGACCTAAAACCAATTAATATCTGAATGTTGACTGCAATGAATCTGAGGACCTCAGTAAGGAAATTCTTCACGGCAAATGAACAAAACAAACAAACTACCTGAGATCTTGATAATATGCAACACTGAACTAAGGGAGTACAAGACGCATTCATCAGGTCGGGTGGGGTGGATTCGGGACATGAACATGACAACGGGGGAGAGTACAGTAAGTCTTGCCGAGATCAGACGAAACGTTTTCCCGCAAAACATGTTAATGACCTTTTCAATCTGTATTGGCGTCTGTGTAACCTCCTCCGTTTGGGTAAAATGCCGAATAGAGTACTGTGCCCAAAAGAGTACGACACAAAAATTATGACTCATTGTGCAATATTTGTCTCAGCAGGAAGTATTTAGTTTCACATACAGGGTCTGGAAGGGTATTCTCGGGATCCGGGATTTGACCAAAATACGGTGCGGGATTCGGGAAAACGAAAAATATCTTGACGGGATTCGGGATTTTACTGCTACCAGGGACAGTCCGGGCCACAACCAGAACTGGATATATAGTTTCCTGTAATTTGATTGGTTAAGATGCTGAACCAAAACATTGGCTTGACCGCGAAAGGACTAAGTTCCAGATAAATTTCCTCGCCGAAGAAATACAGAATGCTTGTAGGATTACCGTGAAAATCAACCTTAGCAGGGATAAATCTAGACGATTTTATTCGTCCAAGGATTCGATTCACAGATATCAAGATGCTGAGGGACCAGGAATCTTTTTGTACAAGCTGTACGCAGGCGACCAGTGCAGTTAAACGTTTGGACTTGCGTGAATATTTCACGAGACCGAAGGAATGAGCCGAGAAGAAAACACCGATAGAATGCATGTTTTGCAGTGAACACGGCTTGAGTACCGATACATACGCAGAAGTCGAGTACTAGTCTATATGTTTGTTGTGAGCGAAGATATTTCCACCTGGAGTGGTCCATTCTATTCTGCATCGGACGCATTACCCTACTCGCTTGAATACAAACTTGATCGAACAAGACTCCTAAAGTATTCTCTTGCTAGACATGAATTTATCAGAGTTCAAATAGCTGAACCTGTGTGAAGAAATATCTTGGACACATGGTAACTGGTACGTACGCAGTCTCTGTCGTTCGTTCATTGCAAACCCAATGTAATTGGCAGTAATGGCCAGCTCAGGTGTTTAGATACCGTGTCAACATGAACAAAATTGGGATGAGGCATTTCACATGGCAGAAATATAGATTTTGAAACAACCCTGAAAAACTGTATCCTTTAGCTTTCAAAAATGAAATGGAAGTACAGAGTACATTGTATGTTGCAAATAATAATACTAATAATAAATAAATATGTAAATATATAAACAAATAAATTGGTTTTCACAGGAGACAAGAAAAGAAGTTTATTTTCATTTGTCCCTTTGCTTACTACTTACATCTGGTAATGTGGAAATGGCTGTCAATATAGGTGGAATCCATATAAACTAAAATTTCTGATAGGCACATGAAGCCTCCAGAGTGTTGACAGTGTATGCTCGATTAGATGGTATGCGAATATTCCATATAAAATATGAGAGCTTTTTTATACCAGTAAATTCCATATTTTCTCAAATAAGCATCCCCTGACCAGTATTTATTTAATAGATGCCTGTGTCCAACTGACATTAATTTGAATGAAACCTTTATTTGAGGTGTACTTTTAATTGAGGCATATTTGACAGCCCCTTTCTTTTTCCTCATATGTACTAAATACACAAACAAGAGCAAACTGGAAAACATTATTAAGCTGTAGCACTGTCAAATGGACAGCAAACATAATTCGGGAGAAATGTATTCTTATTGGGAAAATTCCATGTGCAGAAGTTTTCCTCCAGGCTGGCATGCACTCTAAGGGGTGGTGAATGGTCCTCTGGAAAACAAGGGTCTCAGCAATTTTCACTCTGTCTTGAAAATTTTGCACCACCAAAGGATTGCTCTTGGAAATTTTTTTTAATGTGCTGTCACTTATAGTAAATCCTTGAATAAGCACCTGGGGGCACTTTTTTCAATATTTGTAGGATGAGGTGGGGAGTGCTTATTCAGAGGAGGCATTTTGAGGGGAGGCCCTTTTTAATTTTTCACAAATGGTGACCAGTTGGATAGTAAATTTTTTGTGTAATTGGCTTGTGACCAATCTTATCTACATAACATAGTGGCTTACTACTCAGCATTAATTTCAAAAGTTGTTTGCATTTGCTGCAGTTTGCTTTACTTTGCTCAAGAGCAGTTAACAGTTATTTAGAATTACCAATGACTAAAAAATGATGAGAGATAAACACGACAAATGCTACACTCAACCTTTGTCTCATTAGTCGTCTACAAAAAGCAGGCCAGGGGAGGGGTGTGCTTACTCAAAGGGAAGTGCTTATTTCAAATTTATGATAAGGCTGGGGGCACTTGTTGTTTTGAAAGGAACCTCAAACACCGGGACACCAAAAGAACTATTATTTTAAAATGGCCTCATCCAACTGGCATTATAAGTAATTAACAAGGCCAGCATATACTTATTTGGGGTCTAACATTTAAATCCAGAAAACAAAAAAGGAATTTGATGCAAATTGAACTGCAATCGTTTTATATTCAATTTACTAGATCAATATTAATATAGTTTTCATGAGTCATTTTTGAAATTCAGACCATTTTCAGTCACCTTTACTGAGAGGTGGTTGGGGAAAATATAAGTTTACTACAAAAAGCCATATGTCAACTTTTGTGGAAAAAAATTTGCCTCAAACTGAAGTTTTGAAAAATATGGATGTGGTGAGTTGAAAGTTCATATTCAAAGTAAATTTGAGATTTTATTGGGTGGAAAGAAGGAAGCGGTTCCATTGATTCATTTCATCTTTTCCCTCAATTGACTGTGAACATTTTCACTATTTATAAGTTTCAATGAAACTGTTTCATTTGGGGCATAAATTCATAGTTTCCGAAACCATGAAAATATGAGTTATGGTTGATTTCCTTCAGCCATGTTTCACACTTTCCATCTTGCAGGTCATAACCTAAAGTAAAAGGAAGAATAAATTAAAACATGCCAGTAAGAAGGTTAATGCATTTGATATCACAGAAAATACAATACAGAATCACTAGGATATACAGTAGTCTGTATTCTTCTAATTCACAGAAATGAAAGGCATATCATGAAGGGATAGCCAGTGCACTAATTAATACATCTGTGTTTTCATTTTCTAAAATGTAAATTGCAAATTTAGGCTAATGCATAATATAAATGGTAATGGTTCATACATTAGTGAGCTGCTTCTGTGATAGGTAACAAAAAACTAAGCTTATTCAGTATTATTACAGCAACACTGCTAGTAAGTACAAGCTTTATGATAAAAGCCATTCTCGTAAGCGACCAGCTCTAGTTGTAACCACTTGTCTGAATTGCCAAGGTAGTCGTTTACGAGGGCTTCGACTGTATTATTTCTATTGTCAAAACTTAATGTTTTTGAAGATGGACTCTTGCTCCCATCCCAATCTGTGTGCCCTTTCCCAGAACACAAATCATCTTCAATTGCTTACAATGTAACATGAACATGGCGTGAGCAGTCCAGTCGATGTATCACTTTACAAACAACACATAAGCTTATAGCGCAACTCATTGTTGCATCTTCAAAAGCACAGCACTATGTGAAGAAGTCTTGCACTACAACGAAAATACTACCAAATACAAGCAAATTTTATGTAGATTTCAAAAAATTTTTTTTGAAAGACAGAAAAAATTGTTACGTACCTTCTTTCTCTAGATGTTTGGCACCTGGTCAGACAAATTTGTGCGCTGAGTCACCCCCAATTTCAATCGTTTCACGTCTAAATCGCATGCGAAACTTCAACGGACGCCTTCTTTTTCACACTCGTCTCTTTCCTAATTGTTCAAACGCATGGTTCCCAAAGTACTGTGGGAAAAGGGCACTTCACAGCCTAGAAAAGAGCTGAGAAGTGACCCAGCATCGTGTCCCTTCGTGTGGCCGCCATCTTGGAAAGTTGGATGACGTCACCATATATCCAGTTCTGGTTGTGGCCCGGACTGAGGGAAGCGGGATTTGCCAAAATTTTGGGACAGGATGTGGGATTTTGTTGCCTGTCTGTCGGGAATTCGGGAAATCGTCACGACCCAAATAAACGTTATGGCGGCAAAAGCGAATCAACCAAGCGAGCGCAAAATATCAATCGAAAGGGCTAGCTTTTGCAGAAATTAGTCTTTTTTCATGTATTTTTGGGAAAGAAAAAACGAAATTCGGGATAGCGATGAAAAAAGTGCGGGATGCGGGATTCTCGTGAAAAAGGAGCGGGAATGCGGGATCAGGACCCCCCCCCCCCCCCCTTCCAGACCCTGATTGTAATCTGACACACGTTTACTACAAACACTACAAACCCACCCACCCAAAGAAAAGAGAGAAAAAAGCCAAGGCCGTAGTCAACAACATAGCTACAACAATCAAACCCGTTGGCAGTTTTTATTATGTAGTCCCGCATTCATGCTGACTGTGAGTACAATTGTCACTCGATCAGTCTCAAACCATGTCACGCAAACCCTTGATACAGTGTAACCAATTTTTTTAATGTTTTTTCCTTTAGATCTGCCTATTATCCGTTGGGGTAGACAACCATCATTCTCGTACTCTATTCGGCACGCACCGGCAACACCAATTTTTTAGTGTTTTTTGCTTTAGATCTGCCTATGAAACAATTGGTTAGACAAGCATCTTTCTCGTACTCCATTCGGCACTCACTAGCACACCAACTGTTTTAGTGTTTTTTTCGTTGGGATCTCAGGCCTATTAACCGTTAGGGTAGACAAACATCATTCTTGTACTCTATTTGGCACGCACTGGAACACCATTTTTTTTCAGTGTTTTTTTCCTTTAGATCTGCCTGTTAACCGTTAGGGTAGACAAACACCCTCTATTCTACACGCAGCAGTTTTTATTATGTAGTCCCGCATTCATGCTGACTGTGAGTACAATTGTCACTCGATCAGCAAACCCTTGATACAGTGTAACCAAAACAAACCCAATGTGTTTACATTTTGAACACGCCAGCGACAAAGCGTTTTAAAATGTCCGCAGAAGTAAGAGTTTCGCATCGAGGATGAGCAAGTGTAAGGAAAGGTTTTTAAAACTGCGTTCACAACTGTACAGTTCGCATGCGATCACTTTCGGGAACTTGAACGCAACTGAGCGTGTACTCCGGGCTTAAAAGTAAAAGAATCGCTTGTTACGATGTTTCACATGGTTAATAGTCAAAACTAAAGAAAATAACAGTGTACTGCTGCGTGTAGAATAGAGGGTGTTTGTCTACCCTAACGGTTAACAGGCAGATCTAAAGGAAAAAAACACGGTGAAAAAAAATGGTGTTCCAATGCGTGCCAAATAGAGTGCAAGAATGATGTTTGTCTACCCTAACGGTTAATAGGCCTGAGATCCCAACGAAAAAAACACTAAAACAGTTGGTGTGCTAGTGAGTGCCGAATGGAGTACGAGAAAGATGCTTGTCTAACCAATTGTTTCATAGGCAGATCTAAAGCAAAAAACACTAAAAAATTGGTGTTGCCGGGCGTGCTGAATAGAGTACGAGAATGATGGTTGTCTACCCCAACGGATAATAGGCAGATCTAAAGGAAAAAACATTAAAAAAATTGGTTACACTGTATCAAGGGTTTGCGTGACATGGTTTGAGACTGATCGAGTGACAATTGTACTCACAGTCAGCATGAATGCGGGACTACATAATAAAAACTGCCAACGGGTTTGATTTTGTTGTAGTTATGTTGTTGACTACGGCCTTAGCCTTTTTTTTTCTCTTTTCTTTTGGTGGGTGGGTTTGTAGTGTGTGTAGTAAACGTGCGTTGGATTACAATGTGAAACTAAATACTTCCTGCTGAGACAGATATTGCACAATGAGTCATAATTTATGCGTCGTACTCTTTTGGGCACAGTACTCTATTCGGCATTTAGGGCCTGTAAGGGGATTGAAAAGGTCATTAACATGTTTTGCGGGAAAAACGTAAAACGTTTCGTCTGATCTCTTGACCTCTTTTCAAGTGCTGTCACTGATAGCTCACTGTCAGTTTTGAAATAGCAATTTAGCCGGAGGAAATAATGTCTGCGTGTAGGATATTGATCAGAGAGAGAGAACCATTACCAAAACTTAACCAAAAAATTAAATGTAATGAAGGAAACTCTTTGCATAGTTAAACGATTGCCTGAGTTACAAAATATAACCCACTGTACAACAAAACGAACCCTAGACTGCGAGTAGCCTCTAATTTTAGCGATGGTGATTATGGGGCGGGCGAAATACACGTGTACGCGCGCGCGTGTATGTCGCCCGCCCCACAGTCGTTAAAAAGTGATAAAGTGCAAAGCGAGTCATTATTAATTACCGGAAGTTGGTAATAAACAAAGAACCTCCTACTGTCATATAACATTGAAGCTGACCCGACCTGAACGATGATAAACTTAACGACAATACAAACAAACTGTTGGTAGTAAACAAACACGGCATGTCTTCAAAACACATGCAGCACTGATGGGGGTGGGGACAGACTTCTTTATCAGGCAGGGGGAGTGGTGGGGGAGTGCGAATTCTCCTAAGACCTCTGCTAAACACTGGCCGGTCCTTGTCACGGTTCTGAGTGCTTATCTCAGTTAAACTTCTGTAAATTAAATTAGCATCAACATGACATAACCCAGTGCTTAGCGCGAATAGAGATAAGGAGATTAACTAGTGTGTTAAACCTTACCTCGATTTAGGGTACGCCTGTTCCAGGCGTTCAGATAGTGGAGCGCGAACGAAAAAGAAAGCGAGCGAAAGAGCGGGAAAAAACGAGGGGAACAGGCTAGATTTAGGGGGAACTGAGAAATCACACATTGTTGTCTCATTACGTGCTATCAAAAAGTTGTGCTATCACAAATTAAGATACAGGTGGCTGATGAACAAGGAAGGATTGCACAGAAAACCAAAAAACAACAGACCACGGATTCCATGAATTTATTACTAAAGTCAATTGGAATGCAAGTTTCATATTTTGTTTCCGATCCACTAAGAACTCTTACATATCTGTTTTTAAGATTTCCTTTCTTCAGCGTACTGACAAAGGACACAGTTTTAGCGGTAGATTAAGACATCTCAGTAAAGTTTAACAAAAACGGGTGTTTCTATCGGCTTTGTATTCCTCATAAATTGAAGGCTTCTTGAAACACCCTTAAAGGGCAACGTCACGTCGAAAAACGTCAGTTGTACACACGTCGAATTAATTTAACCTCGTCTTTAGAATTTTCTAGAGATTTTTCTTATTGTTCGAGATCGAGAAGATTAAGTTTAATTTTATCGTGAAACGGGGTTTCTTATCTACAGATGCAGCCATCTCGAAGCAGCCAAACGGCCAACCCACAATCGATGCTAGCCGGAAACCACAATTGTCTCTGGAGGACATTGCAGTTCGGCTTCAAAATCGGCAATTTAATCCTGCGTCCTTCAATTCCACCGAACGCACTTTGAGTCTAGTACTACTCCGTTTTATAAAATTCTTGTCATATAATCTTACACAACCTAAAACAAACAAAAGTGTTAAAGTGCATTATATATCATCTTACATCTTCAACGTGGCCACGCTAATAGTAATGTTTGCGACCCGTTCCAATCTTATCTTAGTTTGAATTGTCAGTCTAATGAAAGGTACCGATAGCCTGAGTTTGCGTAAACCCGAATTGAAACTTGCAAGGATCTTTGCATAGAACATGTTGTTAAGCTTCCGTTTCCGCTTCAGCAGAGAGAATCCCCTCTCCAAAGGATGTGAGGCAAACCAGACCAGACGCCTCCGTTCCAAATGATGAGCCCCTAAGGCGGAATCTCAAACTGACTATTCCGCTTTGGAGCACCTTCTTTCTTGGCCAAGGTGAAGTGCGAGGATGTTGATACGATTGGCTACAAATAAGGCGGAAGCAAACTGACTATTCCGCCTTAAATCTCGGCAGGGATATTGATACTACTGGTTACAATTTCTAATAATACGGGAAGTTTATTTCGTTGCTAAGTCAAACAAATTAGATAATGTGTTTGTTTTAGTGACGAGCGGATCAGGCCATGCTGAAGTTGATACTTTTTAGCCATATGACAGCACCACATTGCATACCATTAAAACTCAGGCATTGCCCTATTTTTGGAGTTTCTAAAAATGATTATTCCTTGAATAACACATAAAAAAGAACTTCAAGTTGAACGTCTCAGTACCATCAAGAAGAAAGTAAACTCGAAGAGCATCACTAAATCAGAAGAAAATCGAAAACATTGTTACTCTTGGCTACAGCAAAAATGTTCTGCAATTTGAAGGTATGTAGTTGAGTTGTTTTTATTACCCTTTAGAACATAAAAGTGCAATTACATGATCGAGAACTAAAAATGAGTCGCAAAAGGGGTCGGTCAAAAACAGCCCTTTTTCCAATACTTCTAGATCTTATGGAATACCCCCTAATCCATTCCAGGTTAAAACGTTATTGCTAGTAGATACTTGATATTTCGTTCAGACGCTACTTAGTATCTTGTCTTCAGTTCACGTGTTTGAATTTTTTACTGAATGTGGGTATAGGAATTGAAATGATACAAACTACAGAGAAACAATTTATGCTCGAAAGATCCTTACTAGAAGTGATGTTAGCCTGTAGAACAGGCGTTTTTTACGAAATGAACGCCTGTTTAACGATCGCTTAGGCCGCCATTTGTAAAGAAAACGTCAAAAACAGACTTGAAAGGGATTCTAAACCTATGACCTCAAGAAGCCTCTCCACTAGTAATTATATGTATAGTGCATGAGCTACTTTGCTGAATATAAACGAAATGACTTGTAGTCTTATCCGGTTCCTTACCTTAATTTAAGTCGCAAAGTCCGCACTCAGGCTAAGGTAGTTTTTTCAATTACATTAACATTTCTTAAATGAATAAGGCCTAAAAAGCATAACTTCATATCTGTTGGACAACAGTCTGACAACTTATATGAAAAAGTGTGAAAAAATTTGTTTCATACCTTGAACCCTTTCTGTTCGTTTTGTTTCTGAATTCGTTGCAAGTTTATGCCTAGCTGTACATACACAAAGGTGTATGTACATACACAAAGATGTGTAATTTTAAACAACTTGTTAAGCGCTATTGGATAGCGATAGAAATAGCGTTATATAAATAAAGTATTATTATTATTAATAATAATTATTATTATTATTATTATTATTATTATTATTGTTATGATTATTCACAATATTTTACTCCTTTCTTTTTTGCCAGTTTTTCCGCACAACAGCCCTTCCTCTGTACATATTTCTGCTTTCAATCAATATAATCTTGCCACTTCCAGCGATCAACAAAGGCCTCCAAGTCTTACTTTCCACTGATCAAGGAAACCAAGTCAATGCAGTCGCCGGGTTAAACAGTCCATCACGTGACGACTTCAGATTCCAAACACCGAACACCAGTAACGTACAGCGGTCATTCGAGCATGCGTATGGTAAACGAGTGCGTCGGTCTGCTGGTTGTGTGATTGAAAGAGCAACAGAGCGGTGTGGAAAAGATTTGATCATTACAGTAAAGTGCAGAAAAAGAAGTGTGTCCTGCATCAACGGCGGAGTTGCACCGAAATGTGTCACAGAAAAGACTTACTTTGCAGCTTGTGGAAAAGTGTTAGCTACAGATTGTTCGTGTGCAATTTAATGTACTTTAAAACTCCGTACTGCTTCCACCAAAAATGCAGAACGTATTTATTTATAAAAATGTTGACGAATATGAGCTTCAATTGTATTTCAATACACTCCGTATTTGTATATTTTCTATTTGTCGGTGGAGCAAGTCAATAAAGCATATGAAGTGAAGTCACTAGGTCTCCTCTAGCTTATCAAAGACAATATAGTGCTTTGTAGAAGTATAAACATTATTCATTTGTTTTGGAACAAACCTATTTATTTACCTTCTCGTTGTAAACAATTATTGCCTTGTGTGACCAGCGGGTTTAAATTAATGTCTTCTCTCCAAATCAGTCAGTCCCTCTGCTTCTTTAAATATTTTCCGCTTTCTCTTGTAAGCAGCCCCTCCTCAATTCCATATTTACCCCCACCCCATGCAATCTGTCTCCAATATAATCGCCTATAAAGCGCCCAAACTGAATCTTACAACCTCACCATTTGATCTCTGATGAAACGAATTGTTCTTCCATGCGCACAAGGGAGGCAAACTAGCCTCTGTTATTTCCTTAGCACAGTCGAACTTCCCCCCAACCAACCCCCCCCCCCCAAAAAAAATTTCCTAAATAAGTTTCAATACTGGTGGATGTATAAATGATTGTCAAAATGACTACTGCAGGGACTGATCAAACAACGTGAAAAGACGTATGTTACAATATTTATAGAAACAGACCTTTATACTAAACCTACCGAAAAACACCAGTATTTACTTATTTCTTCTTGTCATCCTCAACACACTAAACGTTCTATTGAGGGGGCGTAAGGGTTTGCGGTGATGCGGTATTGCGTTATTTTTGGTGCGGTATTGCGGTAATTTTAATTTCAAAGTACGGTATTGCGGTTTTACAAGACTAAGCGGTTTGCGGTTTCTATAAATTTTAGGCCGCAGTAATCCGTGAAAAAAAGAAACTGCGGTGATACGGACGATACATTTTCACGCGGATCCTCTAGTTTCTGGTGTTTTGTTTTAAATTTTTACAAGGTCTTTCGAGCCACACAGCAGTCGGTGACCACTAATGTGCAAATACCCGCAAATAAGCATTGTGGTTTGTAATTTCAGCCTTTTCCAGTTAATGCTTGATAATTATTAACCGTTTTATTCAATGATATGTCGACAATGTTGTATAACTTTCCAGAATTTTTTGAGCTGTATGACACTAGATATGGAAAATTTTCATTCTACCGTACATGTAAAGCAGGCAAACATGTCAAAGGCAGAGTACTGCAGGTCATTCGGCTTAGCAATGAAGGAGGCAGTGAAGCGTGTTACCACTTGGGCAGCTTATTATCACACAAGCAGGCGATCTTGGTATCCTAAACCAGAGGGGGGTTTGTTGCTATCGCAGGTTCCTGTCATGAAACCTCTACCAAATGTCAATATGTCTCCAGCCGACTGCAATGCTCTTAGAAACTAGGCGTCCTCTTATGGGGCTGCCTTAAGATAACGAACGGTACGCCAAAGACCACCATGGCACGTCACGGCACACTCCCAGAATTTATGTACCAAAGGCAATGCGAGATCTTCGATAAGCCTGTCTCCATTCAGGGTCTCAAAGGGGAGGTCCTGGGAGCCCTGGACCAAAGCCTTTTTCCGCTTGGAGCCCAGACAAAAATGCTGATTCTGGCCAAATGGAGCCCTAGAGTACAGCCTTGGAGCCCTAGAGCCCCAGCCTTTCTGTCTTGGAGCTCTGGAGTCCTTTATTTTTTACCCAGGAGTCTGGAGCCCTAAACCCCTTTGGGACCCTGTCCATTGTTTTGACGAGCAAGTCAATACAGCAGATGCTGCCGCTGCCGCACCCACTGCCGAATTGGACGACCACCAAGCGGACGAATATGATGAAAGCAGCGATGAAGAAGTTGAAGATCGTCCGGACGATTCCACTTCGCTCCAAGGAGAGATTGGAAGCTCTGCGACGTTTCTCCTGGGAGCAAGAACTCGCTTCGGAAGAGTTGTCCGTTTCAATAATCGTCTACCCTACTATCCATCAGACTGTTTAAGGGGACTGGTTAAGTTGACTTGACTTCCAGTTGTTAAGAATTCAGTCTTGGAAAGAAATTGAATGAAATTTAATGCTGATTTGGAAATGCAAACAAGAACAACTGGGTGTCCCTAGCTCGTTTCAGGGATATTTGAGGTTGAAACCTAACTCTAAAATGACAAATTTTAACAGAAAAATTACGAAAAGCATGCTTGGTACAAAATTTGATCGGTTTGCCATGTGGAAGTTATAAATGTTGAGGTCTCTTCGATACCGAAAATTTTACGTTACGTTATACGGTCAGCGGTATTCAAGCGTGTGCGTGCACACAGAGTTTCACAGATTAAGCCCAACGTGGTCAGTCCCCTTAAGGTACAACTTCGAGACCTTCGCCGACGCAGAACTTAGTTAATTCTTAGTGTTACACAAAGTCATGGAATTTATCGATACTCTTCAGCGTACATGATCCATGCAGGTACCAGCATTAAAGTCAGCTCTAAATAAACTAACACTGCAATACTTCTATTATGTAACGAGCTCAATGATCGTACGTTCGATTAACATCAACATATTTCTGAGTGGTTTCAGAACAACATATCTGACACAAGCCCTAGACAGAGCAACATAAGCGCCTGTGCGACTCTCTCCCTACCCCTCCCTCGCAGTTCCACAGGGACCTCAGAGCAGCTCCGACCCTCCCTGGGTTAGCCAGCCCGTCACTCGAGGGTGTCCGCCTAACTAGGTAAAGCTCTGTGCACAGAGTCAAGCGATCAGTTTGCCCTAAACAGAAAGTACACACTTCTCTTTCAGATCTTTCGCACAGCACAGCTAAGGTTAAGCCTCACCATCCCCCCCTGAGTGAGTCCCATACCCAACTTTCACAAGTGGTCACAAAGCTTGGTCCCCGGGGAGCACGGTAATGTGCCGTTTGAGAGTCCCCCCCCCCCCCCCTCACTTTTGGTCGGCCGCAGAAGGCTTAGTCCTGGACTACGACCAGGACAAAGCCAAAAAGTTATGGCACAGTTTTTTCAAATTTGCTCAGATCACAGGTAGAAAAAGACCGGTTCTGGTGAAAACGAACTAAAAATCCCCCCACAATTAAGCACAGCCTGTAGCCATGCTGCTGAGCTCAACAAAATGTTATAACCGAATTTTCATAAGAACTATCTGAGTGGTTTCAGAACAACATATCTGACACAACACCTAGACAGAACAACATAAGCGCCTGTGCGACTCTCCCCCCACCCCTCCCCCGCAGTTCCGCAGGGACCTCAGAGCAGCTCCTACCCTCCCTGGGTTAGCCAACCCTTCACTCAAGGGTGTCTGCCTAGCTAGGTAAAGTTCTGTGCACAGAGTCAAGCGATCAGTTTGCCCTAAACAGAAAGTTCACACTTCTCTTTCAGATCTTTCGCACAGCACAGCTAAGGTTAAGCCTCACTATCACCCCCCTGAGTGAGTCCCAGACCCAACTTTCACCAGTGGTCACAAAGCTTGGTCCCCGGGGAGCACGGTGGTGTGCCGTTTGACAGTTCCCCCCCCCCCCCCTCACTTTTGGTCGGCCGCAGAAGGCTTAGTCCTGGAAAGCGAAAAAGTTATGGCACAGTTTTTTCAAATTTGCGCAGATTTATTTCTTATGGAATTGTCGACGTAAAGACTCGATAACGGGAACTTAGCCTACACATTTGAAACTGCGGTTTCGGTATTTTGGTCAATTTCAATGCGGTTTTGCTGTATTTATACGTTTTTTTGTGCAGTTTTGCGGTTTTCGGAGCCCCCTTACGCCTCCCTCTTCTATTCCTTACAGCCTTGCACTTCGCCTTCGCCGCATTTGCTCCAACCACGACAGTTACATAATGCGTACTACTGAACTTATAGATTGCCTTGTTAGACGCGGCTACGACAAAACCTTTCTCAAAACCCAAATACAGAGGGCTTCTGACGTTCCTCGCACTGACGCACTTAAAAACAAACCCAGCATACAGACTGAAACCATTCCCATCGTTATTACATATAATCCAGCATTACCTAACATCGCGCGCATCATTCACCAGCATTCTAACGTCCTCTATTCATCAGATCGTTGTAGAAATGTTTTTAAAAATCTTCCGTTAGTAGCTTACCGCCGATGTAAGAATATTAGTTACATTCTTGTTAGAGCCCAGTTAACAGAAACCCCTGATTCAAGTAACTCCCGGGCCAACCCCGGTTCCTTTCGGTGCAATAGCAGGAATTGTACCACTTGTCCCTACATTGAATATGGCCGCAATCATTATACTTTTCATTCCACAGGTGAAACGTACCACATCAAGTCTCATATAACTTGTACTACTTTCAATGTTATCTACATGATTCAATGTCGCCTATGTAATTTACAATACATTGGGGAAACTAAACGTCGCCTCAAAGACCGTTTCAATGAACATAGACGACCTGTACTCAACCCTACTTCTAATTATATCTATACAGCGGTTTCGGAACACTTTCTCAGCAATAACCACTCTGACACCCACATGCTACTTATTCCTATTGAAAAGCTTAATGATGAACGCGATTCTTTTAGAAAGGCACGTGAGGCTCACATTATTCACAAGGCTAAGACTCTTGAGCCTCTAGGCATTAATAAACGTGATGAACTGTAATTTGTAACTTAAAATTGTTTTTGTTTATTTATTTTTTATCATTTCTAAGCCACACCATACCACGTCATATATATGTAACTTCCGCTCATTGTTCTACTACATATATATTTCTGTAAATTCGTGATTTGCCATAATAATCCTGATGAAGACTGGTATTGGCCAGTCGAAATATTGTAACATACGTCTTTTCACGTTGTTTGATCAGTCCCTGCAGTAGTCATTTTGACAATCATTTATATTTTTATTATTCTTGACTGATCACGATCTTTCTGATCCAACGTTGAGCCAGGTTGATCGTACACGGTTTTTTGCAGTGGTTTTATACCTTAACTTCGTACTGGTGGATGCTACATCTTGCATTATTGTTGAAGGTTTGTCTCATCACCATCCATACCGGCTCCAGAGTAGTCAACTGTAACCCTGCCTTCCATTGCTTACACCGTCAGCAATCTGATGATAAAAACTAATCATCCCCTCACAGGGGTACTATAGATTTCGTTTGGGTCCACGTCTCCTTTGTCTGAGGGGAGCGGTGTACAGACCGTAAATCCTCGAAAATTCTAGCAGCCGGCATGGGAGAATGTGACTCACAAACTTGCTTAAACAGTGTGTGTGTTCTTTGCGATAAAAAAGCAATGCTGATGCAACAGTAAGGAAACTCAACCTCGTCCCCAGGACTTTTCCCTTTTTTAAACAAATTTAAACAAATTTGAAAAAGGGAAAAAGTCCTGGGAACGAGGTTGAAGGAAACTGAGAGTTTCCGTTGCATCAGAACTGCTTTTTTATCGTATTTGGTTCTTTATTTTTGCTGATTAGAATCTTTACGACAGGATCCGGTACTTTTATTTTGTTACGGTGGTCCAAGCAAAGTTAATTGTTTCCTCTGTTCTCTCTGCTAAATCAGACCTTCTCTTTTTTGTCATCTGACAGATCTGTCATTCAAAACTCAGTCGATCTGCTCGTTTGAAGTTTCGCTATGTCTATGGAGACTAATTTGAGCAGTAGAGAGCATCAGTTTGTGTCTCGATTATTTTCTATTATGGAATGCCTGTATATCATGATCATGCGCGACAAATCTTAACCTCTTGACCTCTTTTAAAGTGTTGCCACTTAGACAACCTGAGCCAATTTAAATGGAAATTTATCAAAACGCGGGGGAAAATTGTCTGAATGTAGGCTTAATCAGAGAGAGGCGATTGAAACATCGATAAATAAAAGATCTATGACTATGGAAGGAAACGCTATGCATGGTAAGTGAAAACCTGATTGCTGATAAGCCACTTAAGAACAAAACCACCGAAACATAAAGTACTTAACGAGTCAAATTTACAGGATGTCGATAATAACTCTTCCCCGCTGAATACAATATTAGTAATATTGAAGCTGACCTGACCAGAACGAGGAAATACTTCAAGGCAAAATAAACAAACAAACTACCGGATGTTGGTAAAAACAGAGATAAAGCGTGTGCTCATAACAAGTGCAGTGTACGCGGGGGGGTGGAGTGGGGCGCAAACTCCTTGACCAGGTAGGGTGGAACGAGTGGGGCGGGAGAGAGCGAGTTCTACGAAATATCAGGCTCCTATTCAGGTCTATTCACGGTTGCAAATGTTTGTTTGAATTAAACTCCTTGGATTTTGTACATCAAAGTTAACAAAGCCTGTTCAGCCTCAGTTACACAGTCCCTCCAGAACATGACTAAGCATAACTGGAGAAATGAGTTCTCTCCACGTTCAACACGACATTGACCATGCTATGCAGAAACAGAGTGTAAAAGAGATTAGTGTGTTTAACCTTACCTTGACCTTACAATGTTTACAATGAGCTGGAAATTGTTGTCTCAGTACGTGTAATCACATCACATCACAAATTGTTGTCTCATTACGTGTAATCACAAATTTAGTTACCAATTGTCACTAGTAAACAAGCCAAGGATTGCAAAGAAAAACAAAAACAGCAGACCAACAATTCTATGAATTTATTACTTAAGTCGTTTTGAATGCAAGTTTCATATTTTGTTCCTATCTACTAAAAACCCACAAATGTTTGTTTTAAAATTTCCTTTCTTCAGTTCCCTGAAAACGGCCACATTTTACCGGTAGATTAGGTTATCCCAGCGAAATGTTTCTTGTCACATCACTGGGCCGACCACATTTTGGAAAAAGGAAAAAATAAAAAACAGAAACGGGTGTTTCGATGCTTTGTATCCCTCGCAAATATACAGACTCCTTGAAACACCCTTTCAAGTTTGAAGTCTCGTCCAAAAACTTTAGATATACAAACGTCTGCTGATTATTACAAACTTACGTTCACATTATAATTATTGCGAAACGGGCCTTCATGACAACTGTAACAATCTCAAGTTAACCAAACTGGGGGCCAACCTACAGTTGGTATCAAAGATGCCATGATTGTCGAAGACGGAAATTTAAGTTCGATTTCAAAATCGGCAGTTCAAGCCTGAGTCTTTCAACAGAGCGCACTTTGAGTCTGGCATTGCTCCATTTTGTCGTATCCTCACCTATCGACTTTGCCATGCATCATACTCAATCTAAACAAACAAAAGTGTTATTACGCATTACTATATAGATCATCTTTCATCTTTCGCCAGGCCCACCGTTATCCATAGGAGGCATTTGAAGGTGGGCTAATACCATTGTTTGTACCCGTTTCAATCTTATTTCAGTTTAAATTGTCAGTACTTTGAATGGTAACAATAGCCCACAATAGTTTGCGTAAACCCGAATTGAAAGTTGCAGAGATCTTTGCATGGAATATATAGCTTCCGTTTCTGCTTGAGCAAAGGGAATCCCCCTTTCCGAAGCGGATATAAGGCAAACTCGACAAGACCCCTCCAAATGATCGGCAGCACATAGCGGAATCAAATTGACTATTCCGTTCTGGAACATTCTCTTATAGCCAAGGTTAAATGCAAGGATGTTGATACGATTGGTTACAATTTTTAATAACGCAGGAAGTTTATTTCGTTGCTAAGTCAAACAAATTAGATGATGTGTTTGTTTTAGTGAGGAGCAGATCAGGCCATACTGAAGTTGATACTTTTTAGCCATATGGGAACACCATGGTGCATACCATTAAAACTCAGGCATTGCCCTATTTTTGGAGTTTCTAAAAATGATTATTCCTTGAATAACACATAAAAATGAACTTCAAGTTGAGAAGAAGAAATTAAACTCGAAGAACATCACTGAATCAGAAGAAAATCGAAAACAGTGTTACTCTTGTCTACAGCAAAATGCTCTGCAATTTGAAGGTATGTAGTTGAATTGTCTTTTAATACCCTTTAGAACATAAAAGTGCAAATACAAGATCAAGAAGTAAAACTGAGTCGCAAAAAAAGTTGGTCGAAAAAAAAAACCTTTGTCTAATACTTCTTATTGAATACCCCCTACTCCATTCAAGGTTAAAACGTTATTGATAGTAGATACTAGAGATTTCGTTCAGACGCTACTAGTTAAGCATCTTGTCTTCAATTCACGTAACAATGTGTTTGAATTTTTTACTGAATGTGGGTATATGAATTGAAATGATACAAACTAGAGATGAAACAGTTTATGCTTGAAAGATCCTCAATAGAAGTGATGTTGGCAACTTGAGCTGTTGTAAAGAAAAAGTCAAAAACAGACTTGAAAGGGATTCTAAACCTATGACCTTAAGAAGCCTCTCCACTAGTATTTATATGTATAGTGCATGAGCTACTTTGTTGAATATGAACGAAGTGACTTGTAGTCTTATCCAGTTCCTTACCTTAATTTAAGTCGCAAAGTCCACACTAGCTGAGGCAGTTCTTTCATAAACATTAACAATTCTTAAATGAATAAAGCCTAAAAAGCATAACTTCATATCTGTTGTACTACAGTCTGACAACTTATATGAAAAAGTGTAAAAAAATTTGTTTGATACCTTGAACCCTTTCTGTTCATTTTGTGTCTGAATTGGTTGTAAGTGTATGCCTAGCTGTTTCATCTGTATATTCTTTACAATATTTTTCTCCTTTCTTTTTTGCCAGTTTTTCCGCACAACAGCCCTTCCTCTGTACATATTTTTGCTTTCAATCAATATAATCTTGCCACTTCCAGCGATCAACAAAGGCCTTCAAGTCTTACTTTCCACTGATCAAGGAAACCAAGTCAATGCAGTCGCCGGGTTAAACAGGCCATCACGTGACGACTTCAGATTCCAAAGACAGAACACCAGTAACGTACAGCGGTCATTCGAGCATGCGTATGGTAGACTGCGTCGGTCTGCTGGTTGTGTGATTGAAAGAACAACAGAGCGGTGTGGAAAAGATTTGATCATTACAGTAAAATGCAGAAAAAGAAGTGTGTCCTGCATCAACGGCGGAGTTGCACCGAAATGTGTCACAGAAAAGACTTACTTTGCAGCTTGTGGAAAAGTGTTAGCTACAGATTGTTCGTGTACAATTTAATGCATTTAAATCTCCGTAATGCTACCACCGAAAATGCAGAACGTATTTATTTATAAAAATGTTGACGAATGTGAGCTACTAATGTATTTCATTACACTCCGTAGTTGTATATTTTAAATTTGTGATTTGTGTGTGTGGATCAGTGAAGTCAATAAAGCATATGAAGTGAAGTCACTACGTCTCTAGTTTATCAAAGACAATAGTGCTTCGTAGAAGTATTGCCCTGTGTGATGTCTTACGGGTCGCAAGACCCCACGGTTTAATTAACGTCTTCTCTCCAAATCAGGTAGAGCCCCTGCTTCTTTAAACACTTTCCGCCTTTTTTTTGGTAGCAGCCCCTCCTCAATTCCATATTTACCCCAATCCCATGCAGTCTGTCTCCAATAATCGCCTATAAAGCGCCCAAACCGAGTCTTATAACCTCACCATTAGATCTCTAGTAAAACGAATCGTACTTCTATGCGCACAAGGGAGGCAAACTCGCCTCTGTCAATTCCTTATCACAGTCTAACTTGCACCCCCCCCCCCCCCACAAAAAATTTCCTAACCAAGTTTCAATACGGTTAGATACTACATCTTGCATTATTGTTTAAGGTTTGTCTCCTCACCATCCATACCGGCTCCTCCTCTCTTGAGTGCAGTCAACTTTAAGCCCTGCCTTCCATTGTTTGCACCTTCAGCAATCTGATGATAAAACTAATCATCCCCTCACAGGGATACTATAGATTTCGTTAGGGACCAGGTCTCCTTTGCCCGAGAGGAGGGGTATACAGAGCGTAAATCCTCAAAAGTTCTAGCAGGAGGCATTGGGCGAGTGTGTGTGTGCTCTTTGCCGGATCAGTGCTTCTCTTTTTTGTCATCTGATAGATCTGTCATTCAAACCTCAGTCGATCTGCTCGTTTGAAGACCATTCTTTGTGCAGTAAAGAGCTCTCTCATCAAAACATCAATTTGTGTCTCGATTATTTTCTACTATGAAAGGAACTTTCATGCCTGTATATCATGATCATGCACGACAATCTTAATCTCTTGACCTCTTTTTCAAGCGTTGCCACTTATACAACCTGAGCCAAATTAAATAGAAATTTATCAGAGCGCGGGGAAAATTGTCTGACTGTAGACTAGTAACCAGACAGAGGCGACTGAAAGAATGATTACTTAAACTATAAATAAAAGATACATGACTATGGAAGGAAACGCTGTGCAAGATAAATGAAAACCTGGTTGACATGCTGATAAGCTACTTCACAACAAAACCAACCGAACCATGAAGTACTTAACGAGTAATATTTACAGGACGTCGATAATAAATCTACCCTGCTGTAATACAATATTGAAGCTGACCTGACCAGAACGAGGAAATACTTAAAGGCAAAATAAACAAACAAACTACCGGATGTTGTTAATAAACAGAGATACAGCATGTGTTCTTAACAAGTGCAGTCTGAGGGGGGATTGGGGGGGGGGGAGAGCGCAGACTCATTGATCAGGTAGGCGGGAGAGAGTGAGTTCTACGAAATATTAGGGTCCTATTCAGGTCTATTCACGGTTGCGAATGTTTGTCTGAATTAAAATCCTGGATTTTGTACGTCAAAATTAACAAAGCGTGTTCAGCCTCAGTTACACAGTCCCTCCAGAACATGACTAAGCATAACTGGAGAAATGAGTTCTCTTCACGTTCAACACGACATTGACCATGCTATGCAGAAACAGAGTGTAAAAGAGATAAGCGTGTTTAACCTTACCTTGACCTTACAATGTTTACCATGAGCTGGAAATTGTTGTCTCATTACGTGTAATCACATCACATCACAAATTGTTGTCTCATTACTTGTAATCACAAATTTAGTTACCGGTTGTCACTAGTAAACAAGCCAAGGATTGCAAAGAAAAACAAAAACAGCAGACCAACAATTCTATGAATTTATTACTTAAGTCGTTTTGAATGCAAGTTTCATATTTTGTTCCTATCCACTAAAAACCCACAAATGTTTGTTTTAAGATTTCCTTTCTTCGCTTTGAAGTTCCCTGAAAACAGCCACATTTTACCGGTAGATTAGCTCATCCCAGCAAAATGTTTCTTGTCACATCACTGGGCCGACCACATTTTGGAAAAAGGAAAAAATAAAAAACAAAAACGGGTGTTTCCGGATGCTTTGTATCCCTCGCAAATTTACAGACTCCTTGAAACATCTTTTCAAGTTTGAAGTCTCGTCCAAAAACTTTAGATATACAAACGTCTGCTGATTATTACAAACTTACGTTCACATTATAATTATTGCGAAACGGGCCTTCATGACAACTGTAACAATCTCAAGTTAACCAAACTGGGGCCAACCTACAGTTGGTATCAAAGATGCCATGATTGTCGAAGACGGAAATTTAAGTTCGATTTCAAAATCGGCAGTTCAAGCCTGAGTCTTTCAACAGAGCGCACTTTGAGTCTGGCACTGCTCCATGTTGTCACGTCCTCACCTATCGACTTTGCCATGCATCATACTCAATCTAAACAAACAAAAGTGTTATTACGCATTACTATATAGATCATCTTTCATCTTTCGCCAGGCCCACCGTTATCCATAGGAGACATTTTAAGGTGCCGGGCTAATACCATTGTTTGTACCCGTTTCAATCTTATTTCAGTTTAAATTGTCAATACTTTGAAGGGTAACAATAGCCCACAATAGTTTGCGTAAACCCGAATTGAAAGTTGCAGAGATATTTGCATGGAATATATGCTTCCGTTTCTGTTCGAGCAAAGGGAATCCCCCTTTCCGAAGCGGATATAAAGCAAACTCGACAAGACCCCTCCAAATGATCGGCAGCACATAGCGGAATCAAATTGACTATTCCGTTCTGGAACATTCTCTTATAGCCAAGGTTAAATGCAAGGATGTTGATACGATTGGTTACAATTTTTAATAACGCAGGAAGTTTATTTCGTTGTTAAGTCAAACAAATTAGATGATGTGTTTGTTTTAGTGAGGAGCAGATCAGGCCATACTGAAGTTGACACTTTTTAGCCATATGGGAACACCATGGTGCATACCATTAAAACTCAGGCATTGCCCTATTTTTGGAGTTTCTAAAAATGATTATTCCTTGAATAACACATAAAAATGAACTTCAAGTTGAGAAGAAGAAATTAAACTCGAAGAACATCACTGAATCAGAAGAAAATCGAAAACAGTGTTACTCTTGTCTACAGCAAAATGCTCTGCAATTTGAAGGTATGTAGTTGAATTGTCTTTTAATACCCTTTAGAACATAAAAGTGCAAATACAAGATCGAGAAGTAAAACTGAGTCGCAAAAAAAGTTGGTCGAAAAAAAAAACCTTTGTCTAATACTTCTTATTGAATACCCCCTACTCCATTCAAGGTTAAAACGCTATTGATTTCGTTCAGACGCTACTAGTTAAGCATCTTGTCTTCAGTTCACGTAACAATGTGTTTGAATTTTTTACTGAATGTGGGTATATGAATTGAAATGATACAAACTAGAGATGAAACAGTTTATGCTTGAAAGATCCTCAATAGAAGTGATGTTGGCAACTTGAGCTGTTGTAAAGAAAAAGTCAAAAACAGACTTGAAAGGGATTCTAAACCTATGACCTTAAGAAGCCTCTCCACTAGTATTTATATGTATAGTGCATGAGCTACTTTGTTGAATATGAACGAAGTGACTTGTAGTCTTATCCTGTTCCTTACCTTAATTTAAGTCGTAAAGTCCACACTAGCTGAGGCAGTTCTTTCATATACATTAACAATTCTTAAATGAATAAAGCCTAAAAAGCATAACTTCATATCTGTTGGACAACAGTCTGACAACTTATATGAAAAAGTGTAAAAAATTTGTTTGATACCTTGAACCCTTTCTGTTCATTTTGTGTCTGAATTGGTTGTAAGTGTATGCCTAGCTGTTTCATCTGTATATTCTTTACAATATTTTTCTCCTTTCTTTTTTGCCAGTTTTTCCGCACAACAGCCCTTCCTCTGTACATATTTTTGCTTTCAATCAATATAATCTTGCCACTTCCAGCGATCAACAAAGGCCTTCAAGTCTTACTTTCCACTGATCAAGGAAACCAAGTCAATGCAGTCGCCGGGTTAAACAGGCCATCACGTGACGACTTCAGATTCCAAAGACAGAACACCAGTAACGTACAGCGGTCATTCGAGCATGCGTATGGTAGACTGCGTCGGTCTGCTGGTTGTGTGATTGAAAGAACAACAGAGCGGTGTGGAAAAGATTTGATCATTACAGTAAAATGCAGAAAAAGAAGTGTGTCCTGCATCAACGGCGGAGTTGCACCGAAATGTGTCACAGAAAAGACTTACTTTGCAGCTTGTGGAAAAGTGTTAGCTACAGATTGTTCGTGTACAATTTAATGCATTTAAATCTCCGTAATGCTACCACCGAAAATGCAGAACGTATTTATTTATAAAAATGTTGACGAATGTGAGCTACTAATGTATTTCATTACACTCCGTAGTTGTATATTTTAAATTTGTGATTTGTGTGTGTGGATCAGTGAAGTCAATAAAGCATATGAAGTGAAGTCACAACATCTCTAGTTTATCAAAGACAATAGTGCTTCGTAGAAGTATTGCCCTGTGTGATGTCTTACGGGTCGCAAGACCCCACGGTTTAATTAACGTCTTCTCTCCAAATCAGGTAGAGCCCCTGCTTCTTTAAACACTTTCCGCCTTTTTTTTTGGTAGCAGCCCCTCCTCAATTCCATATTTACCCCAATCCCATGCAGTCTGTCTCCAATAATCGCCTATAAAGCGCCCAAACCGAGTCTTATAACCTCACCATTAGATCTCTAGTAAAACGAATCGTACTTCTATGCGCACAAGGGAGGCAAACTCGCCTCTGTCAATTCCTTATCACAGTCTAACTTGCACCCCGCCCCCCCCTAAAAAAAAATTTCCTAACCAAGTTTCAATACGGTTAGATACTACATCTTGCATTATTGTTTAAGGTTTGTCTCATCACCATCCATACCGGCTCCTCCTCTCTTGAGTGCAGTCAACTTTAAGCCCTGCCTTCCATTGTTTGCACCTTCAGCAATCTGATGATAAAACTAATCATCCCCTCACAGGGATACTATAGATTTCGTTAGGGACCAGGTCTCCTTTGCCCGAGAGGAGGGGTATACAGAGCGTAAATCCTCAAAAGTTCTAGCAGGAGGCATTGGGCGAGTGTGTGTGTGCTCTTTGCCGGATCAGTGCTTCTCTTTCTTGTCGTCTGATAGATCTGTCATTCAAACCTCAGTCGATCTGCTCGTTTGAAGACCATTCTTTGTGCAGTAAAGAGCTCTCTCATCAAAACATCAATTTGTGTCTCGATTATTTTCTACTATGAAAGGAACTTTCATGCCTGTATATCATGATCATGCACGACAATCTTAATCTCTTGACCTCTTTTTCAAGCGTTGCCACTTATACAACCTGAGCCAAATTAAATAGAAATTTATCAGAGCGCGGGGAAAATTGTCTGACTGTAGACTAGTAACCAGACAGAGGCGACTGAAAGAATGATTACTTAAACTATAAATAAAAGATACATGACTATGGAAGGAAACGCTGTGCAAGATAAATGAAAACCTGGTTGACATGCTGATAAGCTACTTCACAACAAAACCAACCGAACCATGAAGTACTTAACGAGTAATATTTACAGGACGTCGATAATAAATCTACCCTGCTGTAATACAATATTGAAGCTGACCTGACCAGAACGAGGAAATACTTAAAGGCAAATAAACAAACAAACTACCGGATGTTGTTAATAAACAGAGATACAGCGTGTGTTCTTAACAAGTGCAGTCTGAGGGGGGATTGGGGGGGGGGGGGGAGAGCGCAGACTCATTGATCAGGTAGGCGGGAGAGAGTGAGTTCTACGAAATATTAGGGTCCTATTCAGGTCTATTCACGGTTGCGAATGTTTGTCTGAATTAAAATCCTGGATTTTGTACGTCAAAATTAACAAAGCGTGTTCAGCCTCAGTTACACAGTCCCTCCAGAACATGACTAAGCATAACTGGAGAAATGAGTTCTCTCCACGTTCAACACGACATTGACCATGCTATGCAGAAACAGAGTGTAAAAGAGATAAGCGTGTTTAACCTTACCTTGACCTTACAATGTTTACAATGAGCTGGAAATTGTTGTCTCATTACGTGTAATCACATCACATCACAAATTGTTGTCTCATTACTTGTAATCACAAATTTAGTTACCGGTTGTCACTAGTAAACAAGCCAAGGATTGCAAAGAAAAACAAAAACCGCAGACCAACAATTCTATGAATTTATTACTTAAGTCGTTTTGAATGCAAGTTTCATATTTTGTTCCTATCCACTAAAAACCCACAAATGTTTGTTTTAAGATTTCCTTTCTTCGCTTTGAAGTTCCCTGAAAACGGCCACATTTTACCGGTAGATTAGCTCATCCCAGCAAAATGTTTCTTGTCACATCACTGGGCCGACCACATTTTGGAAAAAGGAAAAAATAAAAAACAAAAACGGGTGTTTCCGGATGCTTTGTATCCCTCGCAAATTTACAGACTCCTTGAAACACCTTTTCAAGTTTGAAGTCTCGTCCAAAAACTTTAGATATACAAACGTCTGCTGATTATTACAAACTTGCGTTCACATTATAATCATTGCGAAACGGGCCTTCATGGCAACTGTAACAATCTCAAGTAACCTGGGGGACAACCTACAGTTGGTATCAAAGATGCCATGATTGTCGAAGACGGAAATTTAAGTTCGATTTCAAAATCGGCAGTTCAAGCCTGAGTCTTTCAACAGAGCGCACTTTGAGTCTGGCACTGCTCCATGTTGTCACGTCCTCACCTATCGACTTTGCCATGCATCATACTCAATCTAAACAAACAAAAGTGTTATTACGCATTACTATATAGATCATCTTTCATCTTTCGCCAGGCCCACCGTTATCCATAGGAGACATTTTAAGGTGCCGGGCTAATACTATTGTTTGTACCCGTTTCAATCTTATTTCAGTTTAAATTGTCAGTACTTTGAATGGTAACAATAGCCCACAATAGTTTGCGTAAACCCGAATTGAAAGTTGCAGACATCTTTGCATGGAATATATAGCTTCCGTTTCTGTTCGAGCAAAGGGAATCCCCCTTTCCGAAGCGGATATAAGGCAAACTCGACAAGACCCCTCCAAATGATCGGCAGCACATACCGGAATCAAATTGACTATTGCGTTCTGGAACATTCTCTTATAGCCAAGGTTAAATGCAAGGATGTTGATACGATTGGTTACAATTTTTAATAACGCAGGAAGTTTATTTCGTTGCTAAGTCAAACAAATTAGATGATGTGTTTGTTTTAGTGAGGAGCAGATCAGGCCATACTGAAGTTGATACTTTTTAGCCATATGGGAACACCATGGTGCATACCATTAAAACTCAGGCATTGCCCTATTTTTGGAGTTTCTAAAAATGATTATTCCTTGAATAACACATAAAAATGAACTTCAAGTTGAGAAGAAGAAAATAAACTCGAAGAACATCACTGAATCAGAAGAAACTCGAAAACAGTGTTACTCTTGTCTACAGCAAAATGCTCTGCAATTTGAAGGTATGTAGTTGAATTGTCTTTTAATACCCTTTAGAACATAAAAGTGCAAATACAAGATCAAGAAGTAAAACTGAGTCGCAAAAAAAGTTGGTCGAAAAAAAAAATTTTGTCTAATACTTCTTATTGAATACCCCCTACTCCATTCAAGGTTAAAACGTTATTGATAGTAGATACTAGATATTTCGTTCAGACGCTACTAGTTAAGCATCTTGTCTTCAGTTCACGTAACAATGTGTTTGAATTTTTTACTGAATGTGGGTATATGAATTGAAATGATACAAACTAGAGATGAAACAGTTTATGCTTGAAAGATCCTCAATAGAAGTGATGCTGGCAACTTGAGGTGTTGTAAAGAAAAAGTCAAAAACAGACTTGAAAGGAATTCTAAACCTATGACCTTAAGAAGCCTCTCCACTAGTATTTATATGTATAGTGCATGAGCTACTTTGTTGAATATGAACGAAGTGACTTGTAGTCTTATCCAGTTCCTTACCTTAATTTAAGTCGCAAAGTCCGCACTAGCTGAGGCAGTTCTTTCATATACATTAACAATTCTTAAATGAATAAAGCCTAAAAAGCATAACTTCATATCTGTTGGACTACAGTCTGACAACTTATGTGAAAAAGTGTAAAAATTTTGTTTGATACCTTGAACCCTTTCTGTTCATTTTGTGTCTGAATTGGTTGTAAGTGTATGCCTAGCTGTTTCATCTGTATATTCTTTACAATATTTTTCTCCTTTCTTTTTTGCCAGTTTTTCCGCACAACAGCCCTTCCGCTGTACATATTTTTGCTTTCAATCAATATAATCTTGCCACTTCCAGCGATCAACAAAGGCCTTCAAGTCTTACTTTCCACTGATCAAGGAAACCAAGTCAATGCAGTCGCCGGGTTAAACAGGCCATCACGTGACGACTTCAGATTCCAAAGACAGAACACCAGTAACGTACAGCGGTCATTCGAGCATGCGTATGGTAGACTGCGTCGGTCTGCTGGTTGTGTGATTGAAAGAACAGCAGAGCGGTGTGGAAAAGATTTGATCATTACAGTAAAATGCAGAAAAAGAAGTGTGTCCTGCATCAACGGCGGAGTTGCACCGAAATGTGTCACAGAAAAGACTTACTTTGCAGCTTGTGGAATAGTGTTAGCTACAGATTGTTCGTGTACAATTTAATGCATTTAAATCTCCGTAATGCTACCACCGAAAATGCAGAACGTATTTATTTACAAAAATGTTGACGAATGTGAGCTACTAATGTATTTCATTACACTCCGTAGTTGTATATTTTAAATTTGTGATTTGTGTGTGTGGATCAGTGAAGTCAATAAAGCATATGAAGTGAAGTCACTACGTCTCTAGTTTATCAAAGACAATAGTGCTTCGTAGAAGTATTGCCCTGTGTGATGTCTTACGGGTCGCAAGACCCCACGGTTTAATTAACGTCTTCTCTCCAAATCAGATAGAGCCCCTGCTTCTTTAAATACTTTCCGCCTTTTTTTTTTGGTAGCAGCCCCTCCTCAATTCCATATTTACCCCAACCCCATGCAGTCTGTCTCCAATAATCGCCTATAAAGCGCCCAAACCGAGTCTTATAACATCATATTAGATCTCTAGTAAAACGAATCGTACTTCTATGCGCACAAGGGAGGCAAACTCGCCTCTGTCAATTCCTTATCACAGTCTAACTTGCACCCCGCCCCCCCCCCCCTAAAAAAAATTTCCTAACCAAGTTTCAATACGGTTAGATACTACATCTTGCATTATTGTTTAAGGTTTGTCTCATCACCATCCATACCGGCTCCTCCTCTCTTGAGTGCAGTCAACTTTAAGCCCTGCCTTCCATTGTTTGCACCTTCAGCAATCTGATGATAAAACTAATCATCCCCTCACAGGGATACTATAGATTTCGTTAGGGACCAGGTCTCCTTTGCCCGAGAGGAGGGGTATACAGAGCGTAAATCCTCAAAAGTTCTAGCAGGAGGCATTGGGCGAGTGTGTGTGTGCTCTTTGCCGGATCAGTGCTTCTCTTTTTTGTCATCTGATAGATCTGTCATTCAAACCTCAGTCGATCTGCTCGTTTGAAGACCATTCTTTGTGCAGTAAAGAGCTCTCTCATCAAAACATCAATTTGTGTCTCGATTATTTTCTACTATGAAAGGAGCCTGTATATCATGATCATGCACGACAATCTTAATCTCTTGACCTCTTTTTCAAGCGTTGCCACTTATACAACCTGAGCCAAATTAAATAGAAATTTATCAGAGCGCGGGGAAAATTGTCTGACTGTAGACTAGTAACCAGACAGAGGCGACTGAAAGAATGATTACTTAACTATAAATAAAAGATACATGACTATGGAAGGAAACGCTGTGCAGGATAAATGAAAACCTGGTTGACATGCTGATAAGCTACTTCACAACAAAACCAACCGAACCATGAAGTACTTAACGAGTAATATTTACAGGACGTCGATAATAAATCTACCCTGCTGTAATACAATATTGAAGCTGACCTGACCAGAACGAGGAAATACTTAAAGGCAAATAAACAAACAAACTACCGGATGTTGTTAATAAACAGAGATACAGCGTGTGTTCTTAACAAGTGCAGTCTGAGGGGGGATTGGGGGGGGGGGGGGGAGAGCGCAGACTCATTGATCAGGTAGGCGGGAGAGAGTGAGTTCTACGAAATATTAGGGTCCTATTCAGGTCTATTCACGGTTGCGAATGTTTGTCTGAATTAAAATCCTGGATTTTGTACGTCAAAATTAACAAAGCGTGTTCAGCCTCAGTTACACAGTCCCTCCAGAACATGACTAAGCATAACTGGAGAAATGAGTTCTCTCCACGTTCAACACGACATTGACCACGCTATGCAGAAACAGAGTGTAAAAGAGATAAGCGTGTTTAACCTTACCTTGACCTTACAATGTTTACAATGAGCTGGAAATTGTTGTCTCATTACGTGTAATCACATCACATCACAAATTGTTGTCTCATTACTTGTAATCACAAATTTAGTTACCGGTTGTCACTAGTAAACAAGCCAAGGATTGCAAAGAAAAACAAAAACAGCAGACCAACAATTCTATGAATTTATTACTTAAGTCGTTTTGAATGCAAGTTTCATATTTTGTTCCTATCCACTAAAAACCCACAAATGTTTGTTCTAAGATTTCCTTTCTTCGCTTTGAAGTTCCCTGAAAACGGCCACATTTTACCGGTAGATTAGCTCATCCCAGCAAAATGTTTCTTGTCACATCACTGGGCCGACCACATTTTGGAAAAAGGAAAAAATAAAAAACAAAAACGGGTGTTTCCGGATGCTTTGTATCCCTCGCAAATTTACAGACTCCTTGAAACACCTTTTCAAGTTTGAAGTCTCGTCCAAAAACTTTAGATATACAAACGTCTGCTGATTATTACAAACTTACGTTCACATTATAATCATTGCGAAACGGGCCTTCATGGCAACTGTAACAATCTCAAGTAACCTGGGGGACAACCTACAGTTGGTATCAAAGATGCCATGATTGTCGAAGACGGAAATTTAAGTTCGATTTCAAAATCGGCAGTTCAAGCCTGAGTCTTTCAACAGAGCGCACTTTGAGTCTGGCACTGCTCCATGTTGTCACGTCCTCACCTATCGACTTTGCCATGCATCATACTCAATCTAAACAAACAAAAGTGTTATTACGCATTACTATATAGATCATCTTTCATCTTTCGCCAGGCCCACCGTTATCCATAGGAGACATTTTAAGGTGCCGGGCTAATACTATTGTTTGTACCCGTTTCAATCTTATTTCAGTTTAAATTGTCAGTACTTTGAATGGTAACAATAGCCCACAATAGTTTGCGTAAACCCGAATTGAAAGTTGCAGACATCTTTGCATGGAATATATAGCTTCCGTTTCTGTTCGAGCAAAGGGAATCCCCCTCTCTAAGCGGATATAAGGCAAACTCGACAAGACCCCTCCAAATGATCGGCAGCACATAGCGGAATCAAACTGACTATTGCGTTCTGGACCATTCACTTATAGCCAAGGTTAAATGCAAGGATGTTGATACGATTGTTTACAATTACTAATAACGCAGGAAGTTTATTTCGTTGCTAAGTCAAACAAATTAGATAATGTGTTTGTTTTAGTGAGGAGCAGATCAGGCCATACTGAAGTTGATACTTTTTAGCCATATGAGAACACCATGGTGCATACCATTAAAACTCAGGCATTACCCTATTTTTGGAGTTTCTAAAAATGATTATTCCTTGAATAACACATAAAAATGAACTTCAAGTTGAACGTCTCAGTACCATCAAGAAGAGTAAGAAGAAACTCGCAAAAAAAAATCGAGAACAGTGTTACTATTGTCTACAGCAAAAATGCTCTGCAGTTTGAAGGTATGTAGTTCACTTATTTTGTAATTACCCTTTTAGATTAGAGATACTAACTAACATAAAAGTGAAAATATATATACTTGAGATGGAGGAGTAAAACTGAGTCGCTCAGTAAAAGGGTCTTTTAAAACAGCCCTTTTTACCATCTAGTGCTTCTTATTGAATACCCCCTGGTCTATTCAAGGTTAAAACGTTATTTCTAGTAGATATTGATATTTCGTTCAGACGCTATTTAGCATCTTGTCTTCAGTTCCGACGTAACTATGTGTTTGAGTAGGCACTGTCAGCTCTTGCTAGTGAATGTGGGTATATGAATTGAAATGATACAAACAACAGATGAAACAGTTTATGCCGGAAAGATCCTCAATAGAAGTGATGTTGGCAACTTGCGCTGCTGTAAAGAAAACGTGAAAAATAAAATCAGACTTGAATGGGATTCTAAACCTATGAACTTAAGAGGTGTTCTCAACTAGTATATAATAGTACATGCTACGTTGTTGAATATGTCGATACCTACATGTATTGATAAAGCTCAAGTGACTTGTAGTCTAATGTACCCTACTTTAATTTAAGTCGCAAAGTCCACACTAACTAAGGCAGTTCTGTCATCTACATTAATTAACAATTCTTAAATGGAATAAAGCCTAAAAGCACAACTTCATTTCTGTTGGACTACAGCCTAGCAGCTTATATGAAAAAGTGTAAAAAAAATTGTTTGATACCTTGAACACTTTGTACTCGTTTTGTGTCTGAATTTGTTGTAAGTGTATGTACTGATTTTATATTATTTACATTTTTAAGTATAAATATTTTTTCTTTCCTTTTCGCCAGTTTTTCTCCACAGTCCTTCCACTGTACATATTTTTGCTTTCAATTAATATCATCTCGCTACTTCCAGAGATTGACAAAGGTCTTCAGGTCTTTCTTTCCACTGAACAAGAAAACCAAGTCAATGCAGTCGCCGGGTTAAACAGGCCATCACGTGACGACTTCAGATTCCAAAGACAGAACACCAGTAACGTGCAGTCATTCGAGCATGCGTACGTTGGACGAGTGCGTCGGTCTGCTGGTTGTTTCATTGAAAGAACAACAGAGCTGTGTGGGAAAGATTTGATCATAACAGTAAAGTGCAGAAAAAGAAGTGTGTCCTGCAACAACGGCGGAGTTGCACCGAGATGTGTCACAGAAAAGACCTACTTTGCAGCTTGTGGAAAAGTGTTGGCCACAGATTGTTCGTGTGCAAAACCGTGAATTCCCGAACTGCAGTTTTCCTACTTGCTTAATAGAGAACGTTTAGCTGCTTTTCCACATTGGATACGGGAGAGAAATTACAGATGCTCAATGGTGATGATGATGATGATGATGATGATGATGATGATGATGATGATATTTATGTAAATAAATCATCATTTCATACGTTTTTGTAAAAGCTGTTGCTATTTGAGTGTTATGTGCAAGTCGGATATTCATACGCATACCGAATCAATCTGCATTTTGGCCTTAAAATGGGAAGGGTGTTTGTTGCCATTGAGCACTTTCCTATCTCACCTTAACAAATTTGGGATGATAGAAAAAGGCTAACATGATAAGGAAGCAGAAGCTACTTGGCAATTAGTCGGTTATTGTTTCATCGGCAGAAAAGGCTGGGAGACCCTCCTCCCCACCATTCCTTTTTTCTCATTTTTTTTTAACCCTGTTGAGTAATTTTCTCTTGAGCTTGAAGGACATCGCCATTCGTCCTGAAAGAATCCGGAGGAGATCGTGTCGTTAAGAAGGTGAAACGTTTTGGCGATTATCTCGCTAGACACGTCTCATAGCGAAAAAAATGGGTCTATTTCTTCCATTATCAGTTATTTTTTTTTATTTTTGTTGCCAAGTGGGGAACTTCCTCTTTACCAGGTGTTTACCTGGAGGGAACATGCCATTCGTCCCAGAGAGAGAATAGGTTTTCGTTCGATCACTGTGCCATCTGGAATCAGGGGCGCGTTTCTCAAGGTCCCGAAAACTTTTCGGCCCTGCAGGGGTTCGTTTCTCGAAAGCCCGGAAAAGCCATCTGTAAAAATATGAACGACTCATTCTACAAAGCAGGTTATTTTAACATGTCTTTAAGATAAGAAATAGTTTTATTATAAGTTAAAACTTTTAGCAAAGTTTGATGCTTAAAAAACTTCTTTGTTTACAAGATACAGTGTGAATAAATGTGCCCGAAATCGACCCCAAAAGTTTCGGAGCTTTCGAGAAACGGGCCCCTGAACAGCTCATTCTAACGACAATGCTTTTTTTTTCTTTTTTTTAACTTGTCTTCGAGATAAGAAAAGTTTGACTCACAGCAAAGTTTCATACCGTATTTTCTCGATTAAACGCCGGACCCCGAATAAACGCCGGGTTCAAATAAACGCCGGGTCTACAGGGCCGAGTTTAAAATAAACGCCCCCGGCGTTTATTCGGGGTCCCAGCGTTTATTTGAGGTCCCGGCATTTATTCGAGATGGGTATATTAAATCAGGATTACGCGTTGTGACTGCATACTAGTCCTCTTTTACCATTATACAGTTTGAGTTTATACACTTATATTTAAACCAAACTACCTTTACAAAAGTACTTCTATTAAAACAGATGAAACAAACGACGCATCAGGTATCGTATCAATCACTTTTAAATCATGGTAACTTTTCTGCGGGCTTGTACATCAAGCAAGGATCAACTCTAGGGTCTCTCCAGCGTTTCTCCAGCAGTTTCTTGCAATTGAACCGTTCCATAATTTTGCCTTTCTCAGTACTGGATGGAACCTCGCCACCTCCTTGTTCAAAATATCTTTCACAGTACGTTTGCTGTCGAGCAGTTACCGATACACTTCCTCCGTGTTTCATGCACGCCGAGAAACGTAACGTTGAGAAGAGTTCACTCCCTGTTTCTGTCACTGATGTTTTTTATCTTTTTTTTTTATATAAATAACTTACCAGATTCACTTAGATGAAACAAAGTTGATGACATTGTTCCACATTTTTTAAACGTTTTTGCTGAAATTTGGTTCTTGGTTAAATCAACTTCCAATACTGAAAAATGCATTTAATAGATAAACGCCAGGCCCCGAATAAACGTCGGGTTCGAATAAACGCCGGGTCTACGAGGCCGAGTTTTAAATAAACGGCCCGGCGTTTAATCGAGAAAATACGAGAGTATATGTGCGGCATTTCAACGGATTTAATTAGCATACTAATGAGGCAAGAGCGACCCGCGAAGCGGGTCGTAACCCTAAGCCGCCATCTTGGATCCCTAAGTCGCCATGTTGTTTTTCGGGATCGTAACCCTAAGTGTTGTTTTGAACCCTAAGCCGCCATCTTGTTGATGATCTTACGAAGCGAAGCTTCGAGGGGAAGGTTTGGAAGCCGCCATCTTGGATCGGGAAGGTTTCTTCTCCGAAGCCGCCATCTTGTTTTTTACTTGTCATTGAAAGTCTTTTTTTACTTAGAAAAAGAAAGATAGAAAAAAGCTCAGAAAAAGAAATGCGTCAACCGGGATTCGAACCTGGCAAATTTAGAAGAAGATGAGAATTAGAAACCTGATACTTACCTGACTGCGCCAAGCCCGGGCTGACTGAGTAATGAGGTGAATAAGTTCTATAGGATGTTTCGGATGCGGACCCTGAGGAAACATAAACAAACTTATAATTTCTCGCTCGCTCCGAAACCAAAGAATTGCCCCAACCAGGACTTGAACCTGGGTTTTTGCGGCCACAACGCACTGTCTTAACCACTAGACTATTGAAGCAGTTGCTTTCTTTCGCTTGTAAAACAAACTCGTTTATCTTACGCAAAATTCTTTTGCTATATCTTTCTTTCGCTTGTAAAACAAGCTCTTATATCTTACGCAAGTTTTATTTCTTTCGCTTTTAGAGAAAAAAAAAGATTTTTGCTATGTATTACTCGCTTGTAAAACAAACTCTTCCAAGGTCATAAACCTTTGTCTTACGGATATCATTAGTCACCCAACCAGGTTACGGCCGCTCGCGTCGGGGCTTAACTTACGGATACCAATCAGACTTAGAAATTTTTATCATCAAACTATATGATACCGATCAGACTTAGAAATTTTTATCATCAATCTCTAAACCTCCTCCTCCTCAACATAGTTATCAAAACGAATTCACTCCTCCTCAACATAGTTATCAAAACGAATTCACTCCTCCTCAACATAGTTATCAAAACGAATTCACTCCTCCTCCTCAATTTCTACCATATATTTGGTATACGAACCCTGAGGAAAAAACAAACTTCAAATAGGTTACACAAGTTTTATTCGACAAGGAACGAAACAGATCGATTGTACTAGTAGGTTCTACAAAGGTTGTGTGAAACTGGGTGGTATACCAAACGGGTCGTATCGAGGACGCTCATCACCCTCTTCCGGACTGTCCTCGTCAGGACTTTCGTCTGGACTTTCGTCCTCTTCATCAGTGTCTTCATCGTCCATATCATCCTCTTCGTCTGTGTCGTCTTCATGGTTCTCTTCGTCTGTGTCGTCTTCGTCCATGTCCTCATCATCTGTGTCAGGTTCTTCCATGGGTTGGAAGACCCGATTCAACAGATACTTGCGCTGGTTCACAGCAGCTTCCACGGCTTCATTGAAATCCATATCTTCCTCTTCTTGGAATTTCTTACGGGTTTCCAAGATGGCCTCATGGATCGGATCCTCTCTAAGTACATGAACCCATTTGAGATGCTCAATATAGACCTGTCTCAATGCTTTCCGTAGCTCAGGCAACATCTCATTATAGGCTCGAATTTGAGCCAATTTCTTACCAAGACCCTCTTTTCTGAGGGTTTTCATCACAACTTTAAAGTCCTTTAACTTTTCGGTCTTAACCCTTTCTCGAAACTCGTCCCAGGGGTCCATATCTGAGACTTCATCTTCCATCTTGACGGGGGATGTAGGTGATTCGGGGAATACATCCAGTGGTTTCAGACTATCGGGGGACATGGGATCTCCAAACGCGTCGTACATAAACTTCTTTCCTGTTTTTGGATTAATGTGTACTCTAGGACTCTCTAGATCTGTAGGTTCAACTGATTCAACGGGTTCAACTGTTTCTGTTGTTTCCGCTGGACTCGGCGGCTCCAAAGTTAGACTGAGTGGCTCTGCCTGTCTTGACGGAATGACTTGCTGGTTCAAAAAATGTTCTCTCTCGTTTTCTACTAAATGAGTGTTTTCGTGACGCTTTCGATTATCCGGTCGAGTAAATTGTTTCAGACAGTAACGACACGTCGTACTCATCGAGACATCTGCACGGTTTGATGATTGAACAAAAATGATCTAAAATGATCAGAATTGCGACTTATATACATTGCTCACAACATGAGGTCGAGGCTACATCAGACTGTGATAGGTCCGCTAGTACCTCTTGAAGCGCTTTTTGAATTTTTTCCAAAGCCTGATGTATGTCATCCTTCGGTTTTGATACCTTTAGCTTATGTTTCCAACAGTAATGTTTTTCGTGACGATTTCGATTCCGATTGTTGTTAAAGGGTTTGTCACAATATTGACATAGATAAGACATGTTTGCTCCATCAAGTGTTGACTCCGAATGGTATTTTAGTGTCTAGAATGACCCCTTTATAGTCAATTTTGTAACGCATGCATGACCCAAGCTAGACCCAGTCCCTACTCTTTTTCTGGAAACCTAGTAGCCATATTTACTTGGTAATCATTTCAACGAACTTCTAAAAGCTTCTAAAAGCGCTAATACTTAACGCTGATTGGTTCATTTACTTGGTGGTCAAAAGATTTTTGCTAATACTTAACGTTGATTGGTTCATTTACTTTGTTGGTCAAAAGCTTCTAGTAAAAATTGGTGGTTCCTAATAGAACCGTTGGTTTGTAATCCCACACAAATTCTTTGCTGAGAAAAAAGGTTTCAAAGTTGAGACTGCATCCATCGATAAAACAAATAGGTTTCTTGTTTGGGACAGTGGTGAGTGGGTTTCTTGTGACGACCACAGGTGAATCCTTCATCCATCCCCATGAGTTTCTCTACTTTCGGACAACCAAAGTCTTCTAAATTCACACAAGGAATCTGTAGCTCGTTGAGTAGATTCTTTTCCAAACATCCTCCCTTGTAAGCGATCGTGGTATGTTGTTGTGTTCTGGATCGTAGATAGGCTGACTCCATGATGGGTTTGACCATAGGTTGAGGTAGGGCTTTTTCTTGCTTGCTTGATTCAAATCGTAATCCGTGAATATGATGGTAGACATAGTTGACTGTTTTACGATCTCGCTTTTCCAACGAGAGGTAAGGTAGTTTGTTTTCGAAAAACCAGCTGAAACTACCGTGTTGTAAACTGTAAAGACCTAATTCTCTAACAATATACGGTTGATGCTTCACTCGATACCCATCCAAATCAACAATCATACAGATGTGTTCCATGTCGACTAAGCTCGCTGTTAACTCAAACTGATTAAAGCTTACCTTGGATCATACCTAACAGGTTCTGACTTACCCCTTGACGTCATTGTTGTATAATGTCGCTATCTCTTTGTCGGTATGGTAGACTTATGACGTCACGTGTCACACCCTAAACATGTCCCAACATGCCCAATGACGTTACACCCAACTTGTTATAACCAATGGGTAGTCATTTCTAAAAGCAAAAAGATGGTTGGTTGTTTTCTCTATCTCTCGTCAAGTTTTACGGATTGGTTTCTTTACAAGATACATCTCTACTTGTGTAAGCAGCTCTATGAAGGACATGATTTACCAGACTCGACAGACGACCCTTTTACAAGTGATTGAACTCTGTCAAGGGAATATCGGGCGTTGGATCGTGTTTATGGTTTGGTTGGAAACATGCCCAAACGCATTCTATTGTTTTCAAGAAATACGTCGACGTTACACTATTCCTTCTATTGTGACGTTGGATGGTCTGCTACGGTTAAAAGAGACAACTCAGAACCAGACAACCTAACTTCGACTATGGCTTACTATTGCTTTCGTTGTGACGATCTGTTCACTCAAAGAGGTCATCATGATCGTCATGTTAGAGACGAAATTTGTTGCAGGCCTACAGTAGAACGAAGAAGGTTTCAGTTTCGTTTCTGCGTATCCAAGTTCACTCGCAAAGACAATCAACAACGACACGAAAAGACTTGTAAAGAAAGACATAGATTTCCTTGTAGCTATTGCGATGCAACATTTACTACCGAGGGACAACGTCAGAGACATGACGGTTGTTGTTTTCAAGTCCCACTAGAACCTATGGGAGAAGAACGGATGGAAGATAGATTTGAAAAATTACAGATTCTTCAACACAACCCAGAAGTTTGGCAAGGTTATGTTCATGCCTCCAATGGAACCAGCTATGGATATTGGTTGTCTCAAGACGATAGACTCTGCTATCTTGGTTTGGATCATGAAACCCTGAATAAACGGTTAGCTACGATCAAAGAATGTCAACGATGGATGTACGCTTAGGTGATACATTCAAAACAAACGAAGGAATGAAGTTTGCGCAAGACTAAAACAAACGGTTCTTTTAGGAACCACTCAATTCTAAGTAAAGTTTATGACCAACAAAGCGTAAGAAATAACAAGCCTATACTCGGAAGGTAACCTATACTCACTCACTCACTACATGGTTTGGACTACATAAAGTCACTCACAGATACATAAAATCTTCGGAGATGAATAATTAAGGTTCGGGTGGCAGCTTCGCTGCCGACGACTATAAGTTCGGGTTATGTTCGGGTTGCTAGGAATAGGGTTGCTAGGTTACCTCACTGCTAATTTATTTCCTGTTGTCTCACTTCCATGTTGAACTCACTTCCCTTCCATGTTTACTTCCGGTTGGATCGCTTCGCGATCCTCATTAACTCCCTGCAAATTCACTTCCGGTTTTTGTGCCTCTAGCTGCCGACCTAGTGAGGTTGACTAAGAAGAAAATGGAACACATCTGTATGATTGTTGATTTGGATGGGTATCGAGTGAAGCATCAACCGTATATTGTTAGAGAATTAGGTCTTTACAGTTTACAACACGGTAGTTTCAGCTGGTTTTTCGAAAACAAACTACCTTACCTCTCGTTGGAAAAGCGAGATCGTAAAACAGTCAACTATGTCTACCATCATATTCACGGATTACGATTTGAATCAAGCAAGCAAGAAAAAGCCCTACCTCAACCTATGGTCAAACCCATCATGGAGTCAGCCTATCTACGATCCAGAACACAACAACATACCACGATCGCTTACAAGGGAGGATGTTTGGAAAAGAATCTACTCAACGAGCTACAGATTCCTTGTGTGAATTTAGAAGACTTTGGTTGTCCGAAAGTAGAGAAACTCATGGGGATGGATGAAGGATTCACCTGTGGTCGTCACAAGAAACCCACTCACCACTGTCCCAAACAAGAAACCTATTTGTTTTATCGATGGATGCAGTCTCAACTTTGAAACCTTTTTTCTCAGCAAAGAATTTGTGTGGGATTACAAACCAACGGTTCTATTAGGAACCACCAATTTTTACTAGAAGCTTTTGACCAACAAAGTAAATGAACCAATCAACGTTAAGTATTAGCAAAAATCTTTTGACCACCAAGTAAATGAACCAATCAGCGTTAAGTATTAGCGCTTTTAGAAGCTTTTAGAAGTTCGTTGAAATGATTACCAAGTAAATATGGCTACTAGGTTTCCAGAAAAAGAGTAGGGACTGGGTCTAGCTTGGGTCATGCATGCGTTACAAAATTGACTATAAAGGGGTCATTCTAGACACTAAAATACCATTCGGAGTCAACACTTGATGGAGCAAACATGTCTTATCTATGTCAATATTGTGACAAACCCTTTAACAACAATCGGAATCGAAATCGTCACGAAAAACATTACTGTTGGAAACATAAGCTAAAGGTATCAAAACCGAAGGATGACATACATCAGGCTTTGGAAAAAATTCAAAAAGCGCTTCAAGAGGTACTAGCGGACCTATCACAGTCTGATGTAGCCTCGACCTCATGTTGTGAGCAATGTATATAAGTCGCAATTCTGATCATTTTAGATCATTTTTGTTCAATCATCAAACCGTGCAGATGTCTCGATGAGTACGACGTGTCGTTACTGTCTGAAACAATTTACTCGACCGGATAATCGAAAGCGTCACGAAAACACTCATTTAGTAGAAAACGAGAGAGAACATTTTTTGAACCAGCAAGTCATTCCGTCAAGACAGGCAGAGCCACTCAGTCTAACTTTGGAGCCGCCGAGTCCAGCGGAAACAACAGAAACAGTTGAACCCGTTGAATCAGTTGAACCTACAGATCTAGAGAGTCCTAGAGTACACATTAATCCAAAAACAGGAAAGAAGTTTATGTACGACGCGTTTGGAGATCCCATGTCCCCCGATAGTCTGAAACCACTGGATGTATTCCCCGAATCACCTACATCCCCCGTCAAGATGGAAGATGAAGTCTCAGATATGGACCCCTGGGACGAGTTTCGAGAAAGGGTTAAGACCGAAAAGTTAAAGGACTTTAAAGTTGTGATGAAAACCCTCAGAAAAGAGGGTCTTGGTAAGAAATTGGCTCAAATTCGAGCCTATAATGAGATGTTGCCTGAGCTACGGAAAGCATTGATACAGGTCTATATTGAGCATCTCAAATGGGTTCATGTACTTAGAGAGGATCCGATCCATGAGGCCATCTTGGAAACCCGTAAGAAATTCCAAGAAGAGGAAGATATGGATTTCAATGAAGCCGTGGAAGCTGCTGTGAACCAGCGCAAGTATCTGTTGAATCGGGTCTTCCAACCCATGGAAGAACCTGACACAGATGATGAGGACATGGACGAAGACGACACAGACGAAGAGAACCATGAAGACGACACAGACGAAGAGGATGATATGGACGATGAAGACACTGATGAAGAGGACGAAAGTCCAGACGAAAGTCCTGACGAGGACAGTCCGGAAGAGGGTGATGAGCGTCCTCGATACGACCCGTTTGGTATACCACCCAGTTTCACACAACCTTTGTAGAACCTACTAGTACAATCGATCTGTTTCGTTCCTTGTCGAATAAAACTTGTGTAACCTATTTGAAGTTTGTTTTTTCCTCAGGGTTCGTATACCAAATATATGGTAGAAATTGAGGAGGAGGAGTGAATTCGTTTTGATAACTATGTTGAGGAGGAGTGAATTCGTTTTGATAACTATGTTGAGGAGGAGTGAATTCGTTTTGATAACTATGTTGAGGAGGAGGAGGTTTAGAGATTGATGATAAAAATTTCTAAGTCTGATCGGTATCATATAGTTTGATGATAAAAATTTCTAAGTCTGATTGGTATCCGTAAGTTAAGCCCCGACGCGAGCGGCCGTAACCTGGTTGGGTGACTAATGATATCCGTAAGACAAAGGTTTATGACCTTGGAAGAGTTTGTTTTACAAGCGAGTAATACATAGCAAAAATCTTTTTTTTTCTCTAAAAGCGAAAGAAATAAAACTTGCGTAAGATATAAGAGCTTGTTTTACAAGCGAAAGAAAGATATAGCAAAAGAATTTTGCGTAAGATAAACGAGTTTGTTTTACAAGCGAAAGAAAGCAACTGCTTCAATAGTCTAGTGGTTAAGACAGTGCGTTGTGGCCGCAAAAACCCAGGTTCAAGTCCTGGTTGGGGCAATTCTTTGGTTTCGGAGCGAGCGAGAAATTATAAGTTTGTTTATGTTTCCTCAGGGTCCGCATCCGAAACATCCTATAGAACTTATTCACCTCATTACTCGGTCAGCCCGGGCTTGGCGCAGTCAGGTAAGTATCAGGTTTCTAATTCTCATCTTCTTCTAAATTTGCCAGGTTCGAATCCCGGTTGACGCATTTCTTTTTCTGAGCTTTTTTCTATCTTTCTTTTTCTAAGTAAAAAAAGACTTTCAATGACAAGTAAAAAACAAGATGGCGGCTTCGGAGAAGAAACCTTCCCGATCCAAGATGGCGGCTTCCAAACCTTCCCCTCGAAGCTTCGCTTCGTAAGATCATCAACAAGATGGCGGCTTAGGGTTCAAAACAACACTTAGGGTTACGATCCCGAAAAACAACATGGCGACTTAGGGATCCAAGATGGCGGCTTAGGGTTACGACCCGCTTCGCGGGTCGCTCTTGCCTCATTAGTATGCTAATTAAATCCGTTGAAATGCCGTACATATACTCTAATACGGTACTCAGAAACTCATTTGTCTACAAGATGCAGTGTGAGTTATAGTGCCCAATGCAAAATTGGCGCGAATAGTATCGGGGCTTTCGAGAAACGCACGTCAGAATACTTTCGTGGGATGGAGCTTTTAATTTCCAGGCTTTTCCGCACTCTAAAGCGTTAAAGGGAAGGGTTCACGGTTTAGAGCATGCTCATGAATTTAAATGCTGTTTTTTCGCCCGTGCACGCTGTAGCGAGTACGCAAGCAATATTATTTCATAACATTGTTAAAGAACCAATCAGAAGCGAGTAGATTGTTCGGGTGTGAAATTTTCCTGCCATAGTTTCGCGTTTAATGATTTCTCAGCTATCTGCACACGCCCCTGGCAGCCACTTGACCAAAGCGCGTGCAAATAGAGGTAAATTCATCAACCGTGGAACAAAACCTTCGGGTCAACAATAAATTCAACGTTGGCAGTGTTAGTGTAATCCACTGATATTTCCTGCGAATTTAGTCCTCCGCCGTTCTACTTGGGCTTACTATAGTATGCGATCACTGAGATGCATGTGAGTGGTTTTATTAACCGATATAATTACTAATAAATCGGAAAAAGAAATTTGATAAATGCACATGCACCGAGCCGTGAACCCGTCCCTTTAAAAAGAGCAAATACAGGTAACTAAAACAATGTCAGCTAATTAAGGTGATTCCCTTCAATTGCATTACGCATCCTTTCTGCGCATCATTTCTTGCATGATTAGCGAGCGCACGAGAGCGCGCACCTTCGGAGCTTATAGGTTTTCTATGAAAGCTGAGCTGTTCAGAGAAATAAATGGTCGTTTTCTCCATAAATTCAAATGGCATACGGTCTAGTACAATATATCGCGATTTTGAGAAAAGTTAAAAATTCTGCTTTGAGATATTTTTATTTAAATGCCGAAAAGAACACGTCTTTAGGTGCAACAGGGTATGTACGCTCGCCGCAATTTTTTAAATTTATTTCATAATCTTGATTCCTGTTCAACTAAAATAGTATACAATACAAGATAATTGTCTGTTTTGTTGAACTGCTCCAATATTTCAATACAAGCAATGACTTTTCAAAGCAATTATAGTTCTCATTTCTGATTACTAGGGTTTCTCAGGAAATTAAACCTTGCGGATCGTATAGTTGCTATTAATGGCTATCCATTTTGTGAAAAAACAAGCACGGTGACCCCTATTTTTTTATTGCATTTTTGAAAGGTTCTAAACATAATTACCAACTGGACCAAGTTTTAGACAATTTTAAATATTCCTTCTATCTCGATGGAATCACCTTAAACAGTTTCGCTCGGATGGAATCTGCTTACGTATTTAGAGTTGGACTGATTTATGAAATACCATTGATCACGCAAGCAGACTTCATCCGTGCAAAACTGTTTAATTAGTTGACATTGTTCCAATTAACTGACATTATTCTTTTCTTTTCACGCTTAAACTGAAATACAGTTTACCGGCTATGGTCCGAGTGGCGACAAGGAACCCACCTGACACTAACACGTCTACAATACTTTGCGAAGGAAAATTTCGAGGCCCTTTTCATGCCATGCCGGAGGCACTTTGAACGACAAAAGGACGATCTCGGGGTTTTTCTGTAGTGATCTTACATACCGGTTTTTTGCCAGCGATAAAAAACTTATGGTTTTTTTATGTTTTTTTTGTTTTGTTTTGTTTTTTTTGTTCTTGGACGTTTTGCAAAGAAGCTTAACTGATCCAACAGGTCAGAGCCGATTTATTTCCGTTAACCTCATACAAAATACAAATCAATTTTCCGCAACATATCATTTTCTAGGTTGTCTACTCTCTCTTTTCAACTAGCAAAATAGTCCAGGCATTTTGTGGTCGGACCTGTTACTAATTGCAAAAGAAGCTTTCTCATCGTTAACCAGTTAGAGATACCCCATAAATGAATATACGGAAAGTCTCTAAAGATCTAAGAACGGGAACACCTCCAAACAGGACCTACAACGTAAGTCCCTTTTTCCTATAGCATGAAAACGAGGCTGTAAACCGGAAGTTGCTTTTCTAGCGTTTTTAATTGGTATAATTTTTATGCTATTTATTGTACATTAGGATTTTAGTATTAATTATTATTATATTATTGTAAATAGTTATTGAAAAGCCTGTCAAGGAATAACCATTAAAGACCATTTCCATTTCCATTTCCATAAATCGAGCCATTTCGCCTAAACTAATAATATATTCTTAAGAACAATAAGTTCAGGGCCTCAATCTTGAAAAAGTTTCCCTGAACATTTAATTAGGAAAATATTGAGGTTATTTTATTAGAGTTTCCGGAGCCACCAGTGAGATCTTATTTTGCCGAGAGGTTATTGCTTAAGACTTACAACAAGAAAGGTTCTATATCCTCGCTAGAGAGTTATCCTTTTATTATATTCTACATATGCTATCTACACACGTTAGTCTTCCGAATTTTCACTTTCGTAGTCCAGAGTATTAGAACAATTAGTGCACGCAGACCCTTTGCATTGGCCGCAAGCTGTGGAACATTCCATGCATCTCATAGTGCTACAATCGGATGAACAGTTGCATCTGTTTAACTGAAGAAGCGAGGCTGGGGCAAGCGGCAAGTCCGTCGCAACAGTAAACACTTGATTATCAGTGAATTTCCAGCCCCAGTCCTCCATTGCATTTTCTGCACCCTCTCCCTGCCACTGCTTTACTTGAAGGTAGACGCGCAGGTAGTTGGGGGAAGATTCTGTGGCTCTATATGAGATGTCTTCGTGGCAAGTTTTTCAAAGTATCGCTGATACCTGAGAGCGTCACGACCAACCCCTGGCTTACCACCGAAAAGCGAGACAAGTGCCTTTTCACCTGCAGTGAGAATGTCCGATATAGCAGAATGACAGCTAAAAACATTAGCTTGTTCGCTGAAGTATGGTACGTTCTCAAATTTCTTGAGGGCTGTTGCCTTACCAACTCCATACAGGCGCGATGTGGTGTCGCATCCGGTGATGGCGTGAAGAAATAGGAGATTCGCACAAACTTCCCTACCAAGCTGATCTTTGACTCTTTTCATCTGCCAGACGCGCGTACCTCTCGCGTTAGCCTTTGGCTCTGGTCTAAAATAGAGATCACATCCATCTTTGGAAGCATGATAACACAGAAGGACTTGAAATTTGGTCGTACCTGTCAAATACCACTATCGCTCTTCTGTATTTCGACAGACGTAGGTGCAATACAAGTCACACACTTCCTTGTAAGTCGGAGAACCTCTTGGCCATGGGACTTGGTGGAGAAGAGCACCTCGGTCCAGCACGTACTGTACATTCCCTTCAGGCTCCGTCTTGGCCTCTGGTGTAAGCTTTGCCCACAATGCGTCTGCCAGCGCTGGCTTTTGCGGCTACCTTAACGTAAATGGGGAGTCGAAAAGAGCTGTGGGATATGTGCAGAGATGGTATCGAAATAACTCTTCAAGTTGGGAGTTATCACATGCGATGATAAGTCGATGAAATAGAAGTTAGGGGCAACTTGTACTTGATCATTGTCAATCTTCACAGAGGACTTCGATGCCATAGTGATTGCCTGGGCACTTCGTTTGAATGAGTAATCTGTGACTAACGTCCCATTCATCGACAACAGGATCTTCCCCCGGACGCTCTTGGCTGTGTCAGCGTTGACATTGTTATCGGCATTTACTCCATTCATGATGTTCCTTAGGTTGTTGTCTCCGTCGAGAGAGAAAGGGTTGTGGGTAGCCAGACCACTGAGTATGGTCACTGTGTCTTTCATGTCTCTTGACTGTCTTGCTTTGGACACATCTTTGTTCTGTTCGCCAGAGTTAAACTGAACTCCTGTCAGCTCTTGTATGATGTGGTTCGTTTCCGCACACGCAGGCATAGATAACAGCCAGATAATACGTTGCTGTTCCGTTAGGCCCCTCCCTCTTGTCAAGCCTCCACTGGTCTTCAGACTTCTCATTAGAACCTGTTCGATGACTAAGTCTATCGCTAATCCAGCCCAAAATCGATCACTTCTTGTTGCCACGTGAAGGCCCGACAAGAAGTCTCGGTAGACATCCGGGTGATCCGTACAGAGGTCTGTCATCGACTGTAGGTATAGTCTAGCGCACTTCACGTATAAGTTGTGGCCTGACGCAGGGAGATGTAGCAGCATTCTGGTCAGTGCCTTGAGGTGAAGTTCCCAATTTGCTGTGCGCTCTGCTCTAATAAAGGTGCGCAATATGTCTACCATTTCTAGGTACTGAATCCACACAGCTGCTGTGCGGCTTCTCTCGGCGAGGAGGTGTTGCTTTCTGCCTACGCATTCTTCGATGTTATCAAGAACCTCTACCGTGGTTGCTTCTTCAGCTGAGACTTTTTTCTATCAATTTATCAAACAGTGCACGTGCCTCTTCAAGTTTTGGAATTCCAGTCTGCGAGTGAATGTCTTCTGGCATCCTCTCCAAGCGACGCTGGTGGCCTGCAATATTGCATTAAAACATGTTAATACATTTTTTGTTAAACCGTCACTCAGTGTGGCGTAAACTTATTGCCTTTAAATACTTACTGCTGTATACGCTCTGTGTATGAGGGGAATCGATCGCTGACACGGCAAACTCATCAGCTAATTCAGATGCAACAGTACACTGATTATCTGAAATCACAAAATGTAGAACAAACTCATGTATTTGTTGTCTGCTTTGAGTGACATGTATAAGTGCAGCATATTATTTTGAAAAAAGACAATACCTCTCTGCTCAGTCCCAGTGTCTCTATATACCATTGCCGCATCTTCCCCGTTTTCGTCACGATTTATGGTATCCACAGAAACTATGATATAAAAGTAATGAAAAATTCAAGAAATTAAAAAAAGACCAGAAACACTTAATAGACAAAAATAAAAGATTGTTACTCAATGAAACATCATACCTGTGTGCTGTGGACGCGGTACAGGTACTTCCAGCGCTTCCGAATACAGAAGCGCGTTCAAAGCAGCGTCGACAATGAGGTGCGCACGCACTGCACTGACAATAGCTTTTCTGGTCATTATATAGTCTACAGCATTAGGCGTATATATCAGTTCCAACTCTTCTCGTAAACCGGACCCCGCATCAGATGGCCAATACTTCCGAGAAAGCTCATCTCTGCGTGAAAGGTACCTAGACGCACGATCACTTTGCGCAATTCACTGTTAGCTGGTTCCGTCTGTAATATGTTAAAGGCCTTTAACCACAGCGGCTGATCAAACGTGACGATGGCATTTGCAATACCGCGTTGCTTGGCATACTCAGATACAAAGTGCAGGGTGGACGAGACACACGTAACATCGCTGGGATTCGTATCGATCATAGGAAGGAACATAACAGATGACTTGCCCTGGTGTCTTCCTTGGTGAACAAATTGCATCAAGCCGCTCCAAGATGGGCGTGGGGTGCCAAACAGTAGCGACGTCTTCCACAGGATGTCGAGGTTAGCAGTAGGGTCTTCCGCTCGTACAAGAACCGAGTCTTTATATTTGATCTCCACGTTCACCTGTCGAGGCCCACGTGAATGTATTTCTACCCTTCCAGTTGTCGAGAGTTCTTCTGGAGTAACTTTGTGTTGAGCGACGTTACGACTGCGTTTGGTACCAGGTGTTACGACTGCAATCATGCCCATACCGTGGAACGTGTCATGCCCGTCGAGAGTCCTAGTGTTGTGGTCAACATTGTCGGCCACGTACTGGACAAACTCGCCATTAAAAGAAGGTATATTAGTTCCTTGGCCAAGCGCCGCATTCTGACTAAACATTTGTACTTCCTGGTATGATGAACAAAATCCGTGGTGATGCAAGGTGTCAATAAGGAAGAGCGAGGCGAAGTTACGGTGCAATTGAACCGCAAACCCGATCTGTAGAGGTGCGATAACTACTCGTGGCCACGCAGCTTGAACAATAGCCTGCCCGATTGATGCTACCTTCAGTAAGTTATTTTTCTTGGAGACAAGGACCTCCAGAAACGTTGAAAGTGAAGCGGGAAGATAGCAGACATGTGATTCGGCATCGGTCTATCGTAGGGTAGCTGTCACTTGATGTCGCGGTTGATTTGAGGTCGTTTTTAATCAGCTTAGCTGCTGTTTGATGATGTTCATTTGTTGTTCTTTGATATCCACGTCATCTTGATTCTTGTGAAACTCTTGTAAAATTGCAGTAGCAGTGTTTCTGAAAGTTACAACGTTCGGCTTACCGTTAATATCCGTTATTATGATCTTATCTCCAAAGTATTCCAAAAGTTTGGTTTTCATGTGCAGCCGTCCGTAAGCTTCGCTCTCTGTATTACTCAAATATTCTTTCATTTTCTCCGCTAGATCACTTACTGTTATCTGTTCGTCGTCATTCTCTTTAAGAAACTTCGTAACTTTTACAAAAGCCTGGTTTTTTCCTTCATTTTGGGGACGACCGACTTTCCTGTTTTTTACGGTAGGCAGCTCGTGCGTCTCATAAACTTGAGGTAATTGCCTCTTTGTGCGGAAGTCTTTGTGCGGAAGTAGACCGCGTCAGCTGCAGGCAGATCATGCACATTCATAAGCCTAGCTCTTATCGTTTCCGACCACTCGTCTTCCTTTCCGAACAAATTTTCAATATCGTGTCTTTTGTTTCAATTGTCGTAACCCTGAATACTTCCCCCAATCTTTTTCTCTTCGAATTTAACCCGAATTCAACTTTGGTGCTACAAAAGAAACAATCAGTCCTGAAGGGGAAACCTTGTTCTGCTTTGCGAGTTAGGGAGCGACGACCACCAGTTGTTTCAGAAGAAACAACTTTTTTAGCTCGCTTGATGTTGCTGGGAAGACAGTACTCTCGCCGGCATTTCTGATGCACCTGCTGGTCAGGGACCGAAGTAATGGTATCATTCCACTCTACGCTCGCCCGATTTATCCCTTCGCTTCCCTTTTCTCTAAGAGTTACGACGTCGTCCTCGCCATCGAGACTTTAATTACAAATAACGCAATTCACTGTTTTATCCATGTTGGAAATTTTTGTCTGAAATTATAGGCAAATCGAAACTTGTTAACTACAAAAAGCCAACAATGAGGGTACAAATGAGATTTTAAGTGGCTTTTTTTTTTCATTGTTTTTTTTTTTAACTTTGGTTTTCTTCTCGCCGAAATTGTGTCTTCAATGAGAAATAAATTTCAGTCAAATTGATCTGTGTTCAAAGCCCTTTAATCGTTCGCATAAATAACATTTTTAGGAAGGGTTTTCATTCAGTGATTTTTAAATTATCTTCCTTTCTTTATAGTTAGGATATCTTCAATCGCGTAATTTTCTTTTTACTTGCCAAAATCATGATCAGAGTTTAATAATAAATGAAATTCCTTCAGCATATTTGAGGGGATTTTCCCTTGACTAAAACTTTTTCAAATTGAACCAAATTAAAATGCAAAATTTGGGCGCTTTTGCGAAAATTTTCCCCAATTTCATACAGTTTGGTGCGATTCCTGAACATTTTTCTTTAAGTTGTAAAGGAAAGTAGATGAATTGACGAATGAGTTAAGTTTGTGGCAAAAAAAAGTATCACACCAAGCGCGAAGCAGTGAGTGCAAGATGGGTTTTTCACCGAGGTGAAATTCATTTTGGAAGCCACTATTCAAGTCAAATAAATTTTTCTTGAATTGAAAAACCTTAAGACATGACATTACTGTTTCTTTCAGTGTAAAATTTTCCTTTTTAAATTCTAACTTCGCTCGTGGAAGAATTCTTCGCTAAATAGTTCACTCAAATAACCCAAAACATCGTGGACATTTTCTGCGGGCTTTGCGTGTTTTTGCTGATTTAATAAGAATACAGGCAGCCTCGTTTCCATGCTGCACAGTTTAGGGCTCTAAAAAAACCCGTTTTTCGTCAACTTCCCCCGCTCAGATTTTCGGAGACTTTTGATATGTTATAGCGGATATGTCCCTGGAGCCAAAACGGTTAAAAAAAAACCTTCTTTTGCAATTAGTAACAGGTTGACCGACTTTTGGCGATAAAATGCCTGGACTATAAAAAAGAGGGCGAGGGGACTGGGGGAGCCATGGCTAGCATTGCTTTCCGCAGAGAAAAAAAAATGGATAGCGGTACTTAATGTGTTCTTCGCCTGCGTTTGACAATCCGAAAAGCGAAGAAAAACTGGATGAAAAATGAAATATTCATGAATGCACAAGTTGTCGTGACGTCACAGCATGCGGGGTATCGCGTTATCACGCGTGAGGGCCAACGAAAGATTCTCACGCCTGGCCGGGTTTATGCCGCTGAAAATATTTCCGACTCGATTGATTTGTGATTTCATGGATTGGTTGTCCAGGGAAATGGCGGTCACAAAGTTCTTGTGTGTAAAAGAGTCTTGCTGGGGATTTATTGGGCGGTTAAACTAACAACAATGGGCACTGGATCTCTTAACATGCCGTCAAGACTCATAGACTACCTTGTTGTTGTTGGTGTACGCAAACCAACTCTGGACTCCACAGAAACACCAGAGCTTCTGCGGCGCTTTCCACAGAGGGATCACGACGACTTCGTTCTACCGGGAGACGTAGTTTTCTTTTGCCAGCCTGAAGGATGCAGTACAGTGTCGAAAAAGTTTTCTCTTCGAGAAGCGAACTCGTTTGCATTCACGTTGACCGAGAAAGATTCTGGCAAGGTTCGTTATGGAATTTGTGTGAATGTGTTTCGCCCCTGTTCGAATTTTATTCGCAAAGAAAGAAACGATTACAAAGAACCAACGCTGATCCTTCGGAAAAGATCTCGACACAAACGGGATTTCTGTATGAGTTTAACATCTTTGTGCATTATATCACATCATCCCTTCTTTCCGACATTCAGGGAGTGCCTGTTTTTCCTTCGCAAGATGATCGACTCGAGAACGGGCTTCGGTGGCAAGTTGGACAAAAACGACAACATTGTACCAGGCTTAAACAGCTGGTCTGTGTTTACATGCACCGAGGATCAGAAGACAAGCCATTTGGCCAACGATATGGAGGAAGTAGAAACATGGATTCAGCGTTTGCTGCTAGCGCAAGCACCCGTAGCAGGCAGAACTCGAGTGGAACTTCAGCTTCACTCTCCAGACACGTACCCACCATTAACCTTTGCTGTGCCTGAAACGAATCGATTTCCACTGGTGGACTTTCCTATTCATATCCCTTTGGAGCTTCTCGGAGTGGAAACATGTTTGAAGGTTTTAACGTGCATTTTGCTCGAACACAAGGTGAGTTAGCCAATCTTACTGAAGTCAAAACAAATAATTTTCTTTCCAGTACTGGTAGCAGGTGTAAAGCATAGTAAGCTTATATAGTTCAAGTTTAGAAGGCGGAAAATCGTCGCACTCAGGCTGTAGTTTTATTGAGATAAAGTGCAAACTTGGCAAAAACGAATTTAAGCTTATTAACACGCGTTCCATGAATCCCTTGGGAAATAGACTCGGATCAAAGAAAGGGATTTGTTGACACTTTTCCAAACTTCGCTTTCAAATCGTGCCAGTCAATTTTGCCAAATATAAAATTTTAATCAGGAACAGAAATTCTATTTATAACAATTCCTGATCTTTTAGAAATTTCTTTTTCAGCTGAAGAAAACTTGGATTTATTTACACCTGTGTTTTCTTGAAAGATGGTTGATTTGTTGGCAATTGTTTACGTCCGCTGCATTTGTTGACATAGTGAATATGTTGATATTGCAGAATTTTAAATAACCATACAGTATGAGTTTGTCGTTTGCCTTCAAAGCAAACATTTAAGTGTGGATGACAAAACTTAGGGAATTTTATGATGAAAAGAGTTTTCTGGGTTCACACACAATTACAGCAATGAAGAATCAATGAAATCATTATTCAACAATAGTTGTTATAGCTAACTATAAAGTCATTTCCCATTCGTACCAGGAGAAAGGGGACAATTTTTACAGCTATGAAAGGATCCCCTCAGTTATTTTTTGCACATAGAACACTTCTTTGCTTGAGAATGCAAACATTTTCTTATGTTGTCGCTTTTATTGTCCAAGTTGAGATGAATGCAAAATTGCAATGCATATTCAGCTCCTATGGCTTTTGTCTGGGTAGTGAGAAAAAGGTTGAAAGGCGCTCATTTTCAAATGAAAACAACATTGGGGAAGGGCAAAGATGGTGGAAAAATAGCAGTCAAGACATTGTTACTATGTCTTTGACAAAATGAAAGCACATTTGTCATATGAATAAGAACAGTGTATCTTTTTTATCTTATAAAAGATGTACACTGTACTTGGCAAAAGAGCAGGAAAAAATTAATCACAATGTAAAAGAAACAATGTTACTATAATTATTAATGTTATTAATTTTTTGAGTGCAACGGTGTTGCTTGGTAGGTTTTTAAGGGTGATTTCCATACATGGTCCCAGATGGCTGCAGACAACTGCAAAATCAGCCGCCAAAAATACCATGATCATACATGTATGAATTCAACACAAACTTTTGTGATTGCTTGCGACCCTCTGTAATTCTGCCATGGATAGAACCTCAGATAAAACCACATTCTTCTTACACAATCCTCTGTGATCAGTTTCAATTGTACAATCTATAGAATCCAATTTCTGTGATCATTAATTTTGTGAGTGGCTGTGATTGATTGTACAATGGAAACTCGTCCTGTGATGGTTAATTTCACTGATCTAATGTATGGATCAATTCCAAAGCGATCATCCTCCCCCCTCTGGGGCAAACCCCCAGGCATTTCACTGTTTTTAAAAATGCCTGATCAAAGTCCCCTTGATGTGGGCTGATTACATGGTCAAATGCCCTGGCTGTTTGGGCCGAAACGTCGATGTTTAATATTTTTTACTGTATGGGGTCTTTTTCACTTTTTTGTTGGCTCTATTTACATAAGAATTAACGAACAATTTGGACACCTTTCACCATTTCATATAGATTCCTGGAACATTGATGCCAAAGTGACTTATATTCTTATATGTGTGTATTTCATGTCTAATACAATGACCAGCGTATTGTTAACTTAAACTGGATTGCACATAACAAAAATGTTAAAGAAGACCACATGGAGATTAAGGTACGTTGTGAAGAAGTTCAAAATCCTTTTCACACAGACTACTGACCAATATTTTGCCAACAGTTGAATGCACAAAACAGCAGGGTTCTATTTGTATCAAATGCCCCACTTTGTGGTGGTGAATAGACCATTTTCATTATGACGTCACACACACAAAGGTTTCTGGTAGTTGTAGTAAAGATCACGCCCAGGGTCGCTCAATCATGGGAAAATTCAAAATAATCCACAAAAACACATGCAATGCAATGGCGGCTGAGTTGGTCGATCATATCATGTCTATAAGTGCATAATTGAGAGGACCTTGAGTGACATAAGTAACAAACCTGCTGTTACCCCACCAGGACACACCAAGAGACAATAATGTAAAAGTAAGGAAGCTTTATTTTGCAAGATTTTCCATTTTTGTTTCATATCATTCTCGCTGCGTTACAAAACTTTTTAGCGGATGGTTTCTTGTATGCTCGATTTTCAGGCCAGTGATTTTACATGCATCCTTAGGATGAAGTCTTTTGAAGATATTTCTTTTAAAAGCTTGTTGCCACAAGGAAAAGACCTCAAGAGTACTAGAGTTTATAGAGCAAAGAAATCCTTGTTTGAGAACAGACTGTATTGTCAGTGTCGTTTTTATTTCCAAGGACAACGATCGATTTTTAAGTATTTCTTCCACTTCAACCGTTGGTAAATTACATATTTGAATGTAGATGGACTTCGTAAGAATTTTAACTGAGCGATTCCACATTTACAATAGCTTTCTTGAAATGTTCAAAAACTTGCAGAAATTTGGTACAAAACAGCGTCAAGTTAAACGGAATTGTACTCGAGGCATTTTGCTTTCCCAGGACTGCCGAGTTCTATTCTGAATATTTTTTTCATACCTGAAGGCTTGTTTTCCCTTATTCTCTGTTTGTCTTTTCATGGAATTTCGCATTAAAATTAAAATAAGCGATCTGATTTTGCAATTGCATTTAATCATTTACAATACAGTTAATCTTAATTGGCGAGAAAATGTTGTGCGTTTAAACTTTCAATTAGTTTAGCGATTAGTTTAGCGTTTTTTAGCTCAATATAGTTTAATGTTTTTATCTACTAGTATTAATGTTTTATTTACACACGACCCCACAAGCTATGTAGCTTTTTTACCACATCGTGTCTAAATAAAGGTTTTGTTGTTGTTGTTGTCAAGATTTTGTCTTCGTAGGTTTTCAGTTTATTATGCCTTATTTTGCAAAATGGTGAAAATAATACAAAAAATAGTAATAGAAACTATTCTAGGCTGAGTTACTGTTGTTTCTCAACCCAGTTTGGTTTTCTTTGGAACTGCACATTGGGTTGTTTGAACGCAAAAAATCGTTCAGCCGTCTTAGCGGAATAACATTGCTTGCTTTTTCAGTTGACGGATTATTTCAATCATCTTTACATGTTTTGCGTTAACTTGTAGTAGTGAATGGTATTTCTCTTCCATTTCAATGATTTAACTTAGAACTGCCGATTCACTCAAAGCGAAATATTTTCAAAATGTAAATGCTTTGTTTTGTTTTTATTAATCTCAGAGCGAGTCGCTCAAAGCATTTCAATGGGTTCCTCGTTTTTTTCGCGCTATGCCAGATATAAAATTTTTATTGCTTCGATCTCCATTTGGTTCTGTTATTTAAAAACTGTTCTAATTGTTCTATATCTCCAATCTCAGAAACTCCCTACTCCCCTTCGATTCTTTTTCTCATGAGGAAAATTATATTTGCACATTGTTAAAGACACATTTTCCTGCTACACACTCGGTATTCAGAATTTGAAAAAAAGTTTTCCTTTGAAATGTTTATTAACAAAACTCTTCGCAATTCCTCGTTCATCGAAAAAAACAAAAAGCAAAAATCTCCACGCTGAATTTCTTTGAATTTGCATAGCAATCGAGCACATAAGCACATAACTTTGTGAATTACCTAGTAGCTTGCCTTGGCCGACATGGCGTCGCTGGTCATTTTTTGACACTTTCTCGCGATCGCGCGACACTGGGCGCGATCTTTACTACAACTACCAGAAACCTTAGCGCGTGTGACGTCATAATGAAAATGGTCTATTGCAGTGAAATGCCCAAGGGTTGCTAGGGGGGGGGGGGGGGGTGGGTACTTGATATCACTTGGAATTGACTAAATAAATACATAATTGTATCCAGAGGTGAGAGCTGATGGTGTGGTCCTTCTACATGTATGCTTAACTTTCATTACCCTTCAGGTTGTAAACCAGTCCAGAGATTACATGACAGCTGGGCCTTGTATGTTAACTTCATATTAATCTTTTTACCCTTCAGGTTGTAACCCAGTCCAGAGATTACATGTACATGACAGTGGTCCTTGTATGCTAAACTTTTATTACCATTTTACTCTTTAGGTTGTAATCCAGTCCAGAGATTACAATGCCTTGACCATGAGTGTTATAGCACTGACATCACTTCTTTACCCCTTGGAGTACATGTTTCCTGTCATTCCACTATTGCCAACATGCATGAACAGTGCAGAGCAGCTGTTGCTGGCTCCTACACCATTTGTGATTGGTGTGCCTGCAAGCTTCTTTCGATACAAGGCTGAAGGATTTCAGATGCCTGGAGATGTTTGGGTCATCGATCTGGATTCTAATAAGGTTAGAAGAATTCTAAAATGGGCAACAAATGACAAGGGAAACTTTAGACCACCTTTTTTTCTATTTTCAGTAAAAAAACGTGGTGCACCTGTAATACCACATTTTCTCAATTAAACACCCCTGGCATTTATTTCAAACTTGGCATGGTGGACCCGGCATTCGTCTGAATAAGCAGTTTGTCTGGACCGGCCGTTTTTTAAAGAAAGGGTTATTATTCATTTTTCTAGGCAGCCGTGTATCTTGCCCTTAAATCTTAAGTTTATTATACCACAAATAGACATCTGAGGTGCTTATTTACAATTTTCTCTTTTATACCCGGCGTTCATTCGGGGCCCGGCATTTGGTCAAGAAAATATGGCATATCAACTCCCCTCTCTCCCAGTTACTATGTAAATTGAACATTATAGTTCAGAGGAAGTCCTTTTTAGGAACATTTTTGGATGATTGAGCACTGAATTTGTATCTTTTGTGACAAGATGAAACAAGGAATTTTTTTACTGTTTAAACAAATGAAGGGCCCGGTGGAAAAAGGGCGTAAGTGATGATTTGAGGTTAAAATCAAAATTGCTCCTATTTAGCTGAACATTGGCACACAGGCTGGTTTTCATGTGAGGAATGCTGTTGCGCACTTATTTCTTGAGCTGAGATCTAAAATTTGAAGAATTAGCGTATTACTTTTGCGTGAAAAGTTTTGTTGAACTGAACTCGCTCAAGTGATGCGTGAAAGATTTCTTTTGTTCTCTGCCTGAACTAAAACAAAGGAATTCAACCTAGAATCTGCGGTCCTGTTGTTTTCTTTGTCTCAGTTTCAAGCAAAAGTAATATGCTAATTCTTCAAATTGAAGCTCTCAGGTCAAGAAATAACTGCACAACAATGTTCCTTACAGGAAAACCAGCCTGTATGCCAACGTTCAGCTAAATAGCAGCAATTAAGATTTTCAACCTGCAGTCATCACTTACGCCCTTTTTCCACCGGGCCCTTCAAATGTCCCATCAACTTTTGTCACCACTTCAGAAAGCCTGATTTCAACAAAATGTCCAATATACCTGTATACAGCTGTACTTATTCTCACAGTAAGGCTCTAGCGGGGGAATATTTTCAAACCTAAAATATTTATAGTGATACTCCCTCTGTTGAGCATCTGGACATTGCAAACTAGTTCCAGTTGACAATCCCTGGAGGGGATACTCCCTATAGTAGGCTACACAGGGAGGCTTCACCCAAGAGTGGTGCCTTTTTGTTCTTGTAGTCTATGAAAGGGTAGAGAACATTTTGGTTGCAATTAAAATGTAAAAATATACACCTGTTTTTTGGCTTATCTTTGAGGTGTAAACAAGTGACATACAATATTTGCTCTAGGTGTATGGAAGGGGTACCATTTCAATAACAGTCAGGGTTTTCAATAAGGGGCGGCAGCCAGCGAAACTCGCCAGCTATTTCACATGAACTCACCACCTATTTGATTGAGAAGTTACCTCATATTTTATGACTAACATGCGAAACATTCACCACAAAACATGAGCACTGGATCGGCTAAGTTTCATTTATGAAAAACAAAAGAATCTTGCCTGAATTCTGAGTAATTTCAGCAGTGATTTGTCATTCTAAGAGGCCCAAATTTTCAAAATTTTCCAGGTGAGCATAACGCTGGACCTCCTTACGTGAATAAATAATTTGTTCACGTAATTCAGTCATTTGACTGCAAAGTGTATTTTATTAATAAACGGTCTATCTCTAGTAGTTCAGGGTAGAAGTAGTTCATTCTCCACCTACTCCTAAAATTTTGCCACGTACTCAGATTCCTATTGAAGACCCCGGACAGTTGGTGCATCAAAGGGTAAAGGCTTGAGACTCCTGGGGAGCCTCCCCATACGATTCTTTATTGAGAACCAATGCTTCCCCCTACACCCACGGTTTAACTTTGAGAATGTGATTATGGCATAGATGCCTTGAGTTTTTGGGTTTGTGTGGAGTAAGAAATAGATTTTCCCTGAAGGGGGTTATATTGAGGCCTGCAAGGCCGGACTTCTAAAGGGGTGCGGGGGCATGTGCCCGTGGAAAATTTCTGATGAGAATTTTATGCTGCAGAGATGTGATTTCCTTCATTCTGGGCGAGCATTTGTTGTATTTAAACTAACAGTGTGAGGTTGTTAGTTTGTTTCAATGGAATTTTAACTATTCATTATCTCTTAATTACCGGTAAGATGTTTTTACGCAAGTTGTAGTAGTTTTAAAAAAGAGGGAGATGTTGTGTGAATGGCATGGTTACAAGAGATTGGGTCGAAAAGTGCGAGTCTCATGCCAAAACCGTGAGCCTTGGTATCTCTGTTATGGTCATTGTTTTGTTGTAACACTACTTATTCAAGTTGGTTTGGTTTGGTTTTGCTTTGTGCGCAGATCACAGTTCCTCTGACTGCAGATGAACTGCCTCCTTTACCCCAGCCTGAAGGAGCACTGCTGATCAAGAACTTGAAGTTGGTAGGTATTTTTGCCCTCACTGGCCACATGGTACATATGTATGACAAACTGTGATAAAATTAAATCCACATAATTCTAATTTGGGAAAAGAATTTAAATACTGATAAAGGTGAGAAAAATACGGCCATTTCTGAGTAGCCACTGTATGCTGTAGCTTGAGAAGGGAAATCCATTTTTATGATCCTAATTATTACTGGCATCTAAGCTTTGAGCTTGGATGTAGTATTTCATCATTAGATTTCATTTTCTGCCTGCCCCTAATTGTCTTATTTCCTGGAATGTATTCTAGTTCCTAAATACATGTAAACACTTGGTTTAGATACATTGATTAACTCATTCACTCTCCAGGACCTTGAATCATGTTATGGATAGTATGGTTTAACATGTACATGTACTGTTTTACTACAATGTATGAAGATGGAATGCTATGGTGTGACCAAATACATGCAATTGAATGTTACATGTATTTGTATTGCAGGCTCTTCAAGCACTCAGCATGCCGCCTCAGACTGTCCAAAACCTGGAGGAGTCTGCTCCACTGGATGACCTTGAACCTCTGAACCCAGACGACACAAATAGCTTAGCAGGACAACTAGTCTACGGCAATGACGTGGATGCTGTAGACATTGCAGTGAGAGTTGCAATGGTAAAATTTTTTACCTCGCCAAATATTCTTGGAGGTATAAAAGAGCACACAAGAACACTGAGGCTTTATTCTCGACCAGTTGTAGCACTGCAGAGAGGACCATTCTTGAAATCGAGGCCAGAACTCTCAGAGTTTGTTTTGAGGCTTTCAGAAGCCCAGGTAAGTAACATTTTAGCACTGGTTAGTCGTGACTTGAGATTCAGTTGTTGAAGGACTTAATTTAAACCCAGCCACTTAGCTGCTGTGTTTTGTTTTCAGGCGAGACAGTCTTTCTTCCATCTCAAAGTGTCCTTCTTCTGTTAGGTCTTTTTTTAGCAAGACATTAGGGTATCTCAGGCAACACTATGTTCACAAAAAAGTATTAAATGATAATCTACATGACTGTATTGTTATTGTTGTTTTTCAGTCACTAGAATATTATGGTGAGTGGCTGGTTTACCCATCAAACACAGTTTTTACCAAGATCCTCAAAGGTAAATAAATTATTATTATTATTAAAAACAATTCTTTCATGATTCTCACAGCTTTAATTTGCCTATAATGGCAGGCTCTTGCTAGTGTTTCATTATTTATTTTTCTAGGCATCTATGACCCTCAGATTATTGGAGACAAAGCAAAATGGTTTTCAGACAATTTAGAAGCTGTCGTTTACCAAGTATTTGACTCAGATTCAAAGCTATTCTCAGAACCTTGGATCGATGTTGACTACGAACCCAGTCTGATTTTCGACGAAGATGAAGTCACACCTAACAATGATGAGGATGATGATAGCAGCAGTTGTCACAGTTCCGTGGGTGACCTTGTTCAAAGAATGATCAGTGGTGACATTAATGGAACCACGCCCATTGGACCCCATGTACCCCCTTTTGCCCCTGTGAGGGCATCCTCTCCAATGCCAGATTTACAAGCCTCTTTTACTCTACCTGGTGTGCCAGTGATGAAGGGTAACATGCTGGATATTCAAGGTGTTCACAGCAATAAGGGGAGGTCGAGGTAATACATGAAAAAGCCATAAATCCATATGTTAACTTACTACATGTACATGTAAATAGGCTAGCACTTTTCAAACAAACTGCAAATGTTCTCAAGTTGGAGTTGCTCACAGATGTTGGCTTCTTTGTCTGTTTATAGCTGATATGTAAATGTCCATTAAACATCAGTTCATTTGATCAGACAGAAACTCAAGCAAGATGACAACAACAAGTTTTAATTAGTTTTTAGTCTTAAAACTGTTAAAAGATGTCAATATTCTTTGTTCATTAGACATGGCCAGTAAATGTTTGTGCAGTAAGAGAAGATTGTTACACTTAATATTAAAATGTAAAAAATGTTGGCCTCATTACACCACATGGTGCATGGGTGTGTCATCTTGTCATGATAGTGAAGCTTGAGTGTCTCAGTTAACCTAAGAGTTCGTCAGCTGTGTTTTTGGTACCAGGATGGCTCAACCATGCCAGACTGGTCAAGGGGGAGCCTTGTACAAATTCTCTTGATAACATAGACTCTGTGGGTTGTGGGTTCAAATCCCGCTGGGCTCAAACGTTTTTTTTTATCCTGGTTCTCATTTGTAATTTCTTCTTAAAAGGCCTGTGGCCGGGTGAAATTACGTAGGGCAGTATCGCTCACTTCCTAGCACTCATACATACACTTTAATAATTTGTAATTACAGAGTGCTGTGCGGTACATCACATTAGTTCCTGTAAAACACTAGTCCAATTAAGACTGAAGTTTGTTTTCTTTTTTAAGGAAGGAGCAGTCTGAAGCAGGCACCCCAGATTCAGCAGCCCACTCACTCAGCAGTGACTCATGCTCTGTTAATGATGACGATGACAGTGAAGACTTTGTATATTCTGTGTCTAACCCCCCTACTCCTCAACCGGCCAGAAGAAAACTTGCGTCAGACACTGAGAGTGAAAACACATTTGTGTCTGGGACCTCATCACGGTCAAGCTCTTCTACAAACACCATGTCTCCTGAAAAACAAACCAGCATGTTTTTGAACAGCACTGAGGCTGTCTTAGGTAAGAAGCTCTACTTAAGGTCATGCCACACCCATCAACAAATTACTACATGTACCTCAATCTTAATAAACATGATAAAGTAACAGTTTTAGGGGAAGCACACAACTGTTTCAACGACTGGAAAGTTGTCATTATAAGTTGTTCAGGATTAAATTGCAATAAAAGAATTTTTTGCAGCATGTGATCAACTTTTGTCTGAAAAAAGGATTTGGTTTAGGGATTGATCTTAAACAGGAAGTTCTGGTATAAATTAAGGGACCTTAGCCAGGCCACTGACAGCTTAGTTTTCATTCAACCTTGCCAGAGAACAGAGGTCCTTGGCACAGATGCCACCTACAATGTAGCAGACAAAAAAACTCACTAGTACTGAGTTCATTCTTTGTAGTACATGTACTCCAGTTTTACAATAGCAAAAATTCAAATGAATATGAAACTGGAACTTCTTGTTTAATGACATGTAAGTAAAGCAGGGGGAAAATTGCTGGTTCAAGTTATATTAACATTCTCCTGTCATTGCTACGAATAATAAGATTTGAAAAAAAAAAAATTCAAGTGGTTTAGTTTTCCTTTTAATTTGTTCTTTATTTCACATTTTGTAGGTCTGTGGAACAGTCTGAAAAAGTCAACCATCAGTGTTACAAAGCCAGCACCACAAGAGAGTACAGAAAAACCTTCAGTCAACGGCTTTGCCAAGAGAATACCAACCAATCCAGTCCCAAACAAACTCTCTCCACAGGAAGAAAAATCCCCTTTCTTCCCCTTTCCAGGTAAATAACATGTTTTGAAGCCGCTTCTTGAAAGTTCAGCTTTCGGAGTGAACACTCCTTTTTGTACATTATTATTTTTCACATTGCATGTCATGTATTCAAACTTCCAAATTCTATAGACTTACACGTACAGGGTCTCTCAAAAATGGTTAACATAATTGGTAGTCTGGATATTTGAGAGAACAAAAAAATTATTTATGGACACAATCAAACCAAACTCCAGATCAATCAAGATATGGACAAGCAGTCATACTGTGTGGTTACCTTTATAGGAGATTTCATCCAAAGATGGCCAAAATAAAGTCATACTTGACTTTGACTTTTCTTTTCTGTCAATGGTAATTATAGAATAGACCTGGTTAGGGTTGTTAAGAAGAGAATCTGAATTTTTGTCTGTCAGGCATGAGACAAAAACCACCAGTGCCTGCAGAGAGGGTGCCAGGAAGACCACCATTAACAAAACAGACATCCGCCGAAAAGGCGATTCAGAGGTAACATTGACCTGCATGTAACTATATCTCACATGTATGGAATTTCTTTGTGTGTGTACTCTTTATAAAGAAAAATGGTACACAAATAAGGGGGGTTTCAAAAATAAAATAATAGTGTGTGCTTTTAGTGCATTTTAAAGAGACTGACTGGCATAATTTTGCTTTGACAGTTGACTGTTTATCATGCAGTTATGTCAAGTTTTTAATGGTTAGAATAATTTGATAAGATTAAAAGTTTGTTGAAGGACAGGCAAGGGTACTGCCTACATGTAACTTTCCATTGCAAGGTAAACCTTGTACTTGAAAAGCCCATAAAATCATTAGTACATACTCAAACAAAAGAATGATTTTTTGACAGTGAAAATCAACAGTTTTTGAAGGAAGTTGTCCGTGGTGTAATGAAAGGAGATGGTGTTGGTTGGCTTGCATCAAAGAAACTCCGTCGATTGATGTGTGATGAGTCTCTGAGAGCCATGGTAGCCAATCGTCTTTACAGTGCTCCCTCTGCCGACAGGAACACGGATGCAGTGGATGACATGGTAAGTGGGATGTCCTGGGAGGATATTTTTGTTCCTCAGTTATCTAAAAACCATTGTTGAATCTCAGCCATAGATTAAATCTCCTAACTAGGTACACACAAAGCATGATTGTGCGGGTCATTGTACATTGCAGTCCTGAGAATGACTGTGACTGTCATTCTGACAACGTGTGTGGAAGTTTTTGTTAGTCAAAACTTTGACTCTGATGATGATGACTTCCACTTAAGTTGACCAGTTGACATTTCAAAAACTTGTGCAGAAGTCATCATCGGGTGGCATGTATAATAAAAGATTATGACAGTGTCTCAAGACTTCCTCATACACCTGTAGGTCATCAAAATGTCCGCCACTGTTGTCAACAACATTCCCTCTCAGGACGACATTGTACAAGTTTGGTACATGCACATCATGTTGCGTCGTTTCTTTAGAGAAGAAACTTCACTCTACATGTCTCTCCCTACCCAGGAATATGTTTAAATGGATTATAGCAAATTGTTAGGGAGTCCTACAAAAATGCTGAAGGATAACCCTTAGATGGAATAGCATCCCATCTAAGTTGCTTCATGCTACAGAATGCCAACCTATGCACTGACCTTGACAAGCAATCTGACTTGTTTAAACTAATGAACTGAACGCAAGACTTATATATGTACCATTTCTCACCACCTGGGAAGTCCTGCTTCTTAGGGCCGAACTGGAGGGTGCAATTTTTTCTTACGACTGTTGTATGTGACTTTTATAGCATGCGCTGCTCACGTCAGGTAAAGGACGTAAACAACTCATCATTCTAACATTTGGATTGTGGCTGTGACTGTTGTAGGGTTTTAAAACATGTTTCAAAATCCTACGACATTTTTTGTGTTGTGCGCCACTGACATGAAGATGTTGTACGTCTGATTTAGACAACACGATTCGTGTTGCAGACATGATGTGAGGAGGTCACATACAGTCACGTACATGTATAACACTTGTAAGCAAAAATTGTACCGTCCAAATTAGCCCTTAACCTCTCTTTTCCTGTCTTCCACAGTCCTCCCAGTCCTTTCCTCTCAGGTTCCTGCATGCAGTTCCCTTGCTTCCTTTAGCTTAACCCTTTAAGCCCTAACTGTGACCAAAATGAAATTTCTCTATACATCGTCACTACTTGTTCAAACATTCAAGCGATGAGAATAAAGGAAGTGATCACCAAGAATTCTCCTAAGAAATGTATAGAGAACGTCAGTAAGGAGAATAATTATGCGTTTTTATATCAGGGCTTAAAGGGTTAAAGGTTTTTAACGGTTCATTATAGTGTTCATTTACTACCAGGCGAATACACCATGTAACTCAGTGTCTCCTTAAAGGAGGTTTCCCACGAACATGTAATACTAGACATTTAAGTTCAACTGCACATGTGGAGGTGTGTATGTAATGGTTGAAGTCCAAGCACATTGTATGATTAAAATTTGCAGAATACATTCATGTGATTTTTGTATGGCACTGTACTCTTTCATATTGTTTTATGATTGTTATTCTCACTGTACAGCTGATCAGTAGCATAATTCCTCCATCCATCCTTCTGGCGCAGTTTAACCAGGGGCATAGCGGGCTCTCTAAGACGAGTCTAGACTCGAAACAAGAACCACATAATACCATTGTTAGTAATCTACGCGTAATTAATCTGCTTTTATTTATGTTTAAACTCTTGAATGTCCTTAAAGTCAAAATTACAAATAAACTGGTCATAAATTGATAAATTTGTGTATTAATATTAACATAATACCCATTATAATAAAGGTTAAAGTAACTTCCTTATAACTGCATTTTAGATTATTTGAACTTCTTTCTTTTGCCAGTTACCTTTTACTAATTCTTGTAACTTGTTCTCTGCTACTGGTTTGCTTTTCTTTTCTTTTGATGTACTTTTTAGATTGGTTTCTTTGTGTGTCTTTGTTTCCTTTTGGTTTCTTTGATTGTGTGCGGTTTTGTTATTATTTCTGTTTTCTGTTGCATGTGTAGTGTTACTGCTATGTTTTCTTTATTTTTTATTGATTTAAAATTTGAAGACATTGATTAGAATTTGCTTTAAAAGGATTGACTAAAAAGTTTCCTTTGTGGCTGAATCAAGTTCTAATTTATTAATGTATCATTAACTAAAGATGATTTCATCTTAAAACAAGACAGATTCTTTCCAATAATTTTAAACAAAAAAATATTATTAAAACAAAATTAAAGAAAGGAGCTAAATTTCAGCTTGTTCATGTAATGAGTAAACTTTGCTAAGAAAGACTTTTACCGTAAAATTAAAGGGGTATGGAATGGTCACTAACACTCAAAAGTTTAGGATCTATCCTGGATTCTCACGATCTTTGAGCTGTAAGTTACCGGGGCTGGTCCTCACTAGCAACATTTGTTTACACCTTTTTACAATTATACTTGTTGGAGGAAGCTTTGTGACCTGGTGGTTATGGACTTGTACAAGATCTATGACTGACTACCAGTGACTAAATTTGACTACATTTGTAAGCAAATTTAAACTGACTAAATTTGTAAGCAAATTTTACTTACACTGTTTGCAACAGTGTAAGCAAAATTTGCTTAGTGTAAATTGGCCTCACGACATTTGAACAATTGTGGTAGAACCTTGGCAAATCTCAAAATTGACCATTCCATACCTGTTGTTGTACACACTTACTGTTGTGTACGGCTGAGCTGCAGTCTTTGGCATTTCACTATGTTGTACTAAGCTGCCTCTTCGCTCTACTGTACATGCCACAGCCTAAGCTCTGGTGGAACACCTTGTCCTCACTCTCTCTCGGATGGTCTGCACCGTCTTCTTCCTCTTCCACTTGGAGTACTGGGACTGACTCAACCCAGTCTCCTGTCCCTGAGGCTAAGGTAGGTGACCATTCTTCTTGCTCGGTCACCATGGCAATGTAAATTTTCCTTATCTCAACGTTAAACAATATCTTGCATGTTGTCATGTAATGTTTCATTGTGTGACAACCCGTATCTAATTGTGCGATTGTAAAGAAAATATAAATTTTAAAAGAGTGTTACAAAATTATTTATGTTGTATATTAACGATAGCCCTCGAACCTAATGAACGTAAACGTTTAAAAGAGTCCCAACATTGCTGGAGGCTGACAAGTTTAAGCACTGATGAAGAGATGAACTTCTGTTTACAGTAGTGTGTTGTAAAAATTAATTTGTCACTACAGATAGCGCACGACTAGAAGTTAAGTTTTAAAGAAAATGCACTGTGACCTCACTGCTGTCAAGAGTCCAATTTTAAGGCCAAAAAACACTGATAAATTTAGTGTACTGCATGATAGTTAAACTTCATAAAGTTTTTAAAATATATCATTAAAAAGAAATCGGAATCAAAAATGACTCTAATAATCTGTGCCTCCTCGCATTCTCTTGGCTGTTTGTTTATCAGTCACATTAGCTTGTAAAAAATGGGCCTTAAAATTACAACTCACATGTGTTTGTTTCCTAAATAGCTTGTAGGTTTAATTTAAAAATCCAATTACAGGGGAGTGAAAGTAAACCTCAAATGAGAAGAATTCAGTATGCTTGGTTGGTGTTATGGAAGCAATAATAGCCTTGAAACCTAACAGCTCAACACGTGCATGGTTGTTGAAATGTCCTTGCAGGTATTGACAAGCATCTGAAAACCATGTGGTGCTTTTAGCCCTAGTGCTTTGTAAATCCTTTGTTAAAACGCACACCATCTACAATAGTTTTCAAAAGGTTCTCTCAGAGCTGCAAATAACTGTCGGTCATCGGACAATGTCCGACGAAATCTTAACTTTGGTCGGACATTATGTCCAGACAAATTTTTTTCCCAAATAATAAGTAAATAATGATAACAAATAATTATTTGAAAAAGACTTCCACTAAAAAAAATATAATTAAAAAAAAACGTCCAACCACATTTCTGTTTTGTCCGACCAAAATGGAGACTTGGTCGGACATATGTCCTTTCAAGAAAGAAAAATTATTTGCAGCCCTGTTCTCTTTATCTTACATAAGAAAAATGTTGTATGCCATGTGCTATGCTATGAACTTAACACTTTTCATTTAAATATTAGAAACGAAAATTGTGTCAACACGAATCTTGTCTGTTTTAGCCTAAGTATACACCACTTGTCTTTTAGCGGGTTTCTCGCAGTGTCTACAGAGGACTGCTGGAAATATTGAGGGCAGCGGTGTATGGTTTAGAGGTCAGTGTGGAAAATGAGGATAAGGGAGGAATCGCTTCCGCATTCCAGTTTCTTGAAATTGCACACACTCATTACCATGGGCGAGACATCAAGGAGCAGATTGCAAGGCTGCGTGATGATGACGAGATGTCAGTGATTTCCAACAGTGACAGCACAATCTCTAATCTGTCAGATCACTCACGGGATATGTCGGCAGTCCACTCCTGGGTTGCAGAGACAGGTCAGTTTATGTTATTTCTTAACCCTTTAAGCCCCAATATCAGCATGCATTTTCTCCTCACTGTTCTTCATATATTTCTTATGGTAGTAGCTGGGAGAATTTACATAAAAATCAAGTCATCTCATCTCTGATGACCATTTCCTTCATTCTCATGACCAGTATGTTTGATCAAGTAGTGATATTGTGTGGAGAAATTAGATGCTTGTCACTATTGGGGCTTCAAGGGTTAAGTATGAACTGCATGAATTATTTGCTGCCCAGAGACGTCCATGATGGGAGTTTTCAAAATTACCGACCGAAAGTAGTTTTGCTGTTTGGATAAGACAATTAAGAAAATAAAAGACTTTCAGTTCATGACCAAACCAAAAAAGTAAGAAGCATGTGAAAAGTCAAAGTTGAAAGACCCTTTTTTGTGGGCTTGGGAGGGAAGAGAACTTGTTTGGACTAGTATCCTGTCTAGGGTGAGTAGCAGTAATGTTATGGAATTGGAGGTATGAGTTTAAGCACTAGCCGTATTGGCTCCCATGGCAACAACCCAATCAAAGGATTAAATAGAGAATAATACAGGGGCGCGCGGAGATATGGAATTTCTCTTGGAGTGTCCAACGCGATATCTCACGAGTAAGCGTAGCGAACTCGTGCGATATCGAATTGAACACAAGAAGAGAAATTCTATATCTCCAAGCAACCATGTATTATTTTGTTTATTATATAAACACAAAAGCCCACAATATTACAGAAACAATTTTTATTTAAAGGCAACAGCAGTAAGCGTAAAGGCAGGAGATAAAAGTAATTCCAGTTCAACTGATTCAAGCAAACAATTTTCAAATACATTCATTAACACAATAGAACACTTTTCGCTATTATTTTATTTTTATTTTATTATTACTACTCTTTATTGTTTTATTTGTCCGTATTTATTAGTAGACAATCCAAAGTCACCCTGCCTTCTTGCTCCAGACTAAACTTGCGACGTAAATGAATGGAATAGCACTTATCGATTAACTGGTCACAAATATGCTCATCCTCAAATTCGGTAAAGTCGCAACTCGGCTCTCGTTGTCGAAGCCTACACACAAACTGATTCACAGTCTCGTCTCTAGCTTGAGAAATTTGTTTAAACAAATGCCTCTCGCACAATTTAATTGTCGAACGTTGTCCTTCGATAATAGACTGGCTGTAACGTAGATTTTTACGCTTCACAGACGCGATAATTCCTCTGAGTGTTGTTGGCTCATATTCATCACCACACTTTTTTTCTCACAGACAATAGAATCTGCTGAAGTAAGCTTCTAATTCTGGGGGCGGTATGTCTTGGAGTTGTCTTGTTTCGTTTTCATTTGGCGAAAACGACTTCATCAATACTAAGTCGCTGTGCATCTTTCTTTGAGTGTTTTTGTTGGCTTCAGCTTCGACAAATCTTTCAACATCTTCGTCGGTGAGGGACACGATCTTTCACTTGCTGAATTTTTGGCTGTTTTGTCAGGTGTGTTGTTCGAGGCCGTCGTAAACTGTTAGTAGTTTTTTTTTTTCTGAACTAGCCAACGAACAGAGAACTACGAAATTGATGGGCAAACCGTTGTCAAAAGTGGCGCGAAAGAAGGCACGTGACGTAGCGACGGTTGATGTGATAATACGGCCAATCATTTTACATGTGATAATTTTTCACATGTAAAATTATCGTAATTTTACATGTGCCAATTACGATTTTTCTCAGTGGTGGAAATCTCCATAAAACACTCCAGTTTATATAATAAAAAGAACTCTTTTACTTCACTGGCAAAGCAAGTAGAAAGATGTTAAAAAGCAAAACTTTGGATTTATCAACTGAGTTGATAAGGTAAATTTGCCACCGTGACGAAGTTCAAAAGCTGCCGTTTCGAGCGTTAGCCCTTCGTCAGAGCGGATTCGATCTGACGAATTGGAGCTAGCGATCGAAACGTCAACTTTTGAATTCTTTACGATAGCAAATTTATCAACTCGGTTGGTAAATCCAGATTTATGCGTTTTTATTCCCCACCGACGCAGCACCAGTTTCTCCAGAAACTACCATTTAAAGATTTAAAAAAGCTTGAGTTAACAAAATATGATTGAATATCGCTAAAATTAGTATGGTCTTGTAGGCAAGAGGCACGCACTGCTGAATGGGAAGGGTGATAGAGACAGTGGACATGGCGACAGCGACATTGAGACAATCATGTCGTCAACCTCTCATGGCAGCGAGGATGCGCGTGTCACTCCTGAACCGCAACTTACGCGTTCCAACAGTGATGTGGGCGCACTGCTGACCAGAGGAGGAAGAGAATTAAAAGACAAGATTACCAGAAGTAGATCTATTGACCCAACCAAGATACAGGTCAGCCACACTGTACTTTACCTTTAGCGAAAAATGATATTAAATAAGCTGACTACGATGGTGACAGCTTAGACATTTTTTCTTGTTTATCTCTTATCTATTGCATTGTCACACTGCATACAAGATTTTTCTGGTGTTGCAACTCTGTTTCTTTTTTGCAGGAACTGGCACGCGCAAGTAGAGAAGACAAACTGAGGCGAGAGAGATGTAAGAGTCCAGCTATCGCGCACATGAAGTTAAATAACACCATGTCACGCCGCGACTCGTCTGACCGCTTCAGTCAAGCATCTTCTTCCATTCCTCCAAGTCCGCTGCTGAGAAAAAGCAATTTAAACAAAGGTAACAGACTGGAACATATGTTATACACAAGGGGTAAAGGCCATGGCCATCCATCTCACCCCAATATCAACATCCATATTCTCCTTACTGTTCTTCATTTATTTCTTATTGTACTAGTTGGGAGAATTTGATTAAACATCCTAACATTTTATCGTTAGTGATCATTTCTTTTATTCTCATGACCTGTATGTTTGATCAAGTAGTGATATTGTAAGGAGAAAATAGATGCTTGTCTCTATATTGGGGCTTTAAGAGTTAAGATTTAGCATAACATTTATATATTTTTTGTTTAAAGGCTACCGTTATTACAATGGGGAAATCTTTGCTGTGGAAGGGGAGGAAGGACACAAGACCACTGGACGTCGTTATTTATTTGAGGGCTTGTTGAATGAGAGGTCATCTTTATGGGACAACATGGACTTCTGGGAAAACGTATTTCTTGATGCCGTGGCTGCTGAAAGGAATGCAGTTGGAATGGACCAGGGGCCACCAGAAATGATTGACAGGTGTGGCTTTCTCTCTCTAAAAACACAGTTATCCAGACGTTTCAGTTGACGAGACTTCTCAGTTAACACCTCAAACACCTTCACTGCGATGATCTTCACATAATTCTACCTTCTCAGTTAACCGCACTTTTCAGTTCGCCGGGCTTTTCAGTTATCGTCCTTTTCATTATCTAGACTTTCCAGCTATCCGGACTTTTCAGATATCTAAACGTCTTAGTTATGCAGCCTTTCCAGTCATACCGACTTGCTTGTTAATCGGACGTTTCGGTTACCCCAGACTTATCAATTATCCAGATTTTTCAGTTACCCAGACTTTCCGATCTCCAGAACTATATTCTGCAGTCCCTCTTTCTTCGTAACTTCTTCTTAAACTTTAATTAAGAAAAAAGGCGTTGTTGCCTCCATTTTGTCCGGAGAAATTTGATCGAAAAACATGATCAGAATAGGTACGGTTTCCTATAAAACAACCTCGTATGATTGCTTATGTGTCGTAATGTTCATATTTTTGTCTGCACTTTTCATTATTTCCATCATTTCCAGTGAGGTCGGATACCGATAATCAAGATTAAACTATACCCATTGTTATTACCTAGCACACCATGGGATAAGTTGTATATTTTACTCCTTTGTGATCAGATACAGCTCATTAGGACCTGCTGAGAAGAAGCGACTAGAGGAAGATGAGGATAGACTGCTGGCGACCATGTTGTACAACTTGGTTGCATTCATGACTGCCTTGAATGTCGACAAGGATGCGTTGAAGAAGAAAGTGCGCAGGTTGTTAGGAAAGTCACACGTTGGACTTCTCCAGAGCCAGCAAGTTAACGATTTACTTGATAACATCAGTAATCTGGTAAGTTGGACTTTTTGCTGTAATGCCAGACGTAGGGATTGTCCATTTCATGAAGTCAAGCTCACGTTTAGAGTTCGAGTTGGTTTCAGTGTTCACGGTTAAGCATTGATTTTAGTGTTTAAGTCTAAGCTCCAATCTTAGTATGTTATGGCATGATTTTAAACGGTTAGAGACGAGACACTGCTTACCAGCATGCAGAGTTACATGTGTAATATAGTGTAAACATTCATCCCTGAGCAATGACTGTCAACTGTATTCATTCGCCAGTTTAAAAAGAAATAGAGGTCTGAGATCGAATTAACGAATATCGCGGAAACCTATCAGTTACAAAGTAATTGTCCGTCACGTGAACGAAAACATAAGCATTAGCAGCCTTGTTCAGTTTGAAAAGGTCTGGGTGCGGATTATCTAAATTACAGGTTATCAGAAATCGAGAAAATCCCACACAAATGTCTCTATTTAACCTCTACAAATTGTCCGATTATTAAAAGCCGTTTTATTCGGTTTCCTAGTCAACCAATAAATTTAAAACTTGGCAGGATTGCCAGTTTTTTGTAGTGCTTCATGTGGGTGACAGGCATAAAAATAACCTCTCTTCCCTCGAGTTCTCTGCTCTTTTCTAAAGTGGTTTGTTGATTAAAACAGGACCTTTTCGAGGTAAGGCTTATTATTATTCCACTGTTGTGTCATTTTACCGTATAAGGCAAGGGAACGCGCAAAATATGCCAGCGTATTACACTGTACAATCCCGGTTTGACGGGATTTTTGCTAGAAGAGGACGAAGCAAAAACAAAGTGCAGTGGAATAATAAACTTCTTATTCGGTGTCTTGGTCGATAATACGGGCGGACATTTTACTCATTGCTCGCAACTACTACGCAACTCGTAAATTATCCGCGCGTATTACAACTACCAAGACACCGAATAAGGTGTATTTATACTACAAGTACGAACAGAAAATCCTAAAATAATTTTGTATCTTAAACTTAATGGATTTTTATTGGTAGTAGGCATTCGTCGTGTTCTTTGGCAAATACACAAATCGGATTGGTCCAATCACCGTTGTCAGTTGCTGATTCTCAACTATCACTCTAGCTTTCTCCTTAAAAGTATCATTTTCTTTTGGTTGGTTTTCTTAATGTGACCGAACCATCACTCTTTTCTAGTATCGACCATTCAGTTTTCTACCACTGCCGCAATTATACCACACTCCATGTTTTCCGTGAACTACACCTCGTTAACTGGTCTTTCATAGAAAACTTGGCTTTTAGCATCGTAGGATTATTGTTTGTTTATGTTATTAGAAGCAAATGTGGCTGAGTTTTAATTTGCAAAGAGATAACATTTATCAAAAACTATTTGTCAAACAGTACGTTACTTTCCTTTCAAAAGATTGATAAAATGTTTAAAAAAGATATCACCATAGAAACCTAAGTCATCAAGAAAAATTTCTAAGAAAGCTTTTGTTTTATGAAACGGCTGTACAATCAAGGAAATGTGAATTGATTAAATTTGAAATGAAGAACAAGCAAGCGTGTGTGGAAGGTATAGAAAGTTTAAATTAATCTAAAACAGGAGGAACAATTGTAGGGTCAACAATCAATTACGATGTGGACTTGTTTAAGCTCAATTCTAAACAGAGGATCTCAACAATTGAACAACTGCGAGGTTAGCAGCACTGTTTTGTAATTTCCACAAATGTCTGGTTACCTGTTGCTCGTCAACTACACTTTAACTGTAGTCGGAACAGCTCATACCATAATTTCAGTTTTCCTTTTGACAGTGGGATAATTCCTTGACTGGCACAATATGTGGTGATTTTAAAATTTCTATACATCCTAATTAAAGCTTTTTGCGATGCTCTGTAAACCTTGAAGGTATATTCCTGAAGGTTTCAGACTCAAATTGTAGTTCAGTTGGATTTTTTGACAGAATTGTTGAGAGACATTAACCTAAATCCTGGAAAAGTCTCTACATGTTAAGACCACAGCATCTTCAAGGGGAGCTAAGCCTCAATTTTCAGCGTATAACAAAGACGTTCGGTATATATGTGTATACATTTTTTGAAATGCTAATGAAACAATTATATTGTTCCTTTTTCGTTTATTTCTCATTTGTATGCAGCTCATCTAACCAGCTTTCCGTGTTAACAACAACAGTAGCGACCTTCAGATCGGACTACGAGTACGAGATTGACTACGAGTACAACTTTCAAATGTCGAAACAACCCCGTTCACAGAGCTCTAGTTCCTCCCTGTTGCTGACCAGAGAAAACGATGCTATGAGAACAATACTGGCGTGTACGAACACAATCTGAGGCCTGCGATTAGGAATTGGAAAGCCGTACTCGTACTCAATCTCGTACTCGTCCAATCTGAAGGTCGCTAGTGTTTCTTCGGCACAGTTTTAGTGGATAAACGTCATGTGCAAACAAATCGGTCAAGAAAAGTTCTTCTTCTCATTCTGCTTTCTTTATATACAGTATGCTATTGTTTAATCTGCATCCTATTTTCAAGCAACCTTCCTTTAGAAAAATTACTCAGAGGATTTTCTGGTGCCTTCTTATTTGCTTAATTTTTTTCGTGGCTCCACCGCCTTGCTTTTTATTCATTGGCTTTTGGGAAACCACTCCAAAAAGGGCACAAGAACATCTTCCCGTGCATAAGGGTCAAATAACAGCTAGTTCCAGCTTAACTACAGTAATAGAGTGTCTTCACGGCGGCCATTTTGGAAATTACAAAACAGTGAAATGTTTCTCCTTCGGAAAACAAGTTCTGTTTTTACGCAAATAGCTTTAATTGTTTTATGTTTCCAACGTGGCCGCCGTGAAAAAAAAAGCCAACATAGTGATCACCCACCGACATAGTTTAATATGAAGGTTGTTGAATGTTGTTGTTTATTTATCAGAATGGAAATGATATTGATCTCAAGCCAGCTGGCAGCCGCCAGATGTTGAAGCATTCCTTTGTTGTTCATTCTGGTGATTCTATGAATGGGGACGTGTTTTTCATGGAGGTATGTAAAAAAGGAGACATAAGACCCCGGTGTTGTAATGCGACCTTTCTGTGTTTCATGTGTGTGTGTGTGTGTGTGTGTTGGGGGGGGGGGGGGGGGTGTTAACGTAATTCTAATCAGGCCGGCTAAACTAAGAAACATTAATACAAAAGCATTGTTCTGGCAGCAAATTTCTCCCAGTTTAGCCGCGCGAGAAAAACGCGTTGCGGAAGCAAATTTGCCTCTTGGAGACAAGAAAATGTTTTTGAAACAAGTAAAACATTGTTGCTTCCCGAATGCAAACTTTGCTTAGGACACATCTGTTTTCCAGTATAGCCACAGAGGATTAGAAACAATGTTTCCTAGTCTACTCAGGCCCTTATAGTGTACAGTGTGTATTAATTAATTAATTAATTAATTAATTAATTAATCAAGATCCTTTTTGCTCAACTGTATTCGTTATATACACAGGTATGTGATGATTGTATTCTGCTCCGGACTGGAGTGGGTGCAATAGTGGAAAGATGGTGGTACGAGAAACTAGTCAACGTCAGTTATTGTCCAAAGACAAAAGTGTTGTGTCTGTGGTGCAGGCAGAAGGACGAAACGATCCTCAATAAGTTTTGCACCAAAAAGGTCAGTTATCAAAGTGTGGAAGTCAAATGCAGTGATTAGTGGAAGCCACCGCCAAAAATGTCAGTTTCCTTGTTGTTTTAGAGGCTTCTTTTTAATAGGAGGGGCAAGCACGATTCTTAGCTTCCTTGGTCTTGTTAACCAAGGGTATTTAATTGGCGTGTAAACAGTCTATGCTCCTGTTTATGTTGAAAGAGATATTTAAAGATGTTGATGAAGGGTTATGATTGAAGCGAATTTTTTAACAAGACAAAGAAAATAGAGAAGGCAAGCTTGGCAAAGTGGTCATGGCGCTGGACTTGTAATCCGGAGGTCCTAGGTTCAAACCCTTCTGCCTGCCACTGGCTGATTTGACTTGTCCCAAATTTAACTCCTCGACACATTGTAAATAGCTAACTGGCCAGCCTCCAACCAGCTTGGATTCTTGAAATATCTTACGCTCGTTTGAAATATGTGTTTTATGTATACGGCCCCACAAGCTTTTAGCTTTAAATCTAACCATGTATAAATGAAGTTGCATCGCCTTTCAACTTCATTATTTTGTCCCGCCGAAGCAAGTCTGAGGCATTGACTATACCAACCTCTGAATTGTCACTTATTTTTCGACAGTGTAAAGCGTTGTATTACTGCATAAAGGAAAGTTTACAGAGAGCGGCAGACAGGCTCAGTGACAAGGGAACGGGTCAGTCAGTCAATAGTAAAAAGGAATAGCGTTTTCACAGCTCAACTTTCTTTTTTATTTGTTGTTGCATACTTACATGTAAAATATATTGTATTGTTCACAATTGAATTTCTAACGTACATACCGGTAATCTATCAATGTTTATGTTTTATCTGAGCAATTTTCCAAGAATTCACCAGGTTTTTACTTAACGTTACATATTATGTGTGTGTCTCCCTGGTTGAGAATTAAGTTTAAATCCGTCTCAGTGATGTATTGTGTTTTTGTATCGTTTGATGGTGAGCTTATTTGTTGTTTTGCTTCCTTCGTTTGCAGGTGTTCAGTGTGTGTTCATGTAGTTCGCGTTGTCTTTTGTTGATGTTGTGTTCTTGTTGTTACCCATTTACAGTGTCTTTCCATGCCTCGTGTCTTCACTTGTTACTGGAGCACACGTTTCAAGTTGTTATCGTTATGAGTATTCAGTCTTATTTGTATTTGTATCTGTGCCGCTCTGGAGTTAACCTCAATTACAGAATGGGCCATATGTAATGTATTGCAGTGGCGATTGCACTCACCTTCCTTCCCTGTCGCCGGGATTCAAAACGCCCCAGTTTCAAAGTTTTTAGTTTTTGTTGTTGTTTTTCCACTTTCCATCCCTTAATGGAAAAAAAGAGAATCATTTCTAAATAAATCTGAGGGTCACAGGTTTGTCTTTCGTAATACAAGTCTGTAACACTCGTTTAACAAAGGTGATTTATACGAAGGTTAAATATCTATTTCATGTCTTTTTTTCTGAGAATGAAAAGAGCAATGGCTTCACATTGCAGCTTCTTGTTTCACTTTCAAACAATTTTGCCTGGTGAGAAGCACGAATAAATTAATAGTGTTCCATCAAAGTGATAAACAATGTACATATAGCTGCACTAATGAGGGAAGTCTGAAACAGCGTACTTTTCGTCAGGCCGCAAAACGTGGCCGTGAAAGTGAGGTTTCTGAACGCGAACTTTACGGAAGTATTAAAACTGATATTTTCGTTGAATTTTGAGCGCTTCAGTGATTTGCCAGGCTTGTTGGAGCCCAGTAGTTTGTTTTTTGGCGAGACGCAGTCAAGCCAAAATACCCAGTGAGAAACCAAACGAGCCTGTTATGGCGGTGAATCATGTACTAAAGGTGTTTTGTGATCATTTAAATTTTCTACAGGAGTCCAGCTTGGTGGAGAGTTTCCTGTAAAGGTCAGTTGCTGTCCTTACCACATCCTGTTGTATCTTATTTGGGAACTAAGCAAACACGACGGCGACGGACACGGCGACGGCGACGGCTGACAAGAACGTCACAAAACAAAAGGTTTAATTAGCAAAACAATGACTCTGCACGTGCGATACAGACTTTGGTACATTTCTTTGCCGTCCTCTGCAAAACAACAACGTGAATGACCAAATTCAAGGTTTTATGTAGAACGTGAACACACGACAGTGAATTTTCTTTTTTCTACCTGAACTGTTGCGCCGTCCTTACAGAGTCAGCGCCCTCCCAGATTGTTCGGCTACACTAGACAGATTGAACGAGTTGAGACTATGGCGAAGAAGTTTGAAATATTTTTAAAGTGACGTTCTCCTTAGCGTTGCCGTCGTGATTGCTTAAGCTCCCTATTCACTGGTATAAAAATCTGGTATTGCGCGCTCTCTGATTGGTTTCTAGGCGTTTTGAATAAGGTTATGTAAACGCAGGTATGATGCCATGTTATAGCTCTTGCTTTTCAATTTTGCAAGAATTGACTAACGTTGTTTATCTTTCAGGATCTTAGTACCGGTGAAGGCGGACTTCTGCAGGTCACACTCGAAGGAATCGGCCTGAAATTTTCCACAAGAAGAGTAAGTTGTGCTTCTTAACTGTCAAACTGTTAACACTCAGGTACGATTCTGCCTTACCCGTATTTGCTACCGAGTATTCAAATTTGTTATACCTTTTAATATTTTAAGGTGCACATCGACTTGTGTCACATCAGGAATTGCTCGACACAAAGAGGCGTTTTTCTTTTGGAAGAATTTGGTGAGTATCGACTGACCAAGACCTTGATTCTCACAATTAGCCTACTCCAATTTTTCCAACAGAGTAAAGGGAATACATTAACTTACCACTGGTGGAGATTAAAGGGCCTTAATTAAAACGATGTTTCAACAGGGTGTAAGAAAGGCATGGTCTAAGCCACTTTTGACAGTGCCAGTGCGATGAGCCATATTTGTTAGACCACGTCTTTACGTGGTCCTTGGTAGTATGTTCTGGGAGGGGGTACTCCCGCCAATTTAGGATAGGTATGTGCCGCAAAGGTGCTTAAACCTGGACCCTATTTAAGGACAGAAAATCAAGAATTGATACCCTTTTAAGGCCCAAACCCGTAAAATGACACCCTATTCAAGGGAAAAACGACGACTAAAAATTGTGATCAGGTCGTTTTTATTTCTTTTCTGTAACATGGGAAGTTTAGCATCAAGCATAGAATTCTAGACTTAGCCTAGTGATAATACGCCATCAGGATCATGGTTTACGTACTGCAATTTTAGTTAATACAAAAAAGGTACCCTATCTAAGGATCACACCGGGATCACATCGGGATCACAATTCCAAACAGGGGCACGGTGGATACCCTACTTGAGGACTGAGGACCTCAACTGAAAGCCATACCCTATGCAAACACCTATACAGCTTAGGTATGGGAGTCCTCCCCCCTCCCCTACCGGGATAGTATGCAGCTCTTTCAAGTTCCGAATACATTTCAAACCTGCTTAGACGTGGTTAAAGAAATCCTAGTATTAACGTCGATTTAGTTTTAAACCCTGCCAATAATTGAGTGATGTATAAGTTAGATTCCTTTAAGCTCTTTTCCAATTCTGATTGAGTGATCGACCTCTACACAAAAGTATGTGAATTTGTTAAAAGTAATAATCACACTTCAACCCTCTGTGCTTAGTCAGTGTCTTAGTTGAAAAGATTCAAGAATTTACAGGGCTGGATTCTTCACAGGCTAAAACAGTTTGTGTATTTTGTTTCAGTGCCAGCAACACAAGAGACAATTCAGCACAGATTTGGTTCACAAATGGTACGTCATCATGTTATTATATTTATGACCGACTCCTTTGCATGGCTCCATGTCTTTGTAACGATGCAGGAAATGCCTTATGCATGACGTGGTGCTATAGCATTTATTTTAACCAGTCAGAAGCACCGCCCGCAGGAGGGAAATACCACGTCAGCAATATGGAATTTCTTGCTCAGTTGCTCAGACGTTGATTTGAATTCGTGAGGAACAACGTGCGGAGCTTTGAAAGAGAGCATTGTTTTTCCAGAATATTTTGTAACAGCGGATTAGTTACGATGAATGTAGTGCGCCCCACCCCTACCCCCTTATTCGCCTTTCATCCTTCTATTTTTGACTCGTCGTAACTCTTCTCGTTCTCCTTTGTTACTCCACAATCTCGTGCGCAAAGCCCACGTTCCCCTGAGCAAGCGGTCTTTGCCGCAAGCAGGTCAAGGGCAATGCGGGCTCTTAATTGAAAACTCCGACACAGCATGCTGTTGCGAGCCCGTTGCTGGTTCCTCTAAACGTTACTTTGTGGCTTTATTTTCAGTGCAATCAGATCTGCTACGCCGTGCTCTGTCTGTTTTCTTACGTGGCAGCTTCACGGAATTCAAGTAACACCGGATAAGGGGCCATGCTGTTGATGTGCGCATGACATGGTGACGGGGACAGTGTCGATAATGCCTGACCATCCCCTCCCCAGTGTACGTAGCCGGTGGCGTTCGTCACGGCATGGTACTGCAAACGAGCGAATGGAGCAAAGCATGGAAAGGACCTCTTGATTAGCATGACAGGAAAGAGGCTTTCGAGAAAGGACTTTGCGTAATGATCCGAAAATGTAATCGTGCGAGGAATAATTTCCACTTTTTGCCCACTGTTGTCATTTTTTTAACAAAACTTTGTATAAAACAGTACTACTGGCAAAGAATTTAATGTGATCTTCGCGGGTGTAACTTTTCTCACTTTCATAGAAAGATGATTGATACTCCGGCAGGAGTTATTAGACTGAGCCTAACCGTTCCTCCGTGTATTTTTTAGGTAAAATTGTAGTATAAGTCGTGTAGAAACTTTCTGAAAGCCTGTGTCGGCTTAACGTAATTTAAAGGAATTTAACTGAACAGTATTGAATAGCTTAGGGCCATTGCTGGAGCCTAGCTTAGAATACTTACAGTGCTGCCAAAGAATATTACAAAAAAAATTGTACAAAAGAACATGGGGCCTCTCGAACCAATTTTGGCGCCGTGCTTGTTACCTACAAGGTAAATATTTAACACGAGAGGTCAGCTTGGAGAACAAGGCTTCGGAGAAGAAAAGAACGCTACTATTGTAATAATATTTCAAGTTTTTCTGGGAGTTTGCTCTTAGGAAATAGAACCAACGTGCATGTACAAAACAAAATTACGTATTACCTACGTCGTGTAATACTAAGGTAATATAAATCCATATTTATTTAATGTCGAGATTTGTAACCCTTACAGCTCATAGAAACTTAAAATAACAAGCGTAAATTAAATTTCGAATTAAGTCTTAATGCCCTAGCATTAGAATGTAGAGCCGGGCAAATGGAAAGGAAACAATTAACGTAAAATAAACTTGCGCAGCGGGATCTGTAAATAAAATATCGCTTTTCTATTTCTGGTGTAATGTCCAGTTCCTTGTATGAGATGGGACGGCAGGGTTACCTGGGAGTTACTAGGCAAAATTGAACTGTGTTCTTTAAATGCCGTATTTTCGGAAAATACCTTGAAAATGAACTTTTTTTATATGCAAAACAAAATAACTTCCTAAATAAGACGCGCGTGAACTCATGGTTCGACCCCCAGTCCCTGCCATCGCGTTGTTTCCTTAGATAAGATACTTTGCCCTACGTTGTCTCTCTCCACCCAGGAATATCAATAGGTACTAGCGACATTCTGCTGGGGGTAACCCTGCAATGGACTAGTATCCCGTACAGGGGGGAGTAGCAATACTCTCAGTTGCTTCATGCTACGGAAACCGGGATAAGCTCTGGCTGTGTGGGCCTCCTTGGGCCGAGTGCGACTTTATCCTTTATCCTTTGCTTTTTGTTTGAAATCAGTAGTTTCAGTCGCAATCTGTCTTTACTTTACTTTCTCCAATAACGATGACGTTACTGAATTACGTTGATTTTTACGCCGTGAAGACCGCAAAATTAATTATTATAAAGGAGATGTAGAGGTATAACTGTACTCGCTAACAGTATCACGGATGTCATGAGAGGTAATACATCCTACTCTAACCTGATAGCGATTTGATTGTTGTCATTGTCAACGAAACTTGTACTTTACTGAGTTTTGTAGATGGCTCAACCCCGGGGGGTACTCAGAGAAATTTTGGTGGGGGTGTGCCGCTGGGACTCTGAAACCCTTAACCTATACTAGGCCACTTTCAGGTCGTTTTTGCAACCTAATTCTAGACTACATGTAGACGCCAAAAATCTCTACCCTATCCCAGACTACCTATTTTCAGCTGTCTATCAGAAACATAAGCACACCGTGCTTTTAATGGAAAACCATCTCTCCATCAACAGAGTTGTCAGGATTTGGACTAAATGTTTCACACCACCTACTAGTTTCCCGGTAATCAGATACCCTTTTCTAGACCAAAACGCCCTGATTTCTATACCCTCTCCCAGACCTGAAACTGCCTGAAAACCATACCGTTCACAGTGGCACATACATATATAGGTTATATATAGGAGTAGCCCCCCCCGGGGGGGGGGGGCTCCACGAATATCGCGGAAATCAATGTACCCCCATTTTATGACTTTCAAATTCTAAACTTAGCAACAAGTATCACAGTATAAGTTGCGTTAAAACGTCGTAGCCACAACAATCTTAGTTTTTCATATATTATCTGTGGATACTTTTTAAAAAACGCTTTTTGTGCTGCGACAACTCCGCCTTCAAAGCGGCTCTTCAAACAGAAGAGAACGGGCCATTACTAATACTCTAACGCCTTTAATGTTCCTGGGGATTAAGAAAATTCGCGAACATTTACATCTCTACATGTAATTTTTAACACGTTTTACTTTCCCGAAGCTTCGACAAAATGTAAGAAAATAACACAAATAAACTCAAGCCAAAAATACACGCTCTCCTGTACGCGGATTATGGTTCGATGTACTAATAAATTCTTAATGTACGGTTTGAGTAAAAGAAAAATATCGCCTTCTGTCAGAAGAACTAACATTTCGCGAATGGGATCGCTACTGAAAGCCTAATATATCTCCAAACGAGACCTGAACCTAACAACACATTAAAATTTTTACCGCGTTCTTTTTTTCTTTTGTTTTTCTTTCTCTTTTTTTCCCTTTCATGTGTTAGGGTCCGAAAGTTGAGTTTGAATCTGTGGATGAAATCCAAGTGTGACGACTCGGCAAATAAAGCTCTTCAGCTGTTCTTTCATAAGGTGCTCAGTTAGTTTCAAAATGGAATATAGATCGTAGTCTTTCCACGGGACAGCAGTAGCACCAGTGAAAGGGTTAATTTTAAGATGTACCGAGATTACTTTTTTCTTGCTCGAACAGCTTTTGTCCTGTTGAAAACGAATCGGATGTTTTTTTTTTCTCTGAGGCAAGTCGTCAGTTCCGCTGCCGTCAGGTTTTCATTGTCAATTTTTCTGCTCACCTTTATAATAGCTAACGCCACGGAACATCACCTGCAAATCCAGTCTCCATCAAATTCTGCTTCCTTATCAAGTCACAGCTTCTACTTACATTAGCCAGCTGATATTTAGAATTTTTAGGTGTAAAATATTCTCAAAAATTGTGGATTAACTCGGCGAACTGTTATAAACGATCTGATTTCAATTTCGAGGGGTACAGATGTGTAAATGCATTTCTCTAAATGCATCGAACCTTTACAAGACTCAGGAGAAAATGGCGACTGAAATGATTTAATGGCGTGTGCTTTTCCTTTTTCTTATTAGAATTACATCGAGGAAAAATAACACGGCAAGCTTCGTTGTTGTGTTTCGAATTTTCCTCCCAGTGATCTCGTCGACACCTGTTTTTCCTTACGTCTAATATCCCGCCATCTGTCAAATGAAGAACACAAAAAGCGGACGCGCTGTCAACAGTTCAAAGCGAGGGTGAGATATGATTGGTGAAAAATCAAGCATTTATTACATTCAGGCGATTGTCAATCAAATTGTATGTTAATTTCTACTCAACATAAAGGAAGAAAATTTATTCAAATTCGAATCGAAAAAAAGAAAACATTTACTAAACGCAAATTTTATCCTGCTCTGGGAGGTGGCTTGGCAAGAGAGAGTGTGCGAGTAGAGGTTGTGTTTGCGGTATTTAAAGCTAGTTGAGAGGTAAAATATCACGAATTATTTACCATCTGTGGTTCGATTGAGAGACATCGATCGCTTGCATCTTTAATATTTGATCTTTATTCTGTTAAAGGTTTCGAAAAGAACCTTCTGAAAATGGGTTTTGACTGCGGAATGAAATGTTTGAAGTTTATGCTCTGCGTCTTCAACCTTGTGTTTTGGGTAAGTCAAGCTTCTAATTTTGGGGGATTTTTTCCTCGCCCGACCTTTTTCGTGTAAGTAATACCGTTTTGTCTTCATTTTCAACCAAGAACAAAAACATGGATTCGGCTTTTTGATCACTGTATGCGGCTTTAACCGCTCATTAATGTTTAAGAGTCATGTCACTTTCATAGCTCATGTTTATTTTTTTAAATCAAATTTTCCTTCACCATTTCTTATTCTCAGTCATTCCATACAAACATGAAAATCACAAAGGCCGAAAAATACCTTTTTGACAACAATCAAGACCTTGATAGGGTTTTTATGCGAAGATGTTGAAGTTTAGGACTGCGTAAATTATAGTTGTACCATTTTAGATTCAGATTTGATTTTCGTTTTGGGGGACTTATTATATGTATTTACATCACTAGATAGACGAGTGAACGCTAACAAGAACTGAAGGCATGAGGTTCAGTTTCGATTTTTGAATTCCACCCCGGAGAATACTTCCCGGTAGTTGTTTTTTTTTTTTTTTTCAAGGAAAATATACATGCTATTTACAAATTCATTAGCTTATGTCACACTGATAATTTTCTTCTACTTTTCAAAACTCGCTGGTAGAAAACTTCTTTATTGCTTTTCTGGATATTTGCGCGACTACTACTTCCTTGGCCGCCATCTTAGTGTTCAGCGTTGTTCAGTGTCTTAAAAGAAAAGACATATGTTTTTATTTCCGGTCTTGATTAGAATTTGAAAAACCTCCAAAATTTGGCGAACTATAAACGTTTCTATTGTCTTACTTACGAAACCGTCTTTTCTTGTGACAAAAGATACCGAATGCGAAACAAGCTTCAGTCGTTTCACAGTTCATAAGTAAAATAAAGTGCAAGGTTTTTATGTGAGCTGTCATATTACGTCAAACTCAAGAGACCAAAAAACTTAAATTATCAAGGAAATGAAACCTTTGACACAATACGAATGAGTTGTGATGCTTTACCGTCAGAGGTCAAGCTGAATTTATAATATTGCATAGAAAGGGCGCGTGTGTTTATAAATAAGACCTCACCTCACCATGCGTACAATAACCAATAAGTTTTATTTAATTACCACTTGCGTAACCAAGGTAGCAAGGTAAAGCTAAAAAGATGTCAACTTCAATTACACACTAAGCAAATCGTTTCTCTTTTATTGGTCCTAAACTGAATAAAAGTGTTGCGTTTTTATATTGTTGAGATGCCCTATTGTTAGAATTACTTGCTCTTGGCGAAAAGTTTGAATCTTATTTATCCTACTTTCAATTTGTTGGATTCTGAGTTGAAAAGTCACTAACATTTTTAATTTCTTTCATTGTTGTTCCATGACAGAACTTTATGAGCAGGAAAATCTATAAAAATATTTAGTTAACGCTCAGCTGATTTGCCGAATGCAAACGTGATAAAGCATCTCTCTAGTTTTCGTATTTTATTTGACCAGCTAATGCTTGAGAAAATGAGCGATAATGAACCTGTCGCAAACTTGGTAGATATTGCCATATATTTTCACGTAGAGGAAACCCGGCCAATTTATCAGGATTAACGGATTAGCAGCCAGCTTATCAAGCACTAAGATAACCCTACTTCGTAACGTTGAATACGAAGCTTAGAGCTGTTATCTTCGAGAACAACTGATATAGTTCAGTGACACAGCGATATTATTTCAACTTTTCAAGATATCGAATACTTGAACAGCAGTCGGGAAGAGCATGTTTTTTCCGCTAAAAAGCGGAATTATAGCGGGAAATGCTCAGTTATCACGTCAGTCAACAAAAAAAGTTGATAGTATATTCAAAAATCGGAAAAACAAATAAATAATTCTTAAGCTTATATCCACGTTTTAAGCTTTTTAACGTTTCTACGTCTTATTTCGAATAAGTGAATCCCATTGGCTCAATCGTCTTTTTCTATTGGCTGATAGACAAGAATAGCAGGCTACAGAGCGGTTTTCAAATATCAAAAGCTCTGGCATGTCACAACAGACGCAACCAACACAATCAACCAATCAGAAGTCGAAGAAATTCTTGCGCTTGGCGCGTTTTCCCGCGCCAAGCGCAGGAAAACGTGTGCAACGCAATTGGTTTGGTTTTACTTCTGATTGGTGTAGAAAGTGGCGCAAATTTTTTTCAACCAATCACAGGGCGAAGTAAAGGAAAATCGGTGTTGTCAGATTGCAATCATTTCATTCCCTCTTAAAACAATAAGACTACTCGTCTGTATTTTCTATGAGGGATTTTGATTGGTCCTTGACCGTGAACTATTAATATTAGTTATAATAAATTATTTAATATTCATACCACGCAAATAAACATGTAAAAACAGTGTATTGGGTTGTTTGAAGTATTTACTATTCTCTACCAAAGTGCCCAGCAGTCATCCAACCTTTGGGCTGAAACTACGTATTCTCTATTATCCAGTTGACTTTAAATGTGGAGAATACCTGAAAGGAAAAAAGCAACTGGGAGCAACCGGATCTTTCGCCAGACACTAGGTCTCACTTTAATGGTAACAAACGAAAAAAGTACAGATTCACTGTTTTCAATGCTTTGAAATGGGTATGTTAAGGTGCCTTATTTTCGGTTCCAGGCCGCCGGCATAGCTGTCATGGCCGTGGGGATCTTCACACGAGTGAGCGCCAGTGACTACTCTGCACTGATGGACGAGGGCGGCTTCAAGACAGCGGCTAACATCCTGATAGCCGCGGGGGCCCTGGTGATGATTATCGGTGCTATTGGGTGCTGTGGAGTGGTGAAAGAGAAGAAATGGCTCTTACTGTTAGTAAGTTACAAATTGCCAAAGATAGGTCCATAGGTGTACATGTGTCTTTATTAGAAAGTAGGTTTCGAATAGCATAAACTACAATTGGTCCATACTTCACATATTTCTCTACTTTTCATGACAAATAGTTTGTAAGCGCGTGTGTCTGAACGGTAAGCAATGTCACCGCAAAAAGCAGTTAGCAGCAAGCGACCATCGGGAAATTGTCAGGAAAAGATGCGCATGAGCAAGTGACAAATTTCCAAAAATAGGACTAAACGCGTAGATGATGGTCTGTTACTGTTAGTAAGAAGCAGAGATAGGTCTACAACAACATGTTACTTTTGGTGACTTGCTTAAAACAAAAAAGTCTTGCGTTATGATTCTTTGCTGATTATGTTCTTTTGTTTTCTTGAAATATAGTACTCCTTCCTGGTAATGATGATTTTCATTTTGGAGATCGCTTCAGGCATCATGGCCTATTCTCAGAGGGACGAGGTAAACATATAACGAAACATAAAATCCTACAATGACAATGTTTACGTGCTTCACATAATTGAGAGTCAACAAGAATTAATTTTTTCACCTAACACAGTTGGGCCTGCAAACGTTTTAAGCCAATAAGCGTGGGCTATGAGAATTCTTTGAGTGAAAATGATCTAGTTTATGTGTTTATGTGTGATCTCTGGGAAGTGAGTAAGTAGCCCAGAATTGATTTCTCCTTGGCTGGCTAAAAAGAACAATTTGACTCACCAGGAACTTATAGTGGGATGTGCATGACCCCACAACCTACATATCAGATCCGATTATCGCTCTAAATAAATTTTCACCGCTTTCCACGAATGAATTCCACAAGGAGATTCCAAGAGTGTGAACAGTTTAACAAGCAACTCAGGTTGAGTCTTTCGTTATTCCAGGTGATTAGCAAGTTAGAAAACGCGGTAAACACCACCATTGAGAATGACTACGGAGAGAAGGACAAGGAGAAATTAACAGAGGCAGTGGACAAGGCACAACAGGAGGTGAGAAAACGAGCTTGCACGGCGGGGGAGGAGGGGGGAGAGGTCCTCTGATTCTTAGTCTAGTTTCCCTGGACAAACATCTTCGTGGAATTTCAATCTTAGCTTGCACCAAGAGCTCCCGTACACCTCGTTCATCAGTATTGCCCGTTCTACTGTAGGATCCTATCTTACAGTCTTACAGTCACCCCGTAAATATGGCACCCTTTTACTATGACCACTTTATTTTTGCCCGAACAGACGCTCAGAGAGTCATTTTCTCACGTTAAAAAAATTTAATCCTGTGATCTCGTCAATAAGGCCAGATTTTCGTCGCCCAATTGTGGCCGGATTAACAGATTTTCACTGTATAAGTATGGTGTTCTAACGTGTTGAATTCTTTTGCATACGATGTTGAACAGTTGAGGTGTTGTGGAGTTAAATCCCCGTCCGACTGGAAGAAGTCAAACTGGTACAAAAATATTGGAAAACAAGCGAACGAAAACTACCCCGAGTCGTGCTGCAAAACAAAGGCTGAAAAATGTAATGCAGGAGATAATCCAGATATCTACCAAGATGTGAGTATGACATCTTATGCATGGCTTGGGTGTTTTGGTAAAAAGCATCCGTCGTAAGCATGCTCAAGGTAGGCGAACTTCTACCGGCTTTTTAACCTTTCCTATTTGAAATACTGTAAAACCGCGAGTTGCAATGTAATACTGGATTTCGTGGAATGATTCCTTAACGTTTTACTGTATGAAAAATTCGTCTTCGCAGTTATGAAGCAGAATACACAGTTGCCAACAATCTCAGAAGCTCTAAAAGCTCGAAATCTGAACGTAAAAAATTTTTGCAGCCGCGCAGATCACTTTGCAAATTAGACATTCTTTCATGAACCTCGTTCCTAAGATTTCTCTAATCCTTCATCTGCACTTCACCAATATATGATTCATTTTATTCCTTCATTATCAGCATGAATTATACCCTAATGTACTAATATGGTGCTCTGGTGATGAATCATGTGAAATTCACGTGTACATCCGGGACTGAGATCCTCAGTGAGTTGCGTCAGATTTTGCAGCTCGCCTAAGGGCGTGGCTATCAAGGGGAACTAAATCCAGTACTAACTGTCTGATTCCTTTAGGGTTGTTCTCAAGCGCTCCAAAATTTTGTGAAAAGAAAAATGGCCGTGATTGGAGGGATAGGAGTTGGAATCGCCATTTTGCAGGTAGATTACAGAATCAATTCTCCTCAATGATCGTAATGGATTTCTAGATCTGTTAATGTTAGTTCTCAGTGAGAAAGCAGTCGCCACGTGCCTTTCCTACTTTACTTCTTCTTAACATCTATCTACTTTAGAATCTACTGACATTATAACAAGAAGTTGGATACTGAGAACTCTTGTTTTCTTGCAGGTTTTGGGCATCGTTTTCGCCATCTGTCTGTACCGGTCCATTGGATATGAGAAGATATAAATGCATGAAAGAATGTGTTGGGATGGGTGGAGTGTTAAGTGAACCAGATAAGAGGGAAAATGCGTTGGACAAGAATTATAAATTATTTTCGTTTTAGCCCAGAGGCAACTGTTATAAATTCTAAAGTAAGAAATGTTCGCTCTTCCACAATCGTTAACTCCTCGAATGCTAACAGGACCTCTAGTTTTCTTTCTTTTCTCCAAATGCAACTTTCGTAATCACTATTAACTAGACCGCAAGTGAAAACAAAAATAATCAAACAAATAACCAAAGACTTTCAACTTCGATGTTTCTTTATTCTTCTGTAGTTCTGACCATCGTTGTTGCTTTATGCTTTATTTTTATCTCTTAAGAGTCTTTGTACCTTAGAAAACTATTATTTTGACGTTTCCTCCAATTTTAAGAAAATTCTGTACACAAAAGATGACTTGATGTAGTGTGACTTAGCTTTGTTGTCCATATTTTGGAATAATTGTCTTGAGATATCATCCTCGGTAAGTCAGGAAGAACTCAAGAGAAAGAATGGATTCCCCCTTATCTCTAGAGCTCGTTCCCACTGCTCTGCTTTCTATTTGGAGGAAGCTATTGAGACCTTGCTGACAAATTCAAGACATTTCGCATACTGGATGCTTTCATTACCCATTTAAGGGATTTGTTGTCATATTTGTGTGTATTCTTATTCTGGGATGAAGCCAATCGAATGCACCATATGCAGTTCCTGGATAGCTCCTTCTTTAGTACAACAAAGGTATTTAGGTCAGGGTTAGGATTAGGGTTTAAACATCATCTCCATAAATTCGAATTCTCTGTACGATTGTTCAAAAGGGTTAATTAAAAGAAAGACATGTTGGAAAAAGTCCCGTTTTTGGTAAGAATTGCGTCTCTGACAAATGTTTGGAGAAGTTGCCAAGCAACACCCCATATCATGATAACGACCGGCTAACGTAACAAGTGTCGTCCTGGTTTCCGATTGGTTCCTGGAAATCGTGGTACACTCGGGTTACCAAAAATGGAACTTGTTTCCAAAAGTAAACTCAGAAAAACCATCATTTTCCAATTCAGTTTTACACTTATAGGTTATCAATAATTATTTAAGTTATTTTATTTTGTCCTTTTTTTAGTTAAGTTTTTTTAGCTATGTTAATTTTTTATCGATTGTTAAATTACAAAAGAATTCTCCATTCCAAATTTGTGCACAGACGTTTTCATCTGTCCTGGAAGCAAGACTGTCTTCTTCAAACATTTATTAACTCATTCATTGTAATTTGAACGTCAACGAGATTGCTATTATTTTGTGATAATAAGAGGCACGTTCTCCGCTGTAAAAAGTTAGGGCTTCTAACTTCTATCGTGTTCTCTTTGAGTGTTTTAGGGATAACCAGGGAGAAGACCTGAGAATGAAGTATATTTCTGAACGTTTCTTTGCATTTAATCATGCCGGGAATCTATCAACTGTGAAAGACGGTTTTCAAAGGATGACCTTTTAAAATAACTCTTCAAATGCTTAAAAATATTAGGGAGAGACACAAAAAAATAAATTAACAAAAACCCACTTGCGTTTTTGACTGGTATAGATATTCATGCACCAAAAACGTCACGTACAAGGCAAGTCAACTGAACTGTCAAGTGCAATGGAACCTCTCGACGCGGCCATCTCTCGTAAGCAACCCCCTCCTGTCGGCGACTACTTTTCCAAAATACTAAAATACTCTCAGTCAAATCATTATAGCTGGAACCTCTCGACGCGGCCATCTCTCGTAAGCAACCCCCTCCTGTCGGCGACTACTTTTCCAAAATACTAAAATACTCTCAGTCAAATCATTATAGTTGGAACCTCTCGGAGGCGGCCATCTCTCGTAAGCGACCGCGACCACTTTTGGAGCTGACAGTTTGTAATGTGTTATTGTTTAGAACCTCCAGCAAGCGACCGCTCGTCTCATGATCCCGTCTCATCGCTGTACAACCCTAATATGATTCATTTGTAACTGCAATGTACTTGTGACACACCTTGTCCGCTAAAGTTGAGCGATTGAAGTGTCAATTTGTGAATACTACAATAAGCGTCCCACGAGGAGTGGGATCTCGTGGTTGTTACACAGGGCAACCAGCATGCAACCAGGCTCACGAGCAGACCACTTAAGTAGCAAAATATAAGGATTTCTATGGAACTTGATCGCTAGTTCAGTCAGGAAACTAAAAATGACAATAAAGAGCCAATTAAGTGTACATGTATACCAAATCAAATATTATCCTTGCGTTGTTTCTTGACCGTCTCAAAGCCTTTCAACCGCATTCCAGCCAGTCGTTAACCCTTAACCTTCGATTAGCACACTCATACATCAAAATAGAATATCAAAATGTCTCTTTTCGAACAAATTATCCCATTCGTGTTTCCAGTTTTTTCTTATTACAACACTCCTTTCGATGTATCCCTTGAATAAACAATCGCTAACGGACAGAAGACGCAAAAGGTGAATTGAATGCTCCAACACAGAATTCCATTTTCAGTCAAGTCAGCAAAATCAAACATTGCACCCTACAAGATTATGATGTAACCAAACCGGAAATCGAATGTTCTCGTGCATCGACTGTGCCTGTTTCACAATCAACCCAAGTATAATTAATTTGTGCCCCTGACAAAACCTATTCTTAGAACACATCGCTGTTCGCTGTAATCTAACGCTATTTCTTTCAAATATTACCGCAACATATTGAATATTACTGAGCGTGAAATCATCGATAAACAACACAAGTTATCACTGAAACAGCAAGAAACCCCAGACACGCTAGTTATCTGATACGTCAGCGCCTAAAAATAACGAAAGTGTCTTCGACATAGCCCGATGATACAGCGAAGTTCCTCTCCTGGGAATACCGAAGATCTCGCGAACATCAGCGAATCTACCCGAGAGCTCACGAAAATAACCACAGCAATGTGGTCAACTCCACTACAATATCTCGTAGTTGTGAGACAAAAAGGATATTGCACTTCTATGTGGGTTGTTGGTCAGTCTGTGCACTGATTAATAGCAGTAAACCTCTGAAACTAGCTGACCTAAGAAATCATAATTTGATCCCCTGTGTTCTGACCTCTCTTAGGAGACGGCGTAGACTTGGCATTTTGGGTAATCGCTCATGGGATGTTCAACTCTGTGCACATTTTGGTAGAATCTGCTGTTTGTTCACTTATTATTTCACCCAATAACGGCCGGGCTTTTAACAGAACATAACACAACATAAAAAAAAAAATCACCTTTCTTTAAACATGATTGGTTTTAAAGGATAACAATTAACTAACAATAGAAATGAAATATACAGAATGAATAAAATAAGTAAAAAAATCTGACATGTTAATAGGAAATGTTCGTGCTTAACTCAAGTGTAGAATTGTTCAAAATGGAAACTGTAACAGTCTCTTACCATGTTCAAAAGGACGGCACCTCTGTAACTGATGGAGATTAATAAGATGTGAGTAACATCGTGCGACAAATGTTGTAGTTTGGCCCTCATATGTTTGAACTCCACTCCCAAGGCAAATTCGTGAATTTTACTGCGGGCATGCACACAATTCAAAATCTTTAGGCCAACTTTTCGGGTTGTGTTCAGTCCCTTTGGTTTTGGTCCTCAATTCGGTTTTGTTTTTGTAAGTTTGTTGGCCGTTTGATAGTCTTTCCTAAGTTTTAGAAGAGATTTCACCTAAACGTGGAGGAAAGGGGGGATTATTAACAATGTCTGGGGCATCAGTTGATCACAAACCCACAAGGAGGTTGCGATCATGGGCTGAAAAAGATTTACAAATAGAAAGTATATAGATAGCACCATGGCATATATTTGGGAATCCATAGTAGCCTCTAAATCGTATCTTTTTGGCTTCAGAAAGAAAACTTTAAAGATTTAGAGTGAACTAACTTTACAAGTGTCACGGTAAGCAAAAAAATCCGAGTTTCGACTCCTGCTGGGAGATCTCGGATTTTTTTGCGAGCCGCCTGTGTCATTAACTGATTAAAACATCTCTCTCATATATTCACCAGGCTTAAACTTCACCATCACATTTCTACCATTGCGAATATGCCACCTATCGACATTTCAGTCCTAGCAGTGGACTGCATCTACTGGTAGAGCATCTAGACTAGTAACTAGAAGATCATAGGTTCGACTCCTGTTGGGAGAACTCGGATTTTTTTTCCGAGCCGCCTGTGTCATCAACTGATTAAAACATCTTTCTCAACAAATAAAGTTCTTGACCGACGTAATCTTCGCAAGCGCAATTGTATGTACAGGTTTTTCTTACACACCGATAAAGCACTCACAGCTTACAAAAAAACATAGGTCGGCAATGCGTGCGGAAAAGACGAAGTGTTGGTTCGTCTCGAAAACAAAGCAAGCGAGGCGTGCGTGACTGCACTTTCGATAACATTCAAGGGTGCGTAATAGTAAAGGTTGGTTTCCACATGATCGCTACGATCGCTGAAAAAAATTAAAAATGACCGAGGGGAACCGGATAAAACAACATCTCATTCGCGCCATTTCTTAAATTCAACATGTTTGCAGTCAATCGCAGACTCACGCTCGAAGCTTGTTGTTTTCTTGTTGAGACTATACAAGAACCAGGTAGCACTGTTTTCCTTTTTCTAAAATAATTTACCTTACGCTGTTCTTGTATTTTTAAACTTCTTGTCGGCTTCTTCGGCAAATATGCCAAACTTTTCGCCAATTGCTGTCCAGCAATTGACCCTCATGTATTCATTCTTGTACATATTTTGAAAACTTGTTGTGTAAGCAGTCGTACAATTTTACTTCTTCCATAAAGCCTGCCACGCTGTTTGCCGCCATCTTTGAATGCATATGGGACGCAGTGTATTCTGGTATACTTACCATCGCAACGATCAATGAATGGTGGTCTCCATATGATCGCAACGATCGCTGAGAGAGAACTGAAGTCTATCTCAGCGTTCCTTGTCGCAACTATCGCTGCTATCGCTGAAACGTTTTTTCAGCGATCGTATCGATTGTAGCGATCATACGGAAACCAGCATGACACAACGTGCGTAACTGCACGTCCCATGAATTAACTTTCTGTCCACCTTTAAAGAATTAATTTAGCTAAATTTGAGAATGAAGTTAATTGCTGGTATTTTTACTTTTCAACACGTTTGTTTTTTTTATTTTTTTTATTTTTATTTTAATGAATGCTATTACATACACTTACACTAACTGTTACATACTCTATCTTACTTACAGTTCCACACATCTACTTTACTTACGATAAGTACTATATTTACACACTCATTTACATATACTTACACTAACGCTACTATTACATGGAAAAAATTAAATACTTCCTTACACTTAGTTACAGGGAAAAAAAATTAATAATAATAGAGATAATCACATATTTACTAATTAAACATTATGTTTCATTCTTACGGCATACATTATTTTTATTTAATTAATTTAGTTGTGGGAAGTGTTAACGAAAGAAGATGTTTAATTTGTTTCTTTGTTTTCTTTTTTTTTTTTCATATTGTTTGTTTTAAGAGCGGTAAGAGCAAACTAGATGGCTGCTAATATAAGAAAAAATAGATAGTAGAGATTTCGCTGTTCTCTCCACATCCAGGCGCAAAGGGAGACGACTAAAATAGAAAATAAAAAATCGTCCAAAATAAAGAGAAGCTAGTGTTCTTGTTCAGCGGGGAAAGCTCCCCATTTTTTGTTAAATTTTGCTAAAAGTCCATGTTTAAGTGAAAAGCGTCTTTCTACTTCCAAGCAGGTGAAAAAGTTCTTGACAAAAAGTTCACGTGAGGGGAAGTGGTGCATTGATTTTGCTTATTAAAAGGGCGTGGTGGAAGAGGAGATCGGAAGCGTCTTCCACAAATCCCAAACATGACTGGAGGGTGAAACTTTTTGTCGAAAAACAGGAGAAGGTACCCAGCCAGTCTTTAACTTCGTTCCAGAAAATTTTGACTTGAGGACATTCCCAAAAGAGATGTAAGAGGCTTTCCGTTGAACTTTCGCAGAAGGAACACAGTTCGCTTGATATCAGCCCAATTTTGAAAAGATATCTGTTTGTGGAAATTCGTCGATGGAGTAGTTTAAACTGGAAAATTTGCAGTTTGGATTCGCGAGTGCATAGAAAAGGCAGACTGTACGACTTACTCCAATCAATCATTTCAGCACCATGTGCTTCGAAATCAGATTTCCATTTACTTTGATTTCTTTGCCGCAGGGATGCATGTCGTTCAATGAGTATAGTGTAGGCTAATTTGCAAAAATCCTTTGACCCCAGTAGTGATTCAGTATTTAACATTTGAGCACAGTCAGAGTTGTGCTTCACGCCCAAAACTGCTGTCACAACGCTGCGGTATTGAAGAAAGTTGGCTTTCAGAGAATATTTCTCTCTGAAAGCCTCGAAAGTCAACACCTTTGTCGAAGTCTCGTCAAGGAGATTGCTTACTTTCTTAATTCCTGCCAAATACCAGCTTTTATAAAAAAAAAAGCGGCTTACCCTCTATACTTGCAAGAGAATTGTACCATATTGGCATGTGAGAGAGAGATGGTGGGCTGCGGTTGAAATTGACACGGCACCAAACCTCAAAAAGTTCCTTAGTAAAGGGATCCTCAATTTCTAGAGAGGCAACATCCTTTGGATCAAGATTACCGGAGAAAAGTGCTGTTGTAACGCGGTTTCCTAAGAAAAAATCAAGAAACAATTTCCATTTTCCTTTGTTGTTAGGGTCTAGATATCTTTGAACCCACTTTGCCTTTAAGGCGTCATTAAAACTTTTAATGTCTAGCATTTTCAGTCCCCCTTTGGAATAATCATTAATTATTAGTGTTCTTCTGATTTTGTCTCCTTTACCATCCCATAAAAATTGATATAACAAACTGTTTATTTCCTTAAGATATTCACTTGGCGTGGGAAGTGGAGATAAAATGTAAACTAATTGCGAAGCAAGCAGACTTCTGATAACTGTTATTTTCCCGAGGAGTGTAAGCCTTCTGAATTGCCAATTTCTATTATTTTATTTATTTTTTCTTTCTTCTCTTGGAGGTTTATAAAGTTTCTGACTCTTCCTTGATTGTGGAAAACCAGACGCCTAGAGCGAAGACTTTGTGGAAAGACCGCAGTATATATTTATTTGTTTCTATTGTTCGTGTTTGAAGGCGAAATGAGCCAATCCAAAGTGCTTCAGTTTTTTCGTAATTAACATTTAGTCCTGAGAGCTCTGCAAATGAGTCCAACAATTTTAAGGAGGTATTCACGGAATTGTCTGAACCGTCTAAAATAAGGGTGGTGTCATCTGCGTATTGACTTAATTTACATTCTGAGTCTCATATACAAATACCCTTGATCCCGTCATTGCTCCTAATTGCATTAGCTAGTATCTCTAGATCTACACATAGAATAAAGAGGTATGGCGCTAGTGGGCAGCCTTGTCGAACTCCTTTACCGAGTTGAAAGAAGTCGGAGGACCAGCCGTTGTTTTGTGTGCAGCTTGTAATGCCGCTGTAGAAAAGTTTGATCCAACTTTTAATAGAGGCTCCGAAGTTGTAGAAGGAGAGTGTTTTCTCAATGAAAGTCCATTCCAGAATATCGAAGGCTGTTTCGAAATCAACAAAAAGTAACAAGCTTGGGATGTTTTGTTTCTCGGCGTAGTCGACAACGCTGTTACTCAGCCTGATATTTTCTCCAATAAATCTACCCTTGAGGAAACCTGTTTGGTCGTTGTTGATTAGATGCGGTAGAACCTTTTTCAACCTTGTCGCAATTGATTTGGCAGCAATTTTGTAATCACAATTTAGCAGGGTAATTGGTCTCCAGTTTTTCAAATATTGTTGAGGTTTGTTTTTCTTTGGTAACAGAGTTATTGATCCTCTTCCCTGCGAGATTGAAAGATAACCTTTGGAAATGCGAATTATCTCCGGTACGATGTATAGGAGATAATGAATTTCTACGCGTTAATATCATGGGGATGTAGAGGCTGATAAAGCCTTTTTATTTCAGCTAATTAGCCATTGTAATTTGTGGGTATATATATTTGTTAATGTATTCTGTTCGTCACTCTCGCTCCAGTACGTGCCGTACCAGGCAGTTAACTTTTATTTCATCGAAAATGACAACCCCTCAAGATGGCGCTGGAGTTTCTAATTCGCAAGTACCAGATTTACAGTCTGCAGTTTCAAAGGCGGTAGCTGATTCTATGTCGACACTTTCAGCGCAGTTTTCTTCGTTGATTGACGTCCGTTTTGAGAATTTTAAGACGCAGTTTTCTCAAGAAAACTCCACTTCGGTAGAGGCAGCGGTTAAGGGCGCAAAGCGCGACCGTTATGTTTTTCAAAGCAAGGGAAACGAGCAGCAATTCGAGCACGCTGAGTCCGTCCTGGAAAAATTGGAGACCGCGAAAGATGCTGTTAACAGCAACGCCATCGCCGAGGCGAAGAGTGCCATCGAAGAAGGTATAGCCCTTGTTACTAAACGGATGAAAGTTATCAAGATCGCAGATAAGAGCGAGTACAGTTGGGCGACAGTTCAAGAGTACCTTACGGACGAGCTAGCGTCTAACTCGGATGACGAGAAAACGCTTTTCTGCCCTGAGAAGAGAGCTGAGGGGAAGGTCAAGGAGTCAAAGAAAAAGCGTGTTCAGAGATCTGATCGAAGATTTCAGCCATATCCGTCTTCTGATCGTCGTGATTCCACAGATTGGAGGGTTCGCTTTGGCCGTGGCGGTGTCAGTTTTGCGCGTGGTCGGCCAGTTTCCCGCCAGATTGGTCCATGTTTTAAGATAAGTGTTTACATCCCTTTGGTAACAGAGTTATTGATCCTCTTCCCTGCGAGATTGAAAGATAACCTTTGGAAATGCGAATTATCTCCGGTACGATGTATAGAAGATAATGAATTTCTACGCGTTAATATCATGGGGATGTAGAGGCTGATAAAGGCCTTTTATCTCAGCTAATTAGCTATTGTAATTTGTGGGTATATATATTTGTTAATGTATTGTGTTCGTCACTCTCGCTCCAGTACGTGCTGTACCAGGCAGTTAACTTTTATTTTATTTATTTATTTTCATTATATATGTTTCATGGTTCTCCTTTCCTTTTATTTTTACTTTAGTGTTTGGAATACGGTCACCTTGCCTCTGCGTGTTCTAGCAGCTGTACCAGCAAGAACAGTGAGCGCCGGCAGTGACTAGATGTGGAGTCTGATGATGATTCCGACTCTGATGATGATGTTTCGGAAATTGACTGTCATTATAGCAAATCAGGTTTTTCAACTAGCGAGCCGGAAGTGAAAGGCCGTTTAGCGCAATCAGTCGAGTTTTGGGAGAACACCCTGGAGGCCCCTCCTTTTATTATCGACGTCATTAAACATGGGTATTCCTTGCCTTTTCGGGAATTTCCGCCTTCTTTTTTCCTGTCCAACAATCGTTCTGCTTTAAGGAACCCACAGTTTGTTCGGGACGCAATACTTGAGTTATTGAGGAGGGGACTTGTAGAAGAGCACAGTTCACCTCCTCACTGTGTGAATCCTCTCACTGTCGCAGAGGGCAAGAAGCTACATCTACTAATTGACTTACGGGAGGTCAACAAGTACTTGATGAAACCCAAATTCCATTACGAAAATCTGCCATCTTTAAGTGAAATGTTTGAGCAAGGGTTTTGGGTTTTCACTTGGGATTTGAAGTCGGGTTATCACCCTGTAGATATTTTTCGTCCTCATCAACAGTTCTTGGGTTTCGCGTGGGATTTTGACGGAGTAGTTAGATATTTTACGTTTAATGTTCTTCCGTTTGGTTCGAGCACCGCCTGTTTTTGCTTCACCAAGCTCTTGCGCCCTTTAGTCAGACGGTGGCGTCGTATGTCTCACAACTGTTTCGTGTATTTGAAAGATGGAATTTCAGGTCATCGTGACAAAGTTTCTGCGCAGGCCGCTAGTCTTGTTCAGCGTTCTGATTTATCATCATCGGGTCTCGTTCAAAACGAAAGCAAGTCACCCTGGGAGCCTGTTCAGGTTGGCGAATGGTTGGGTTTTTTGATTAACACCATCCAGCACATTTTTCAGGTTCCAGAAGCCAAGCTAGCGAAGCTTAATTGCTTATTGGAGTCATTGATTTTAGACGGCTTCTCCACCCCTAGGGAGTTGGCTCGAGTGGCCGGTTTCGTTACTTCTCTATCCTTAGCAGTTGGCCTTATTGCTCGTCTTTTTATGAGACAGATGCATTTTTCCATTCAGTCCAGGTCTTCATGGGATGCGTCGTTTGTTTTTTCCGAGGCCTTATTGCAAGAATTGAAATTTTGGCTCGAGCATATTGACGCCTTTAACGGGTACTCTATCAGGGGCGTGTTTGGTGCTATAAATTCCGTTATTTACACTGACGCTAGCGATTTTGCGTTTGGTGGCTATTTAGCTACCTTGGACGGAGATCCCGTTCGCGGCATGTTTGAGCCTGCTGACATTAACACTAGTTCCACTTACCGCGAGTTAAAAGCCGTTTTTTACGTTCTGCAATCCTACGCCGCCAAATTAGAAGGTCAGAAGGTTAAGGTTTTTGTGGACAATATGGGTGTCTCTCGTATCCTGAAGGTTAGCAGTTCCAAGCCTCATCTGCAGAAGGTTGCTGTCGATATTCGATATATTTAGATTATGTTTTGCTTTGGGTATTTCGTTAGATTCGCACTGGTTACCCGCGAGGAGAACGTTCGTGCCGATTTACTGAGCAGGTTTATCGACAGGGATGACTGGAGCTTGAATCCCACTGTTTTTCGATTTTTGGATGCTAGATTGGGTCCTCATTCCGTGGATCGTTTTTCATCTCACTTCAATTCGCACGTTGCTAGATTTAATTCGAAGTATTTTTTGCCGGGTTGCTCCGCGGTTGATGCTTTGACCCAGGATTGGGGTTCAGATAATGATTGGTTATGTCCGCCAGTGTATCTTATCATCGCTTCAGTTAAGCATTTGTGCTGTCACAAGGGGGTTGGCACCCTCGTAATTCCAGAATGGCCATCCGCAGCTTTTTGGCCTTTCCTGCACAGTTCTCCCTCTCAATTTGCGTCCTTTGTTAAGGCGTTTGTAGTTCTCCCCAGATTGCAGGATTTACTCATTGAAGGTCCGGCGCAGAGGGCGACTTATCGTAGAAGACCTTCCCTGCTCATGGGCCGTCCTTCGTTTAATATGTTGGCGTTACGTATTGATTTTCGTTGACCTACGCCAGTCAGGCTTTTATGGTTAGTCTGTCGTTTAGATTGAGCTATCTAGTTTAAGCTCGTCGTTTGTTTTGTTCGTATATACCTCCCATTTAGGTCGAGTTGGGAGTTTGGGGAGGTTTGTGTTCCTCCCATTTCGGTGAGGTTTTGAGATTTGAATGTTGCTAAACGTTACATCTTCCAGTTCGGTCGAGGTACCGAGTAATGTGAGTTTTAGATTCCTCTCATTTAGGTTGAGGTATTGAGATTGGCTGGATTGTTGTTTTCCTTTTTTTTTTCAAGCTAGATGTTACATCTCCCAGTTTGGTCGAGGTGCTAGGTTATGCGAGTTTTGTCATTCCTCCCATTTAGGTTGAGGGATTGAGCCGGAATTTTATGGTCCTTTTAGGGCTGACATTACATCTCCCAGTTTGGTGAGGTTCCGAGCTAGCGTAGTTACGTTTCTTCGTATGTTGTTATCGTCCTCCTCCTCCCCCACCCTGCTAAAACTAGGTCGATTTTGTAATGTTTTTTGTGGTTGCTGATTTTTTCCTTTGTTTGTACATATGTTTCAATTTTTCAGACATCAGTGACCTTGGCATCTGGAGTGAGACTCGCCATTTGATCGACCATGGTTTCTCTGCTTGTGTGCCACAGCTTTTTGACCTGGTTCTATCTTCAAACGCTCCTAGTACGACCAATAAGTACTCTTACGGTTGGAGTCGTTGGCACCGCTGGGCGCAGTCGAAGAAGGGAGTGCCTCTACTACCAGCCCAACCTTTACACGTCGCTTTATACCTGTTGGAGTTGACGGAGATTGTCGAACAGAAGAATACTGGTCATTCTACCATTGATTCCGAGTTGTTGAATGTTAGAGTTAAGGATGTATCTGTAGACGACATTGGCATGTCTGTTTTCATTTCCCAGAGAAAAAATGATCAGTTTCGCGAAGGTCACACATCTGTAATTGCTAGGTCTAATAAGATTTCATGCCCAGTAGCGATCACAGAAGGATTCTTTCCTTGTTGCCAGACGCTAAGCATTCTTGTTGCACAGTTTTGTGAAGAAAAAATGATCAGTTTCGCGAAGGTCACACATCTGTAATTGCTAGGTCTAATAAGATTTCATGCCCAGTAGCGATCACAGAAGGATTCTTTCCTTGTTGCCAGACGCTAAGCATTCTTGTTGCACAGTTTTGTGAAGAATAGTCAGTACTAAGAAAGGTTCATATTTCGACAAGTCGCTAGGCTTCAGCTACACTACTATTCGCGATGAATTCAGGACGTACTTATCACCGTTTGTAGAGAATGTCGATGATTATTGCCTACATAGTCTGAAATCAGGTGGTGCTTCTGATGATGGTTATAAGCCTATTGATCCGGAGTTGAAGGATAGGCATGCGGGATGGAAAAATCCTCGCTCTAAGAGGCGTTATATTAAGCGTTCACAAGCGGAAATGCTTTCAGTCACCCAGAGCATGGGTATTTAGTATTGTCTTTCTTCGTCCAGTGGAGGGACTGAGTTTGTGTCTCGATCTCCACCCAGGTTTCCCGGCTTTTTTCCATTTCGTGGGGTTTTTTTTACGGTTTTTTCCTGGCCTCCCTGACACAACTCTTTTGCTGGTGAATTGCTGCTTTATTTGTGTTATCAGTAAAGTTTGCCTGGTACTTGGAGCAGGCTTTATCCTCCAAGTGAATATTGTTTTTCTGCTTATTTATTTAGCGTAGAAACGATAGGTTTAAGGCATCTATTTAAAAAGTTGACACGTCTTCCCAAAAGACTTTATAAAATTCTGCGGGTAGGCCATCAGTCCCAGGAGATTTACCAGAATCCATTGTTTTTAGGCTTTCTAAGCACTCTTCTGCGGATAGCATACCTTCGCAGGACAGTTTTTGATTGTAAGTTAGCTTTATCTCATTGTGCTCTGGGAAAAAAAGTATCTTCTATGGTGTTGCAGACATTTTGATCTATTCTTGAAGAATAGAGGGACTCATAAAATTTTTTGGCTTCGTCAAGTATTTCTGTGTCTTTAGATATTCTTACGTTGCCTTCGGTTTTAAGATTTCTTATAGTTTTACAGTTGAAGTGTCGCTTTTCCAAACTATGAAAGTATTTGGTATTTCTTTCACCCTCATTATACCATTTTACTTTGGATCTCAAAATGGCCCCTTCAGTTTGGTAGCGGATTACATCTTCCATATATTGTCTCCTTATTCTTAATTTTGCGTGAAGGGATTTTTTATCTGCCTCTGTCAGAACCAAAATTTTTCGGATCAACGGGTTACCAAATTTTCTTACCCATGGTGCTCCGCGAGCTCCGCTATTACAGATTTTATATATTTTAAAATTGCGAAGGTTACCTACCCCTCCCCCCCAAAAATAATTTTTTTAAGTCTCCTTTCCACTGTACAGTAACTTAGAACCACCATAATTCTCGTGATATCCATTTTTTGCCAACAGACGAGCTATGTTTGCTAGAGAGTATAACACAAAAATAAACCAGCCAAGTGTTGGGATAAAACTTGGCCATGTCATGGCGCTTTTATTTATTTAAAAATCTTAATGAAGTTAACAAAATGAATGAATAACCAATCCATTAATTATTAAGCTCTTGCAAAGGTGAGGGTACTAGACGCCCACATCTATACATTGATAAAATGCATCTCAAAAAGGTAGAGAGAGGGGAGGAGGTGGGCTGAACTCGCAGAGCGTGTCAGGTCTGGAGGCTGAGGACGACCATGAAGTGATTGCTAATTTTTATACCTGGAATTTGGAGTCGAGGCTATGTACTTTTTTTTATACATAACGCGTGATTATTGCACAATGTAATAGCTGTTATGCTTTAGATAACACAATAGTCTTCTGACTATTGCTCAACCATTTTATCTATTAAAAAGGAGGCCTCTACAGAAAATTATAGTACAACGCTAAATTTTGGCTTGCTCCCATTGGTCGAGATCGATCACGTGACGCGATAGTGTCTCTCCTAAGCGGGCGCCTATCAGGCACAGTGCCCGTTTTTGGAATTTTCGCTCCAAATTTAGCGTTGTACAATAAAAACAATAAAGTCCTTCTGTCTCAGGCCCTATGTGTGATAGGTTCTCTCGGAAATTTGATGTTCAAACTTCACATAAGCCCTCGAACTACGTTCCCTCGGGCAACCTATCATACGATAGTACCTTCTAGAGAAGAACTCTATTGTCTAAATAGACTACCCGTAACGCCCTGCTTAGACCCTTCAGCTCACTCCACCCCTATTCCCTTGAACACATCTGTTCTATAACATATTCTAGTTAGTACATATTCTAGTTATTAACTAAATCTATGGCGGGAAGGAGACATACAAATTTTTATTCGCAAGCAAATAAATTTCCTTTCTTACTGGAAAATGGTGCAAGGCTCGCTATTGGTTGATTTAAAGGACACCTGTTTGCCGTAGTCGTCCCTTGTCGCCATTATGAATACCGAGAGAAGCCCCAGCCTCGTTCCCAGGGTCTTAGGGTTGGCCAACCCAAGATGGCGTTGATTGCTGGATTGCCCAACCCAGAGACAATGGAAGGAGGTTGTAATGCAAAGTCGCTAATAATCAAAACATTTATCTTCCATTTTTATTCAGTATACAGCATGAAAATACTAGCTAAAAATTGGAAAAAATACTCAGCAGCTCCTCATACAAGTCAATATTAGTAAGCATTTTACTCTTTCACTTTGTTTTGCTTGTTATCAAATGACAAGTTATACGAAAGCAAACACTAGTAAAGAGAAAATTGGCGTTAAAGGGCAAACTACAGGCTTAGGCACAAAATGATTTTGGTATTGTTTTTAATTTAACTTCTGTTAAACTGTCCTTAATATTACTACAAACTGCAACCTAACATCTATTCAAAATGATGACTACAATGAGATAATAACGAGATCCACATAATTAAGAAATACACGAACGCCACTGAAGGTCGTCCCTAGTGGTTTGTTTTACAACCCACTGGAGAAGGGACCGTAATTCCTTCGTGGTCACCACGTGCTCTAGATATTGCAGGTGTCATGGTAAAGACCCTTTTACTTCTTCCTCAGTTATCAGTGACTTTACGCAACTACGACGGCAACGCCAAGAAAAACGTCTTCAAATAAAAACCAAGTTATTTTAAACTACTTCGGTTTTTCCCAAATTGTACAATTCGCCTAACGTATCCGAATTTCCAAAAGACGAATTCGTATGGACTGCGTGGAAGTTGAGATAGACAAAAGTAAATTCACCAACGTGTTCACGTTCAGATTCTTGAATTTGATTATTTCACGTTGTTTTGCAAACGACAGCAAAGAAATGTACCAAAATGTACACCGCAAGCGCGCAGCCAGTATTTTGCTAATTAAACCATAATTTGATTAGCGATGTTCTCGATACCGTCGCCGTTGTGATCAGGTAAGGTAACTATTTTAAGACCTTGGAGGTTGGTCGGGCTGGAAGAACTCCGACCTTTCCACTCCAAAAATTGGCTCCCTGCTAAGCCAACCGAGGGAGGTCGACAGTACCCCCCCCCCCCCAATAAAAAAATCAAAGAAATAAATAAAGTGAAACGGCACCTTAGTTGATGCGCCAAAAAAACCTTCCATAACACCGTAAGCCCTTCTGCCAAAACGGTGCACATTATGAGTAATCAGGGCACGTGGGTAAGATTTGTCGCATAATTTTAGACCATCGCGTGGAAAAAAAGTCAATTCATTTTACAGACGTCCTGAAATCTCTTCACAATCATTTCTATGACTTACTTCAAATTTACAGGGTGAAAGAGTTTCTGATATAGGCACAAATTTTTAAGCTGGAATTTCCATACAACCATTACGTCTTTGTCGCAGTGACTAAATTACCCACGATGCACCGTTTTGCCAAAAGGGGAAAAAACGAACAGGCTCAATACAGCACGTAAATGAACATGAGCACCTTCCATTTTCGTGGTATGAACGAAGCTTTGTACCCAAGATTTAAGGTGGCTCCGCTGTACTTACGGGAGCACTTGTCCATGACAAATTTTTCGCCTTTAAAGCGATGGCTAACAAACCTTGGCGAGGCTTGCAGCTATCACTTAGCAATAACACGATAGAATACGATTTCAGTGAGGAAAATTGTTAGTGCTACTCGAGCTGACATGAACCCACTTTTTTAACAAAATCGCACCCAGTGAAAGTTTTTGCTGTTATATTTATAATCAAATTCTGGAATCAGCTTATATTGATGTTATACATACCCCAACGAAGTTTCAGAAAAATCGGTGGAGCAGAAATACGGAGGTACTGAGGCCATCTAATTCAATGAGTATTTCCTAGCTCTGCAAACATCATAAAATGCTCGAAAACCTGCTCAAATCTTTAAAGTAGCGTTTTCCAATATTTTTCGAAAATAATCGAGCAGTTTTGTGCCAGAATCTTTCTACATCAGTTTCAAGGTACTGAAACAAATTTGTATCGATTTTTGCCGTTGTTCAGGACTTAAAATTGACGTAACGTTTTATGTTTACGGTATAGAATGCAGTCAGATAAACCGGTTCTGACTCAAAAAGAGAAAATAAAGCGATTATTAATTAATAATAGAATGCACGAGTAGTCTCGCTTTCAAACTTTTTTGCCCACAGTATGTTGGACACATAAAACATAGGATAGAATGCATCAGCAGTGATTCAGAAGTGCACGAAGACTACACATCTATCTAATTTTTGTGGTAGAAAAACATTTGGGAATTAAACCGCACACTTTATAATCTGTAGCTGACAATCGTGGTCAAACAGAGTATTGAGCTGTTTTCTCTAACCCACTACTTGAGCTGAAGAAGAAGAGATTAGCTGACATTATCCCCACGTACAACGTGCTCGTAGAAACGAAGTATGGAATGCTTGAACCTTTGCTCTCTCTCGCCCACACTAATACCAGCGCGGAGCATGCACCAGAACCCAAGAACACTTGAGAGATTCTAACCACTCCCTCTGCTCCACTCTGTCCACGACTGCTATGACACCGGCTAAGGATTACCAGTTTGGCTCCAGTATAAATTTTATTATTAAATGGAACTTTGTATCAAAGGCAAACAGAAACATTGAAGATTTAAGGTTCAACGAGTGAGTCAGCAACAGATACAATGATGAATTTATATCATCGTTGTTACCATTAAATGTTCGGAAAGCTCCACACGTCTTACTGGGATCCACATGATAAGTCGCTAGCTTTCATAGGAAGAGCAAAGGGCTACAAGTTTAGTTCGCAGTCAAGCTTGTTAAATGGCAATTACCGTTAAGAGAAGTATTCTTCTTGTGGGAACCCAACAGTGGTGCATGGAAGGGAAGGACAACTTCTCGTCTTTCGGCAAAACCAAGAGTAGCGAAATTAATCAGTCTTGCAAAATTAATGCTTTCAAGTACCGCCTGCCTAGTGGCTTGTTCCAAGCAGTTCTCCAGTCATCTCTGCTTCTTCTCCTGCACTTTTCCCTTCAAGACGTCCCTTGTAAAACACCTGACCAACATCAGGATTACCCACTATCAGCGCACCTGTCTGACTGTGATAATCTGCTGGACTGTCCTGAATGAGCTTGAAAGTCGTCAAAGAAGGAACGATGCGGCTCCTGATATCTCTGATAAATATTTCTCACCTTCATCTTTTGACACTGCAAATGGGACTAGTTTCGGGTTCCTCAAGTAAGTCTGCCACAGGACTGATCATTTTGCAACTTTCGGTTCGGGTTGTCGTTCTTTCTCTGTCGTAGAAGAATCGGTTTGCTTCCTTTGATCATGATAGGAAATGTAGAGACAATTTCAACTCCCAACCACGTCATTGTGTGTGGACTGACTGATATTTGTTTTTCCACAGAGTACTGAGAAAATAAGTCTACAAGGGCTCTGGCCTTTCCAAGGCCTACTACGACACAGAAATCACCATTACATGTAGAACTCCCAGAACAAAACAAGGCATTTAGAAACTATTATGCTCGTTTAAAACGACATCTCATATTGGTCGTTGTCTCTTGAAGAGCTATGCAATCGCATTTGTGAACACTAAAAAGGAGATGCGATTATTTTCCTTCCAGCATGATGAGTGATAGGTTTTTAACTCTTTTGACTGAAGTTTGATGTCTCCACTGTACTCGTAACAGGCGCTTTGGTTTCCGTAAGTCACTGTTCTCCTTTTCTGACTCACTGCAAATGCTTTTTCGCCATCCACCTAGGTGTCCATGATTCTACGAGTTTTGTGTGACAATAAGCCTCTCCCTTGTCGCCACCCATTTCTTTTCCGATCACAAGAGCTTTCTAGAGATATTCTTCAGCCTTGACATATTTGCCAACAGAACGAAACAGAGCCTTAAGGTAATCTGTTGCTTCTCCTTTCCTGTGTCCAGCCTCTTTTTCTTGATCGCAAATGCTTTTTCGTGGCATTCTTTAGCTTTACAATGCTGACCTTGAGAATGAAGCATAATTCCTAGCTTTTGATCATCTGCTGCTTTTTTTTTCTGTCGCCAATTTGTTTTGCGATTGGTAGTGCTTTCTTAGGGTAATCTCCAGCCTTCACCTATTTGCATCAAGAATAAAAGAAAGCTTCGAGGTTTTGGAGACATAAGGGCTTCTAATTCCTTGTTCCGGATTTCTTTGTGGTCGTAGGTGATTTCTAGAGATCTTCAGCCTTCACGTATTTACCGAAAGAATGAAACAATCTTCCGAAGGTTTGGTAACATGAGTCGTCTAATTCCTTGTTTCCGATTTCTTCTGTGATCGTAAGTGATTTCTGGAGATATTCTTCGGCCTTGACATATTCACCAAGAGATTGCAACACAGTTCCTAGGTTTCCGTAAGATGCTTCTCCTTTCTTGTTCTCGATTTCTTTTCTGATTACAAGTGCTTTCTGAAGATATTCTTCAGCCTTGACATATTCACCAAGAGATTGAAACACAGTTCCCAGGTTTCTGTAAGATGATGCTTCTCCTTTCTTGTTCTCGATTTCTTTTCTGATCACAAGTGCTTTCTGATAATATTCTTCAGCCTTGACATATTCACTAAGACATTGAAACACAGTTCCTAGGTTTCCGTAAGATGATGCTTCTCCTTCTTTGTCCCCAACTTCTTTTGTTATCACAAGTGTTTTCTGATGATACTCTTCATCCTTGACGTATCCACTAAGAGATTGAAACAGTTCCTAGGTTTCCGTAATCCGTTGCTTCTCCGTTTTTGCCCCCAATTTCTTTTCTGATCACAAGTGCTTTCTGATAATATTCTTCAGCCTTGACATGAGGTGATGCTTCTCCTTTCTTGTCCCCAATTTCTTTTGTGATCACAAGTGCTTTCTGACTGTACTCTAAAGCCTTGCCATATTCACCCATAGAATAAAAGACAGCTCCTATTCACCGCGATGTGAAAGCAAAGTCCCTAGGCTTCCGCAAGCTGTTGTTTCTCTTCTTTTGTTGATCGTAAGTGCTTTCTCTTGATATTCTTCAGCTTCGGCATATTTACCAAGTGACTGATACGCATTACCGAGGCTTCCGTAAGCTGTGGCCTGTTCTTTGCTGTTACCAAGTTCTTTTCGAATCACAAGTACTCTCTGCTGATATTTTCGTCAGCCTTGACATATTTACCGAGTGCGTAAAACAAAGATCCTAGGCTTCCGCAACATATTGCTTCTCCCTTTGTTTTCTATCACCGATTTTCTTTTTCATCGCTCATGCCTTCTGGATATATTCTACAACTTTGCCATACCTTTGATATATCGACCGAGTGATCGAAACACAGTTCCTAGGTTCCGTAATCTGCTGCTTCGTCTGTTGCCAATTTCTTTTTTAATCGCGAGTGACATTCATGATATTCCTCAACTTTAGAACGTCCTCCTCCAAGGTGTTGAAATAAAGTCCCCAGGTTTCCACAATCTGCTACTTCTCCGTGTCTTCCGTTGCCGGCAATTAGATTTACCTGATCACCAGTGCTTTCAGATGTTGTTGTTCACCCTTACTCAAGCGATCAATTGGATAATGCTCCTCATTTAGTCGCTAAGTTTTGTTTTTTATCACAAATAGTTTTTGTAGATATTCTTCTCGGACTCCTCCTGGTCTTTTGCTTTTTGGTCGTTGTCGATTGGAAGAGGTTTCTAAGTAAATCCCATTACATCTGTTAAATTGTTTAAGTGCAGTCAATGAGTGCACTCCACGTTATGTATTAGTCAAATCAAAAAATGATCATCCCACCCCAGGCAAACCCACGGGCATTTGAGTTTTCGCAAAAATTTAGCTCCTAAGCCCATGCACTGTGGGGGCAGACTACAATGTCAATGTCTATCCTGCATGGCCTGGTATTCAAGAACCAAGCGGCAAAACTGAGAAGACAGCTGAGGCTGTAAGGAAGTGTAAGGAGACTGGAGAGAAAACCTGTCATCAAAAATCTCACTTTTGCCCCTGTATTTCTATTTATACATTTTTTTTTTATTTACGGAAAATGAAATAAACTGATAATTCACATGAATCGAATTGTACATAGGATCCAAAAAAGAAGAAAAGAAAAACTCATTAATATTTTTCATATTATAAGCTCATCTAAAAGTGTGCTTCAATGCTAGCAACGATCATTTTCATTACTTGAGTACCAGAACGACCAGGCAACACCCCATTACAACGAACACGTATTCTTGGCCCGAAGGATAGGTTAATATGCAGGTATTTTCTTATCTGAAAAAAACATTAATCTGATTGCCCCACTAATATGACCATCAACGGGTTCCACTGTACCAAGGTTCACACAGAAACCGGGAAAATTCCATGACCTTAAAGTTAACAAGAGGATTGGCGAAAACAATGAGTGAAATGCCTCCATTGGTTGAACGTTTTGATGCTTAACATAACGTTTCCTAATGTCTTTACTTTTCAACCATCAGCTAAAAGCAGTTTTGAGGAAAAACCTGAAATTCCACGACTTTTCCATGACGCAAACAAATATTTCTAATTTCAATGATCGTGACTTTTTCAGGCCTGGAATGCAAATTTCAAATTTCATAATTTTTCATGACCGTGTGAACCCTGTGTACGCATTCTCTAGCAAGAGCTGTGATTTCTAGACGAGCGTTGTTAGAAGCTACATCAATATTTAGGTGCCGCTTTCTACAAACAATTACCCAGAGGTGGCTTAGGTCGAAACATCTATTTTGTTTACATTTTATGTATAGACAGCCCCAGTGAGAATCTGCAAAGGCTATAGTTAGTGTCTCTAAATACGGCTTTCTTTGAGAAGAAACACAAGAGAATGATTTTGTTCAGCTGAGCTCAAAATCTACTTTCAGTGACTCGTAAGTTAAAAAAAATTTGATCGGATCGAGTACTAAACCACAACTAGTTAAGAATCCTTCAGTAACATTCATGTTTTTTGGTCTCTTGTTCAGTCAATTGGGAAAATTTTTTTAAAATTCAGATTTGTCATGTTCGAAACAGTTTTAGAGAATACGTTAAAAAACGTTCCTCGCCAAATTTTAGGGGAGACAAACATTGCAAATTTTATATATGGACTACAACTTAAAATTTCGTCCAATACATGTCTCAGGCTTGCATAATTACCTCTTCATTAAGAGAAAGTTAAAGCATGGTTGATATTAAGAACCTCAGAAAAGCCCATGATCGGAAAATTGTGCTACACTTACTTTAACAGTTGCACTGCATCATCTGACTATCTCTTCACTGAACTATTCATGGTGAGTGTAAGGAGCATTTGAAGGAATTGCCCTGCTAGTCAAGTTGTAATCGACACCTGACAGCGACCTCACGCATTCTACCGGCAGCCAGAGGCGGATAGCTTCAGACCAATCAGTTAATCACGCAGTTCGTGGAACTGGCAGTCTTTACCGCATCGCACGCAAAGCTCTTCTTCATCTCAGTAACTGAATCCTCTGATGTATCCAGCTACAGTATATCCAAAGTAACACACAAGAGAGTATGGGTCTCAAGGATTCCCATCATCATTCTAGGTTGCTATAAATGTCGTTCTGTGTCACGTGATCTGAACTGCATAAATCGTCTTTAAGTTGGCGATTGCCTCTGAAGCACTGCTAATCTGGCAGCCCAGATTTCCAGCGAGATAAATCAATGGTACTAACTGAGCCGTTCTGTCGTGAAGATATTCCTGAAGCTAATTTACTACTTCGAAGTCTTGAATTCTTCTTGTGAAAACAAAAAGTTTACAGTGAGTGTGTTGTTTGTTTACCTCCTAGACAGACTTTGTTTGGTCCAACTTGTTTTTCAGATCACCCACAGGTTTTTTCAGGTCTTTGACTTCCCCAGCTGAAAAACCTGACTTTTTGTTTTCGATTTGCTTGATGGAAAGACTCAAAAATGTAAAATAAAGTTTTAGACTCTCCTGTTGCATAATTTTGGACATTGGTCAGATACTCTGTCGTGAATGACACAAGCCACGTTATTTCGAACTTGACCGAGGACCATTTTACATGTTCGTTGTTTTAAAAGTCCAGATTTTCGTCAAAAGAGATGATCATCTGGCGGTCTTACGGGCCACAAATTTACTTTCCCAGGAATCTGTTCCCATATTCTATCAAAGAGGTATACAAATAATACATTAAGTCATTAAACAGTATGATCGCCGAAAATTGGCAATGAGAGCCTATTATTTTCTATCTGCTTTGCACAAAAAAAAATTAGCATGGACTTTAAACAAGAAGACTAGCTTTAACTTTACTAACTGGTAATGGTTTGATTCGCAAGCCTTTTAATAATTATCTAGAAGTAGGTTTTATGCTCAACTGAAGCAAAATCGTTTTCTTGTATATTTTCCCAATAGAAAGCTGTTTTTAAAAAAACTAAATACAGCTTGTGTTTTTTTATATGTCAAATGTATCAAACTGTCCCCTTCGTGAAGCAGTGTTTGAGTAGCAGTATTAATTTGCACAGGGTCCATGTCTGCCCAGGACGGGGTAAAATCGCTTTTTGATTTGACTAATACATAACACTTTAATGAAAAATCTGAATGCGTACCAGCATAGTATTGTTCTTAACATACTGTGGCTCACGGATTTGTTCAATGGGAGCAAATTCGACGTATCCATACCCTTTGTAGTTACGAGGGGCTGTTGGCCTCTGGAAAGCAAGCAGATTAGGTTTAGCTACCAGAGTTTCGCTAATATGATGACGGAACTCAGCAGTATCCGACTGATCCAAGATGGACAGCGCAATCCTCCCGGTAAATGGCCACTCTAGGATGTTATCATAATCCCCTTGCATCATGTGAACAAACAGTGCAATATGTTTTCCGACTCCACTGTCCACACCATTCAAGTTGATCCTCATACACAGCTTATAGCCATACAAACTTGTGTGGAAGGCAGGGCTGTGTATAGCGGTCATCACTCCATTAATTGCGTCCTGCCGACACTGCCGGTAATTTTCAATCCTCCAGATGTACGACCCGTTACACACACGGCCTTCATACTCCAGTAACTTCGTTTCATAGCGGTTGAACCTGAGAAACAGATACAACTGTTAATGATCGGTATTCAAAGAATGCACTTAATCTGTTTGACACTTCAGAGAAGTCTTGGTGACATTTCATCAATCTCGCAAAGGTGAAACTTAGGAGTGGGCACGTTGCTTAATCATTTAGCTGCTGTTTTCATGTCACTTCCTGGCATAGAGTTCAATTTCTTGCAAACTCAATTCTGCGTCCTTTCTACATTGAACCATGTTCTATGACATCAAGCAACTCAGAATTCGAGTGTTACTTATCACCTTTAACAAAAACTTTCGGGAAGGCCGGCTATGGGTCCACTGTTTTTTCAGTTCTGCAAAAGGTTTTAGTTATACTGTACACTCAGATGGCCCCAGCACATCAGTCGGAAACTAGGTTCTCAACCATGGGTTGTCAAGTGTCACAGACAAGAACAGTCTTCAATGCAAGGAATTTTCAGGAATTGCCTCCCTCTCCCATCTATGACTATGCAAGTTGAACTATGAAAACAGTGGGCAGCATGGACAGCACACAAGAGGGCAGCAGTCCACGACACTGATGAATTTATTGCTTCAGGATACCGGCCTAAAACTGCAGTTCTGGCGTCTAAATGCAGGACTGGTTGCCTCCTCCCAACTGTTGTAAATTTCTACCATGTAGGGTGTCTCTTATCTGTTCTGCTAAAATATTATTAGTGGAGCACCATTGCTAAGGAAATTTGGTAAACTATCGATGCGAGAAATTTGGTTGTGCAGTCAGCATACGCCCGCCCACCCGCCCGTATGGACTCTGGGGGAGGGGGAAGGGAGTCCCAAGACAACCCTTGGCGGGAAATGGCACAGCGCTTTTGGGCACCGGCGTTTTTCTTGGCGGGAAATTGCATGACCACTGTCACTTTTGGGTATGAATTTTATCTCTTTTTCTTTCCTCTTTTTTTTTATTCAACGACTTAAATGAGAGTATTTTCACAAATAAATAAGTACCAACAAAAAAAAATGTGGAACTCCGCTTTTAGGCTTGGCTAAATCTATATATTAACAGTAGATTCGCCGTGACTGAGTTTCAGTAAGTACACCTCTTTTAAGCTTTGGCAGCTACGTGTATCAGATGTATATTGCATGATGCTTACCTTAGAGTTAGTTCTTGTATGGATCTCTCCTGCCTCATACGTGCCTCTTCAAGCCTCCGCTCCATGTGCTGAGCCGTGCTAGAAAGTCCAACATTAACTCGCCTCAGCTCATCAATCTCATTGCGTTGTAGTTGAGACTCTGTTGACAGTTCACTCAAATAGCCTTCATGGCTGGTCTGTTCTTGAGGGCGTGCCTCCATACCGCCCCTGGTGCGTCTTGGTGCAGTCCTTTGTGTCCCTGTCTCCGAGCTCTTAGCTGCTATTACGGCAGCAAATGCCTTTGACATGTCCATCATATGACTGGTAAGCTGCTCGTGAACATGCTTATTAACTGCACCCCTCAAACCCTGTCAAAAGATGAAAATGCCGAAAAGATTTTTTATTTCAGTCAAATGTTTATAGTGCATAGCCTTGTCGCTCCGTAAAACTATTGAACATTTTACAGTAGATGATGCTTCCATACCTCAAATGTGCATCCCACAACATGGAAAGGGCATTTGATTTCTGTTTGAGGGCATTCTTTGTCCAAATGTTCTTCCATCTGTCGAGAAAGCAACCACGTAAATATTTTTCACATAAGGATGATTAATTGTGGAAATGTTCAATCGTTCAAATTCATAAAAATATTAATTTATAGAAAAGACACTCACCAGATCCCTTGCAATGTTTTCCTTTCCACAACTCGCACATGTCAGTGGGTATTTGACGCAAGTCTGATAATGATTCTGAAGAAAAAATAACCACATACAACCACTCAAACATTATATTACAACATCATACATTAGATGTATGATTTATTTGTATATTTAATTTTTTTTCTAAATCTACATATACATCATTTTTAAGGGTTTAAACATTCTTGGGAGGGGTAGTTAGTTCGTTATTACCTAAGAGTCCACGTATTATAGTTGTATTGCTTTTTTTGCGTATAGTACATAGCTTATTGTGCACGTACACGTTTTAACGAGTTTTTGTAAGCTCCTCAGTGTTACATGGATAAATAAACTATTGTATTGCATTGTGTAGTATTGTATTGCATTGTATTGCATTGTATTGCATTGTATTGCATTGTATTGTATTAGTGTATTGTATATAATAATGCAGTGATTTTTCCACAAAGTTAACAAGTTATAATCTCAGTGGTGCGTAGTGACAGCTGCTTGAAACGTAACTAATGAAATGCAAGAACCCCAAAAATACACTATGAGGCATACATGTACATTTTACAAAACAATGGAACAGCAGCTAGCCCACCGCATGCTGCAATTTCACGTTGTTGTGTTTTTCAGTACCTTACTGCAAACCTATTGCTGGAAACGTTCCCATATATATTTGTTTTTCCAAGTTTCTCATAGAAAGCACTGGTATAACCTTGGGCCCTACATATAATTTTGTGCCATCCACCTCCTCTCCATTTGATACCCGACAAGTCAAGCAACTGAGCTATGAAGACACCACAAGATACATGTACATACATACATGCATACTTTGTTACCACTTCCCCAAGGGGGATTTTCAGAGGCAATAATATATACAATGAGAATTATAAAATAAAATATAAAATAAAATACAATGCAACATACAATTAAAGCATAAAATGAATCTGTAAGTACTGTACATGTATCATAAATAGTATTAAGAGGCTGTCTCTGTAAAAACCACCCACTCAATTTCGCGTCAAAAATAAGTTTACCAACTGAAAGACTTAACCGAGGCTACAACTAAAACAGGTTTGGTTTGGTTCAAAATGATTTCTGGCCACGCTGGGAGCTGTTAAACATTTTGTCTGATCTGGGCCCGATTCAACATCTCGAAAATTAAAAATTAGGCATTTTTTGTGGCGTTGTAAAATATTCGATTCGCGTCATCTAGCAATGAATTTTACGTGATTTTGCTTATAAGCCTTTCTAGTTTTCTAAATAAGAAACAATTTTCTTCTCGATTTGACCTGAAAGGCGAAATCAATCGTCTTATGAGCCCTACTAACCACCATCCGAACAAAGGCTGAAAATGCCCTTGATTTAGAAGCTTATTTTTATAACCTGGGACTTAGTTGACAGCTCTAGCTTACATAGCGGAGAAGTGTAATCCTTTATCTGCATACATGTGCAAAAACCCCTGTACGATTTCAGTATTTCAAAAGTTATGACCGTTTGTATCAGCGCATTTGCCCGCATTTGTGATTTTTCAGCCTTATGCTAATCGACACATTTCGATCAGATTTTGTCATAAATACAGCTCACCTGCTTCGCAGCTCGGGCTTATTTCCAACTTCAGCCAGTTTTCAGTTCCTGGGATGGCTCAATTCCACGTTAGATCCTGTAAATAGGTGGGTATTGCCTTCGAAGATTGAGCACGGCCTCTGCCGTGGCGCTTGTTAGCGAACCAAAACTCAAAACCATGGCCACGTCTCTTGCTAGAAATAGGCGATTAAAACATGGATGTGTAGCCAAATTTCCTCGAGAATCGGACGATAAACTATCCAACTTTGGTATTAAGGAAGATAATCGAGAACGGAGGGCTTAAATCTCGAAGAAATCTTTCCGTTAAATCGCCGAATTAGCTGATGAAACATCGTCGACTTGTGTTGCGATGCTGCTTTCGCAAAGGTCCGCATAATTGGGGAAACCGCTGATTGCTTGAGGATTCTAACTGTTTTAATTTTTTTTCCAAAATAATGGAAACCCGCAAAAATTTCATACCAAACCGTAATTACTAGAATAAGTAAACCTTAGAATTCCTTAGTACTTTCAGTATTTTGCAATATAGTAATAAATATCCATGCCTTCAATAAAATTGCGTTACCTGTATATTTGCGTCACTAATTGTTGAAAGAGGATACTCCACGTAAACGCCAGGGGTAGAAGGTTCTCTTGAAAAAGAAATATTTTGCATTTTTCTTTTTTTCTGCAAAATGTTTTGATTCGACAAAGTTAATGCAGTGCTGATTCTAGCGTTTTTGTTCTCTCTTTACATGACCTAGATTTCAAGTGCGTGAATTGGCATGTGATGTTTCAATTTTATGACAGACGACAATTGCACGATCATAACAAAATAAATTCCTAATTACACGTGTGATTGACTTCCTGTTTTTTACGAGAAGTCTTCAAAAAGCCTCATGTATGATCTCCAGGGCCCAAAATGTATACCTTATGTTTCAGTTGCCAAGATTCAGATGTGCTTTCTCTTTTAGAAGAGTGTTTTATTCTGTCCTCATGCAATTATTTCGTTGCCTTGAGCCTCCAATTTCCAGTCCATTTGCAATCGACTCTATGTTAGGGCTTCCCCGTTTAGCTTTCAGCTTTCAGTATTTTGATCCCCATGAGGTTCAACACCCTCTAGAAAGTTGTTGCATACGATAATATACTGAAGCTGCCATTTTTTTGAAAGCGTGTAATTTTTGATCGACTGAAAACTCTTTCTAGGGTCCCGTGAAACCTCCAAATATAAGCGTTAGTGGATGGATTGCAAAAAGCTAGCAATATCCCCACGAAAACCAGGGTACAAACACAAGCCCTCTTCTCTCCCTTCTCCCATAGAAATTCGCGACCTTAAACACCCTGCTACGAAAAACTTTCGTATTTCTTAAGACGACGCTCAGGCCCCCCAAGGCCTGGCCTTTCTAATACGACTTTCTAATAAGACTAATAATGATAAGAATACCTGTAAAATTATATTATATGAACAAAGTAAAACACAAGGGGTCCTGAATAAAACAGATAAAATAGTTTTGAACATTAGCAGTCTTATTAGTCGGGCCAGACCTTGGGGGTCTTGGCGCCGTCTTAAGAAATACGCAAGTTTTTTCGTAATAAGGATGTTTAAGGTCGCGATATTCTACTGAGAGAAGGGAGAGAAGAGGTTTAGGTTTTGGAGGTTTAGGGGACCCTAGAAAGACATTTTTAGTTGATCAAAAGTTACACGCTTTCAAAAAATGGCGACTTTAGTATATTACCGTATGCAACATTTTTCTAGAGGGTTTTTGAGCCTTATGGGGATCAAAACACTGAAAGCTGAAAGCAAAACGGGGAAGCCCTAACATTGACTCGATTGCAAATGGACTGGAAATTGGAGGGCTCCAAGCAACGAAACAATTCTTCGAGGATGTTTTGAATGTTGGCTACTGAAACATAAGGTATATATACATTTTGGGCCCTGGAGTTCATGCATGAGGCTTTTTGAAGACTTTTCTCGATAAAAACAGGAAGTCAATTACAAGTGTAGTTATGAATTTATTTTCTTATGATCGTGCAGTTGTCATCTGTCATTAAATTCATGCATTTGAAATCTAGGCCATTTAAAGAGAGAAGAAAAAACGCTAGAATCAGCACTGCGTTAACTTTGTCGAATCAAAACATTTGGCATCAAAACACGAAAATGCAAAATATTTCTTTTTCAAGAGAACCTTTTCCCCCTAACTTTTACGTGGAGTATCCTCTTTCAACAAGTAGTCACGCAAATATACAGGTAACGCAATTTTATAAAACGTGTGGATATTTACTACTATATTGCAAAATACTGAAAGTACTAGGGAATTCTAAGGTTTAATTATTCTAGTAATTACGGTTTGGTATGAAAGTTTTGCGGGTTTCCATTTTTGAAAAAAAAAGTTAGAATCGTGAAGCAATCAGCGGTTTCCCCATTTATGCGGACCTTCGCGAAAGCAGCATCGCAACACAAGTCGACGATGTTTCATCAGCTAATTCGGCGATTTAACGAAAAGATTTCTTCGAGATTTAAGCCCTCAGTTCTCCATTATCTTCCAAAATACCAATATTGGATAGTTTATTGTTCGATTCTCGAGGAAATTCGCCTACAAATCCATGTTTTAATCGCCTATTTCTAGCGGAAGAAGCGGCCACGGTTTTGAGGTTTGGTTTGCTAACAAGCGACACGGCAGAGGCCGTGCTCAATCTTAGAAGGCAATACCCACCTATTTACAGGATCTAACGTGGAATTGAGCCATCCCAGGAACTGAAAAATGGCTGAAGTTGGAAATAAGCCCGAGCTGCGAAGCAGGTGAGCTGTATTTATGACAAAATCTGATCGAAATGTGTCGATTAGCATTAGGCTGAAAAATCGCAAATGCAGGCAAATGTGTTGATACAAACGGTCATAACTTTTGAAATACTGAAATCGCACAGGGGTTTTTGCATAGGTGTGCCGATAAAGGATTACACTTTTCCGCTATGTAAGCTAGAGCTGTCAACTAAGTCCCAGGTTATAAAAATAAGCTTCTAAATCAAGGGCATTTTCAGCCTTCGTTCGGATGGTGGTTGGTAGGGCTCATAAGACGATTGATTTCGCCTTTCAGGTCAAACCAAGAAGAAAATTGTTTCTTATTTAGAAAACTAGAAAGGCTTATAAGCAAAATCACGTAAAATTCATTGCTAGATGACGCGAATCGAATATTTTACAACGCCACAAAAAATGCCTAATTTTTAATTTTCGAGACGTTGAATCGGGCCCAGATGGGACAAAATGTTTAACAGCTCCCAGCGCAGCCAGAAAATCATTTTGAACCAAACCAAACCTGTTTTAGTTCTAGCCTTGGTAAAGTCTTTCAGCTGGCAGAGTTTCAGGCGAACTTATTTTTGACGCGAATTTGAGTGGGTGGTTTTTACAGAGACAGCCTCTTAATCATCTTATCAAAATAACGGAGTTACAAAATTGCTTAAGAATTGAGACTTAAGCCAACGTTTAAAATTGCTAACCGACTCACAAAGTTTAACATGACATTAAGGAATTTCATGAGGTGACTGTTCTATAATAAAATGTTCTTTGGCCGCTAGTGGTTCTAAAGCGAGGTATGTTTAGCATTTGAGAGTTTCCAGCTCTGCAGTTTGCGATGTCACGTTGTCTAATGAACTTTGCGGACAAGTATCCAGGGGCACATCCCGTCATGGACTTAAATGACATTATGGCACCTCGGTAGTAGCGTTGCTCACTTACCAGCAACCAGCGCAATGATTTCAACATTCCCACAGTGATCCATCTAGAAATTGAAAGCACTGAGTCCTGGGACTCACTCGGCCATTTCAGCATGAGTCCCAGACCTACCATTGTGAGTCCCAGAGCCAAAAATTTGATTAAAATAAGCAGAAATGTTTAAAATAAAACCTGAGCAAGTTCAAAGGCAGCTAAGTTCAAGCCTTTACCTTTTTCAGCCCTCTATCTTCAATTTTACTTTACAACTTTCAGTGAAAAAAAATATTTTCAAGAGAAACAACAAAGGCAAAATTGACCTCTACACTGGGGTGCTGAGAAGCCAACTGAGTACACTATTGCAGGCCTACATTTTCTAGCATTCCATATATGGAAAGTGGTAGTTTGTCTGAGATCAAAATGGTCGCAACAACTCGTAGAAGAAGTCACCCCAAAATGCAAAAGAAAACTAGCAGCATTTTCTTTTCCGCATTTTCAACAACCACCACAAAAGAAGGCTATCTGCAAGAGAAAAATTTGGCATTTATTCCGCGATGTGAGAGCAACATCGTCATTCTTTCATGATTCTTTCATCAAATGTATGCTGAAGTGTGAGAAGCTGATTTAGGACGAATATTTTCTTTTACTGAGACGCATTTGCTGAAACAGTGACTACACTACGTGGTAAGAGTGCGGCGGCATTTGCACACGTTTTTGGCAATCTTTTTGATGAAACAAAGGATAGTTTAAGACAATCCATCTTCATGAAATTGTTTGATTTCAAAAAGTTAAGCTTACATGTAGATATTTTGTTGTTAAGTTCGAGCGCTCATTTGGATGACTTACGATTGGTAAATGGTTTAAAATAATAGTATTTCAGTGTCTACAGAAGAAAAGTGGCATCAGAAATGGTTGCATTTTATGGGAAAGAGGATTCTGCGTCCAGAGGGATGCATCTGGAAAGTAATTTTTGCGTCTTTTGACAAATTTATGCGTCTTAGACGCGGGACGCGCAGGTAGATGAATCACTGATTCCCACCATGTGAAGCACAGTGCAGCGGACTCCATCCATTGCTGTCTTTCAAAGACGAATTTGCTCCTTTATTGATGAGACACCCAAACGCCTGAGGTCTCCCATTACCAGCAGAAAACATCAGTGATGTCATGCCATCACTGTTCCTTGAATCAATATCCAGTCCAAGAGAAAGCAGCTCCTTGATGATTTCAACATTCCCGCATGTGCAGAACCAACCATTTTTCTCTTTCAAAGACAGGTCTGCTCCTTCATTGATAAGACACCCAAAGGCCTCAGGTCTACCATTATTAGCAGCAACCATCAATGGTGTTGCACCATGGCTCTTCCTTGAGTCAATGTCCAGTCCAAGAGACAGCAGCTTTTCAATGATTTCAACATTCCATCCTTGTGCAGCACGGTGCAGCAGACTCCATCCATCGTTGTTTTTCAAATACGGATCTGCTCCTTTATTGATGAGACACACAAAGGCCTCAGGTCTACCATTATTAGTAGCATCCATCAATGGTGTTGCACCATGGCTCTTCTTTGAGTCAATGTCCAGTCCAAGAGACAGCAGCTTCTCAATGATCCTTGTGCAGCACGGTGCAGAAGACTTCACCCATTGTTGTTGGACAGACAGATCTGCTCCTTTATTGATGAGACACACCCAAAGGCCTCAGGTCTCCCATTATTAGCAGCAATCATCAGTGCCGTTGAGCCATTGCTGTTCCTTGAGACAAGGTGAAGCCCAGGCGACAGCAGCTTCTCAATGATTTTAACGTCCCCGCCTTGTGCAGCAGACCACATCCATTGTTGTTTTTCAAAGACAGGTCTGCTCCTTTACTGATGAGACACCCAAAGGCCCCAGCTCCCCCATTACAAACAGCAACTTCAGTGGTGTTGAGCAACAGCTGTTCCTTGAATTGACATCAACTCCAAGAGACAGCAGCTTCTCAATGCCATCAATGTCTCCGCTCTCTGCAACTGAGTGCAGCATCTTCCAAGTCTCATTTCTACAGGACTGAACTTCATTCTTAACAGCAGGACTGTAACCTTGTATCTTTTCAATTTACTGCAGGAGGTTTCTGAAGGACTGATCAGACACTGCATCCTTTTTCCTTCACAAGTGGAACCAAGGGGATGTTGTCTTCCAAATGTTTGGCGAAGTACTGAACTGACGTTGTAAGATTTGAAAAACCTTGTCCTCATGTCCCACTAGCACAAGGTTTCCATCAGGTAAAGTTTCAATTTATTGTTTTACAACTTCCATTTCTGTCTCTCACAGAATGACATAGACACCTGGCTCGTGAGAGGACTCGCTGTCATGCACCAAAAATGTCCCTGGGTCATAGCTCTGGAGGACCATCTCAGCATCCTTTCTAGATACTTTTCCAAAATACTATGGCATTTGTCTGTAGTGGGAAACTGTCATACAAAGGGGTGGAGGTCTCTGCTCCTTCTGAAACAGGTCTGCAAGTATTCTCACCAAATGTCCTTTGTACTCTCTCACCAGACAACCCAGGAGAGGCACCATTGTCACAGCCAGCACAACAAGTCTCTTCCAAAAGAACCATGACCACCTCTTTGAATCTCTCACATTGTGTGCTCCAAGGGTATGCCTTCTTGTAGTTCTCTCTAAGACAAATGGCACTGTCACGTCTTATTTCAGGATTTTTCCTGGAAAGCTCATGGACCGTGTGTGCCCAGTTCTCTGCATTATTTGATTCCACACTAACACTAACGGACCTTCCACCTTTATATTTCTCTAAGGCCTCAGCTATTCCAGATTCAACAAGCACAGGGACACCAGTAGAAATGGCTTCCAGGGCAACCTACCTAAAGCCCTCCGAGCAGGAAGGCATAGTAACCAAATCCGATTTATAAAACATCCTTTTCAGTTCCCTTGTTCATTCAAGATTGCAGTGAAACAAGCTTAATAAATGTCACCCACCCCATGGCCGGATGGTCACTGAAAATTCCAAGGGGGTGGGGGCTCAAAAGCCAAACTTTTTAAAGGAAAGCATAACGATAAACTGGAATTTTGGAGGGGTGGGGGACTTGACTGAAAAAAAAACATCTGTGGGAGTACAGACATTTTCTAGAACCCCATACTATCAACCAGCACCACCTCACATGCAATATGCAACAGCTAGTATCAATGATAAAGAGCAAAAAACAACTATAACAAACCTCCAGACCATTCCACTGGACTTCTTCTTTACAGTAGTTACAAGGTACTGTCCTGTTAGGGCACTCTTTTTCCAAATGCTGTTTGAGATCTTTCTTCTTCAACTGCTTTCCACACTTCTTGGGGCAACTTATATCAACAAAAGCACACTCTTTCAAATGATCCTAAAAGAAGGAAGAGCAATTGAATATGTTTAATCATTTCTTAAAAAAACTGACAAAAATTTTGTAGCATTGTCATAACTTGCCAAGGCTGCTAAATTTTCTGTGCTCTTTCAACAAGTTCATCTTTTTTCTGTCATAAATTGACGTCTGCATTGTTTTTGATTCAGTCCCAGGTAAGTGGTGAATACCAGTCATAATGCATCAGTCAATTCCAGTGGTGCCCATTCCTCCCTGGGCATTAGTAGGACATTTGCTGACGTTTCAATCCCCGGGGGTGGGGCATTTGAAATTTTATCAATGCCCAGAGTCAGGGATTTGCCTACCCCGGGTGGTGGGGAAGCACCAACTTGAGTATTTTAGAGGTGCATTTATAAGACGACAGGCCTTTATTAGATCATTTATGATAAATGGAAACTTCTTCATACATGTGCAAAGTGAACAGAGGTTTAACAAATTTGTTTGGCAGAGCAATTGCTGCTGTCATAGATTGAGGAAAGAGTTTATAACTCATGAAACCCATGAACTCAGTTACTAGAATCTGTCGCTACTTTGAACCAAAACCTTTGGATACTGTTGTAGAGTAATTTTCCATGTGTTACACTGAACTGCCACAATTTTGTACCATGTTGGTACCCTTTAAAGGTTCTTGACTAGGGAAGCAAAACAACAATGCGGTCCCTCTGGTCTTCCAATCAAAAGTCTGACATGCTTAAACCACTACACCTGCTGTGCCTCCCTCTACCTAAGTACATAAATGGATACCAGTAGAAAAAGGCCAGGGGTAACCATCTGGGGGGGGCAGGGGCTTGCTTCATGCTATACAAACCAGGTTATTAAAGCTCCAGCTGTGTGGGCCACCCATGGCCAAAGTTCGAGCTTACCTACCTCCCTTTCAGTGTTGAAGATACTGTAACAATATTCTTCCTGAGCTACAGTTCATATGAGACAAACTAATAAATAAAAATGCATACCTCTAGCTTGCTGAGGGGCCCTTTCCACGGGTAACCATGCTGTTTTTTTGTTTTTTGGAAATTTTATCAATGCCCGAAGTCTGGGATTTGCCTACCCCGGGGACAACCCCGGGGCATTTCACATCCTTGTCAGGTTTTGGTCTTGCACATGATATTAATATGGACTTTAAAGCCATCCAAAATGATCGCTTCCGTAAAAAAATATTTTACGTTTTTGGCCGTTTGTTAAATACAGATCATGCATTTTCAGTTCTTCAATAACAATACATTTAAGCATTTTTTAGCTTATTAAATAAACACGTATGAATTGTGCATGACAAAATCAAATAAATGAACGAATAATTGAACCAAATAGTAAACCAAAAGCAATTGTCATGTACACAATTTGGCATGTTATTGATAAGTGGCATTGAAGCAAATAAACAATGGGAGGATGGATGCATGGGTAAACAACTGAACAGCATTGAAGACAAAGGCTGCTTTCCACATGATTGCTACGATCACTGCGATCACTGGAAAAAAACTTTCAGCAACCGTTGCAATCATATAGAAGCCACTCTTGAAGTAGTCTTCCGCGATCGTTGTGAAATGCTGTGATCGCTACAATCCCTTAAGTGTGGTTTCCACATGGTCACAACAGTTGCTGAACATTTTTCCAGTGATTGCAGCGATCACATGGAAACCAGCTTTATTGACGAGTGACACTTTCTCTATATGATTTATTACAAAGTCATCTTGAGCAGTGTTGCTTTCTAGATAATCCTGGGGTGGGACATTTGCCTTCTTTTTTAGTCCCACCCTGGGGCATTTGACAGACTTATTTGTCCCCACCCCCCTGGAATTTGGTATTTACAAAAAAAAAAAAGCCAATGCCCAGGGGTTCGCCTGAGAGGGGGGGGTGGGGGCTGGGCACTGCTAGAATTGACTGATGCATAATAATCTTATATACATAACTAACCTAGCCTAACAGCATGGCTCCTAGGCAGGGTTTTCAATAAGGGCCGGCAGCCGGCGAAACTCGCTGGCTATTCTACATTAACTCGCCACTTATTTGATAGAGAAACTACCTCATAATTTACGACTAACATGAGAAACATTCGCCACAAAAAACCGGCCCTGGATCGGCCAAGATTTATTCATGAAAAATAGAAGGATCTTGCTTCAATTCTGAATAATTTCAGCAGTGATTTGTGTTCTGTTCAAATACCCTAATTCTTGCTCCAGAATGCAGGAAATGCATTCTAAGAGGCCCAAATTTTCGAAATTCTTGCAGGGGAGAATACCCCCGGATCTCCCTAGAATCTTGTGCCTTCGGCACGAGTATTTCATTGTCCGCCTACTCCTAAAATTTTGCCACCTCCTCAGATTCTTATTGAAAACCCTGCCTAGGTGAGTGAATATTGGGAATAACAGAAATGTTGCCAAAATGTTTGCTTGAAACAGAGGGGTAGGGAGGCATCTCTTGAATATGACTACTCAGGACACTTCATGTGACATGTGACATTGGAGACTACATGACACTGGAGCCAATGGCTTGGGAGCGGTGGATAGCTACTGACCAAATGACATCAAAATTTAATAATAATGGGTTCACATCCCAAGATGTGGGGAATGAGGACCATCACTGATGGGGACACTTTGTGATGCTTACAGGTAGTCCCAATGTAGGCCTGTTGAGGGATTGGGAACTGCTGACCAGATGACTTCACAAGCTGTTGGGCTAACATGTCAAGACATGGTGGATGGGGAGGCATCTATTTCAATACCACTGATGGGGTCACTTCATGGCTCTTTCCTTAACCAAGATGTACGGGTTGGGAGGCATCTCTTGAATAACACTGACAGGGACACTTTGTGAAGCTTACGCAAAGTCTCAACCAATTTCTAGGGAGGGGTGGGCAACTGCTCATCAGATGGCATCACATCCTCATGGGGTAACATCCCAAGATGTGGGGGATTGGGAGGCATCTGCAGTATTTTAATATCACTGATGGCATCACCTCATGACACTTATATTAAGTCTTAACCTAAGCCCTGATTGTGGGCTAACATCCTAAGATGTGGTGAGACATTTTGTGATACTTAAATGGTGTCTCAACCTACAATTGTGGTCAGAACGTTTGGGACACCAAAGCAAGTATTAAAACATCAATAATGTACGCTCCCCTAAACAGTGTTGTGAGTCAGCAGTCCAACAGATCTCAGATATCTTGTACAGTCTATGCACTATAGGAAAGACCTATGTAGGATGCTTGTGGAGGGGTCATGTTATCACCTATTTTCAAACTGCTTATAAAAAAGGTTAAGGATGGTGCCTCCTAACAGAGATGTATTTTTGGTTACGACTATGGGAAAAAAGTGGATCTTAGCAAGGGTAAGTGGCATCCAAAAAGAAAAATGAGGGTAACCACACATTATTCAGAGATAATTAAGCAACCATAATTCTAAAAAAGCGTTAAAATACAAAGAATGTATGGCGATTTCTTTCCAAATTTATGCTCGATTATCTCTGAAAAGTGCACGGTTACCCCCCAATTTTCTTTTTGGATTCTAATAGCCCTTGCTAAGATCTGCTTTTTCCATAATTATAGTCATAGTCATACACTGCACAAAAATATTGAGGTATTAGTGGGAAAATTTCTTAAGAAAACCAAATATCCCAAGATGCATAGAACGTATGCGCAGTAACAAAAGGAGGCATCGTCCTTAAAAAAAGTGAATTGTCCCTAAACCAATTGCCATGATTGTACACTTTGGGAGGGGGGAAAACCAATGACCAGATTACGTCACATGCCCGCAGGCTAACATCCCAAGATGGGGTGGTGGGGAGGCACCAACTTGAATATTGTAGAGGGCATTTATAAGATGACAGGCATTTATTAGATCATTTACGATAAATGAAAACTTCTCCATATGTTGAACAGAGGTTTAACAAATTTGTTTGGCAGAGCAATTGCTGCTGATGTCATAGATTGAGGAAAGAGTTTATAACTTAAGACTCATGAAACCCATGAACTCAGTTACTAGAATCCGTCACTGCTTTGAACCAAAACCTTTGGATACTGTTGTAGAGTAATTTTCTGTGAGCTACACTGAACTGCCACTATTTTGAACAATGTTGGTACCCTTTAGTCCTCAACGTCTGGGTAGAGAGAGTTAAGGATGGTGCCTCCTTTTGTTACTGCGCATATGTTTTGCGCACCTTGGGATATTCAAGTTTCTTAAAGGAGAACTGAAGTCCAAAAATCAATGAGAGATGTTTGTTTTTATTATTTTATTTGGAAGCTTTGGACATATAAAATCAAGTTTTGGCAATTACTTTCACTTGCAACTTGTTATTTTCAAAAAATTTGGGTTTAACATTGGGATTTTCCAGCTTTTTGGGCTTTGTCGTTGTAGGCTCGCTACAGATGTCAGCGGTATGTTGTGACGTAAGTGATGGGGAAAGATACTCCGTTTGTGCAAAGAGTGCTACTAGCTGCTTCAAATCCAAGGCTTTGTTATTTCACAAATATTACTTCCCATCATGAACTGTGCACACCCTTTCCAGTTTGGAATAGTATATTTTCCTCGTGAATAACGAATTGCTCGGAAGAAGAAGTCTGTGACCCAAATCTTGAGAGAATCGGGAACGCTGAATTAGCAACGATTTGAGGACTGACAATTAATTTATCAAGAAGTTGAGGAGCTCAATTAAAGGTGTGATGAATCATGTTTCCATTCGTGTGGTATTTCTATTATTTTGTTAGTGAGTGAGTTGGATTTAGAATCGATCGATCCCATGCTCCAAGCCATACGCCCAGCTATCAGCTGTGAGTAAAGCCGGGGCACATGTTCACGTTTGCATATGCATTTCTTCTCCTTCATGCAACAGTATAACTACCACTGAGTATGCTTAGTTAAGAATTCTTCTGAACCGTTGCTGTGTGGCAAATAAATAATCTATCCCAACAGATCCGGCATTGTTTTGACACCAAGGTCATACAACGGCCGCTTATTGCGTATTGCATTTCACGTTCCATAATTTTCCCGTTATTGCGATATTTTCGCCTGGCTTCCAGCTTTTCTATAGCATTTAGAACTTCGTGCCGGGTAGAATAAACTGGTGAATAACTCCAGCGTTGATTGTGAATATATTTTGAAACAAACTCAGTTGCGGAGAAAAATGGTGTGACAAAACAGTATAAAAACCGATAAATAATTATTATAGTCTGTGAGTGCGCTGAAAGCGAGGTACATGTTCTAGCTTTATTTTTATGAATCTGTTATATAGTCTATCAGTTCAAATACCTGATGCAAGAACGAAAAATTATGCCGCTTTCAGTTGAAAAATTGCGAAGGCAATTCACAGTGTAATGAAAACATGACATGTCAACACAAAGGGATAATTTGAAGCTGCATGGGCTTTATGGATTATGGCAGGTATTTGATGACCGATGAGCGGAGCACTAAATGTTAATGTTCGACCCGAAATCCACTATTGAAGTACAAATAAAATGGCAAGGTTTATGATAAATGAGTAGAAGATTATGCATGTTTAGGTAGTAGTGTAGGCTACAGAGACTTGTAACACAAAGATATGCTGATGCGTTCCAGTATCTGTGATTGTTTATATATGAACTGACTACTGTCATCAAGTTTCTAGTGAACCCCAGTGCCGTTCAAAAGGTTATCGGTAAATTCAGGTAAATCAGTTATTTTTCTTTTTTCGGAAAGAGAAGCAAACTCCAAATAAACAGAGTTGATATTTTTGGAAAATTTGCGCGGGTGTTGTTATTGAAGATGCGCCATCGATCCGCGGTGAAAATGTAACTTACGCGTTCAAGGACAAGTGGAAGTATTCCAGTAGAGATAGCAGAAGAGAACAACGTTCCAAAGGGGTATTTCTCAGGTGTTTCCGTCGCATTTGTACTAATATACTCTCAAAGTACAAGTTCCACATGGGTCAGATCAGTACTTCTCTTTGTAAAATCTTGCAATCGTTCCCCATCACTTACGTCATAGGTTATCAAAATGACCGCTGCTACACCATTCTGCGCCGCAATGCTGTTGGCCCAAACTCACAGTAAAATAATTTTTTTGAGACCGAAAGTAAGCCAGTAGACAGATAAAAGTTTCAAACACTAATATTTATGGCCTAAGCTTTAACAAAAAAATTCATGATTTTTTACTTCAGTTCTCCTTTAAGGAATTTGCCCACTAATACAACTATATTTTTGCGACTATATGGAAAAAGCAGATGTTAGCAAGGGCTATCAGAATCCAAAAAGAAAATTGGGGGTAACCGTGCATTTTTCAGAGATAATTGAGCTTACACTTGGAAAGAAATTGCCACACATTCTTTGTATTTAACGCTTTTTTAGAACTACGGTTGCTTAATTATCTCTGAAAAATGCATGGTCACCCATAGTTTTCTTTTTGGATTCCACTTACCCTTGCTACATGTAAGATCTACTTTTTCCTCATAGTCATAACTTTTGCAATAATACATCTGTATTAGGAGGCACCCACCTTAATGTTGAGTTTTACAGGTTCTTGACTAGGAAAACAAAACAACAATGCCATCCCTCCAGTCTTCCAATTAAAAGTCTGACATACTTAAACCACTATACCTGCAGTGCCTCTCTCTACCTAGGTACATAAATGGATACCAGTAAAAAAAGGCTGGGGTAACCACCTGGGTTGGGCAGGGTTGCTTGCTTTATGCTATACACAAACCAGGTTATTACTGCTCCAGCTGAGTGGGCCACCCATGGCCAAAGTTCAGGTTTACCTACTTCCCTTTAGTGTTCAAGATAACAATATTCTTCATTCAGGTACAGTTCATACAAGACAAAGTTCTCAACAAAAATGCATACCTCTAACTTGCTGAGGGGCCCTTTCCATGGACAACCATGCTGTTTTTTTAATCTACAGAATACGTCATGGGACAACATTTCTCGCTTAGCAAAATTGTCTGGATAGAGCTGTGATTGAGAAAAAAATGATTAAAACTTTAAGAATATAAAGAAAACATAAAGTATTTACATAAAGAGTAACACGACACCAGTTTTTAACTCAAGATAATTTTGCCACCTGGACGAAGTTTTTGAAACCCAGATTTAGCTTTTAAACGAGTGACCAGTTTTTAGCAATTGAAAATGATGCTCATTTCCCAAAATAAAAACATCAGCACAGAAAATGCTTTCTCATTACCTGTGACTCATCTAAGCGTTCATTATCTACAGGACACTTGGGGCCAGCATCTCTAGAAAACGTGGCAGAAACAAACGTTAATATTTATATTTATTACTTTCAAAGGACAATAAAGGATATTGAACAGGGCACACAGTAAGGAAATTTAAAAGAATGACTGTCATTTTCCCATTTTAACTTATTGTTTTACGTCCTTTTCAAGAAATTCTAGCTGCACTACTTTACAGCTACTACTTGTAGTGTTGGCTTAATTTGGTGACTTTCTCACCTAAAGTTTGGCAGTTTTTAATTTTAGAAATGTCACTAGAGCTTTTTCCTTGTTTAAAACAATATTAATTTTGTCATTTATGGCAAACATTCATTTTGGTAAGTACTTAAATGGATTTTTAACAAAGGTGGAAGAGCAGTTAAATTTAGGAAACAACACGTACTCTTACATAATTAATGAACAGCTGTTGTTGTTGTTTTTTCCTTTTGGGGGGGAGGGGGTGGGCAAACCCCTTAACAGCGATAAACATTTTGCTAATAATCTGCTGTGGAATACCATACCTTTAAAATTCTATACATGTGCCAGAAACATTAAAACACACACTACATGTACATCCAGATGTATCATCCGCAAGTCCAGTGCAAGTACTAGATGGGGAAACTGGACAACTGTCAACTTTGCAGCTGAAGTTTGGAACAGCCTTGATACATCCTCTAAGGGATTCTGAGTCTCTGCCCATCTTCAAGCATGGTCTTCTCAAAGTGGTTATTTGATTTCCAATTTTTTTTTTCCATTTGACGATTACTTGTAATTATGCTTTTCAAATCTTTTCTTTCAGGTACTTGCCATTTCAATTTTAGCTCTTATTTTTTATTTGCTATTACCTTTTCTGTATTTTCTGTATTTTTCAATGCTTTTTATTGTGTCTATTTAAATTAGTCCCTTCCATAATTATTGTTTTACTGACCCCCACATTAATCTTTGAGTACCCATCTGAAAACCGCACTCTGTGAAGTTGGCTTCCTCATTAAAGATTATTATTTAAGCAAAGACAAGCAAAGACCATCGATAAAAACCAATGTTTTAGAGTCATCATGACACTATTGTCAAGGTAACTGTGCAAATGTTCTGGAAGTGTAAGAAGCAGCCTCTGCTAAAATTAGCGTAATGTTGCTTGTGTTTGCTTTACTAAACTTTTATTGAAAAGATGATGATGATGATATTAAAGACGATGATGATGATGGTGATTATTATTAGTATTATTATTATTATTATTATTATCATTATTATTATTACACAATGTTAGATATTCCTTTGAAAGTGTTACTATAAAAACCACCAGAGACATAAAATGTCATCTGAAACTTTAAACTTGAGGCAACTGAACTTTTGTCAAGGGACAGCTGCTTTGTGGACCAAATAATTGGTAAAATTGAACTTTTTGTGATTAAATTTCAAATGACATCTGTGTCTGTTTAACAATAAAAAATAACCTTCAAGTTCTTGAGAAAGTATGTCTGGAACTTGCTGACTGAGCGAATTTGATGATTGTTCATCCAAAAAACAATATCTGAGCACTAGAAAGGCAAAATATATTTATTTTTAAACAGAGGCACCACGTGATAATATTTCAGTCTCCTCAACTTCTAATTTCAAAGGCCATTTACGACTCAAGCAGTTTTGGTAGTAGCATTTAGAAAAGCAAATAATCACAATTCTAGGAGTACCAAACAGAAACCAAAAGTGCTTTCAAGCATCTTCTTTCTATGCGTTAAATGGACAGATTTTTGAGATAAAAGCTGCACTGCAAGGATTTGTGTAGCATCTCTGATGGTTTTAATCACAATCAAGCATAATTAACACAAGTACTCTTTATTGATATTCATCAGCTGATCCATACATGCAAAGGTAGGAAGGTGAAAGAACTGGGAAAATTTTCTTAGTTTATATTGTCACAAATGACCCACTGAAATTGAAAGATTATACTTCCCTTTCAGTTTCAAAATTTATGATTGATTAGCAAAATGAAAATGCAGGAATCAGCAGAAGGGTATGTGATGTTCCTCAAAGATGCTTGTTCAACAGAACAAAATACTTATCACTGTGTATCAAAAAACAAGAACTGTCAAGCCTGAAGTGCACCTGTAGTTTTCCATCTATTGCTCATTTTTAGCATTCTGCTAGTAATTTTCATATTGCTTATTTTCATTGTCTTCAATATTTTGATCTCCCAATAAGGACCCATGTGTAATTTAATCACTCTAGGGTGATTTTGGTGTCCTCAATAAAGGTGAATTTACTATTGTTTATACAGTAGACCCCCAAAATCTCAAATCCGGCAGCCTTGAATCCCTGCGCTATATCATACTGACACTTAGTCTAGCAGGGTTTGAGCCAGAGTGCAAAGTTGCGACATTCTCGCGCTTCAGTGACGATTTGTCCCTTAAAATTTGGCAGCTGCGCCAAAATTGTCCCCACAATAAAAATAAACGCGTGTGTAAAATTCAAACACTGTTTCCTAGCATTCTGAGGTTCGTATGAAAGTGTTTTAACTGCTGTAAATTCAATCCAAGGTTTTTGCTAGTTACATATACGCTAACTTCTATGTGAAATAATCTTTAATCTAACTAATAACGTTACTTGTGTCAGCCATGGGAACGTCTTGCAATAGAAATTTTCTTTTTCAGCGGACTATATGAACTTTTATTCCTAAAAACAATTGGTAAGATAATTCAAAATCTCATTATTTATCGCCGTCTATATTTCCTTACCCATTCTTTCCCTTACAATTTCCCATCTACAGATAAAGTGAATATGAATGATCAAATAAAGTTATTGTCCATAAAATATATATATATATATAAAACAAGTCAGATAAAGTTGATTTGCCATTGAAGAATACTCCACAGACACGACACGAAAATGTTGTAAACATGACCATATTTAATTGGAAATACGACAAAAAAATTTGCATGATTGCCAGACTTCACGCTTGACTGATTTTGTGACACGAGGTGCAGACCTTTTGTGACCTTTTAACAAAATGTCTAAGTGGAAAATCTCCAGCTATTTTGGCGGCAAAAGAAATGAAGAAACTGAAAAAGACAAAGATCAGGACGACTTGAGGGTTGAAGAAGCTGAAGGCGATGGTAATATGAATCCTTTAGTGGCAAAAACGTCTAATGAAAGCCGCAATTTTCAGGCGAAATGGCTAAAAGAACACACGTAGTTGAGATACAGAAACCAAGCTACGTTTTGTTATTTTTTCCACTTGGGTAAAATGAAAAACCCTTTTGCAAGTGACAACTCTAACCAGGCACGTATCATCGCATGCATCATTCAGCTCACAATAATCAGTGTTAGTTAGCACTGAAAAACATATTATTGTTTATGTTACATTTGCTATAATGATAAAAAATTTTTGTCCTCCAATTGTTCCCATTTGTCCCCTTGCAAAGGCCTTGAAGAGACAAATTGTCTCTTAAGGCCAGAAAGCTGGCTCACACCCTGGTCTAGTTTCCCTTGATTTCTGTTACTCAGTTATTTACTGTTGGCTACCTCGAATTCTCGTCATCTCAAACAATTTTTGGTTTCCTTTGTAGGTTCGAGATGGTGGGAGTATACAAAATGTGTCAGACCATGCAGTTTGACGGTAAGAAAGGATTATTAAAAATTTATTGTACGCAAAGGCACTGGTAGGTAAATTCAATAGAAATTTGCACAGTCCCTAAGACACACAAATGTGGGACTTGTCCCAGTGACCGGCAGGGGTATTTTGCCGGACGACAAATCCATACAATTCTTATAACGGTCAATTGCCCGCCCACAACAATACATGTAACTAAAAGCTAACCATCGTAGAATCAGTGCTTAACCCTAAATAGTGTAGATGAGTTCTTAGCCTAATCACTGTCGATCAGTGCTTAACGCTGAATACTGTAGAAGACTGCTTAACCGTTAATACGACGTAGGTTCCGCCTTCAGCAAATACCCATGGCGCCCAGTGACTGTCAATCTCACAACATGTTTTGTAACAAGTTCCTTCATATCTCACAGCCTTGTCACCAGCCACATCACGTAAACATTTACAAGGGACTTTTCCCTGGGTACTCATGGACTCTTGCCCGTAAGATAAGCACAACTGAGCACATGAAAAAGAAACAGTTTGCTTACCGAGCAAAGCATTTAGAGAATTTAAGGTACGCCTTATGGCACATGACAGTCTATAAATTCATACCAGTCACAATTCATACAAATGAACATTCTGTTGTGTACAGCAAAAGAGGTTTTTTGCTTTAAAAAATCCAATTCTACATACAGTTCTTAATTCGTGTCACTGAGAATTTTAAAAATTTTCAGGTTTACTTATGCAGATGTAAAAATACCTTTTTTGAATTATTTTTCAGGTTACCCCTGCTTTTCTACCTTACCTTATCGACCGTAAGATACATCCTTTACAAAATCTGTGACCGCAGCTAGTCTGCACTGGTTCTCGCAGCCCCAAAAGACAAATAGGACATTCGTACTTGCTTTCCAACGGTGGATCGAAGTACTCGTCATAACCTTCGGACCTTGCTGGTTCCTCGTAAGACGAGGGTTCGCTTCTCAAAAATAAACTTACTGAACTTGGTTCAAATGAAGTTTCGCGTGAGACAAAAGACTGTTCCTCCCGAGAAAAAGAACGACTCATGATTACTAATCATCTTGAGAAAACATCGTTATATTCGTTGTGCGAAACTGAATTTTAAGAGCCGGGACAGTCCCCTAGCCCATAGTTCAATTCGGCCAAACACGCCAAAATGCGGGCTCTCGAGCGCTTCCGGTTTCCATCTCGAATCCGTGGACAACACTCAAAAATACCACGAGGTGCGAATACATTCATATATCCGGTACACCGCCCTAAAAAGGAATAGATAGAGAAAATCTGGAAGATTCCAGGAGCAATAGGTCGAGTTTCTAAGAATTCTGCTTGTTTGGACTAATCTCGTTCCCAGATCTCTCACTGTCACTTCTAAAACTGAAAGTGCAACCAGTCGTGCACTCGTGCACTTTATTTAGTGAAACAACACCCGTCAAAACGCTTAGATCAGCATTTATTTAAGTGGCTGTCTCCCTAAGATCCTCATAACCCAAATTGGTCACAAAATAGATTTCCTTCAAATCTTATATGTGAATTGCACTTTGTCTGGGTACTTTAAAAACACTTTTCGTTTGGGCTCTAAATGCTTTTCTTCGACAGTGTACAAGGGGGGTCCTCTGGTGGACAAAAATGGCCATTTTATTGGTACAAAAATGCCAATTTTCAATACTTTGGTAACTCCTCACAACACTTAAAATTTGATAAAGGAAAAAATTCTACTGTTGGTTGATAAGTACAACTCTTCCTTATCCTACAGTGTTACTGACATTTCCATGTAGTTGTTTTGAGTAGTTTTAAAAAACAGCTCCTTTTAACAACCCAATTTAACAGCTTTTAAACAAGTAGGAAAAATGGGTAAAAAAAACTCGAAAGAGTGTTTCATCAGGTATCCAAACACCTCGAAGTCGGTTTAAAAAACTCGGCTGCGCCTCGTTTTTTCAACCCACTTCTCGGTGTTTGGATATCCTGATGAAACACTCTTTCTCATGTTTGATATATTACATCTTACGTACTTGCTATCTAGGGCAAAAATTTGCTCCCCGAGCGAGAATAAGCGTCTTTGTAATTTTTGCTCCCAATTAACATTATAATATTATGCAAGTTTGCACACTAATCTGCCATTTCACCCGCACAAAAGCATACCTCGGTGCAGCAAAACCGCACTAAAAAAAATAGCAATCACGTCACACACTGTGGTTATGTGCTTGCAGCTCTAAATTAGGGGCAAAAATTTGAATTTTTAATTTTTCCTCATGAGCTCCAGCCCTTATTTTCAAACATTCAAATAGAAACGCGAGTGCAACAGGTCTTTTTGTTGAAATTAGCTACTGGTCAGCGGCTACTGCCTGAAAAATTTAACACGAGAGAAGTAATACATGGATCGGAGTGAGGTGCGGGATTGCGGAAAATTAATTCAGAGTTTAAAAGAACGAGGCATATAACAAATGTACTGTTTTGTTATTCTTTTGTTATTCAATGAGATGCAAATGAGTGTGCGGCATTTTTCTGCAATCCCGCACCTTAGAGATGGATCGAAGCTTGGTCTAAATGAAGGCTTTTGAACAAAGAATTTTCCCAAAACCAACTGTTTTGACGCTTCCAAGATGATCTCTGAAACGCACGGATCTATATTTGATCGAAGATGACAGAATAATTGAGGTAATGGTGCAAATGAAAACAACAAGATGCCCTTCGTTGATTTCATTATTTTGCAAGGCATTAAGTGTTCGCTAAATTAGTTTGCAAAACACAAGCTGTGATATACTCAATATGACTTGCTTTTATTGATTTATTCTCAGATTAATAGTTCTAGCTCAAGTTTGTTTTATAAAGCGCAATTAGAAATCATCGAGTGGCATGTACTTTATAACTTGTTTATCTTGTGAATTGAGCATAGTAATGAGCTATTTGAATGAATGCTGTACATTTTAATTAAAGCCATATGCGAAATGTTACCAGTTTACATTTGTGTCCTGTTGTAGTTTGAAACTATTTTCGTTTTTTCCTGATGTAAGGGAGCATTGCTTGCATCACATTTACTCTTAAATTCCACGCATAGGTTGTGGTTCGTAATTTGCATAGTTTAGAAACACTGGTGTTTCAAAGCGGCGCCACGTTCTTTAAACCGTCTGGCCGCACGATTTTATATATTATAATTAAGACCAAGTCTTTAACTTTCCATGACTGAAAGGAATTTACTAGACGAGGTCTCACTTTTTGTTAACATGTATTTTTGTTTACCCATTTTTCCTACTTTTTCAAAAGCTGTGAAATTGGGTTGTTAAAAGGCCGAACTAGTGTTTTAACTACTCAAAACAACTACATGGAAATGTCAGTAACACTGTAGGATAAGGAAGAGTTGTACCTATCAAACAACAGCAGAATTTTGTCCTGCATCAAATTTTAAGTGTTGTGAGGAGTTACCAAAGTTATTGAAAATTGGCATTTTTGTACCAATAAAATGTCCATTTTTGTCCATCAGGGGACCCGCCTTGTACACTGTCGAAGGAAGGCATTTACAGCCCAAACGAAAGGTGTTTTTAAAGTACCCAGACAAAGTGCAATTCACATACAAGATTTGAAGGAAATCTATTTTGGGACCAATTTGGGTTATGAGGATCTTAGGGAGACAGCCACTTAAATTTGAAAGAGTACAAGTCAAGGTATTTGGAGTTTCCTTCATAAAAATCGCAGTTCTATTCGGATAGTCTGGATAAGAAGCCGCATCGTCGTGACGCATTTGCTATGAAATTTTCTTCCTGATTACACAGAAAAATCGGTGCGGCGTGCGGACATGGGATAAGCTGAAATGTGACACAGTGCATGGCTTTAAATCTGGTACTATTATGGATACAAAATGGTGTGGTTGCTAGGGGGAAGGCTATCAGAACGGTTAGAAATACGCGAGTTTATGAGGTTTTCACGGTTTTTTCAACCAAAATCGAATTCCCTGGATCAACTGATAGATTTGCCTCATATATTTACTATAAATTTACCCTTGATGGCTGACTTCCCTGACAACTCGAACGTCTCGCTAACTCAAAGTAAATTTGTTTTCCTTCAGGTCATTTTCTTACTTATTCAGCACCCTCGATAACTCGAACCTTATTTGACGCCCTCGTTTTCTGTGAGCAATATTAAATACCGAACTCGGTTGCCTCGTTAAGTTACTCTCTTAAAACAAAACGAAACCGAAAGTAAAGTTTCCGGTTTTGGGGGGGATTTTACCGCCTTTTTCTACTTCCGACTGCATGTAGGACGGAATGTAGCGTGACTTTCCAGAAGAAGTTAAAATCAAAATAGCCCGCGAAACGGTGCAGTGATTGCAGTTTGAAAGGCCTTTGAAAAATTGAAGCCGAAAGAAGTGTCTTGCAATAGTAAGGCTCCAAATCGCGAGAAAACCAATGTTGGAGAGGTAGTGGTTTCAGCAAAGTTAACCACGAAACCACCACCACTACTACTACTACTACTACTACTACTACTACTACTACTACTACTACTACTACTACTACTACTACTACTATTACTGCTGCTGCTGCTGCTGCTGCTAATAATAATAATAATAATAATAATAATAATAATAATAATAATAATAATAATATTTATACAGTATAGCCCCATCAGTGTAAAAACTTAATTTAGTAACACTGTTACTAAACTTAAAAATAAGAAATAAATAAATGAATAAAAATAAGTGCCATCAGGTTCTACTGATGTTCCTTGAAAATGAACGTTACTTCTACAGATTCTCTCTGCACGTAAACTTTGAAGAACGGTTTGAATCCTGATTTGCGTAAGTTTAGGAAAAGACCTTTCAAGAAAAAATTTATCAACTAAAGTTTCTTCTTGCAGTGATTGAGGATCAAGATGACTAATAACTAAGAATGGAGACGATTTATAACTCACAAATTATTAAATAGTTATTTATTATAGTTCAGTATTTACTTATTTATTCATTAATCAATTACTTTTTATTGATTTATTTGCAATTGTAAAATTTAATATTTGTTATACTTCCCCTCAATGAGCCTTGACTATATGAGGATACTTGTATGATGTACTTTTGTCAAGGAAACTTTACAAACATATATTGTATTGCACTAGCTGAAAATATTGTATGTATAGTTTTTACGTGAAGTCGCCACCGCCCCACCCCCTCCCACACTCTTGAACGATCCAATTAGCCCTCCACGCCCCAAGAGCTGCTCCTCTGCAATCTAAAATATGCTACAAGGTCCCTGTGTGTCCCTTGAAAGTTGGTCGCTTCAGAGAGAGAAGATACAAATATCCACTAAACAAAACAATCAATATGCTGCAATGTATCTCAGATTTTCGCGCTATCGACGGAAGTTGTATCTTCCTAGCTAGTGAGTAATCATATTGCAAGCCGTTTTAATTATTAGCTTTCTTACCTCATTAAATGAAACTTAAAGCTTAAAAATAACTGAATAAACTTAAAAGGCTGAGTATGATTCTATCACACAGCTACGAAAGTCCTTCGAAGCAGACCAAAACAAATGAGCTTATGGCGGCGTGAGTTTAATGGTAAGATCAGGGTATCGTGGGCTCAATTCCTGCTCGGGGCATCTAATTTTTACGACAGTTTGTTCTGTTTCTCTTATGAGGCATATCAGAGTTTACTTCTCTAAAGATGAATAATTGTTCGAAACATGCCATGTTATCACACAAACTTCTGATATTTCCAAACATTCCCAAAATTAAACGGTCACACAGTTTGTGTGGGCTCCCTGTAATTCATCCTCGCTTCAGGCATTGACTACATTTTTAATAAACCATAAATGCTTCTTGAGTTCTGAATAAATTAAGGGCTTTCATCCCTTACTTGAACGATTTTCTTTCATTCAAAAACAGAGCTGCGCATTAAATGCACGCAACATGCCACCTACGGAAAAATTACATGTCATGACTCACACGGAATTATGTGCTTCTTTCCGCGCTAGAACACTCGATTTAATTATAAAACTATCCAATTAAAAACCACCGACCGGAGGAGGAAAAACCATAAATCCTAAGCCAATGTTAAGTCCCAACCGGACTTACCTAATTGTTACTTTTTTAGCGGCTTCTCCGCGTTAGAACGATTTCTCGTCATGTACTCAGGAAAAGTTAAATTTAGAGAATACCTAAGTTGGCAAGTTTCATGGAGTCTAAAATTGTAAAATTAGCAGTCCCTAGTGAAGAAAAAAGGGAAGAAGGAATGGGAAACTGGGAGTAGACTTCAATGTTCTTTTTTTACCTAGAATTTTGTATCTTTTGCACTACTGTGGATGTATAAAGTTTTTAAAACTAATTTAAATTAATATTGCTACCGAGTATCAGTCACACTGCCACGAAATTTTGCAGTAAGCAACTTTGGGATTTATTTTTTTCACCAGCGCTACGTGCCGATTTTTAGGCCCTCGCGTGGAAGCTTTCGGTTTCGAAGATGACGAACTTCACACAGCTATTTTTGCGGATGACACACCTTTGAAGAGAATTTAAAACAAGAACTTTGCACCTTTTTATACGCAGGGCTTTGATACCTCCTGGAAATGTATTGGTGTGATTTTAGACCTTCCTGAACTTCCTATAATTTCAATGTATTCTGAAATTCTTAGCAATTTCCTTCCAATAATCATCGAAAACAACTACCGGCTTACAAGTGAGACTGCGAGCTGGCTCACTTCACCGGCTGGGTTTTCGCACAAACGGACTCGCGCTGGCAATTGCAAGATTTGTTTATTATCTGCCAGGCCGGGCCAGCCCGGGAATAGCAATTGAGCATTGAGCTGGACTTGTCCCATCAAATAGCCCTTATGCATGTTTACGTCAGACTATCTATTTTCACCCGCAAGCCTCGCTTTTATAAATCTGCGTAGTTTCTAATCGACGAATTCTCAAAGCAGCAAGTTGAAAAGAATACTCACAGAAAAAAAAGCGTCGATTGCCCAAATGCTTCCGAAAAATTTCGCACGAACGAGGCTTGGTGATGAATTTTGAACCAGTGACGTAACATGCAAAAGGCCTATTGTGCTTGTCCCCTCGTGTGTACTGTTCGTGGGACAAGTCCCTTCGACCAATGAAATCTTAAACCAAGTGAAAAACCAAGTCATGCAAATAATCCCTCGTGAGTACGCTCAGCCTAAAGGTGACTTGTCACCAGAACACAGCCTGATACTCACGCGTTTCCTTCCCACTCGTATCAAGAAATGGTCTGTTGTACCTGCTCAAATTCGCCCATAAAGAACTAAACAATAGCACTTTGTATTCAGTGACGCTTTGAAATAATTTTGCCGAGATCGTGTCGAAGATTTCAAGAACGATCGGAAGTTTCCGATGAGCAAAACGCGTCTTATTAGGGGGGTGGGGAGAGGTAAGGTATTCTTTGGAGAGTTTATTTTTACTGGGGTACCCAGGTGAGGACTTGTGCGTCGGCGCAGGGCGTCATCTAAACATTACATGTGTTTTCTGCATCTTCCTAAAAATAGTAGTAAGTGTTTAGTAAGAACGTTCTTAAACCAGAATAAGTGTTGTTATGAAAGAATTCTCTTGTGTCTTTGGGTTTATAGAGTCAGTCCTTGCGACATCGTTCATGTTGTTAGTGATCGGCGCTTATTGCCTATGAGCATGACTCACTTTGTAAGAGAGAAAAGCAAAAAAATCTCATTAAGTTAGCTTTTCAAGAAGCGTGTGTTCAGGTAGCGTAAAAATTACGCATTTTCAGACGGTACGGAAATTATTACGCGCGTGCGGAGACTTGAACTTAGGCGCGCTAACGACTTGGCGCGAAATTTCATAACATCAACCTCGTTACCAGGGTCTCTCCTCTACCCTGGCAACAAGCATGTGACGTCATGACGTTTCTCGCTGCGTAGGTTGTGAGTTCAGTTTAGTTCACACTCAACATTACACCGGCAAATGACAAAGGATCCCGTTTTAGTCCACGAAAGATATCGCGATAAAGTACCGCGAGGACAAAATGCTTGCAACAGAATTTTTCTTTTCACAAACTTTTTATTCAAGGGCTTCAAGTAAAAATATTAAAAGTCAACAAAAAACAACTCATGCGGAATACGAAAAAATCCAAGTTTTGTTTTTCCATCATTTTTTCCTGTAGACACCATGTTTTTATGCAAATTAGTTGTATTACAAGTATGTTTTACAGAAAAAAATTCATTTTCAGTCGCACTAGACTGACAATCAAAGGAGATTTCATAGAACGAGAGGATCGAACGGCTTATGCTGAACTACTGGATAACCGTTAGTTTCCATAATATTATAGCATACTGAATAACTGTAGTTCCCTTTAAAATATGATTCGCTTCTGCAGTGCATTAATATCTGCAGCAACATATAAAATCATGAAATCTAAAGTAACGAAAATTATAACAAAAATGTAATCAAGAAGTATGACCAAGTTAAAAAAAGGGTGACATGTCATGTCGATGGTGTCTATGCTACAACGATCTCCAGTTGCAGTAGCTTCAACCAGCTGCGAGAGATTTTGCGTTCTGCGCAACAACCCGAGGATATGCCTGGATATCCGCAAGAAGACATTATTACCCTTCGCAATAAAGGCAGTGTTACTGTTAGCCGAAAAATCGAAGAAGGGGCATACAGTGACGTACGCACTCAGGAAGGACAATATGTCTAGAAGGAATGCAGGAATAAAATGGGGCGTAACCCATCACATCCAAGCTGCAAGAAGCAAGGTTCAAATCAACGCCTCATTTCCATTCAAGCTAAAATTAAAATACGGATGTAAAATAGGGGTTCTAACGTGTTCCAGTGAAAAGCACTGCTTTGATACAACAATAAAACTAGTCTACGGAGAACGTAATACCGTGGAATGAGAATAATGTGTGTGCGAAAATGCGGTTTATACCATCAGTGCAGTAAAAAACTTAGAACTGGTAGAGGTATTTCACAGCAGTCAAACGTGAACTGTTCTGAGTCTGAAGAAAGGGCAAAAAAACTAGAGAAATCTCAAGCAAACTTAGATAGACAGATTAAGAAAGATTAAGTTACCTACCGAAAATAGCTTATATTTGCCATGATGTTGGAGGGGGCTGCGGTCAGATTACAGTCTATGAAGATACGCTGGTTTACTTCAAACTTTAATTTCTGACTCCCGGCAACTGCTTTAAAACATTTAGAGATGCAGCACTAACTACTTGACTAGGAAGTAAATTCCGCATTCTAATGCATCTGGGAAAAAACGAGTAACTGAAAGCTAATACACTGATGTGCAATTGTTGTAAACTGTAAATGTGGCGTCGAATAGATGTAGTATTACCCAAGCCAGATATACAGTTAGGAAGCGTACATGGAACTAGGCCATTGTAAAACTTATAAAATGAAACAGATTGATTATATAATCGCCTGACTCCTAGTGCTTCCCAGCCCAGGGAAAGAACAAGTTCAGATGAACTAACACTGTAATTATTGTAGTGTTGCAAACGAATCTTGCTGCGTTCTTCTGCACCTGCTCCAGCCACAACATCTCGGTACAAGTGGAGGTAAGGCTGCTCAGGCTGCAAAAGTGTACTTCAGGGAGCGCCCAACGAAAGAAAAGTAGGTACTTTCTTTAACAGAAGGGTTGCAGAGCTTCAGAGACTTACGTATTACGACCAGTTTTCCGTTTGCTGTGGCAATGACCCTGCTGCACTGGTGCGTCAGCCCCCAAAGAAAAGATCCACTACAGTGAATCCCCAGATAATCCTATTCAGATAGCTGGGTCAAGGGCGCTGTCTCGGCCATGTAAGAAAATTGGAATGCCTGCTTTCCAAAGACGAAAACGTTTCTTTCTGCCTTGTCGCAAAATATTGCAAAGAAAACGACGATGAGCACATAACAGTTACTAAACTAACCAAATTCATATAGGAAACTGGTTCAATGCAGAAACCGTATAACAGTATCAATTTAGAAGGCAAGGCAAACATTGTGGCATGGAGATACATTGCTTCCTCCATATTATATCACTTCCATGACAACTATCAGCTGCCAAAGTGCAGTGGCGGTGGACATGTTTCAAGGAGAATTATCCAAACTGCTAGTACAATGGACACGATTATTTAATTGGATGTCCCACTACTGACAAGGCAGTGACCTGTTTACTAGACAGCCTAAAGCTCCTTCTACAAATCCTGTTTTTAGGAAGAAGGAACTTCTCGGGGACATTATACTGTTCAAGCTACAATGCCAAGAGGTTGTGTTGTGGGCTAGTAGTCTAGTTACTTTGCTGTGAGTGTCTTCTTTTCGCAACTGCATAAGTTGCGTTAATAACTGCGAGGATCTTCTTTACATTTATTTCCTTATTCCGCAGTTCAAATATATGAATTTCATATATTCATAATTTCCTCTTCATCTTTCCCGGGTATATTACGAACCAATTTAATGACCAGCTCCCAGCTGGCTTGTTAGCTCAATTGGTTAGAGCGCTGCACCGGTATCGCAGAGGTCAGGGTTCGAATCCCGGCAAGCCTGGTTTTTTTCAGGCTTTCTTTTCGCAACTGCATAAGTTGCGTTAATAACTGCGAGGATCTTCTTTACATTTATTTCCTTATTCCGCAGTTCAAATATATGAATTTCATATATTCATAATTTCCTCTTCATCTTTCCCGGGTATATTACGAACCAATTTAATGACCAGCTCCCAGCTGGCTTGTTAGCTCAATTGGTTAGAGCGCTGCACTGGTATCGCAGAGGTCAGGGTTCGAATCCCGGCAAGCCTGATTTTTTCAGGCTTTCTTTTCGCAACTGCATAAGTTGCGTTAATAACTGCGAGGATCTTCTTTACATTTATTTTTGCGGTGAGTGTGTTCTTCAAAACTCAAAAACTTTTTTGAAGAGCTTTGTCAAAAACGGTCCATAATCGAACCAACGTGAATTCCTTACTGTAACATACACTTTAAGGGGGGAATATGGGTGAATTTTTAGGAAATAGGATAAGATTAAAAAAATAATAATAATAATCGGGGGTGGAAGCGGAATCATTGGACTTTGGATATTCAAGATTCCTGTCTTATTTTACCTCAATGATTCATGATTCATTTATAAATTTTATTCGATATTCATGATTCATTTTTCATTCTCCTCATCCAGTTTTCAAAATAACGTGTTACCAAGTCTCTGTTGTTTTTCACTTACAAGCTGGTTGCGCATTCCGGTTCCCTGCTAGCAGAATTTTCCAAATGGAGACTCTTCTTGCACAGAATTATGCCGGAAATCGATGTAAAATATTTTCAGTCGTCAAATTATGTCCAAATATTCACTGTGTGTCACATACTTGATCACTGTAAAGTTAATAAGGGATGAAGATGTGAAGCCAAGGGTACATTCGTGTTTTCATTGCTTTCCTATAGGGGGTCTGGGGGCATGCTCCCCCAGAAAATTTTGAAAATTAGATGCTCAGAAATACGATTTCAGGCCATTTCTGGAATATAGTTGTTAAGAATTTAGTAAAATGACCCATCAGTTTTAGTTTTGTTACATTCTATATTCACGAGCCTCCAATATCGATGGAAGCATTCATTTGTTATTCATGATTCTTTTAGCCATCTCCATTATTCATGATTCCCAGATTTTAAACACAAAGATTCATGATTCCTACCAATTTTACAGCTATGATTCATGATTCATGATTCCGCTTCCACCCCGATAATAATAAAAGAGGGATAAATTTTTTGTACACCTCCAGACAGGCCACCTCCACGCAGGAACACTTGGGCTCGTTTGTTGCCTGTTTTGGTGTCCATCTATTAATTTTTAACTTTAAATTCTAATTTCAACTCATCTTTAATTCTTTACAGTTTTAATTTTTTTTAATTCATCAATTCCACTTCCTCTTCTTCTTCTTTACTTCCCTCAGATTCATGGGAGCTCGCACTATGATCCGATGATAGCATTTTTGGATTGAATGAAATCTCACAGAGATAATTAAGAAAAAAGGCTTAAACGGTTCCAGGGGAAAAAGGCGTCTAGGTATGTTGCCCCCTCAAGGGTTAATTTCACCAATTTTAGAGTTGATTGTACCCAAAAATGCAAAGTTTCGCTGCTAAGCTTTTATGAGTGGCTAATTAGCATGAAAACATGGTGCTCATCAACCTGTTGATATTATTTTGGTATTTCGCCTGGGTTGATTTTTGTTGACTTTTAGTATGTTAATGTGAGTGCCTCAAAAGTAAGTACTGTGAAAAGAAAAATTCTGTTGCAAGCATTTTGACCTCCTGGCGTGACCTTACTGGACTATTTATCCAGACAGCTTGCAAGCCTGCAAGCTCCCCAGTTATACAGAGAATCTACAGTATGCAATAATTTACTGGATACTACAGTGTATTAGCTGTACACATCCCTCACAGGAACTACAGTCTAGTTAAACTATTTCGGTCAGGGAGTCGTGGAAAGTCAACTAGTACAAGCTAATTATTTTCAAGTAGACCAATATAATGTCAGCGAGAATTAAGGAAACTAAACAGCGCTGAAACTGTTTCCAACCTATAGTAACCCAAAAGAGAAAAACAATGAAGATAACTATTCGGATAGAAAGTCACCGATACTACTGAAGAGAGCACCCTTACGTTAGCAAAAACCTGTGAATTTGGGTATTCACGGGTTTAATAATGGGTTGGTATTGTCGGTTTGCTCTCTCTACATATCCTTTTCTATACAGAAGCAAACCGGTTCCACTAAAACCCGTTAAATGGCCATAAACCGGCTCAGGAGCCACACAGGAAACAAAGAAACATACAATTGCAGTAAGGTAAGCCGTTTTTATTTAAAATTCTTTCATATTTTTAGGTTTTAGAAATGATTTTTTTCTCCATACAACTCCTTATATTTCGAAGGTTACGCAACAGTACCAACGCTCATACTTCAAGCTCAGTTGAGCTACCTGTGGGAGTATCAATGCTTTTTAAGGACACACTTTTATTGATGGTCCACTTGTGTAAGCCAATGTATTGATCAGATCACCCACGATAGGTACAACTTTCGACTCTGAACTAGGAGAGGAGACTACACAGCAAGATAAATGTACTTCACTGCCATCTGTAGGCTCGATTACCAGCCACTGTTCATGAGAATGAGCCAGCCCGCGCTCCTCCGAAACGGAGAGAGCGGTGGAAATCGAGTCTATGCCATCTGAGGATATTAAAAACAGCACATTGTTTACTGGTTAGCCTTAAGGAAGCTGAAGACAGCTGCGATTGGCGGGGGAAACGCAGCTTTACCGGCATCTATTAGTTTTAATCGCTTAAAGGTGAAGAAGTTCTTGTATTGTCTAAAAATGTTAGTTGTAAAGACTCATTCAAAACATTAGAGTTATAAAGACTCTAAAAGTCATATCTTCTTTCTTACCTTATGGACGAAACACCTTTCCGGAATGATCTCACGAAACTTTCAAAGTATTTGTGAGGTTGAAGTTTTTTGTTATGTAATAGTTGTTTTAAATTGCCCGAATCACCTGTCACTCTTAGGAACTGAGCGCGAATTATTTGTTTCGTTAGAAAAGCTCAAGTAAAAGCAAGCATAATGATAGCATGTGGCTCGGCAGAAGTACTTTTATTGCGACATGCAGCTGGCTGCAAACAGATACGTGGTTCGCATGGAGCACGGCGAATTGAGGCTCGAAGTGTTGGTAGAGTAAAAATGGTTCAAAGAGCAGAAAAATTGCCTGAAGCGGCTAAATCACTTGGTTGGGGCTTGGGCGCCACGAAAGCTAAAAAACAAACCAAAAAAAAAAAGAAACACAGGAGCGAAGCGTCTGGGAACTAACTTCCCACTAATTTTCTTTGACGTCCCTTCTACACGAGCAAATTTCACATGACAAACTTTCTATAAAAAATTTAAACGGGATCGCTAATTTTCAGTTTATGCATGAAAATTAACAAATTTTCTCTTCTACACATAGAATACGTAGAGAATTGGTCATAGTTTATTTTTTCTCCTTTGAAGAAAAGAGAAACGAAGAATTGTTCAGTTTCGGTAGTAATGTCATATTTAGGGGGCGCAATTTTAAGGTGATTCCATTCAATTGCATTACGCATCCTTTCTGCGCATCATTTTTTGCGTGATTAGCGCGCGCACCTTCGGAACTTGATAGGTTTTCTATGAAAGCGGAGCTGTTTAGAGAAATAAATGGTCGTTTTCTCCTAAACGAGCTCGGTGACTCCCATTTTTTAACACATAAATTCAAATGGCACACGGTCGACAACAATATATCGCGATTTTAAGAAAAGTTAAAAATTCTGCTTTGAGATATTTTTATTTAAATGCCAAAAAGAACACATCTTTAGGTACAGCAGGGTATGTACGCACGCGGCAGATTCTTTAATTTTTTTCATATCCTTAATTCCTGTTCAACTAAAGTAGTGTACAATGCAAGAAAAATGTCTATTTTGCTGAACTGCTTCAATATTTCAATCAAGCAATGACTTTTTAAAGCAATTATATTACACATTTCTGATTACTAGGGTTTCTCAGGAAAACCTTGCGGGTCGTATAGTTGCTATTAATGGCTATCCATTTTGTGGAAAGACAAGCACGGTGACCCCTATTTTTTATTGCAATTTTGAAATGTTCTAAACATAATTACCAATTGGACCAAGTTTTAGAAAATTTTAAATATTCCTTCTATTTCGAAGGAATCACCTTAATGTCACGTACAGCGAAGATATCGTTGACGTCACCTATTGATAATAATGTGTCAACCAATGATCTATTGGCTGTTGAAACAGAGTTCTTTGTTTCAGTGGTTGGCATTTGAATAACAAAAAGAATGCTTGTAAACAGCTTTCTTCCCTATAATAAACTGCAGCTGGTTACCCGATTTATGTTATGGTTAACCTCGAGTTGAGGCGGAGAAGGAAGCACGGTTGGGGGGGAGGATCAGCGTGGGGTCGAACAGTGGTTGTAAAACCTACAGGTTGCCATACTAAATTCATTTGACAAGCTTCATGTCACTGAGAGCATTATAATGAAGCAATATTGCGAAACAAAACGTCATCGGCCTTGCGCGCATTGCGTGCCTATGTTTCACAAACGCCGGGTCTGCGAGGTCTAGTTTTAAATAAACGCCGCGGCGTTTAATCGAGAAAATACGGTACACACCGGACATAATCAGCAGTATTTTATTTCCTACATGTAAGTTTTGTGTATTTTGTTGTTGTTGTTGTTGTTACTCCAGTAACGATGTATTTTTTAAATCGCCAATAAAAAGATAACACTAAGTTGAGTTATTACCGTCGTTTTAGCTTCTATAGTGCATCCGATCCCACTGAAATTCCTCTCCAAAGAGGGCCAAAATTCAACACTGCGCGCCACCATTTTGAATCGTACTTAGCAGCCTGGCCGCTTTTCCGTGACGTCAAAATGTACAACGAGACCAGCTTGTCACAGCCCACGTTACCCGACCGCTGGTCTCGTTGTACATTTTGACGTCACGGACAAGCGGCCAGGCTGCTAAGTACGATTCAAAATGGTGGCGCGCACTGTTGAATATTGGCCCTCTTTGGAGAGGAATTTCGGTGGGATCAGATGCACTTTAGAAGCTAAAACCACGGTCAGTAACTCAGCTTAGTGTTACCTTTTTATTAGCGATTTCAAAAAAATGCACCGTTTCTGAAGTGACCTTCTTTAAACAATAAGGATAATTTCGGGGTGGTGGCAATGTTATGAAGCCACTCAGAGGACAGACACAAAAAACTCACGTCAATTTACAATAACTGAGCGAATTTTCGCGCGTTAATTGGCAAATTTTTATTGTCAATAAGAGTACAGGCTGATGAAATTAAAACTCGTAAAGCTGACACAGTCAGCAAAAGTTTTGTCAAACTTTTCAGCGCTGCATTCTTGATGAGGCGAGAATTGTACCACAAATCTAGTAGTCTTCAATGAGGAAATCATCTAAACTTTATGGGTCAAAACTGAAGAAACCATTGCAACCTTAGAGCGAAAAGATGAGGATGTTTGTTGAGGATTCAGACCTGAAAATCAGCGGTGAGCGGGAATTTGTGCTGTCGATGAATTAAGCTGAACTGTGTTTTAGTGGATTATTTTGTGAACAGTTTTCAATTCGAATTTTCCTTATATTTCTGGCCTATAACTTAAGTTTTAATTTACGAGTCTGTGATTCTCGAATTACAGCAATGAAACTGATTCTGCGGCAATCGCATCTTCCATTGACTCTTGCATTTCTTTCCTTGGTTTGAAAATCAGTTTTGGCTTTTTGTTATTGTTAATTACCGTACCCAAATTGTGAATTAGCCAATCAGAAGCCTTGTTTACTGTCATGATTTTCTACGATATCAAGTCACTGACCTGATATCCTACGATATCATGGACAGTTTGTGGAACTCGCACTTTTTTGCAGACTTAAGAGGCGAAAATTACAACACAAATACATACAACAAAAATACAACGAAACGTAAAACTAGTACATTTGTTAAACGAGAAAGTAATTTGTTTAACGGTAAGAGAGGGGAAAAAATACAATTTCGCACCAAAATTGGAAGCGGCTACACTGGCGGGCGCTCGCGTGAACTTTACGGACAGCGCTGAAACTTTTTTGGTTTCAAAATGGAGCCAGATTTTCCACATTTGTGTCTTAACTTGGACTTCCAAGATTCAGAAAATAAAACTCCAAACAAAAGAATTTAATAAAATGGCAGATGAGGAGTTAGAGAAGAGTATTGACGACCAGATAAGTGTAAATACGTGTCGCTCTACAACGCCTGACTGATCACGGTAACTGAAAAAAAAAACCGCCGGGTTTTAGGACGAATTTGGGTACGGTAAATACCTAATCGCACCTTTTTTGGTACGCTGCGGCAGCATATCAAGCTCGTTTGGTCTCACCATTGGTATTTTGGCTCGACTGCGTCTCGCCAAGATACGAACCATGGCTCGACCAAACTCGCCTGATATGCCGCCGAAGCGTACCAGAAAGGTACGATTAGGTATAAAAACAAATTGATGTCAGATTTTCATGCAACTGTCCTACTATTGATGATAATTTTCGTCATAACAATGTTAAAGTTTGTTGTAGATCCACTCCCCCTGCCACTCGCGGATCTACAACACTTTGACAATGTTATGACGAACTTTATCATCAGTAAGAGGACAGACGCACAAAAATCTGACGTCAATGTGTTAAGTTAATTGCATCAGCTTTACATGTTTCATTCGTCTGAACTCTTATTGACAATAAAAATTAGCCAATTCGCTCAGCGAATTCTCGCGCCCACACACCAAGAAAGAAAAACTACCTATTAAAATTTGAAACATGTTCCAGGTCCTGATCTCCACTTAGTCTCTGAAGGCTACAATCCACTAAGCTTCATTCCACTTAGTTTCTGAAGACTGCATTAAGTGGAAGGCTTGGGCAAGGGTTGGTAAGAAGCTGCCTACAGTTTCGAAGGATGACGTCTCCTCTCAGAGTCTCAACCATTGATATAAGATCTGCAAATCTCTTGTCAGCCAGTAGAAGAGCACCGTCTTGTAAATCTCTCTATAAATAAGTAAGGTAAGAGGTTAAGTAGTATAAACTGTCAAAAATGGAGGGGCAATGGAACTGTGAACACTGATTTCCTCGATTGTATTATCCTGCTGTGTGGACACACAGCGGCGAGTACAAAACCGACTGGAAACAAATTGAGGGTGAAGCGGCAGTTTTAACATGACTCCACAACCGACGTGACGACCGATAAGATCTGGGATAAACTGATCTGCTTTCAGCCAATCAAATGCAAGCATTTATGACACCAGTATTTTGTGTAAAGAAATGTTATCATTAAATACGAATCACCAAACACTGACCTCAATATGAATCTGAACCACGCCATTGTCACGTGTTTTGACTGCCAACACGAACACACCTTCTTGACCTCTGGAGGAACTGATGCGGACGAGAAAATGGCCTGGAAACTGCTTACTAAGGAGATATGCAGCCTCAGTCTTGTCCATACGACCTGCGAACCAACTGGTAACCGAAACGAGACGACTGTAAGCCACACTGTATTGAAATCAACATCTTTTAACAATTGTAAGTATGGAGGAAGGCGTTTCTTGACGGCAAGTAGTTGGTTAAGCAACCGTTACAATGATAAATGGTTGGCAAGAAGAAACTGTTCATGCAGCTCTTTGGAATGAGGCGCAGGTGCAAATAAGGGTATTCGTTAAATAAGTGATTCGGTCAGCTTCCAGTTCTTAGAAGGGGATCATCGGCTCGAGTTCAGTTGAATCAGAATTTTCTGGGCTAGTTCTTCCATTTTTTAAATTAAATTTTTTAATTTTTAAATTTTTGAAGACTTTCTAGCACGAGAACTGCTTACAGTTAATTCACAACTGTGAAAATTGCATGTACTTTCACGCCTGGTCAGTCACAACAAACGCCAGAAACACAAGGAAAAGCAAGAGAAGGAAATGCACGTAAACAAGTGATGATCAGGTTTTTTAATGCTTTTGATTGGTTACGACGTTAATTCACGCTGAGTGTGATTAAGTGAATCGAAATCTACGATCCAATCACAAGTCCCTCAAAGCATCAGTCCACTCTCGATAACCTCCCTGGGAGACTAACTGAACGAGAAAAGGTTGTATTTGTAGGCACAAGTCTTGCTCACTTACCTCAATTCTACGCCATCTCGTACAGAAATAGAGTTTTTCATCAAGTCGTACATCTGAAATTAAAAAATAACAACAGAGATCAAATTGAAGAAAAGAAATTTGAGCAAATAAAGAAGTTGCCATGTTTTGTGTACAACAGATTCAGAGGCCTAAAGTTCAGGCCTGGAGGAAAACGTAGAAACAAGTTTTAACTGATCATACACAATCTACTTCAGTATGATATGACCCCTGGGATTAAACCATCTAAGAAGAAACATATTTGTGTGATGAATCCACGAGATCATAAACTCAGGCGTCCCTCGCGTTTTTCTAAATGCAAAAACGTTACACATTTGCAAACGTATCAGGTTTTACTGAGAAAGCTAAATACGGCAACCCTTTCTAGACAAGTTCGTCTAATTTTGTTTTTCACGAAGAATGCCACAATATTCCTTTTCTTTCACCAGCTGATCCAGAAGTGCGTAAAGCCCAAAACTACTCCACTGCCAAAAGCGAGGTGATGATGAAGGTCGATAAAACCCTATGTCGTTGGACTTCAATCCACTGTGCTTAAATAACACAAGGCACTCAAGGGAAAGGGGTGTACATATGCACATGTATGGCGATAGTGAGGAGGTTGGTGGAACACGGTGTTGGGAAGATGACAGTGCTTTTCCACCGACCAAAAGGAGTATTCATAACAATAAAGTTGCCTGATCAACAATGCAGTTTAAAGAGAAGGTGAATGGTTGGGTTCACTGTAGGAGTTTTATACTAATATGTGTATCGTAAAGGTCAGCCTAGGATATCAACAGAGCACCTTTGCAAGGCATCCGTCAGACCCTTGCTTCATTGGTCCAAACAGAGCCACCAGCTCAAGAAAGTGATCCAGACTGACACAGCTGTCATTGGCTTGTCCTTCAATTCGAAGTCAAAGAATGATGATTAGTTTTATGACAAGGTGAGCAGCTACAATATATGTGAAGAAAATACAAGCAGACTACACACCGCATACCCACATAGTCAAAATGAAGGGAGGCAGGGAAGAGTTTGTAACTAAGTTAATGAACTGTGCACGGAAGGGATTACGTATCAACGTAACCAAAATGCTTGCAACAGCAAAAACGTAATGCAACGTTATGAACATATTTAAATAACAATATGCAATAAAACCCAGTCATCCAATGTTATTTAAGAACAGTTTTCTAAAGAGACCAAAATAAAATGACATTAATAACGCCTTTATGATATCGAGTTACAGTTCATACGTTTTCACAAATCAACTCATTTTATCCATTTTGCCTCTGAAGTGCCCATTTCAAGAAGTTTTTTATCGGCTCAAACCTAGAATGCGAGCAGTCGCCCTTTTTCCAGCCACGATTTTGTTTTGCATTTTTACTTTTCTAACCTTGGCTTTTCCCTAGGGCGTGTCATTGAAGAAAAGACACCTGGACAAAAATTAAGATAACTGCAGATGGGGAACTAGGCTTTGTTGGTCAACTAGAAAGGGTAACAGAAATGTTAATACTTTTTGACCTATCACTGCAATCAAAGAATTTCCGCGACAACATAAAGAAAAAAAAAACAATAATTTAGTAAAATACCATATTTAATATCCAGCATTTTACAGAGCATTTTTTCCAATTTTTTATCCTGCATTTCTTCTGGGCAACAGTTCTTGGCAGCTTGGTAAAATGCGTTCCAGTTCTTAAAAGTAACAACAAAAATATTAATGTTAGTGCGTTAGCTAGTCAATTAATATTTCACTCAAAGAAGAAGGGGCAACAAGGAAGAAAAATGAAATAACATACGGTATACAATTCTCCACGCAATATTTCATATTGCAAAACAATCTAGCTAGAATACAAACAGTCCTCTTTTCTCTTGGGGTTAGTTGAGCTAAAAGTGAAATAAATACGGAGGGCAGCATCAATGCATTTTCTGACCGCAAAACGACATGTATCTCACTGCAAATATCACGAAACGATACGCGCTCTGATACATTATAACAATTCCCAAACTGCTTCAAAATAATTCATTTCCAAACTCAACAAACCTCGCACGGTACAGTTAATAACACAACATCAACGCTAATACTTTTATTGCAGTCTGAGCACCATGTTGAAAGTGGATGACATTTATCAGAAAAAATAACATTAATATAAATAATGTCTGCTTATTGCACACATGCTAAATATTTGACTTGCATAGTGACTCTCATTTAGGAGAACTTCAAGTTCTTTTTTTTTTTAAGAAAAATGAGATCATTCACATCATCGATATATCCTTATCACGTTATCGAGATATCGAAATATCTTGTTCTCTCTGCTTCCTTCTTAACTTAGCTTTAGAGAAAAAAGAGATTGCTGATAATAGTGTACAATCCGACCCCACCCCCCCCCTCCCTCCCAAACTACTACCATCCCACTGAAAATGGCACAGAAAGAATGTTAACGCTAAACTGGTCACCACACCGAAAAATCAATGGCATGTCACGACAGTAGAAGAATGTATAATTAATTTATATGAGGCCAGTAAGGCTTAAAGTAAGCTAGAAGAAGAATGACGGCTTAAACGCAGAATACGAGACTACTTCGGAACACCTAAAATATTGGCTCCCCAACTACATAGATAACTCCATATAAATCTAGGGGTGATATCCTCCACTGCATGTAGCCATAACCACCTCGGCCTACACTGGAAATTTCCTACGAAAGAGTGGTCCTGTCCACCGCTTATCTGCGTAGTGGCAAAGCCACTTTAGCTAATGCTGGAAAAGCGTATGCAATACGACTATGTCTTATTCACAGCATGAGGAAAGGTTGAAGCGTAAAAAGTAGGGACCGCGTATCCAAAATTCCATTTTTTTTTTGGGGGGGGGGGGGGGGAGTTAAGGCCCGGGCAAATGGATCTGATCCACTGTTGGCAACAGTTCCATTCAACACCGTTCAACAAACTAAACGCGTTTGCCCACCCTGTTGAATGAAGTTCAATGATTCCGTGAAGGCTGATGAATGATGTTTAATGGTATTGAACAATGTTCAATCAGTATCAATGAACTTTCGTACAACAAAGTTATATTTAACACTGTTGGATAATGTGTAATCCGTTTGTCAGAGGACTAAAGTGACTGCGCACTCTACAGTTACTCCAAGAATGAAACGTCCTTTACTTTTAAGTTTCAGTTCTTGTACCTTTTGTTCATAGTGTCCATCAATATTTAGCCAAAATGTTTCAGACTCATCTGACAGGAAGTCTCTACCTACGCAAAGAAGAAAATTAATCATAAAGAAAAAGTTAATTACCAAATTTTATTACAATGTGAGGATTTACAACAATCTGTTTGTTGAATATAAACTAAAAGTACGATAAATAGTAGAGACATTAGCGAATGTACGTTAACTTGATTTGCTTATTGCACAGAAATGAAGTTGCTTAGTGCAGTTTAACCTTCCGTAAGCCAAGTTCCTTTGGACCGGTTCTAGAGAGTAAGGCACAAGCTTGAAAGAAAATAATAGGCACTTGAAAACCATCAGCAGCTGGTCTAGATTTATTGCCTACGTGAGTGCAGTGAGACTGTAGAAGTTTGTCGGTAAATGACATATCAACAACCTAAGTGAAAGCCATCTTCAGGCAAACACCGTAGGTAGCTATACTTAGGTCAAACGTCGAACTTTACATGTGCCGAACCTAAAGCAAATTTGCAGAAACAGTAATTTTGCTTATTTACATTAGGTTAGTTCGACGTTTGACCTAAGCCATAAGACTCCTGGGTTCTGACGATTTACTATGAACCCCCAATATAGTTCAAAATGGATTCTGCAAGTAATAATAATAATAATAATAATAATAATAATAATAATAATAATAAATCGGCGTTCAACCAAATTCAGAAAGGGAATATTTGTCATCATATTATTGAATTACACCGTCTCGTTACGTAGTACATTGTATGGTTTCAAAAGTGTCAGGCTATGGGAGATATATTTTGTAAAGGTGTCTCTCGCTCGCTCCAAACAGCTTCAGTAATTTGTCGAATGGTAGAAATAGTCAAGTTTTGTCGTGGAGTTTGAAGTTGCCGTTAATGTCGTCTGTTTTAAGCATCTTGCATTTTGCTTGATGCATTATTAGCCTAAGACGTAACATGTGCCTGTTTTGTGCGCCACTCAGATGCATAAAACATACACAATATCCGTCGACATTTATGTTGACAGTGCATGTTGATCATCCATTAGGCCAGTAAAACACCTAGATGACTAGTGACCCTCACCAGCTTTCTTTGACTCCTGCTGTGGAACCCTTTCTTGCCAGGATGTGTCTTTTTCAGCCAGAGAACTAAACATAGACAAGAAGTAATGACAAATTAAAAACAAACTGACGCAAGTGTTTTATATGCAATAATCATGCATCATTTTGCCCTTGTAATAACTCTTACCACTTGACACCAATAAACGTTTGCTTATCACACCAAGATGGCTGAACCATTTCATCATTTTGTTTAACTCAAAACTGTCGTGCTTTCTTTTTTAATTTTTGTTAAATCTTTTCCAATATTCATCCTCTTAACCTCCCATCCAAAATGGCTACCTCCAAAACAAAAACCAGGCTTATTTTTACCCCTTCTACTTTCTCTTGGAAACAATAAAAATTGCCATCTCTCTAATAAGTCAGGCACCCAGAAGTCAACATAACATCCCTCAAAATTGAGACCGAATTGTTTACTTTCCTGGGACAGCTCCTAGGGCATTTCACGTTTGACCATTAATTAACAAACTCGTTAGTAATTCATGAGTTTCTAAACCAATGAGGACAAGCAAATGTGGTCAGGTGCATGCGGTGTGAAACACCGGATCAAAGAGCCATGTGCTTGATTAAATATGAAACCCATGTGAGGGATTTATCTTAATTGTCACGAAGTGGAAGGCTGCTCTAGAGCCTTTGACTCTCGCAAAGGGATCTATAAATTTGACGCCCTTTGCTAGGCTTTGCAGAAGGTTTATATTTCAAATACTGGACCTTTATTTACAGTTTTTAGAAAATTAACAGAGAGATGCATTTCAGGTCCCCTTTAATTCCAAAAATTGGAATTAAATTGGCCCCTTTAAAAAGTGCCACTGGGACCAGAATGTTGGTATTCCATGTTTTTACATTTTCGAAGATAGTTTGTGGTTCTTAGTCACCATGTCAAATTTCAACTCATTACGACGACGGGAAGTCGCTTTTTTCGGACGGTTTTTGTCGAGATTTTGCGGCCGCCATTACTGGCCCTTGTTCCGGAAGCTGGCTTGCGAATTAGCGGAAGTGACGTCAGAGGCTCACCTCAAACCTGGTGCCTTTACATGGTTACTTACCGCGGGAAATTTAACTGTCCTAGGGGAAAGATTTCATGCCAACTGTTTGCTGCACGACTTTGAAATCTTCCTTGCTGCAGCAGTTATGACGGATATTACTTGCTGTGTACAATGCTACAACAATAAATCCGACCATCGAGCTGGTATTTCGCTTCATCAAAGCCCTGCGAACGGATCCGCAGTGGAAAAAAGGAGATTGTTCGTACTCACACACAGTGCGAATTTCAACCCAAGAGGCATTTACGTCGTCTGTTTTGATCAGTTCAAGGAGGAGTTTTTTACCTCTGACGTCACGATCTATTAAATTGTGCAATCACCAAGGAACACGTTTTCAGTAATGGCGGACACATTTAACGCGACTTTGGAGCTAAAAAATATTAGGATGGAAGGTTTGTTGTTAAGTTTTCTGGGGAAATATAAACAAAACGCGATATTCTGCGACATAATTTGGCCGAAATAAACCTATCAATTTTCGTCCCAGTGGCACTTTAAATGTGGGCCCAACATCGAAATTTTGCCAAAACTGAAACAACGAGAGCGTAACCAGGTGATTGTATCCAGTGGTGAAAAGTTTGCTTGACATAACAAATGTCCTGAACGAGCAATTGAGAGGATGGCTGGAGTGAGCTGATTTGAAAGCTACTTTTGATTCAAGTTTCAACTGCATTAAGCTTAACGATGAAAACTGTTTTGTCTTTCTGTGACTTCGTGATTTAATAAGCTTTTTATGAGGCACGTTAGCAGAGTTACAATAACTCGCATACATGAATAAACAGTTTTCTGGCCTTGTGAGGTTTTTGCAAGTCATGTATTTCTAGTTTAAATATTCATGACACAAACACTACACTACAAAACAAAAGACATTTACAATGATCATTTTTCTCATGCTCAGTTGGTTTAGGACAATCAGGGTGAACATGAAAATTTACGCTATAGCGTTTAAGATTTTCAAACAAAGAACAAATCGGATAGCGACCTTTCACTTTATAACTTCTTGGACGAATTTTGAATTTTGAACCAATAGTTTCTCGAACCAAACCGTCTGTCACTTCTATGGTTCTCACATTTGAGTCTGGGAATCAAAATTATCCTGAAGTGTGACCATCCAAATGAAACCAACTGAGCACTGAATACTTTTATTTGGTGCTGCACAAGTTTGTTTTAGGTGGGCAAACGAGAAAGATGTGAAAACATGGAGAGTGCTTGCACAGCTGTTTTAAGTTCCCCTAAACTTTTATATGTTACTATCACATTGATTTGATGAAATATCAGTCAAACATTTCTTATCACGTATAGTTATCATTGTAAAATAATTTTAATTATTTTAATTAATAATTTTAAGTATTAATTAAATAATTTTTATAAAGATGAAACAAATAGTAAGTACACAGTGAAAAATTCTCGGAAAAAATTCCGAGCCCCCAGTAGGAATCGAACCCACGACCTTCCAGTTACCAGTTGGATGCTCTAACCACTGAGCTATGGTGACTCATATGGTGAGCAGGCCGCAGGCCAGGGGTTAAGTCTCAGGACATCGCATCTCGCGAGTACACTGGACACTAATCATAAGCATCTCGCAAGCACATTAAATAAGTGTTGTGTACACTTAGAGATTTAGTGAACCAGCCAGCCACCCATTTTTAATTATTAATTAAATAATTTTAATTATTTTAATAATTTTAACCATTAAAATGGTTTTCAACCAATGACAATGTGCATAGTCAAATATTGTTTATTTCATAATCACATGTAGCTCACCTAGCATTTCCAGAATCTTGTACTGGCCATGAGTATGAAGACAGATTGGTAAAAGAGCTGTCGCCAGCAATGCTTTCTTGCGTTGGAAGGTCTGGACCTAGGAGTCTTTCCCTTTTGCTGATGAATTTATGTATGTCTTCTAGTATATCTACTCTCCGAACATCCACAATAATCTTGAACAACTCTTTGGAAGTGGTTGTAGTGCACTCTCTGAGAAGATAAATAGTTGGGTTCTCCTTTTGTTCCAGTTGTGGGATCATCCATGAAAGCTGAAGTCGTGACGCTATCATCCTCCAGTCAGAACCAGACGTTCTCTGGGGATTAAGCAATTTTGACATCTCATGCTGGAGTTCCCAGTCGAAGTCTCTTACGAAGTCAGGAAGGTGCTGAAGCTATTACAAAGAGAAATATGTGGTCAAAACTAACAATTTAACGAAAGGCATGCACTGTAGCAATGTAGTTTTCGTTTTAATCTATAGTAATTCAAATAATTAACCAAGGTACATAGCTCGATCAGCTGAGTGGACCAGTGAGAATAGTCTTTAAAGAGGTTCACTGACATTTCAACCACCTGAGGGTAAAGCTACCTTCCAGCATTTGTCATGTAAGGATACTGGGGAACCAGACCTTAGTTTCATCAACTTATTTTATCAGTGATTGTTTTAACACTCACCAAAGATTCCATTTGAGACATTCCATTTCTCTTCCTTGTTTTCGTCCAACCAACAAATATGTTAACGTTTCAAAAGAAAATATTGTTTATAAGTTACGACAATTATTAAACTCAAATAATGCCACAAATAAGAAATCAATAAACCACAAAAGTTTTGGTTATCAATGAGCCATTGATTTCGTTTCTTTAGAGATCGATTATCAAGTGTGAACCCTGCACTAGCACTTTGGCATGGTAAGTAGTTCTATTATCTACTGAAAAAGTTAATTTCCTACTCTGGAACATTTCCAATTAGAAATTCTATGGACTCAGGGGAAACAATTTTTTCTGTGGTTAAAAAAAGTTGGACATCATCACAATGTCTTCATCTGTCACCTGTGGTATCAGTCGCATGATCTTTGATCACGTGACCATTATAGCGCACTGTATACCGATGGCTACTAAAACTGGATATATATAAACCTACCGACCAAACGCGGCAAGCACAGGGGAAAAGTCAACAGACACATATTGGGCTACCGTATGTATGAGGATTGTCAGAAAGACTCCATAGAACTTTCCACTCACATGGGGTTACTATATACCACAAACCATATGACTCACTAAGATCGAAGCTGACGTCAGTTGAAGACCACACCCCTCTAGGCAAGAGAAAAGTGTTAAATACTAAAGTACCACATAAGATGTGGGGCCTGTAAAGACCATTAGTGGGGGGAAATGCCACACCCGTTGAGTTGCCTATGCAAGAACATATGATGTGCTCTGCCTCAGCAGTCTATGAATACAGCAAGGCTTATGGACAACAACTTAGACCTGTAAGTACTCAGGTCAGGGAACCATGCGGACAGGCACTGAGTTAAGAACAGTCTCCGTTTATCATAAAGTATGCCCCAGAGGACTGGTGATGATGCCTCACTGAACGGACACGATTTTTGAGGCTCCATTGAAGGTTGAGCTAAATAGCTCATAAAACGTTGAAACCGCTTGAATTGTGTTCCGAATAACATCTATGTTCACTAATCTCTAGCAAGCTATGGGAAAGACGCCAAAGAAGAGCCCAAAGAAACGAAGCGACAACGCAAAACGTGCCAGGCCAAGCTCGACCGAAGAAGAACAATATGGCGGCAACGAAGACGTGTTGTACCTTGAGCTTTTTGACTTAATTAGAACATTGCAGGCAAAGGATAAAACCAAAGAAGAACAATTAAAAGGGCTCCAAGAACAACTCGACCAGGCTCGTGATGAGATTAAATCGCTAAAATCCAAAGTAGAGGAATTAAAGGAATCGCTCGAATTCACGCAGAAGCAGCAAGATGAGGCGAATGACAAAATAGAGAGATGTGAATACGACCAGGACAGGCAAGAAGATGAATTAATCAGGCAAAGCATTTACAGTAGGCGCTGGAACCTTATTTTTTACGGTATTCCGGAAACAGATGATGAAAGCTGCTCAGACCTAATTAAACACACCATGGTATCCAAGCTTAAGATGGACCAGAGGAAAGTAAACACGACCATGTTTTGTGGAGCCCACCGCCTCGGGAGGAGAAAGAGAGCAAGCAACAACAACAAACCGAGGCCGATTATAGTCAGGTTCACATGCCGCGCTGACAGAGAGTCCACATGGCGTCAACGCTATAACCTTAAAGGGTCTTCAACCAGAATGGCGGAGGACTTACCGCAAAATGTTCGCGAGATCAGGAGAGACGTCCTCGTGCCGGCCCTTAAAAATGCCAGAAAATGCGAGGGAACCAAGGCGACAATAATCGGCGATCGCTTACTAGTGAACGGTAAGCGATATTCTTTCGACAAGATTCCAAGGAAATGGCAAAATGTCTCTCAGGCTCCCGATGATGAAATGCACAACGCAACTCATGATGAAGAACCTGAGCAAGCTCAAACAAGCCAAGTAAATGACTAATAGGTAGAGCAAAATAGTTTTAATTCATCTAATTTTGTTTTCTTGTGGAATATTACAAGCTTAGATAAAATTTCAAGTTTTAATTGAAGCCACTAACTCAAAATTGTGATCTCTGACAACAGCACTTGATAAAGTTGATGCATATGCTAGCCAGTCAAAAACGCCAAACCTCGTTATCGCGGTGCGTTTTAAGGCCAATAATTGAGCCTCTTTTAGGTTATCTGTGTGTATTTTTGTTACATGTTTTTGGTAATTTTCCGTATGTTGTTCGTTTTGGTTTGCCCAAAATGCTATCTAGCTCAATATTATTCTTAGTATGTTTACATTACACTACAAATTATGCTAGTTTTGTATATCGCACGTCTAATGAAGCTTTCAAAGTCTCAGCCAATCGCATTCTCCTGAGCGGTACATTTTTGTTTTTCACGTACATAAATAATGAATCTGCACGAGAATATAAATGTTAAGCGCGAATCGTTAAATGTGAGAGGTCTTAATAAGTCGATAAAACGACGCTCCATCTTCCGATGGGTGCACAACCAAAATAACCATTTCACATTCCTGCAGGAAACGTATAGTTCCAAAGAATGTGCCAACAAATGGGAAGCTGAATGGGGCGGGAGAATTTTCTTTAGCCATGGCTCAACTCACAGCAAAGGTGTCATGACACTTATAAACCCGAAACTAGACTTCAAATTAGAAAAAATGATTTCCGACAAAAACGGTAGATACATCATTTTAGACGTAATCGTTGACGAAACCCATTTAATACTTGTGAATATTTACGCCCCAAACGATCTTAATCAACAGCTCGTTTTTTTTAAAGACCTGCATGATCGTCTACAGGAATTTGCACAGGAGAACATTATAATAGCCGGGGATTTTAATTGCGCTTTGGCTGACAAAGACAAGAAAGGTGGAAATCCAGTGTCAAAGAAAACTCCGGTAATTAAGGAAATTGAACGAATCATGCATGTCTACAACTTAACTGATATCTGGCGCAACTTAAACCCAAATACGGAATGTTTTACTTGGAGAAACAAAGCGCTTAAAATCCAATGCCGACTTGACTACTTTCTCATTTCTAACGATCTCAACAGCCTAGTAACATCCTGTACAATCTTGAATTCCCCAGAAACCGATCACTCTGCAATCACACTACATCTCAAATCAGAGGATCTAAAGCAAGATAGAGGCCCGGGCTTCTGGAAATTTAATAACTCATTACTACAAGATTCCGAGTACGTTACCATTCTTCAAGAAAATATAAAGGATTATAAAGAAAAATACTCTGCTATTGAAGATTTAGGGCTAAAATGGGACCTAATTAAAATGGAAATCCGGGGTTTTACAATTAAATATTCCAAGATGAAAGCAAAGAAACGCGAAAATGAAGAAATGGCGCTAAAAAAGAAAGCAGAAAAGCTGTTGTTAGAATCCGGAAAGAATCCGAAGGACAAACGAATACTAAATGAGCTTTACGCGACTAATTTACGTCTACAGAACATAATGCATCATAAGACAAAAGGCGCTATTCTCAGAAGTAAAGCACGATGGCATGAACATGGTGAACGCAACACCAGATATTTCTTTAACCTTGAAAAGCGAAACCACTGTAGGAAAACGGTGACAAAATTGAAACTTGGTGAAAATAAGTACACAAAAAATCAGTTTGAGATTTTACAAGAAGAGAAACGTTTTTACGAATCACTTTACAAATCCCAAAACATAGACAACAGCATCTTCCTCGCTTCCAAGTTTTTCAATCCCGAGAACGTATCACCATTATCGCAAGAAGAAAAAGAGTCGTGTGAAGGCCTCCTCTCAGAAAACGAGTGTTTCAACGCTATTAAAGATTTTAAGAATAATAAATCTCCCGGCACTGATGGATTTACAGCGGAGTTTTATAAGTTCTTTTGGCCAGAACTAAAAACCGAAATGACTTCTAGTTTCAATTACGCTTTCCAGAATGGATCACTGTCAATAAGTCAGCGACGCGGAATTATCTCTCTCATTCCTAAAAAAAATAAAGATAAAACGCTCCTAGAAAATCTTAGACCAATTTCACTCCTCAACGTGGATTATAAAATTTTGACTAAAGCAATTGCGAAGAGACTAGAAAAAGTACTACCTAGCATTATCAACCCTGACCAAACCGGATACGTCAAGGGTCGTTACATCGGTGAAAATATAAGGCTAATTCAAGACCTCATGTTTTACACAAAAATGTTGGATAAACCAGGCGTCGCAATATTTTTGGACTTCCGAAAAGCTTTCGATACAATTGAATGGAATTACATCAACGCTGCTCTAAAACTTTTCAATTTTGGACCGGACCTATTAAATTGGTTCACCGTATTATATAATCAAGTGTCCAGTTGTGTCCTAAACAATGGTCATGCATCTGAATTCTTCCTCCTGCAACGAGGAGTAAGACAAGGTTGTCCGTTATCTGGTCTTTTATTCGTAATCGGAATTGAATTATTTGCCAGAGCGTTAAAAAATGACCACACAATCAACGGCATCGAAGTAGAACAAAAGGAAATTAAAGTTACGCAATACGCTGATGATACCACAGTCTTCGTGCGTGACCGTGAGTCGGTAACGCAGCTTCTAAAACTCTTAGAAGAATTCAAAATGAATTGTGGACTGGAAATTAATACCACCAAAACAGAGGCGTTGTGGCTAGGTTCCTGGCGAAACAACAAGGAAACTCCTTATAATTTCAAATGGCCGAGGGAGCCTGTGCACGCCCTTGGTGTGCACTTCTCTTACGACGAACAACAGGCGAATAAGTTAAACTTCGAAGAAAAGGCTCGCAATTTAGAAACAATACTTAATGCCTGGAGAAGAAGAAACCTTACTTTGATCGGTAGAATAAAAATCGTGAAAACCCTGGGAGTAGCTAAACTCATATATGGTACATCCGTTTTATCCATTCCAGAGCATTTTGCAGAGAGAGTCAACAAGCTTATCTTTAACTTCATATGGGAAGGTAAAACCGCAAAAATTAAAAAGAAGACGATCATTGCCGAAAAGAATCATGGTGGATTAAAGATGTTAGACTTCGAAATAATGGAGAAAGCTCTGAAAATCGCTTGGATTAAAAGAATACATGAACAAAGCGATGCTTCCTGGAAAACAATTCCCGAACAAGCAACAAGTCATTATGGTGGTCTTTCGTTTTTAACAAAGTGCCGTTACGACACTAAGCTACTCGACCTACGAAAACTCCCTGCTTTCTATCATTCCGTACTAAAGTATTGGCAAGAATATAAACATTTAACCTCCTTTGAGGAAAAGAACCCGGAAAATGAGATCATTTGGAACAACTCTAGTATCCTGGTTGACCAAAAGCCGATTTTTTATAGCGCCTGGTTTAAAAAGGAAATTATACATGTCAAGGACCTGTTAAATGAAAATCGAGATTTCCTCTCTCTAGCTGACTTTAAACAAAAATTCAAGGTCAACAACCCATTCATTATGTATTACGGTCTCATCAGAGCTATCCCGATCAGTTGGAAAATGTCAATTCGAAATTCATCTTGCAGTACCCAGAGCTCCCCTTCTGAAACCACACTATCAACAACAGTCATCTCCACTCGAGGGGCGTATAATGCTATCCTTGCTAGACGTTCCGCGACACCAACAAATGAAACTAAAATTTTGAAATACGGGTTTAATACAGAAAATATTCACAACATTTATTTACTCCCTTTCCGGGTTACCACAGAGGCAAAGCTAATTGCTTTCCAGTTCAAAATAATACATAATATTCTGCCTACTCGTGTCAGCCTACTCCGTGCTGGCCTAGTAGACGACGACATTTGCCCTATTTGCAATTCCGAGAGGCAATCACTTGTTCATATGTTCTATAGTTGCAGGGAATCGTCAATCTTTTGGGAACAGTTTACTCAATGGTGGAGCGAAAAATTTCTCGAAAAAATAACTTTATCAGAAGGTACGATTTTATTTGGGTGGCACCAAAACACCAGCAACGAGCGAGAGCTCAATTACATTCTTCTTATTGCAAAATACCATATTTTTGCAACTTGCATCTGCGAGGACAAGCTGAGCTTTGATCGCTTTCTTTTAAGACTGAAATCGAAATTAGAAGTTTTACGTAAAGTAGCCATAGCAAACAAAACGCTTCATAAATACAATGCTACTTGGGCACCTATACTGTAGGTTATTTTACTTACATTTTTTATTGCTTGTTAATGTCAATCCTTAATTTATTTAACTGTGTTGTAGTTTATCTGTAGTGTATTTATATATACACACAGTATATATTTTGTATGTAGTGTAGGTATTGTTAGTGTTATTTGTTTGTTTTTTTTGGTTTTTTTTTTACTGTTTGTAACGTAAGTTTCTGCAAATAAATAAATAAATAAAAATAAAAATAAAAATAAAAAATAAAGTATGCCCCAGCTTAAACCGAGACATGGTGCCTAGACCCACTATTAGTATACACTGCTCTAAAATGGACATGTGGTTGAAGATCATGTGACGGATAGCACACATGACTAACGAAGACATTGTGATAACGTCGAAATATTTCATAGTCAAGGAAAAACTGCTCTCAGTCGTAGAATTTATTATTAATTAGTTAATACATAAATAATTAAAAAAAAAGGAACTATTAACTATAAAAACAGTAATTATTACTTTGGTGGGCTACAACGTATTTTAAACCAAGTACAGTAATCCTCTGTGACAACAACAGGACCTGAAAATCATTTTGGTCATGAAAATTAAATGTTCTTACTGTATCTTTCAGTTTAAGTTATGTCCTTGGTTACCGAGTTGCGAGGTCGTACTTCTCATCACAAATATATTTCAGAGAAGTTATTTGCAGCCTCTGCTAAACCGCTACTCTACACAGAGATCTGTTTTTGTTGTTGTTGCTGTTTACGTCATGTTTGTTTGCTTGTTTAATGTCAAAAACCCATAATTTAGAAGAAATTTCCCACACTTGCGGACATTACTAATTACCTAGCAACCCAAGCAAATGTAACAAAAGAGCAACACTTGATTGATTTCTTTTGTTTGAAGGCCACCAAAGAATATTATTTAACACACTTTGCCCCAATTACTAGGCAACAGGCTATAACTAACTTATTTCCACTGATGTTTGCAGGTGTTTAATTTTACAATAACTGTCCCACAGACAAGATCTCGTGCTTGTTCTTGTTCAAGTGACATTCACCAGAAAAGTGAAGATGGACTGGCAGGTAGATTCTTTCATTTGAAATTTTAAAACAAAATTTCGGTTTACAATTTTAAAATACATTTGTCCTCTACAAAAGTCATGAAAATGTTCAGTAGAGGTTGTTGCCTGCAGATACACTGGAAAGTCTGTCTACACTGTTTCCCTTGTTTTAAACGTGGCCAAATGAAATTCAGGCTACTGGTTAACCTCAAGACAATTGTGCCTAGTCAGCGGTGAAGGCCATTCACGACATGAAGGGCTGCTTTTCATCTCATGCATTTAAAAAAAAACCTGCATTTGACGTTAGCTTAGCTTGCTGATGTTTGCCGGTCATATCGAAGCTTTAGTGATTTTTGTGGTTTGCTGTACCCTCTCTTCTCACCTGGCTGGTAAGTTACATTAAGCACTTAAATAAGCTTTAGTGATTTTTGTGGTTTGCTGTACCCTCTCTTCTCACCTGGCTGGTAAGTTACATTAAGCACTTAAATATCCCACTGATCAGCCGGGACAAATAGAGTGCCTAAATGACTTAATGTGTCTCAGGAAAATTGTTTGAAAAAGGAACCCCTTAATTTTCTGTACCACATGATTCAGGAAATTCATGTGTTAAATTTTGTGTAGTAGACTGTCCAACGCTTTTGCTAGAAGAAGGGAGGGATGTAGTGTTGTGTTGCTCTATCTGTCTGTGCTACACTCAATAGCATTACAGGCATGTGTCCTAAGACACATCCAGAATACTATAGAGAAAAGGGAGTGAGGAGATTACATGAATAATGTTTTTCTGGTTCTCAGAAAAAAGGAGTGAAGAACACGTGTTTTTTAGGACTACATGTACAGATTCTATATAGTCATGTACCTTGGGAGTAGAGAATCAAAATTACCACGACTAAGATGTTTTATGCGATGGACAGCTGTGGACTAAAAATTGTCAGTCACATGTGAACTACACAAAAAGACACGTACCAAAATCTTTTGCTCGTAAAAAACAAAATACTGATTTTTGATTTTTTTCACGGAATTTACTAATATTATTAGTAAACTAAATACATTCTGATTAAATTTGTATGCAGAACTTTTGTACAGATAAATGGAAAAAATGGAAACATAGTACCAGGGACAAAACAATTCAGGGTAAGGTTAAATTATTGTAACTTTTAAATGTTTCACCAAAAATCCATAAAAAAAAGCAGCAATAAAATTAAAAGGAGATTTCAGACATGGAAAATTTTTTTTAATTCCTCATTGTTGACATCAAGACAATGAAAAAGGTGGGAAAGTACATGTGCGGCTAACACCTTTTCATGCCAAAAACTCGCCCGGCTTGTGGAATGTTTATTTATTCATTTTTTTTTCATTAGACCGGGTCATTTTACTAAAAAATGCATGGCTACAATATTCACAAAATTTGCGCTTTAAAAGGTAAATGTGAGCAATCTTTACCACAAACAGAAACAAAATATCATAAGATTTGTTCTTATATAGAAAGTACAGAAGAGGTGTTCTCCTCAACCACATATATAGAAGTTCTTAAATGTATCAAAGCAGGTGTAGCGGTAAACAATGCACTTCTACTTTTGACAGAGGCTGGATTTTAATTAATGAAAGGCTAAAATACTGCAAAAAGGTAGAAAAAACTTTTCAACAACCAGGTAATAAATGAACCCTTTAAATAGGCCCACAGAGAAATTAATCAACAGAAAAACCCAGCTCATGAGCTGGAGTGATTCAAAGACAAAGACTGTCATCTCGTGCAAGAGCCAATTTTTTAATGTAGCTTTCCAACAGATGTATGTGTCGAAATTAATTCAAGGAATTTCCACTGCCAGCTCTCTCAAAACAAGGATGAAGATGTTCATTACATGTTTCAAACAAATTCTGCAGCGAAGCAAACTGAAGGTCTTTGTAGACATTTGCTAGAATATGGCAAAATTTCTGGCGTGAGAACCGACAATTGGCCACCCATGTTTACCTGCCCTTTTTCTGACCTTAGGGTAAACACTATTTCATTTTCTTTTCCATTTATGTTCCCATTTTTATGAAACTCAGGTGAAGCATTTAAAAGTTAAAATCATTTGACTTAATCCTGAATTGCTTTGTCCCAAGTGCTATATTCTGAATCGAAGCCCACAGAATTTAGCATGGTTGCTTTGGTGCCACATTTTCCAATAAAAAAAATTAGGAAAATTGCTGTCACAAATTCAGGAACATTAACTGCCACCCAAACTACACCAGCCACACCAAAAACCGGAAAATGTTTTAACTCATATGCTGTGCATGTAAGCTTTAACGATTATCGGTGCTTCTCAATCAAATTAAATTTTAACCACAAAGTGTAAAGTAATAAACTTTGCACCTCATCCCACAGCAGACAATAGATACTACATGTATCAAGACACTACTTTGCTTCTTGTGGCAGAAACAATGGACTAAAAACAAGAAAATCACTTAGCCTTGAAGCATGTGTTCCTGTTAGGCCAGTTAAAATAAAGCTTTCGGGTAGTATCATCAGTCTGTCAATTCCTTGGACATCCCGGGCCACAGACTTCTGTTACACAACAGGTTTGAAACTTAAGCTGTGTGTACGTACAACCTAGCTTGGTACTATGCTTCCTGTGTTGCTGTATTCAATTTTTAAGTAATTTTCAGGACAATAAATCTCGAATTTGTAACTTGGCATTTTTAAGAGAAGAAGAGGAGCTTCCTTCTTAATCTGCAGCTCCATGACTGTGTTGCATGATTCTTACCTCATGGATCTCTGTGTTGTCAATCTCGTATAGCCTTGATGGCTGGCCTGCTCTTGATGTCTTGACTCCATACCACCCCTGCTTTGAGCTGCGTTTACGGGAACAAATGGTTTTTTCATATCCATCATATGACTGGTAAGCTGCCCATGAACATGTTTATCAACTGCAGCCCACGAACCCTGACAAAAGATGAATAATATGATGAGTGCATTTTGTTTTTAAGAGGCAAATAGAGGTGAGCACATGCTCTTCTTTCAAGGCCATAATTTGAAATGAAATATGCCCATACGAATGCTGTTTCCCCATAACTCCATTACCGTCTCAATGGTTTACAGGAGACACTTCTTATCCAAAAAAAAAACTTTTTCCCAGTCTGGTGTATATAGAAGTCAAAGGCTAATTTCCAAGTCATTCCATAAAATGTTTGAACATTTTAGCAGTTGCTTCCATACCTCAAATGTGCAGCCCACAACACAGAAAGGGCATTTGATTTCTGTTTGCGGGCACTCTTTGTCCAAATGTTCTTCCATCTGTTGAAAAAGCAATTACATAAAATTAATATTTTTCACACAGTATAAGGATGATTCATCATGGAAATGTTACAGTTTACTCCCTATGACCCAAAAACTCATGGGAAATCAAAAAGGTTCAAGTTATCAGGAGTTCAAGTGATTGCCAGGTAGGATTCCTGCTGTCACCACATATTCCCTTTATTCTCACAGGAAGAATTGACATGTTTTGTCTAACACAACAGCAAGAAACTAAAGAAACTGACACAAAGGACAATTAGGCACATCAAAATACAAACTGCTCAATTTTTCGAAACTTGATTTTTGAAAAAAAAATTATGACAATTAAACATGGAGTATGTTTTGTCTCATCACAGTTTCAACTGCATGGGAGTACATCAGCTACATGTGGTAATAATAATAGTGAGCAAAAAAACATCTACAACAAACCTCCAAGCCATTGCACTGGACTTCTTCTTTATAGTAGTTGTTGGGGCACTCTTTTTCAAAATGTTGTTTAAGATCTTTCTTTTTCAGTTGCTTTCTGCACTTCATGGGGCAACTTATATCAACAAAGTCACACTCTTTCAAATGATCCTAAAAGAAGGAAAAGCAACTGAATATGTTTGAACATTCCTTTAAAAAAAAACCACAGGTGGACCACTCAAACTGTTCCAGGCAGCGTACATTTACTGTATTTTGTAACGGCTGCTCTCGGCTAGATTCAAGTGACTGGGATGGCGAGGGATGCGTGGAAGTGGGAGAAAATGGACAACATTCAGAAGGCTTTCAGCTGCAGGCAGCCATTTAAGCTGCACGCCTTGTCTTTCTCTTCTACTTTTGACAGGGGTGCCAGCAGCAAGTGACTCAAAACGCCACAAAATCGCAAAAGACCCCACATGAGGTAAGTTAAATTTATTCATCTGGCTTACAATACATCAACATTTGAGATCAAAGGATGCAAAATTCAGCATTTTATGGGACATTTTCCCGAACGCTTGAATCTAGCCGAGAGCAGCCATTACAACATACAGCAGATGTATGAGATCACCATGGGAGGGGTGGATAACCGCTGACCAGATGATGTCATATGCTTGCAGGCTGACATCCCAAGATGTGGTGTGGGGAGGCATCTATTTGAGTATTTAAGAGGGGCATTTATAAGATGACAGGCATTTATTAGATCATTTATGATAAATGACAAATTTTTCATAGCCATACACAAGTGTACATGTACATCTAGGTTTGTCATCTATGTCATCGATTGAGGAGAGAGTTTATAACTTTAATTTATAGTCTCAAGAAACCCATGAACTCAGTTGCTAGAATCTGTCACTGCTTTGAACCAAAACCTTTGGATACTGTTGTAGAGTAATTTTCTATGAGCTACACTGAACTGCCACTATTTTGAACAATGTTGGTACCCTTTAGTGTTCAACACCTGGGTAGAGAGAGTTAATGTTGGGTAAATTAAGGTTCTTGACTAGTGAAAGAAAACAACAATGCAGTCCCTCCGTTCTTCCAAATAAAAGTCCAACAAGCTTAAACTACTATACCTGCAGTGCCTCTCTCTACCTAGGTAAACAAATGAATACTAGTAAAAAAAGGCCAGGGGTTAACCATCTGGGAAGGGCAGGAGGGTTGCCTTATGCTATACAAACCAGGTTATCCCAGCTCTGGCCGCATGGGTCGCCCATGGCCAAAGTTCAAGTTTACCTACCTCCCTTTCAGTGTTCAAGACAACAATATTCTTCCTAAGCTACAGTTCATATGAGAAAAAGTTCTAAATAAAAATACATACCTCTAACTTCCTGAGGGGCCCTTTCCACGGGCAACCATGCTGTTTTTTAAATCTACAGAAAACGTCATGGGACAACATTTCTCGTTTAGCAAAATTGTCTGGATAGAGCTGTGATTGAGTAAAAAAAGATTAAAACTTTTAGAACAAAAAAGGAAACATAATGTATTTACATAAAGAGTAACATGACCAGTTTTTAACTCAAGGTGATTTTGCCAACGTTATGGACCAATTCTTTATACCTAGATTTAGCTTTAAAATGATGCTCATTTCCCAAATATCAATATAAGCACAGAAAATGCTTTCTCGTTACCTGTGACTCATCTGACCATTCATTATCAACAGGACACCTGGGGCCAGCATCTCTAAAAAAGTGGCAGAAACAAATGCTAATATTTATTACTTTCAAAGGACAATAAAGGATTAACTGAGCAGGGCCACACAATAAGGAAATTTAAAAGAATAACAGACATTTTCCTGTTTTGGGTACTTTTAAATGAATTCTGCTGAACCACCTTTAATTTAAGTTACAACTTAAATTTGTAATTTTCCTCCAAAATCACGTGGCAATTTTTAGTTGTCCTGTGGTGGAGTTGGGCACATTCCTGTGGTTATTTCCGTGAGCTCTCGTTCAAGACATCTTTGGTATTCCCAAGAGAAGAACTGTTCTGTATCATCAGGCTATGCTCTGATGTTTTGTTTTGATTCTTATTTTTGGTCTGATGTATCAAATAACTAGGGTCTCTAGGTTTCCTGCTGGTTGGAGTAATATCTTGTATCATTCATGAATGATTTCATGTTTAGATAAAAATAAAAAAAATTAAATCACTTTATTTAAGTGTCAACAGTATCTAGCAAAGAATGCTAATTGGGGACACCTCCAAGATCGAATTGGAATTTGGATGTGTTGGTTTTTGAGGAGAGGGGAAAACCGGAGCACCCGGAGAAAAACCTCTCGGAGCAAGGACGAGAACCAACAACAAACTCAACCCACATATGACACCGGGACCGGGAGTCGAACCCAGGCCACATTGGTGGGAGGCGAGCGCTCTCACCACATAACAACAGTCTCCGTGGGTTCCTGCTGGTTGGAGCAATAACTTGTGTCATTTATCAGATAGGCTCACTTAACATTTAATAAATTGTTGCAGCAGACGTGAAGAGAAAATAAATGGTGTTGGATTACAAGGATATTTGAGCACTGTGATGCTCTTGTTAGAACAAGTTGGTTTTCTTGTTTTGTAAGGCAAGCTGTTTTGTAAGTGAGGGGGTTAGTTTCTAAAGAAACTGTGGTGCTGCGTCGGTGGGGAAGTGAAACACAAAATTTTGGATTTATCAACTGAGTTGATAAGGTAGATTGGCCACCGTAAAGAAATTGAAAGCTGACGTTTCGCGCGTTAGCCCTTCATCAGAGCGATTCGCATGAGGGTTAACAGGGAGGGTAGTGAGAAATGTTGGTGGATCGACTCGATCAGACACAGGTCAACACGGCCCATCAAGCAAAACGCCACACGACAAAGCGGAAAGTCAGTTTGTGCAATATTTAGAAAAATACAGCCGACTGCAGACTGCAGACTGGAAAAAGATCCTTACATCACAGTGACATCATGAACAATATTACCCAAGTTTCAAACAACATTACATGCATGCATGTACTAAACTTCCCACCAATTACCTTTCAGCTTTTACATGACACCTTTTATAGGCACTAATGACTACATGAGGTCTTTTCTTCGACAGCTGAAGCAAACGGACATTTGGATTGTCTAATCTCTGTTTGTGCCGACAGTCATTGAACGATTGGTCAAGAGGTGGGCAGCTCCATTGTTTTTTTTTAATACAAAGTTCATAGTGGTCGACCACCTGTCCTAAAATGAGCAGATCTATTTGGATAGTTCGCAGTTGTCTTTTAGATGTTACTACTATTTTGTCCCTTCTGTCTTTGTTGTTCAGCATATATCAGCTGGTTATCAGGAGCAGGATTTGGTTGTATGTTGGAGAGCATCACCATTAACTAGGAAACAGGCAGCTCAAAATTAAAGAATAACGTAGAGACCAGGATTGACGGGTTAAGAAAACATACTCCAGCATTTCAATGAAAAGAAATATGCTACCATACGTCTGGTAGATCGTGTTTTTTTTTCATAATAATAGAATGAAGTAGAAGAATACTTACATAATTAAAGTATAATCGGACTTGTTTTTGCATGTATGTACTTAAGTTGTTCGAGTTTATTTAAAAATTCAAGATTGACGAACAATTACACTTTTGTGTTAGAAATCATGCCAACATTACACCTATGTAAACATTCTACTAATTGAATTATGAAATGCATGGAAAAGCTCAAGACACATCTCATATAAAACAATTAGACAGTGTCATTTATTTACCATTGCATTTACGTCCTACATTCAAGACCTCTGACGAATCATGACCAAATGGCACTGAAATCACGCCTAATTTGAACAAAGGTGATTTGAGCAACCAACATTGCAGTGTGAGCACTAGGAAAATTCCCATCAAAACATGCCTGTATAAAGGAGATGTTTGCAAGACATTAATTAGAGCAAACACAATTACTGAATAGTCCATTCATTTGGGGGGTTTTGAGGTTTTTGTCATAGCCTTCGTCTTATGAAGGCTGTGACAAAAACCTCAAAACCCCCCAAAAACGATGAAATAGCCCAAAAGGACAACAGAAATCAAGAAAGGTGAGTACATTTTCTTTATTTTATTGAAAAGAATGTAAAATTTTATTTCGTCGAGCGCTTTTATTCCACGTTATTTTAAACTCCATACAAAGTCTTACAGAGCGCTCAAATTTCCAATGGCCTAAATTGTAACACAACAACGCGCACTTCAAGTAGTCACGTCCCACTCAATACGCTTACATAAATCACTCATACGCTAACATAAATCATTTATTCGATCGATTTCTCGAATCGTGAGTTTGGGACGCCTGTGCTGACACTTAGAATGTCAGGTATACACGCATGTACAGTTTTGTTATTCCTCTGTTTACATTTATTAGTGTGTCAATTACTCAATAACATCTGATTCTCAGAACAAGGTATACATGTATGTTTGGCCTTGTTCCTCTGTGTTTTCTGTTTTTACCATGACGCCTCATGACGACTCATGTCAGGTCGAGATGATCCGTCAATGTTTTGTACCCTCTTGAGAACCCCGCTAGAATTCAACTTCCGGTAAGGATTTGAGCATTTGATATCCACTTCCAATACGAAGAGGTTGATAAATTCCGCAACCTGATTTCCGCCGATTTGGGTTGTCTGTGGCTATGGGGTTACACTTTTATTTCTCTTTCATATCTGTACTATGTTTTTTTTTTTTTTGTATTTTTATGCTGATAAAGAGCCAGTTGTTGGAAATACTGCAATAAAAGCCATTATTTTTATTCATTTCAATTTTCTAGACAACCCAACTCATTTTGGGTGTATTGGACATGAGTGCTGTAAACCGGTGTGGCATAGTCGGAAGGGCGGTCTGTTTTGTTGAATCATCAATGACTAGCCTGCATGAATGACTAGCCTATTTCCTTTGCTTATGAAATTCAGGTGGTCATTAAATCATTTTCTTGTATGATATTCTCGTGTGGTTTCAGCAGAAAGTTAAATTGGCCGCTGTGTGTGAGCTCTGTAGCCCAGTAGGAAATTGCCTAAAAAGTGAGGAGAAAGTGCGAAAGATTCTCACATTTATTGACATACAGTCAAACCTCCACTTGCGAATACCTCCACTAAGCACACACACGGATACTAAACTGCGGTCCCAGCAATTTCTCTTCTAAAACTCTATATTTTTGTTACCTCCTGTAAGCGGACACCTCTCATAAGCAGAAGTGGACACCTTTTTGTAGTTCCAGGAGCTAATTAAAAGTAACCTCCCTTAAGCGGACAGACCTCCTGAAAATTGAGTTCACATGACAGTTCCACTCCATTTATACTACACCTATGTTGATTTTCTTGCTTGTAAGCCCTGAATGCATGAAAAAATTATTCTAGAATCCAATTTGACAAGCATTGGAAAGGGCATACTTAAGGGTTGGACAACTTTTAAGCAGCCATCAAATAGTAATACTGTACGTGACTTCCACAGAACAACTTTTAATATGTGTATAAACATTGCTGTCCATATAACTGAAAAAGCAAGAGGCAATACATTCTTCTGAATGAGTATGTCATTTACAAAAGCTACACAATAAATCCTTTGTTAACGTACTCATGGGGTAGCTCCACACTACCAAGGCATGACTGACACACTCTACCCCCTATGACGCTTTAAGTCTTTCAACCTCCTGTAAGCAGACACCTCCCATAAGCGGACACCTATGCTCAGTCCCCAGGGTGGCCACTAGCAGGAGGTTCAACTGTACTGGTTGATCCCATTGCTCAGAAGAGAATATACACCTATTGATCGGGCATGAGTGATTCAAGTCTGCTTCCTCCAGTTGTTAACATGCATTTTTTTTTAGCCTGTTCCAGGCTCCAAGACAATGGGAAAAGTGCAAATTGAGAAAACAATGAAAAATGTGTTATTTTTGCATTTCTTTTCTAATTTTCATAACTTCCCTACTATCTGAGAGCCTGGAACAGGTAAAAGTTTTCAAGCCTAACAACAAAAATATTGCCATTTCTGGAATAGGTGTTTATATTCCAGTATTTCAGTGTTGTGTTGTTTATCTAGCGAGGGAACTGTATTTTGCAGGGTTTTCAATAAGGGCCGGCAGCCGGTGAAACTCGCCGGCTATTCCACATGAACTCACCACCTACTTGATTGAGAAATTAGCTCATATTTTACGACTAACATGTAACATTCGCCACAAAACACGAGCCTTGGATTGGCCAAGATTTATTCAGGAAAACAAAAGAATCTTGCTTACATTCTGAGTAATTTCAGCAGCGATTTGCATTTCCTTTTCTGTTCAAATACCCTAATTCTTGCTCCAGAATGCAGGAAATGCATTCTAAGAGTCCCAAATTTTCAAAATTTTCCAGGGGAGCATACCCCCGGACCTCCCTAGAATTTTGCACCTTTGGTGCGAGTAGTTCATTCTCCACCTACTCCCACAATTTTGCCACCTACTCAGATTCCTACTGAAAGCCCTGATTTTGTACATGTACTTTTGTTTTTTAGTTTTCTGTTTTTTTTTTTTTTTTTTTTTTTTTGCAAAACAACTGAAAGTGTATAACAATTCCAGGGATAATGGTAATGAAAGCCAGAATAAAGGGTACCAAGAAAATGTGCTAACACAGGATTATCTGCACCTGTAATTAAGAGGGGAGACCCCCTAAATACAGATCTAGGGTTGTTGATAAGAGATTTTTGTGGGAGGAATTTTGTCATGCCCTGTTTTGCAGAGTTTTGTGTCACTAGATTTGTGGAATGTATCATGATGAACATCTGAATTTTAAAAATCAACATTGCAAACGTGTCAGTCAGTCCCAAACCGTGCATTAATTGGAAAGAAAAACATCTAAGACTGAGAGGAAAGAAGATAGAATCCCGATTTTTTTTAACGAATCTGAGATAGTTCAACCTTCTTTATAATCTGACATAAGCAATCACTGCTTATGAAAAAGAAAAGAAAAGAAAACTACAGTTTGTAGAAATGTATTAAATTAACCCGTACGAAAATTTATGGCCTGACACAAGCGAAATTCCAGCCAGACAAATGTCCCGCTAAACAGAGAGAATTGAGCGAGAAAAAATTCAGCAAAAATTAGGCTGACACAAGCGGGAAAAATGAACGAGAATGGAACGAGACATTTTTACCGCCGCAACATTGGAGCGCCTTTATGAACGATAATCTGGCGAGATTCAGGCCTGATTCATGGTAGGAAAAATCCCGCTGGCGAGCGAGACGACAACAGCGGTTTTAATGGTTCGAGTAGCTCTATATCTCTATATATAACTAGTACAACGAACAACAATTTCAAAATACGTGTTAGGTTTATTTTGTAACCCTTGTACACGATAAAATTGCAACAGTGGCGTAACACGCTAAACTAGCACACATTGTAATAAAGGTAAGACCTACAACATTTTTTATAGCTAGGCAAAGGTTAACTTGGACTTGATATTTTTACGGTACGGAGCTCGAAGGAAACTACAATTACTTCTCATGATCAATGTCGAATTCGACGGTATAAAATGTAGATAATTATGTGCCACTGATAATTATAATTTTCAAGGTCACTTTGCTCACCTTAGTATTTGTGGCCAGTTCTTCCATATTCTTTCCCTTGTGGAAAAATGGACTTAAATACAATTCGAGAGTCACTTCAATTTGCAGCAGAACAAAGAACCTAAAGTTATCGTGGCGAACATAATCCTTCGGAGCCAATCCGACAGAGCAGACATTTACAAAACGGTTTCAGATCTTCGCTCCAGGAAAGCAAAACATTAAAATCGTTTCCCAAACTGCATAAGTACTTCACGCTAACATTGTCTGCGCTTTTCTATGTTGTAAGTCAAATTACCAACGGTCGAGAATGTTTTCAGGTCAATTTTGTAATGCGATCGGGCAGGATAATAAGAAAACAATTGTTTCACAAAAGTTGGCCAATTACATCAACGCCTCAGCTGTCCCAAGGGAACTTTGCGATAAAATCCGACGCATGCCTGTCATGAAATGTGGAGTAATGGTGCTTTATTCGCCGAAACTGTTCAGAATCTTCTACTTGGAAAAATATTTTTTCAGTGCATTGTCATAAAATAAAACTCGCACACATAACGGATAGCCGTTGGCACAAAAACGGACCATAATATGAAACCAGTGAGACTGAATCGTTCCGCATCAGTCGGATAACTGCAAAATCTAAGCTTAAATCGTGGTGAGTTTTGGCTCGTGTTCAGTCTGTTATATGTTGCATTGAAAAAGATATAATGAAATAATGAATCCTAATTAATTTAAGCTTTGACTTCGTAAATAAAACACATTAGATGTTAGGCTTTTGTTACGTTTGTTTTTGTTTTTGTTTAAGGTCTCAGTTCACTAATTCAGGCTAGAGTTTGGCTTGAATAAGGCTTTTGTCAAGCCAGATATTTTTGTATGGGAAGCACTCAGACCAGATATATAATCAACAAATTTCTTTTTATCTTTGTCTCGTTGACTCTGGCCGCATTCTCACTCATAATATAGCCCGACAAATGTCTCGTTGAGTTTTACGTAGCTTTTCAATTATGAAAAGTTCAGTCTCGCCCTGTCACGTTCAAATCTAGCCAAATTCCCACTCGGACAGTAGCAAGACAAATGTCTCGTTCTCGTTTTAAAGCGAGACAAATTTCGTGTCTCGCTTTGTCCCGTTCCATTCTCGCTGCGAAAAAGGCTTTCTGGCCAGAATCAGGCTGGATTCTTGCCGTGTCTGGCTGTAAATTTTCGTACGGGAAATATACGTACTGATGACATCATAGAATTGTAAAAGAATGGAGCAATTTACCAGAGTGGGTTGTCGGGGCGGGAGATCTTGCATGTTTTAAGTGATCTTTAGAATCACTTTTAAATATCTTGTCGTATTGTCTTGTCATTCCTTACTGGTTTTATTTTAAACTATCCTTTGTATGTAAATTTTTAACATTAGATTTTAATATTTATGGAATATTTTTAAGACTTTACTTTCAGGAGCTTTTTACATAGGGCCAACCTCTTAAACTCCCTTTTCAAAGCATTCTTTGTATATTCTCCTTTGCTGTTTTGATGCTTTGAATAAATGTATGTATGTATGTCATATGTCATCATGTCATATACATCATGTCATCTTCATACATCACTTATAGAACAAAACATGGTTTTCTTAAAATAAGATGTATTTTAAGAAAAAATGCTTAATCATTTTCTCAAAAATTATAAGATTTCTTTTCCTTACATTAAGAATTAAGAATCTTTCTTTTTAAAATAAGAAAGACATATTTTAAGAAATAATTCTTAACATAAGAGGGTCTAAATAGGGGGGGTGGGGGCACCATAACAGGTAACACTTAAGTTTTAGGCCATTTAAGGTAGTACTTGATGGGTCAAATGCGCCCAAAAAGAGCCAATTTTGAAGAAAGTTATCAACTTTTCTCAAATTTGAGATTGCCCTGCCCTAGGATAATTTTTACCGTAGAATCCGAATTGGAAATCAAAAATGTCCGTCAATTTCTTGTCAGAAAGGTGTAAAAATTAACACCTAAAAATGTCACTCAAATTTAAAATTATTTTCTTTTCTTTGTTTCTTTTCATTTGAAAGCTTTCATATTTGCACTATCAAACATCTATGAAAAAAGGTTTCTTGTGTGACATAGCCGCCATCCAGGTGGAAATCCTACAGGAAAAAATCAAATAGCCCTAAATGGGGCACATGACACACCATAACATCGATCGTATGCAACGAGAAATGGCGGCTAAGTCAGGGAAAATAGCCCCATCTGTGTTTGTTAACTCTGGCAAATTTCAGCAGAATTGATTAAAATGTGTGGAAAATATTTCTGTTCTCACCTCACACACGCTAAGAATCCATCGAATTTTGCACGTCTTTATGCTTTCGTTTGCTCAATTCTCGTCCGCCATGTTTGTTTTCTGTGTTTCAAGTTGCATTGCCTTCTGGGACACTCATTTCGTGGAAGAAACGAGGAAAATGGCATATTTCGAGCGTGTAATGCATCCTAGAATCAAACAATCACAGAGTCCCTAACAACCGCGATAAACAATGACACTGCGATCTTTTTGCCAGCGGTATCAATGCGCACAAGCCACTACGCATATATGTCGTACGTGTTTGAGGAAGCTATTAAGTAATCACGTGGGTGTTTGGTTCCTCGGCGCAACAGATTTAGTCAAAACAGTTTTTCCTTCGTTTCTCGGGTGAATTTTTCTTTTTGAATGGACTGTGGACTGCACTCAAGAGAAGTTCGATTTCGTATTTTCGTACGATCAAATACGCAGACATGATATTCTGGCTGGCTCATATGCCTAGAAACTAAAGAGTGCAAGATGTACGCAGTTTCATTCGTCTGAAAGAGATTCCAAAGCTTTCAAAGATGCGAGAGAGTAATTAATATCAGAGGGAAATCTGTTCACAAGGTATAGTTATGATATGATGTCGACGTCAGGTAAATATCGGGAGTTTTATCAGGGAAACATTCAGCTGTTTGAAGATCTCACCCATTTTAATAGTAATGGAGATACTCTGATGAAAGAGGAGATTGTGTACACGGGTAACACTTGTAGTAGGATGTTGTTGTGACCGGCAATTGTGACATTTCCTGCATTTCTCATTTGATCTGTCAACTATAATATTTTTCTTGTTGTATGAATGCGCGGTACACTTGTCATCTGGTTGTGTATTATCATGATAAACTAACCTTGCGTTTTCCTATTAAAAGCGTGAGATATCGAAATACCACCAAAGAGTCGGTTAGTATTCTGGTTGATATAGCTTGCAGTGTTCTCCCCAATTTTCAGGGCAACAGGTAAATCAGTTTTCCAGACCGGTAAAGCAGCCCGTTTGAAAATCCTTTTCCACCCCAAAGTCGAAGTGCCGTCATAAGAGCCAGAATGTTACCCATGAAACTAGCCGCTCAAACAGGTTTCAAAAACCGTACAGATAAATGTCGAGAAGAAACGCTTAACACTGAACAACTTATGAATGTATTAACATACGGAGAAATGCCAAGAAGAGAGGTAAACACCTCACGAAAGGCACCAACGAAGATCTCCGGGGAGAAGATAATGCTATATCAGCACTTACGAACATACCAACTTACGGATAAAAGTCGAGAAGATAACACTAATACCGTACGAACGTGCTAACTAATACAGAGAAATGTCAAGGAGGTAAAACTAACAACACCTTCCGACAAACGGCGAAAAGATAACACTAATATGTTTGGAACTGATTTTAACGTACAGAGAAACGTCGAGAAGAAAAGAAGAAACGCCCAGAAGAAACGCCCAGAAGACTAATACCTTAGGAACGTACTAAAATACGGAGAAACAATGAAAAGATAGGATTAACACCTTATAAACGTAGAAACGTACGGAGAAATGTCGAGAAATCCTTTCACAATTCAATCCAATAGTATATCTATATCAAATATTTTGGATATTTGTAATCCAGGCCTTAGCATGTGGTTCTAACCGGTAACAAGCGGTGCTACAAGTGGTAAATTTTACCGGTTACCGCCTGATAAGGAGAACACTGTAGCTTGTCGTTATCTATTTTCATTTGCTCTCAATTTCTTTTGCTTGGCCGCTGTAGATTCGAAGACATCCAGCCGTGCGCGAGACCGGAGGGGAAACTACAAATGTAAATATCTAAGATGGTGGCTCAAAATGGCGTACCTAAGGGACCGTTCATTTTTTATGGGGTAGGGGGGGCTGGTGGGATTTGATGGGTAGTACCTGTAAAATATAATGACCCCCCTCCTACATTAGAAATTTTTTACCTGGCCCCCCCTTGTAGTCCTAAATATTTGAGATGACTCCCCCCCCAAAAAAAACGAAAGAAGAAAAGAAAAAATGATAAAGTAAATCTAAAACTTATGAAGCTTAACACTCAAGTCCTGCAGGAGTAAATGTCTTTATTGACAAGCTTTAAAGGTAATTTTTAAAAAATTTTAAAGGTAATTTTCTGGTAGGGGTTCCAGGGGTATCTTCCCCTGGAAAATTTTGAAAATCTAGAGATGCTCTAATGCAATTTGCTGCATTCTCAAGTACATAAACAGACAATAATTGTCTGGTTGAAAGCACTGTTTTGGACACTGTTATCAGTTGTTCAGTTGTTTAAGAATCAGACCAGCAGAGGCCAGAAAAGAGTTGACATTCCCCTGGCTGTATTTTGTTACTAATGAAACAGTTGGTGGGGTAGAGTTGCTGTTGGGTGTATAATAAAGAAGGGGGGGTCCGGGAGCATTCTCCCCCGGGAAAATTTGAATTTTCAGTACCTCAGAAACGCTATTTTTGGCCTTCTGGCACTGATGTTTGCATTATTACAGATGCTGTCACTGCCAAACTTAGAGGTATTTTTTTGGTGACCCCCCCTTTACACACTATATTTTTCGGCTGGCCCCCCCTTTAGAGGCCATATTTTTTGGCATGGCCCCCCTCAAATCCCACCAGCCCCCCCCCCCACCTCATAAAAAATGAACGGTCCCTAACAATGAATTTCAACCCTCTTTTTCTCAGAAACGAGCGATCAGTGAGCCGTCATTTTGTAAATGACAACATAAAAATACATAAACTACACAATAATTAGCAAAGTAAAAAAGAAAAAATATTTTGGACCTTCACCCGTACATAATACCTTGCAAAAAAATTCCCTGTAACAGTTAAAATAGAACATAGGCACACATTGCGTGCTTGACCTTCGTTAAAATGACAACAGTCTTATTCTAGCTTATTTGCGACATACGCGACTGGCATTGTTGAAATAGCATTTCATGGCCATCGCCATAAATTGCTGGGGGTATTCCCCCTCCATTATAATATACTAAGTGCATAATGTTGCATGTACGCTCCTCACAACTCACATGCTGGTCATATGAGCGCTGATGGAAAGTACCGGTAACTGTTTTGAAAACAGCTTTACCTTTACTCAGCAATACCGTAGGAATGCAAGACAAAATCCAGCTAAAAAAACCCACTCAGAACAAAATCGGAAGATACAGAGATCAACGGGCAAGTAGGCCATGCAAAGCTGACACTCGAACAAAACAACTGTATACAAATGCAAATTACATCTCAAACCGAAACCTCGGTTGTCCACTCATTACTGAATGATATAATTCAAGGTCACAAAAAGAGGTGAAAGAAAGAAGTGTATTAGATAATAATTTGAGGAGAGGACAGCCACGGGCACTCCTGGTTGCACAAACTTATCTAAGTATGCAAATTGAAGACTGACAAAGGGCAAAGGTCTTTTTTTTAACAAATTTTCATGCCATATGTTCCTGTATGTGTTAAGACCAAGGAAGAAATAATTTTTGTGTCGGCTTGAAAATCTGTGGATATGAATCTCATCAATCCTGGACATATCTTAGTAAACTAAAACTTAACCGCATTATGGGGAGAGAAGACAGGTTTAAAAACCTACAGACACGCTTGGTTGAACAAACTAATTTAAGCAAATTGGAGACTAGGGCTTCAAGATCAAACTTACTTACTTTTATTTCACGTGGTAAAAAGTGTTTTCTTTCACTTTGAACGAAAAAAAAAACACACCTGACCTGGACGATTAAAACTACTGTTACTAACATTAAAGAGTCTTCACAACTTTGGAACAATACCAATAACTTTTGTTATAAATAAGCCTATGTTCTTTTTACTTTTTACCATAGCACCTTTAATTTTATACTGATTCTCGAAGGTTCCCTTGACCTGTTTCGACTCCCTTTCCTGCCAAAATCTCTACATGCACACAATTCTTTATCCACACAAGTTCAAGTTTAGTTCCTGTGTTACTTAAAAACGTAGTATCACCAAACAAATTTAGTTCACCGTGGAAACTTTCTCTGTTCAGTTTCAACAATCAACAAACATCATCGACCTATTAACATCAAATACAAAAAGTACAAACTTACAAAATCGTTGCAAATATTGAACTCGGTACCAAATCCAGACACAGTATTGCTTATCACCCCTTCTTAATCCCAAAAATATCCACTTCCAGCAACATCTTACCACTACGACAGCTGTTTTCATACAAACTCAAAGAACGCTAATCGAATTATTACAGCAGACTAAAAATAGATCACAATTTGTGGTAAACAACTGCAGTTTTGTCACATTTCACTGTTTCAGCCATTTGGCCATTACCGCAGAACCATGTTCCACAAAACTCATTATTTTTTTGTTCGAAAGCTTTATAAAAATTAGACAAAATCATGCTCCTCTTGATGATAAGCCATGCCTATTAAACACATTTGAAGACCATGTACCCAACATTTACTTAACTACTTCTTGGACGAACGCCAAAAGAACTTATGCAAAACTTTCCTCTCAGACAGAGCAATGGTAACGATGTTTGCAACAAAATTATCGCAGACGCAGAACTGACACGACAACACAATCTATCTTTCTAAGTGTGCTTATCCACATGCACCCTTCATAGTCGCTCCTTTAAGGTGTTTCGATACAGTTTTTTTTTTTGGACCATACCTCACTTTTAAAATCGGCTCTTAGACAGTCTTCATCTTGTCGGATCAACGTGAAATTTGCACTACTTGTTGGTTTTGGATTGAACTTTAGCGAGGTTTACATTTAGTGAAAATCGATATTTCCATGACAACGATAGACAAAAATCCTCGAAAACAGTAAAATTACAATTTTGCCCGATCCAGATTGCACTTTGAAAAGCAAATACCAACATCTTAAACTGTGGTGTATGGCAAACAAAATATACAAGAACAAAACAATTCTGTATGTTTGTTTTGAAGTAAATCGCAAAAACATTTTCAACCTTAGTTTTTGCATAGAAATAATACATGCGCCGAAAAATAATCACTGATTTTATGAAATGGCTAGAAAATACTGTTAAAATGTGATTTTTACTTACTATTTTACGCCTAGAAAGTTTTGTTAAAATTGGTGTTCGCGATCTCGAGAATTAATTAATTCATTGCCTGGTGATTTTAATCTGATTCTTTGTTCTTTGTTGCACTGTAGATTACAACGAAAAGTAAAAATCACGGAAAAATGCATTGTGCGTTACTATAAAATGAACATATTAGCATTTACTTAGACTGCGAGTAGTCTCTAATTTTGGCGATCGCGATTGTGGGGCGGGCGAAATACACACGCGCGCGGGCGCGAAATTTCGAGGAGACGCGACGCGAGGGGAGCGCCAAAAATTAGAGACTACAGACTTAGCCAGGGAGTTTGAATTAAGCGCGTACATTCCAAGCGCAAAACTATGATTGGCTCTTTCTTGGATACCTGTCAACAATCTGGCAACGGTACACAAGCCGCTGTCAACACTCATGATAACATCATCGACTCCGTTTCAGTTTACTGAGATGGCAGACATAGGCTGCCTGGACAAATAGCGAGGGTTGTTTAAAAGATGTATCGGAAGGAAAGTTCAAAATTATATTCGGTTCGGCTGAAGATTGTTTCTCCAAGCCATTGAAGAGCTGTTAAAACCACAGTCTACTCGTTTACTGTGAGTTGAGATTTCATTTAAATTTTGACATCGATACGTGACCGATCGACCGGAACAAAGTATTGTCTGCACGGATGAAGTACAAAACTCATTCTCGGCTCGCTGGCTGCTTCGTTTTGCTCTGCGTTGAAATAAAACTTTCGGTGAAAATTGAAGGAGGTTTTCCGCGTCCCCAGCCATCGGAATTTTATTTTCGTTCGCATCGATCTCCAACTTTTGGTGAAAGTAAAAAAAAGTTTTGCTGCGTCTTCGACGTTAATTTTTTTTTTTGGTAGGAGTTTTGGAGGCGAAGAAAATAAACAATGCGTAGTGTTTTATTTGCGATAACATCCTCAGCAGTTATCGATGATAGGAACAGATGATGGGAGCCAAGAGAAGGAATCCCATTGGTTGCCCTTAATTGGCTTGAAAGACGATATGAAATTTACACCTCAAAACCACTCGGCCGTGAAAGGTCAAACTCCCTGGCTAAGTCTGTAGTCTCTAATTTTTGGCGCTCCCCTCGCGTCGCGTCTCCTCGAAATTTCGCGCGCGCGCGTGTGTGTATTTCGCCCGCCCCACAATCGTGATCGCCAAAATTAGAGACTACTCGCAGTCTAGCATTTACTTGCTAATATATTCATTGCTTTTTTAAATTTAAAAGTGTTCCAGTGAATAAATGTTAATAAGACTCAATCCTAAAATTGGTCACATCATCAAGCACGCGTGTTAAATGTTTTAAAAAAATCCATCGAGCCGTTCTTAGAATTTTCCCAAAAGCGCTCAAATTCATTACCACAAAATGATCACGCGAATGATCTTAGAAAAACAATTCCTTCTCGAGATCGCCAACACTAGTTTCAACAAAACTTTCTAGGCGTAAAATAGCAAGTAGAAGACACATTTTAACAGTATTTCCTAGCCATTTAGTGCATTTAGCGCATTTAATGCATTTAGTATTATTATGCAAAAACTAAAGTTGGAAGTGTTTTTGCGATGTATAGAAATTTTTTATTCTTGTAAGCTTATATTTTTATATGGCCCATAAAACCTAACAGTAAACCCCATTTAGGCCCTCACATAAGCTCATATCCGGTTTTAAGAATTCAAAACACTTTCTCAAACACTTTTCTCAAATCCTCTCCTTAACCATTACCGGCCGTGCCGGCCTGAGCCGGCCTTGATTTTGCGCGTGTTCGCTTTTGGCCCCAGCCTCCCCTAGAAAGGCTTTTTTGGTCACCTTTTGTCCTAGTTGTCTTTGGGAATGTTCAACCAATCAGAATCCACCTACTGCGCATGTATTTGAAGGCTTGAGGGGGTCCTAGAAGGGAAGACTTCTTGTCACTCTCCAAGAAGATCACATTTCACTCAAAATGGCTGCCGTGCTCTTCACGCGTGAATTTTCAAGATGGCAATATCTCACTCTCGGAAGGAAGGATTACCTTTTGAAACTTAAAAATCGAAAGAAGAAGCTCTAAGGAACACTCGACAAGTTAAGCGATGGAATTTAGAGCTTTTATGCGCCGATCAATTCGAAAGTTCAACATCCCCCCCCCGGGCAACCCCCCGGGCATTTGAACTTTTGAAGATTGGCTTGTTCAAATTCCCTCCCCTCGGGGCAAGAAAGCCGTTCAAATGCCCCACCAATTAGTACTGAACTGCCTCTCCTCAAAGACAAATTTGGTCTTCAATCAAGCACTTTACATGCCTTCCAGAGAGAGATATGCCGTAATGACACTTCAATCTTCTTTTAAAGACCCTTTTCAAAGAGTTATTCACTAACAAAGGCGAAATTCTATCTTGTAAATCCGTCAGACCCCTCAAAAACCGAAAAAATTCACGGGCCTATTACGTCAGAACAAGAGGTAAATCCCCACCCTTCCAACACAACGTTCAAATTCCCCCCTCCCCGGGCACGATGCATAGTCAAATGCCCGGGGTATGCCCGGGGGGGGGATGTTGAAGTTTCGAATTGATCGGCGCATTAGAGCGAAGAAAACATCTTTCGAGGACGAACAGCCGCTTTGTCAAAGCGAAGGACAATCTTCCATCGCAAGAGATTTTACGAGCTGCGGACTTTCTGGGAAATGCTCAAGCACTTCTACGAGTCTACAGTAGAGTAAATTACACATTTGATTGTAAATTTTTACCGAAATAACTTCTTAATTGAAGGATTCTTTGTATTTCTTAAAGTTTTCGTAAAAGTTTTGAAAAACGTGCACAGTTCGCATCTTCAAAATAACTTGCACATCGAGCGAAATCGCTTGCGCGTAGCTTCCCTCGAAGAAAGAATTGAACTCGTTTGGTTTTCAGAAACAAATAAAGGCGTGTATTAATAAATGTATTATTTAGAAAAGCTTACTGTCTCCTCCTCTGTGAATCTTCGTTCATGAAATTTCGAAAAATAGTGATCTGACCTAAACAGGACACAAATCCTCTGTTGTGGTTTGATTTCACGCGCGAGACAACATGTGAAATCTCTTGCGTAAATTTTCAAATTTTGACTTTGAGATTGTATTTTTGGCTATTTCTTAATTGACAACTGGTGTATTTTATTCAAAAGCTAGAAATTTTAACTATTCTAGATCAAGTGAGTGTTGTTTTTTCGAGCCTATAAGGGAAGGTACATTTTTTCTTGGCGGGGGAAGGCTGGGGAATTTTGGTATTTTTTCCCAAAAAGTGTTGGCCCTCCCTTGCGTTTTAATAAAAAAACTCCTGACCCCCCACCTTTAGGTGACTGACAAAAGTGCGACCCTCCCCTCACTACTACATGGTATGTTCCATGCTGTAGAAACCTCAGAACGTTTCGCTTGTGAACACAAAGTGTTTGAATATGAATATATCTCGATATTGAATGTGTGCGCCCTGAAACAAGGAAAATGCCGACAATCAGTGTGGGATATTTACGTTTTATAGCTGAAGTTTGAATATGGAAGTAGTTGAGTATTACGAAAAGTTTTAAACATAAAATATCTAAGGGAAAATACATGCGCTTCTTTCTTCGACTAGCCGGCATTGCTGTTGGTTATTTTAACAGAAAGGTTTATTTGTTTAACATGCGAGATCTGCCTCTCAAAACAAATATTTCCTACATTTCCGACAGGGTAGAGCCCATTGTTGGATCTACTAGTAACTCTTCAGAACTCAACGACTCAGGAGATCAGGCAGCGGATAGCCAACAGCAAGAAGCTGAAGAAACGATACCTGAGTCAAGTACTTCTCGATACGGACGGAAAAGGACACGAGTCCTTCGAGAAAAACTATGTACCATGGCATAATATACGTGTAGAAATGTAACCTAGTACCTATAATAAAACACCAAATTAAATCAAAGTAGCTGAAAAGAAAAAATTTGTAAGAAAAATGGAAAACAACATCACAACAATTCTCATTAAAAAATTCTGGAAACGATGTGTGACCCTCCCTTGAATAGCTCACATGAGGTATCGCCCTCCCCTGTTGGTGCTCACTTTCACTGATGACCCTCCCCTCTGAGGCCCCAGCCCTCCCCCCCCCCCCAAGAAAAAACGTACCTTCCCTAAATTGTCGTTTCGTACTGCACATGTAGTCCGGCAGATTGGTGCAAGAATTGTGGAATTTATGGTAAAAGCACCAAATTTTGCACAAAGATAGAGAATTACCTACTGAACAATATTAGCTATGGACCCACCTGGGATCTACCCCATAATTGTAATTATAACGGGTTTAAGGTGGCACACTACACTGCTAACATGGAAACGAGGCCGGGTGAATTATTTCTTTATTCTCAGCAAAGTGAGACAATGTATCGGAAGAAGTTCCGGGCCTTAACAAGTGAAACCAAAAAATGAATTCCAATATGCATTCTGAGACATAATTGGCCTTCTTGTATGATCACGTGACTAACCACGTGAGCAAATACGCTTTTTAATACCAAGCATTGGACATTGTAATCTTACCCTGACTCTCTCAATTTGCATCTTAGTTATTTGGTCAAGTTCATACATAGAAACTACGAAAATGCTATGGACCCATTTGGGATCCATCCCCCTGAGGTGGCTTACTGGACTTCTAACATGGAAACGAGGCTGGATGAATTATCTATTTCCAGCGGAGTGAGATAATGTTTCGTAAGAAATTAACAAGTTTAACCAAAAAATAATTACAAAATGCACTCTTAGACATTATTGGCCGTCTAGTGTGATCACGTGACCAACCATGTGACTAAATACGCTTTTTATGCCTAGCTTTGGACATAATAATCTTATCCCGGCTCTCTTAATTTTTATGTCAATTATTTGACCAAGTTCATACATAGAAACTACGAAACAGTAAAATCTTTAAAAATTAAGCCCTAAAAACGTCAAACCAACTTAAAAAAGCTAAACACAAATTCATAGGAATGTTGTTAATGATGCAAGCGATACGCAGATTTGTTCATTTGCATCCGGCATCCTGTTGTTCATTCTCGTTCGCATAGCCCAGCGCAATTGCACAGTGCTGTGCACGGCAGTTCGGCTTTAACGCATTTACATCGTCCTGCACAACCGCTTTCACTCGTGCAACCACATTTCAATAGCTCCTGACAGCTCTGTGATACCTGGGGAATTGTCATCCACAAGGACGCCCACATATCATTAGCGACTTTCACCCAGCCCCATTCACTTGAACACGGAAACAGAGGAGACGGCACCAAGGAATTCCCCAGCAGTGGCCAGCCCGGTACGTGGACCTCTTTGCATGTTGACGCAAGGCATCTGAGGTGGGAGGAATGGCTTCAATATCTCTCCCTTTACGTGTAAATAGGTCCCTCCGCGCATCATTTACTTTCATGTAAGTGCTGGTACGATCATACATGATGGTGACGTATCGCTCAAGAATAGGCATCACCTCATCCACAACATCCACGGTTGGAGCATTGCTAAGAGCTCGGAAAGCTGCCGTCACCTCATTGAACGTGCCCCACGTTTCCCATGCTGTCTTTTTGCCATAGTGGGCAAAAGACGACGTTTGATCACAGCTTGTGAAGGCGTGAAATGCGAGGAGAGCTTGTGACTTTTCTTCGCCAATACTACGGAATATGTTGTGTGCTGGCAAATATTCCAGGTGTTTGCCAACACCAAACGCAATCCAAAGCTCGGATAAGGAAAGGTATTGGAATTTTGCAACTGCGATGACTACAACATCCGTATCGACAGTGCGTACCATTACTTTAGTGTACCCACGTCTTGCAGCGTCGTATCGGCTTCTTCGTGCGTGCAAGGTGATAGATCTGCGGCATCAGTTCTGTCATTGTTAAAGACTACTGACTCATGTTTAGTAGATACTACTTCTCCATGGTCAGTTCCAATTGTGGTAAGCTGCTCGGCCAGGTAAAGGAAAAGTTCCTCTTTGTTCTCATCAACCCTCAAGAAGGCTGTCCAGTTTCCTGGGATCCTGGTGTCCGGTCTGACGTGTCTACGGATACCCTTTCCTCTGTTGCTTCGTGCAGAATCTTTAAGACTGCCTGGGAGATATCTGTCCCACACCACATACCACATCCACCCTCTCGACATTCCTTAGCTGGTTTGTTACGTATGGAAGGAAGATGGTCTCGCTGTACTCTTGAAATGTCTTGGAGGCTCCAGGCTTAAGCATGTTAACGTTGGCTGCACCATCTAGTAGCAGGGCTTCAACAGAAGGCCTTTATGCTTGCGCTGGTCCATTCTTCTCGAGACACGATAACAAATCCGATTTGGTACCAGATCTGAGCTTCCCATACTGAGATAACGAAGGGGGAAAACTCTGGTTCTCGTGACCAAAGAATCCTTCCAAATCACCATCCCTGACCTGACATGAAACGTAAAGACGTGAAAACAGAGAGCAGTTGCTTTTTAGTGATGCTATTTTGAGTTTATCGCTAGACTTCTCTTTTGTAGCGGGAGGACTGCTGAATAGTGGCAACTTGTTTTTCTGGATTGTATCAAACAGTGGTGTTGTTCTCTCCTGCAGCTTTTTGGTAACAAACTGCAGATACTAATCCTTGCCTAGTTGCTCTACAGTTCTGACCGTTTCAACAACCTTGGAATCCGCAGTATCATGGGTGTCTAGCACAAACAAATCTCCAGTTTGGTCTGCGAAGGGGTTGCCCATATCTTCAATGATGCTACAAACTGCGTCCACTTGATTCCAGAAAGTGTTTTGGACCGTGGTGGCGGTCGTGGTCATTTGCTCGTGGTGGCGTAAATCTTCTTACTCTAGGTAGGTAGGTAGGTAGGTAGGTAGGTACTTTATTAAAATACTTTGCAGCTCATAGAGCTGAATTGCGTATTCTACATTCTATTCTAAAATTTAAAATTTATAATGTCTAAAATCTAAAAATAATAATAATAGTTATAAAACTACTCTTCTTGTTTCGCTATATTCCTGACCAATTCCTGGGACAATTCGAAATCGTTGATTATTCTTGATATTTCTGGTCCAGATACCATCCAGCGCAATAATTGAGTTGAACTCTCTGTTAAGCCAATAGCTCCTCCGTCACCTTTGACGATCTTGTTATTTTGCTCATGCGCTTGATCAATGGGAAGCGAGGAAAATGCACGGTTGGTTTTATTCACTACAAAATTACCGTTCTTGAACTCTGCAGCTATTGCTGGAATTTCTGTTTCACGACATTCCATATCGCAAATATGAACTGGCAGCCATCTCGCTTAGTGGGTCCGGTCTAAAGCAAAAAACCACGGCGCTAGCGATTTGCAGGCATCCTCGTCAAAAACAAGACGAATGTCAGAATGGTGAGCTGGAAGTGAAGCGTAAGCGATCTGTTATGAAATTGTGGACTTTCTAGCTCTGCTTGCTTGTGCCAGTCGCTGAATGACTTGGGCTCTTCTCCTTCATCAACACCCTCCCGATAGGTCTTGTATGCCTTATCCATAAGGATATACAGAGCAGCAGCAGTAACTTGATGCGCGAGAGGGGTGCGTGAGTAAATGAGTAAAGGAGGTTTCGCTTCTATCTTTTCCCCTATCAAATAGCAGTTTTCATGCCCAGAAAGCAAACAGAGTACTTCGTTTAAAAATTAGCGAGATGTAAAATTCCTGCCAGGGATAGCCGAAGATTTTCCAACGCCGGCGCGATTTTTATACATTTATAATCAATTCGGTGGAAAAGCTGCTTTCGCAAAAAACCCATTCGATAGCTATCTCAATTTGTTTTGCTAGCCTTCTAACTCGAGAAGTAAAGAATTTAAAAAGAAGTACGAATAAAAAAGAAAAAAACAGACAGCAAAAGGAAATATCGTTTTGACTAAAGATGTTCACGTATAACAACCCGTGAATAGCCGGTACGATTTCTATTTTCATCAACAGCCTATTTTTTTGTTATGTTTTTTTGTTTTGTTTTTTGTTATGTTCATTGCTTCAATCGCAATTTTTAGGGCAGCGTTACAGCCCTATATTGACGACGCTGAAAGAAAATATTATCATCATATTGGTCATCGTTTCCTTGTCTATGCTGAAATATATTTTCACCCCAAACCATCCCTCAATATCAGCGCAGTACCGCCGTCTCAAATTCTTATTAGTTATGTCACGATACTGTACGTGCAATCACGTGTCCTGTCACGTGCTCAACTGAAACGACTCCACGATCAAAGAAAAGCAAATATATCAAGTAATTCTCTACTTTTGGAGGACTGTCGCTCTTTTGATACAGGACTGTGGCTGCTACACGAGAAACAGAATCCCAGCCTCGTTTCCATGCTAGAATTTCAGTGAACTTCCTTAAACCCGTTGAAACTGCAATTATGGGATACTTCCCAGGTGGGTCCATAGCTAATATTGTTTAATAGTTATGTCTCTATCTATGTGCCAAATTTGGTGCTTTTACCATAAATCCCACAATTCTGTCATATTTTTGCACCAATCTGCCGGACTAATGGGGTTGTTTATTACCAACTGCTAATTTAGCGAAGCGATCAAAAAACACACGGCCGGTTTTAGAAAATAGGTTTTAGAAAATACAGTCAAGCATCAGTTAAAAATTAAATTATCTTACCTTATTGTCCATAGGATACATTCTCTACAAAATCTGTGGCCGCAGCTAGTCTGTACCGGTTCTCGCAGCCCCAAAAGACAAATAGGACATTCGTATTTGCTTTCCAACGGCGGATCAAAGTACTCGTCATATCCTTCAGACCTTGCTTCTTCGTAAGACGAGGGTTCGCTTCTCACAAACAAACTCACAGCACCAGGGTCAAATGAAGTTTCGCGTGAGACAAAAGACTGTTCCTCCCGAGTAAAAGAACGAGTCATGATTAAAGGAAAACGCTTACTACAAGCTTATATACCCTTACTTACATATGGAAGTTTCTTAGAAAGAGAAACCGGGACAGTCCCCTATCCCATAATGCCCTTGAATCAACGGTTTTCCTTGTTTCTAATTGGGCCGTGCGGGAGACAACTGCGCATGTCTTGAATTCACGTTGTGAACATTGAAGATGGCCGAAAAAAAGTGCAGCTCTTCCCGTTGGCTGTTCCCACAACCCACAACCTCGTCCCCAGGGTCTTCTCGCTTTTCAAAATGGCGGCGGCTCGCACACAGCAGATCACGTGTCTCCAACGAGGATGGAGATGTATTCAAAATGGCGGCTACCGCGAAAAGGGTGAGAAGAACTGGGTACGAGATGTTAAGGTGAAGATAAACAAAATGGCGGAAAAAGCTGAAGTTCAGTTCAAGAAAAAATAGGAAAAACAGACACGTTTTGCATGTAAGAGTCTTCGGAACACGGCAAAGTAATAGAGGTCTTGTTTTTGCTGTTCATTGTTTCTTTTTGTTATTTTAAAGTTAAGACTAATGGGTTTGAGCGTACTCGACTGCCGAACTCCGTACCGCTACACAGGAATTCGCCCTAATGAATCATCCATAATGATTCGTGTGATGATTCTATTGACTAATAGAACCATTCAAAAATCATAACATGATGTGATCACGACAAATGAAACCATATCATAATCAGAGCCATGATCTGTTGTGCATACATAGCATCATCTGTGGAATCATAACCCGGATTCTATGAATAACAAAACATCATCTCTAAATCATAATTCTGATCTCAGGTGTTCTGTTAAAATCATTTTGGAATCATAACCCTGATGTGGTGAGTGTAAACTAAATCATCTCAGGAATCATAACACTGATCAGTATCATCTATTCATCATAACTCTAATGTCACGTACACACATGACATCATCTTAAGAATCATAACCCTGATTTAAAAAATGTACAATATGCAGGTTCTGTGGCCTTATCAAACCCCACGATTTACTCGTTTCATTTTTAACAAGTTCAAGTCGACTTAACCAGTAATTGTTTTGTTAAAAACTACCAAAAACTGTTGCTTCTTCTCAGGCATGGGATATGGGCTCATATATCATAGCTGCCTCTAATTAAAACTCTTGAAGTGCATTAAACCTCTTTTGTTGTAATGGATGTCACAGCTCTATATTTTTGGGAATTAAGTGTTGAGAGCACCAAACTGCTGAGCTGCCTGACCTCAACATCGAAATTAAGAATTTTTTTGACACCAGCTGATGAAACAATAGAATATTGATTTTATTAATTGTCTGATCACTAAACGATAAATAAATCTTAAAAGCAACCTACATGTTCCACACATGTTATATAGATTGTTACATCAGTTACCCTGGCATCTTTAATTTACACACTACTTGTGGCATCCTAAATTATGATGCCTGTTAATTAACTAAAGTGCTAATATCCCTCTTATAAATTGTCTTAGCACTAAATCAGTCAAATATTCCAATTACAACTGAATGCATGATTTTTTAAAAACATTTTAAGCAAAACAAAGTTCTCAGAATTATGGAACAAAATTATAACAAGTCAGAAAAGAAATGTAAATGAAAGAGAAAACAAAAAAAACTGAATGCAGGATACACATTTGGTGCAAAATGTAACATTTTCTACTCGCATCCAGTTCATGTCATCATCTTGTGACAACGTAGTGCATTCCCCGTTAGTATAATATTGTCATCTAGCTTTCTTTTCAGTTGTAAAGCTACAGTAGCAATATGCAGTTATTTTGATATCCTGATGAAAGAATTGTGTTCTCTTAAGCATATTTTGCAGTCATGTTACATATTCGCTAAGGTGCACATATTGTAACATGAAATAAATATTCCATTCCAAGCAAACAATTCCATTCAGTAATCTTTTTGGTTACACCTTCCCCATTAGGAAAAAGAAATAAACAGAAACAATTTCAGCATGTAATCATTGAGTCAGGACCGATTTCGACAGTATGACTTTGTTGTATGCAAATTGTTGACTCATGGCCTTTTTGATGCTTATATTTTGTTTCATGTATCCTTCAACTTGTCTATGATTGTTCCACATGACGAACGATTTTTGAAACATGTGTTGAAACCTGATACAACAATCATAGCCACACAGGCATTCGGTTCAGACCATGGTTGTTTGTGTTCTTTGTAGGATACTATTTTGTAGCAGTACATGCATCTAAAGTTCGATAAAGTTTTACATGACTGGTCCTTTAAAGAAGAGGTTGTACTGTCTAAATCGGACTTAACTCATGCACGAGTGGTAATTAATTTGATTAATTAAAGAAATATTATGAGTTGCTCAAGGCACACCAGAAAAATTTATATTGATTTTATATGGCACAACATGTATGTATGTTATACTAGATCTGATAAATGCTGAACTTCACGAAAATGGCATTTATAAGTTATCTTGACTTCTTTAACTTCCAGGCTGCAATTAATAGCCCAAATAGATTTACTTTAACCAATAGCTCACAAGATAATTGTAGAACTGTCTTTGTCTGCACATGTTTAACTTAATTCACTTATTTGAACAAAAACAAAGGCATTGGCACACTGGTGTATGATAGAGTTCTTAATAGCTAAGATTCATTTACACATTGACAAATCAAAGACCAAATAAATTTCACAAAGGATGATATTACCCCAAAAGACACCATGACTCATTCCAAAAATTATGAGTAAATAAAATAAACCACACAAAAATTGTTCAAGCCCCCCAAAATATTCCTTTTGCCAAACTTTGAAGACTGGAGAAGTAAGCTAGAGAAAAAGTTCATTATTTAAGGCCCCAAAGTTTTTGCTACCAATTATGATCTATATGGATCAATATGTACTGGAACTTTCTTGTTGAATTAACATTCTTGTGTGTTTTAAAAAACAAATTACACGCACGATTAAGAAAAGTGGTCAAAATGCTCGTACATGTATTCAAAAAGTTCAGATCTTAATTGAGATAGAGAAATTGGGAGAGTGACAGAGAGCCAAAGCTGTAACAGCAAGGCCTTGGAGGTCGAGGCAATTGTGAGCAGTATATAGTTCAGAGAGAGAAAGAGAGGAGAGAGGAGAGAGGGAGACCATAGGGTATCCACTATTGATCTGTTTTTGTAAAATAGGGCTCTAGAAGGATCAATAATTAACAAATAAAAAAGCCAAAACCGTGCTTTGTTCTGTGATAAAGCACGCAAGGAAGTGACGAGAGCACGAAAGAAGTGTAGGGTGAACACGAGCCGCAGGCGAGTGCTTCTCCCTACTTCTTGAGTGCTCTCTTCACTTCCTTGAGTGCTTTATCACAGAACAAAGCACGGTTTTGGCTTTTTTATTTGTTTTATGATATAGCTTTGCTCACATTTGTAAAGAAACTGGCTTTTAATTGCAAGAAAACAAGTTTCATTCATAGCTTGCAAGCGCGCGCAAGAAAGGTTTTCAGCTTGCCAGCGCGCGCAGAATGGCGTCACGGGTTACTCCGTGCATCTGTACTCTGATAAAGCACGCTGTTTCAACCAATCAGAGCGCGCGTTATATCGAAACTTTATTATAAATTATTATTAGAAGTGAAATTATAATTTACACAAATGATTGGGTACTATTTTGCACTTCTCTTTCTGTTTGAAATGGGTTCTGTCCGTTAAGGAAGAAGTATTTCTTCTTGTATTACCCATTGCTCTATAATCCTTAAGTCACACAAGAAAATGAAATGATTTAATTCTTCATATTTTAATACTTTACAGCAAAAGCCAATAAGTACTTCAGTGGCTATAATTATACACTTCAATACCACCTTTTCAGAAATGCACCCATTTTCTTTTGGACCACAGTGTGCTTCAATCACATTTAACAAAAAAAGCCCAAATCGTGCCTTGTTCTGTCCAAAGGTACGCTTCCAGTTTGCAAAAAAGTATGATCTGTAACGATCTAAAAACTGCACGCGCACAAAAAATGACACTTAAGCATGCATTACATACTCTCATAAGGCATGCCCAATTTCAATAAAAACATACTTCAACTATGTTATAAAATTGGATTAAAATAATATTAAGCAGTACTTTGGGGGTTTTTTCATGGCATAGTCAAATTCCAAAACTTGTCAATTAGGTCAAGTAACTTGTTTCCAAACAGCCAAATCCAGTAATTAATTTCAGCTTGTCAAAAGTCATGTCTCCATTACAAATAGTCAATAACCTTAAACCTAAATATAAAAAAAATTGAAAATTGGCAAGAAAATTGCCAATTTTGTTATATATAGCTAGGCGAAGATTGTAAAAACAAATATTGCATCAGCAACAATAAAACTCTGTTTATAGGCACTTAATTTACTAAATTAAGGCATGCAGAATCGTTAATCTATAAATAAAAATAAATGCAGGAAAGTTAATCTATTATAAATATACCAGTTGTTGACGACCTTATGAGACTTTTATTATAACATGAATCAATTAAGACATATCTTCTCTGTTCGATGTAGCTGTTCAGGTGAACTGCAATTGAATGGGGTTAGTACAAGAGTATCATTTACATGGGATAAGGACACACTCAAGTAAGCTAAAGTCCCAGTACTACCAACTACGGTGACCAAGGGAGAGACATTAAGACACACTCACTCAAATAAGCTAAGTCCCCAGTACTACCAACTAAGGTGACCACGGGAGAGACATTAAGACACACTCAAGTAAGCTAAGTCCCAGTACTACCAACTAAGGTGACCACGGGGGAGACATAAAGACACACCCACTCAAGTAAGCTAAGTCCCCAGTACTACCAACTAAGGTGATCAAGGGAGAGACATTAAGCCATACCCACTCAAGTAAGCTCAAGTCCCAGTACTACCAACTATGGTGACCAAGGGAGAGACATTAAGACACACCCACTCAAATAAGCTAGTCACAGTACTACCAACTAAGGTGACCACAGGGAAGACATTAAGACACACCCACTCAAATAAGCTTAAGTCCCAGTACTAATAACTAAGGTGACCAAGGGGGAGACATTAAGACACACCCACTCAAGTAAGCTAAGTCCCCAGTACTACCAACTAAGGTGACCACGGGGGAGACATTATGACACACCCACTCAAGTAAGCTAAGTCCCAGTACTACCTACTAAGGTGACCACGGGAGAGACATTAAGACACACCCACTCAAGTAAGCTAAGTCCCCAGTACTACCAACTAAGGTGACCATGGGGGAGACATTAAGACACACCCACTCAAATAAGCTAAGTCCCAGTACTACCAACTAAGGTGACCACGGGGGAGACATTAAGACACACTCACTCAAGTAAGCTTAAGTCCCAGTACTACCAACTAACTATTTTCTCCAGCTAGCTCCCATAAGAAATTGTCTTTGGGGTTATTACAGATAACAAATTACATCCATAGCTCTCAAAAAATGTAAAAAAAGAATGCAATATGCTTTAAATTATGCTGGTACAAGGTTTTTGTCCACTGAAAATTAAAATTACTCAATTTCCGAATGGATTTCGTCTTAAATTGAAACTCAAACTAGTAGCTGAATTTTCAATGGCTTGATGCATAACCTGAAGTGCCAGACACATGGAAATTTGGGTTATTTCCCAAACCACCTTTCCATGTTCAACTGGCTTAAAGTTCTATACTTTCTTTTTCCTTCCGCTACCACACATAAGTGATGACGTTAAGAAAACATCAAGTTGAGTTTCATTTTGAATATTTGATTCTTCATAAGTGGAGACAAGTATAGCTTTTCTCACATTTGTAAAGAAATTGATTTTAATTAGCAAGAAAACAAAGTTTTACATTGCAAGCATGCACAAGAAAAGTTTTATTCAGCTTGCCAGCACGTGCAGAATGGTGTCACGGGTCTCAGTCACCACTGCTCTAACACAGTGTGTTGCTTGGCATAAAAAAGTGCACGTGCATGAATTCCTTTGATAAAAATACACACCACTTGAAGTCTTCTTATAAATTTTGTGGTATAACTGTAATTTTGATCCAGAAATTTCCCTTCTGGTTTCCAAAAGAAAATGAGCCCTGCAATGATCTAAAAATTGCATGCATAAAAATAATAGGCATAGCATCATTTCAGCATGCTTTATACTCTCATAAAGTAGGTTCAATTTCATTAAAAACATAAGTAAGCTATATTATTATTTGCGAGAATAGAACTCTTGTTTTGACTATGTTGACCTATTATAACATCTTGCAAAAGTACAATTGACTCCCAGTAACTCGAGGGAAATAAAAAAGGTTTGAGTTATCAGGATTTCGTTTTATCAAGTGTGAAATAAAAAACAAACAAGGTTTCTTTCTCAGGATCCAAAAATTTAACTAAGCCACAAACTTTCGACTGCATTGCAGAATATTTTTCAAGTGATGGTGTTGGATGTTTTGTCACATAATTTAGGATGGTGAAAACCACGTAACAAAACATCCGCATAGATCCCCGGGAGCTTGTATCCGTTGTCACAATTCATCGTTGGGGTCTGACAGTGAATTTCGATGGCCTCTCTAATTCGTCTCTTAAAAGAGAGTGAGATATTTATAAAGAAAATGAGCTAAAAGGCAAACAATTACTCTTACTATGAGTTACTGAGGGTTTGAGTTACCGAGAGTCAACTGTATTTATGTGGATATTTTATGTACCTGTACCATTTTGTAAGAAATGGCTGGCCAGACGTTTCTATTTTGTAAATGTTACATGTATCATTAAGAGGAAATGGATCCAGCTACAATTCTTCAAATCACATTATTTTTGTAAAATGCAAAATGCACAGCCACCAATAAATACTTATACAGACTAGAACCAGTTCATAACATTTAAAACCTGACAGTCCTAGCCAGCCAGTTCTTGACAATGTTCATAAGCTCCCCGTGGTGTCAATCAAAAGTGTGAATGTGAATAATCATGGCACAGCTTTTGTTTCGTTTAATGTACAGCTGTAGGTTCCTACTAGCAATCACACTCATAAGTTGTGTCCCTCATATCTAAATGCATGGGAACACCCAAAAACATCATCATAAGGACACTTATTCATATTCAACATTTGTGATCTGTTATTTTCTGGACTGTAAACATTGAGTTCCAGAACTTGCCAGACCACATGATTTCAAAATGGTGTTCCTTCAAGGAGGGGGGCATTGGGGCCTGTAAGAAACCGAAAAACCGCACAAAAAATCATGCAAAACCAAAAAACCGAAATGAATTTCGATCAAAACCGAAAACCGAACATGACATTCCAAGTTCTGAAGCTCTAAAGGGAAGAAAGGGAATTTTTTAAAGAGTCTTGACATTTTTGTTAATTAACATGCTAAATTACACTGCTTTAACTTGCATGTTAAGCATAAAAGCAGGTTTTCTTTCTACCAGCATGATCTCAGAGAAACTGTAAACCAAATTGGAAAACCGGAAACCAGAGCAAATACCAAATCCGAAAACCCGCTAGTATTTTTGCCAGAAACCGAAAACCACATGCTAATAGAAGGAAAACCCGAAAACCGAAGAAGACACCAAAACCGAAAAACCGCGGTTTCTTGTTGTGAAAACTGAAAAACCGATCTAAAAAATGGCCAAAACCGAGAAACCGAAAAACCGAAAACCCCAAAGTCCCCCTCTTCAAGGTGAGATTAGTTAGTTTGGTCAAAAGGATAATGACATCTTTTCCAACTTGATCATATAAGAAGCTTATGTTTGTGACTATGGCTGTGATTCTGATCCTCACATTGTTAGTAGGCACAGAGATTAAAAATATTTATTGTAAATAGCTAAGGAGGTTACCACAACAAAGAAAATATTTGCAGCTAGCTGTTGCTTATTTGTTAAGAGATTCAGTAGACAGATGATTTTAAATTTTGAATTTTAGAACCTCATCTGATAACTTGGTAAATCTTTGGATATTTATTTCAGAATTAACAAATACGTTAGCTGTGTGATTACATAACAATTAATAATTTATTGTTGTTTGATTAGTTTCAGATGTGCATTAATTTTATAATTTAAGTTTTTACCAAACAAAAATATGACGATATTCTATGTAGATTAAAACAAAATTGTAATTATCATCTTTAGATATTGTAATGATGTGCAGTTCCAGGAAATATTCATACCCATCTCACGGATCGATGGTCATTGGCAATCCTGAGCAAGGGTGGGGGCAGAGGAAGGGGGAGGGGGGTGTCAAAAAATAAATTTTAAAAGAAAAGTGTGATGCTTAACTGGAATTTTCAAATGGGTTGGAAGGTGGGGGTTAAAACAGAACAAAATGTCCTGGGAGTGTATAGATATTTTCTGCACCGCACAATTTATAAAGAAGTACACTCTTTGAGATTTATCAATTTAAAGGCAAGAGTGTAGTATTGATTTTGGGTATATTCTTTAAAGTTAGTTGCAGTTTAAGACAGTATTGTTTTTTGGATTGATAGTTTTAAATTGGTGTTTCACATTAATCACAGAATTAGTTTTCTAGTAAATTTGTTGGAAGCAATGATCAGGTAAAGCTGTTACTGTTAATATTCTCTGTGGAAGTTTAGCTTGTTCCCTTGTAAAATGGCTACCGGGATCCCGGCGGGATCCCGCCAAGAATCCCGCTTCCTACCGGGATCTTGCCGGGAAATGAAAAATCTTGCCGGGAAACGGAATTTCCCCGCCGGGATTCTAACGGGATCTTGGCAAGAAAAAATCTTGGCCGGGATCTTGGCAAGAGTCCCGGCGAGAGTTTCGGTCCCCGGCGTGATCTTGCCAAGACATCGGTGATCCCGCCAAGACAACCGTAATCTCGGCAAGACAGCTACGATCTTGGCAAGATGCGCAGATTCAAAACTGACCGTGATGAGACTTCAGAAAAAATATTACAAGTTGTGGTATGTAAAGCCCGAGCAAACTTTAGCGAGGTCTGTTGCAACTGATATTTTTATCAGAGTGCGTTTCAAACAGCGATCTTGTATGGCTCGTTATGTTGATGAATAAAAAATAGGGCGATCATCGTGCGGGAGTTCGCGCTGGCACGTTGTGCGAGATTGTAAAGACGATGGTCATTAATCCCAACTCTATAAATCTTCAAAAGTTTATAATCTTCAAACGGGATTAAAGTGACAATTAACGCAGTGCTGTATCCGTAAGGAGAATCATTCCGGGTTCTCGAAATAACTGAAAATAACAATCGACGAAGAACAATGTTAACGGTTGTCCAGTTTTGTAGCTTTGCCGCTACGCGCGACATCTACCAAAATAACAACGATCAGAAACGCTGCTGGCTCTGATCGGCTCTGTTTTACAAGTCATTTCATTTTATCAGACCACTGATGTCTATTTGTTGTCACTTAAGCTTACCTTTTATGCAGAGGACTTCGTTTTCGCATCCCTGTATTGAAAATGACTACTTCTGTCTAGGTGATGTCATGCCATCTCTTTGTTGGACTTTCTTTATAAGCCACCACGGAAGAGTTAAGCAAGGGTTTTTAAATATACTGTTTCCTGTGATTAATATGTTGTCGTTCTGAATTTAACTTTTTTCGCTGTTTGCCGGCCATGTACCTAATACCGTAGTCGCGCCAAAAAATCCCGCCTTGACTCCCGCCATTGCGTTAATGGAACAATGTGATTGGTTGATTCAATCACGCCATCGGCGAGCGCTGCTCGCGTAATCCAAAAAATGCGAGAACTTTTCCACAAAACAAGTTGAAAATGGCTTCTTTTTATTGTATGTACAGGAGAAAATTGAAACGTTTAACTTATTATTTTTACCGAGAACAACATGGTTCTGTCAAGTTTGAAGCAAGAGAACGTTTTGCAAGAAACTCAAGAAACTGTTGTCAACGAGAGAACGGCCGGCATGCTTAAACCCAGCTAAACATGCCACACTAAAGTGTACTGAGAATGAACATAAACAAAGGATGAGTAGATATTGTGGACAAAGCTACATTTGAGGAATGAACAATCGAGTTAAATGCTTTCAAAAATTTCCAAAGGACGTCTATAGTCTCTACAGCTTACTAATTTGCCGCGATGGAAGCCGCTTAACTCAACTGGGTTTCTTTCCTTCGGCGAGTCTGGTCGCTCCAAGCATTCAACATGTGAGGAAAAGGTCAGTGAGTTTCACTTTTATATTTCACTCAAAAGCGTCAGCGTGTACTGCTTTTCGTTGCCTTATGTTTTTTTTTTCGCTGAAAGAACCCTTTTAGATGTCGTCGACTGTTAACCTTTAATTTATTTTAATTGGTGATGTTGATTTCAGTCAAGTGAACTGACCATTGGCGGGTCTTTCACAGAAAGAGGCTCCTTTGTGAGAAAAAATCCACACTGAAAAAAAGCTTGACTTACCTATAAAAATGTGTGAGGATGGTATAAATAAACTTACTTACCGGTAACTAATTTGCTCTTAGACATTACTAATAAGCATTCATTTTGTGAGTTCAAAAAGTAAGCTTAATTTTCGCCGTCTTCTCCAGATTTGCGTAAACTTGACACAATTTACCCCGATAGCGAACAGAACAGCCAGGTGACAAGTCTGACAAATTTCAGAATTTGCGGCAAGTTGCAGAATCTAATACTGAAAATGGTTCCTTGTTAAATGGTTTTAGATGCAAAACAACAACAACAATATATAAACAATTTGCGATCGACAATTTCACGAGCTTTAAACTACATGACAAAAAAATCGTGACTTGCGTGACCACAGTTTGGCGAGCAGCCAATTTCTGCAAGACGAGAAGACGCCACAAAACAAACACTTTATTTTTACATTGTCATTTTTCTTGTTCAGTTTCTTTACTCGAACCTTTAAGGAAAATAAAAAAGGTTCGAGGTATTTGAAGGTTTGTCACTTATCCAGGACAAAATTCTGAAGGAAATGTTGTGAAGAGAAAAAAGCGTTCACCTCGAGTTATAAAGTTGGCGGGAGGTTCGATTAACTGAGGCTTCAAGTTACCGGGAAGTATAGTTTGTTTGTAACCCCTTGAATTCTATTTTTCTTTGTTCGGTGTCGCCGGTTTTTCCTTTTTATTCTCCATAACGTGTTCTCCTTTTGTATTAATTCTTTTCCAAGGCGAATAGTTGAGGAAGAACTACGCAAGATAAATTCCATAACAAATTGAGACAGTCTAATTAGATGTACATAGTTTTCATTTAAAAAGTCCTCGCACATTCTGTTTTCAGTTGAACTATCCAAAATAAAACACAAAGACAAAGGAAAATAATGGGATTATTTACTAGATACAATTTATTGGATTCTTAGGGTTATACAAAAACAGATGGTCATCCCTGTTCATCCCTGCAGATCATATTTCAGTGTTTACATTTATAAACAAGTTGAAGCGCAATGCAAGCGGCGCAGATGTTTTCAACAAATTCCCCACATTTGCTAGTATTTGGCGATTTAATTTGTGTTTTGCATAAGCCTGGCCCAGTTACAGACCCTGCACGTATGTTCAGGCAGAACGCGTCAAGAAAATTTAATACACTTACATTTATTAAAGAGAGAGTAATCTTGAAATAACGATGTAGATTAACCTTAAATCTGAAACGGTGTGCATGGTGTGCATGTTATAAAATAAAACCCAAGCCTTTCCACCTGTCTCCTCCAATGGGGCGGTTCTGTGAAATTCTGAATACTTTGGAGTACCAAACAATATTTGTTCCTCTGATGACAATTGTAAAAGGTGCTTCGCAAAACTGCGTTGCCAGATACTTCAGATTTCACACGTTTCTTTCACTCAGCATTTAAATTTCCACTGACAAATTCTCGTCCAGCACACTGTTCCTTTCTTAGATGATCATGAACAAGCCTGAGTTTCTGCACGGCCGCTATTCCATGCTTTGTCTTGACTACAAATAAATCGATCTCTCTGAACCGCGAACACATATAGTTTACATTTGAGAGTATAAAATGCAAGTGCGAACAAACACAAAAATGCTCAAAACACCATCAAACTCTTCCTGTTCGTTGGTTATTCTCCTGCAGATGCTACGGATTTCACAGCAAATAAATAAGAAAGACACTTGCCTCCTTCCACCAGCAACGCTCCTGGCACCACGAGGCTTTCATGTGGAACGTGGAAATCAATCAACAACGTTAAATTCGGCGCGCTGAAGTAACATCACATGCACGTGAACTATTCTTTGCAGGGGGGGGATAGAAGCGAGGCCTGGGACCGAGAAACGATGTTCTCACAACTTGCAAAGCGGTCCAGTCAAAACGTGGACAGCGGTGTTCGTCATAATAAATATTTCCGATCGACGATCAACTCATTTGAAATAGTTTTCAGAATTTATCTGTATTTTGTCGGGGGAAAGTAAGCGGTGAGCAGCTAATCTCTCATGGAACTTACTGCCAGTTTCGTACAAGAGAATATTCGATGGAAGCGACATCGATGAAGACGCTTCTGTTTTCGCACTGTCTTGTTTGTTGCAGTGGCGAGTGGATCAGCTGCGAGCTGTACGGCAGTCACGTTTCGCTTATTTATACTTGGAGAACAGGTTTGCGACAAACGTTTCAAAGTTGAATGCTAGAACTAGATAATTCAACGTAAATAAACTTCTCACCGAGAGAAAGCGCTTGAACTATTCAGGATTTTATTTCTTGTACTTCGCGACGTAATTTTGGTCTTTGTCTATCGCTGAACTGATGCATGTGATAAATAAAAATACTGTCAATGTTTATTTTTACATCTCATTCTGTAACGAATTGATAGCATGAGATGAGACAGTTATGGCTGTACTCGGTTTGCATGTTTTCCTCCAGCGTGGTCTAAATAAATTGCAACGGGAAATGTGCCATAAAACATCGATGGAAATAAATTCAATCAAAACTGCTATAACCTAATGCATGGAAACAATACCTACGCACAAAATACGACCTTTATTGTCAATAATCCAGTTATGTGTTAACAAGATCATTTCACAGTTCAGTACTTTGAACCCGATCCCACTTTTTAACCCAGCTTCAGAAAATTCTATCTCATTCTATACAGTTGATCAGCACAGACTGGATTGATCGAAGCGCTACTGTTCTACTTTGCGACTAAAAAAACTCCGAGAGTAAACTTTTGTCTTCATAAGAAGCAAAATGCACGAAAATATGATATAAGTGTAAAATACGATCAATTCGTCAATTACCTAAACGAAGGGACAAAACCGAATCCGCCGCCTTTGGCCGCCATAATTTTTTCCCTTCAGCGTCCGAGTTCCGTTGGAACATGCAACATCTGCGCACGCGTAGGAGGCATGTCCGCTGACCAGAACCTCACAGATTGCTTTGCAAGTTGTGAGAACATCGTTTGGATTTCATTTAAGAGAATGTATGGGAAGTTGCTTCCCCCCCCCTGATTCTTTGTCTTCTCGTTATTGTCACATAGAAATAGTACCACATAAGGGATAATTCAATTAAGAAACACGTGCAAGGCTGATAACAATCATGTCAACAATACTTGGGACTGCAATATAGGACATAGTTTTGTCAGCGTCTGGTAGTTTGATTAATGTTAATTATGGTTCTCATCGCGAATCCTGGCAAGATTCCAGACAGGACCCCCGGAGATTTAGGCTGCCGGGAAGATTTTGACCGCAAGGAATTTTGTTTCCCGTCGCAAATCCCGGCAACACTCCCACCGAGATATCCGGTTGCCCGCCAAGAATCCCGGCAAGACTCCCGCCGGGATCCTGCCGAGATTTTGGCCGCCGGGATCCCACTTCCCGCCAAGAATCCCGGCAAGATTCCCACCGGGATCCTGCCGAGATTTTGGCCGCCGGGAATCCCGTCTCCCGCCAAGAATCCCGGCAAGATTCCCGCCGGGATCCCGCCGAGATTTTGGCCGCCGGGAATCCCGCCTCCCGCCAAGAATCCCGGCAAGATTCCCGCCGGGATCCCGCCGAGATTTTGGCCGCCGGGAATCCCGCCTTCCCGCCAAGAATCCCGGTAAGAATCCCGGCGGGAACCGGGAATCCCGGCGGCCAAAATCTCGGCGGGGTCCCGGCGGGAATCTTGGCGGGATCTTGGCAAGATCCCGCCAAGATCCCGGTACCATTTTTACAAGGGTTGACTTAATTATAGTACTACATTCACTGTCAGAGAAAATGGATTTGTCTCTTACTATAATATTGGTTCGGTAATGACTATAGGTATTTGATGTTATACAAGTATGACTACAGTTTCTCTGTGTTGAGGATGTGCAGACCAAATTACATCTAACTATTTCATTTAAGTGCATGTGCTCAATACAGAAAAATGGTAGCCGTACTGAAAACCCATGAAAATGCCCAAATCCATTAATAATAGGCATCATAACCATGATTCTTGTGGTTGTAAATCATGGTTATGATTCCATACATGATTAACACCCCAATATGCATCATAACCATGATTCCTGTGGTTGTAAATCATGGTTATGATTCCAGACATGATTAACACCCCAATATGTATCATAACCATGATTCTTGTGGTTGTAAATCATGGTTATGATTCCAGACATGATTGAACACTCCAATATGCATCATAACCATGATTCCTGTGGTTGTAAATCATGGTTATGATTCCAGACACGATTTAACACAAGTCTAAAAATCATGATGATGATTTAAGAGAATAATAAGAATCATGCTATGATTGTTTGGGTACAGATCAAACCCTAATATGATTTGCTCTGATGCAAAGAGGACAGTAGAATCATCACAAGAATCATTGAGGATGATTCTTTAGTTTGAATTCCTGTGCTAGCCCGGGGGGGGTACTCGGAAAAATTTTGATGGGAGTGTGCCACTGGGACTCTGAAACCCTTAACCTATACCAGACCACGTTCATGTCGTTTTTGCAACCCTATTCTACACTAGATGCCAAAAATCCCTACCCTATCCCAGACTAGCTATTTTCGAGCTATCCATCAGAAATATAACCACACAGTGCTTTTAATGGAAAACCATCTCTCGATCAACAATATTGTCGCGATTTCATTTATATTTTATATTTCCGAGTTTTTCAAACCCATTAATTAATTGGATTAAATTTTCACACCACCCATTTATAGTTTCCCGGTAATTGATACCCTATCCTAGACCAAGACTCCCTGATTTCTATACCCTATCCCAGACTAAACTGCTTGAAAACCATACCCTTCACAGCGGCACATACCTATATAGGTTATATATGGGAGTACCCCCCCCCGGGACCGCTAGTTGATTCAACGTTGCTCAAATGAACCGCAGAACGTATTATATTTTTGATTCGTGAGGCTTTAGGCAATAAATTGCCTTATCGTTACATTGTTACAAATCCGCCCTTCTTAAATATTGTTATAAATCCGTCCTTCTTAAAATTATATGCTTCAGCTTTCGACTTTTAAAATATATCAGGCTCAGATTAAGCTTAAAATATAAATCTCATGAAGTGAGCTTAGCCCTTAAATAAAACTAGTGCTACAAAATATTTATTCTACATGGCTTACATCTCTGTGAGTTCAGTGGAAATGACTCATTTATGGAAATGACTCATTAATTTTTGATCTGGCATATTCCAAGTGCTGCTTTGGAGGCAGTGATAATCATTTTGACTTTGTTGAATTTATTTGTGCCCATTCTTTGCGCTACAGTTTTGCTTGTACAGTTGTAGATCTCCAGGGCTTTGTCACTTTCAATATTGTTTTCTACGCTTTAGCTTCAGTGAGTCACATTAAACACTAGAACTGAGGAGATTGTAAGACTGTAAACAATGGGAAAATAAAGCATTTTAACAGTTCTGGGGATAATATTCCCAGGTTTGAAAAAATTTTCTGCTGAACAACTTCAATCAATTGAGTAACCTGCAGCTGGGTGAAGTTTGAAAGTGTTTCAAAAATAGAAAAGAGAGGATTGAACTCACCTGAGGGAGTAATACACAAGTGATGGAATAGTACACAACTGACAGAGTAATAAACAACTGACGGAATTATCATCCAACTGACTGAGTGTAACACAACTGACCGAGTCTGAGACAACTGACTGGGTAATACACAACTGATCGAGTAATGCACAACTGATAGAGAAGTACACAACTGACCGAGTAATGCACAACTGATGGGGAAGTACACAACTGACCGAGTAATACATAACTGACAGCGTTATCATGCAAACCACTGAATGACACAGAACTGGCAGAAAAATGCACAACTGACCAAGTGATGCACAACTTCCAACTGCAACTTGCAACATGCAACTGACAGAAAGGTTACACAAGTAACGCACAACTGATGGGGTAATACACAACTGATAGAATTATCGTACAACTGACCGAGTGATACACACAGGACCTTTGCATCAAATTCCCTACTCCTCGGGCAAGGAAAATACATGTAGCCAAATGTCTGAGGTATGCCTGGAGGGGAGGGGGGGGGAGATGTTGAAGATTCGAATTGATCAGCACATAACCTTAAGTTACAAATCCCACTTTTTAGGATGACTCGTTATTTCTTTGAACCTCTGTTGTAACTTTTAGTGAATTTTTGTGGTGTTCTAATCGGATCTGCAACCCTTTTTATTTGGCTTTGATTGACATGAGAATAGTTTTAAAGTAGAGACATGAGATGGGAAATCATTTTAAGAGACCATCAAAAACTGATATCCACATAAGAGCACCCCAGGTTGATAGCAGTCAATTATGATATTCCTTTCCTTGTTCTTAACTTTAAGCCCCAATATCAACAAACATGTTAATAATAATAATAATAATAATAACAATCTTTTATTAGGAAGCTCCATCACTAAAAGTGGTTTACATAGAGGTCCTAACACTACATATATATTATATAATGATACAATTAAAATCTATAAATTAGAGCTAAAACCGAAATATATAAATAATTACAACATATACACTACAAGGCTTAAAAAAATAATAATTATAAAAAGCAGAAAAAAGACACTTCTTAAAAATTGGCAAACTTGCTGAGTTTCTTACAGTTCTCCCTAGCTCGTTAAAGTCTATGAAACAGTGGTACCGCGAACGATGTTTTCCCCAATTGTATTTGATTTTGGGGAGCTTTATAGTATCTTTATTGCGAGTATGTTCTCCTCACTATTCTCCGTAAATGTCTTATGGTACTACTTGAGAGAATTCATATAAACAGCCAGACATTTTATTTTTGGTGATCATTTCCTTTATTCTCAGGGCCTGTATGTTTGAACAAGTAGTGATATTGTAAGGAGAAATTAGATGTTTGTTTGTCACTACTGGGGCTTAAAGGCCTAACTACAAATTCCAATTTTAAAACTTCATGAAATCTTTTTCTCTCCTTTTTTTTCCTGAAATCCTCTCTTTCCCATTGATTTAAACTTTTCAAACACCTTCAAACTACACCCAGGTAACTCAATTGATTGAAGTTGTTAAGCAGAAAATTTTTCAAACCTGGGAATATTATTCCTAGAACTGGTCTAACATGCAAAGAGGACTTTATCTATCCACTGTTAAAATGCTTTATTTCTCCATTATTTACAGTCTCGCAATCTCCTCAGTTCTAGTATTTAATGAGACTTACTAAAACTAAAGTGTAGAAAACAATATTGAAAGCGACAAAGCCTGGAGATCTGCAACTGTACAAGCAAAACTGTAGCACAAGGAATGGGCACAAATAAATTCAAGAAAGCCAAAATGATTATCACTGCCTCCAAAGCAGCACCTGGAATATGCCAGATCAAAATTTAGTTTAACCAGTCCATACAACATTGCTCTTTTCCCATTCCCTTGCACTTCGTTAAATCGAGGTTGCACTGTAAATAAGCTTAAATAAATAAGTAAGTAAATAAATAAATAAATAAATGAGTCATTTTCTATTAAAGGCCTAAGCTCACTCCATAATATTTATATTTCAAGCTTAATCTGAGCCTGATATATTCGAAAAGTCTTAAGCTGAAGCATATAATGTTAAGAAGGACGGATTTATAACAATATTTAAGAAGGACAGATTTGTAACAATGTAACGATAAGACAATTTATTGCCTAAAGCCTCATGAAGCAAAAATATGAAATGTTCACTTGAGGGTTGTCCAATACTCCGACAAATTTATGCATGGCATTGTATTGTATTCACTTCACATAACAATGGGCTAATCCATTTAATATCCGCACCCCCCCTGTTGAGGACTGGCCTTTCCCTCTTACCCCTAAAGAATTCCATTAAAAAGTGTTACCCCCTGAAGACTTCCTTAAGAAATGGGTTTACCCCTGAAGAATTTCACAAAAAAAACCATTTACCCCTGGAGAATTCCATGAAATCTCTGTTTACCCCTGAAGAATTCCACTTATGATATGCATTTTACCCCTAAAGTATTCTTCAGCCTCTGGCCTTTACCCCTGAAGAATTCCACCACTTTTATCCCTTACCCCTGAAGAATTCCACTGTTCCTCAACCGGGGGGGGGGGGGGGGGGGGGTGTGGATATTAAATGGAATAGCTCAATACTGTACAAAAACATAACAATAAAGAATGAAGCAAAACAATAAGAAATTTAACAATGCTATGCATAAATTTGTCGGAGTATTGGACAAGTATGGTTCACTTGAGCAACATTGAATCAAGTAGCGGTACGGAGTTCGGCAGTCGAGTACGCTCAATTAGTCAGTCGAGTCGAGTCGACTGACTAATTCGGCAGTCGAGTACGCTTAATTTAGTACCCATTAGTCTTAACTTTAAAATAACAAAAAAGAAACAATGAACAGCAAAAACAAGACCTCTAACACTTTGCCGTATTCCTAAGACTCTTACATGCAAAATGTGTCTGTTTTTCCTATTTTTTCTTGAACTGAACTTCAGCTTTTTCCGCCATTTTGTTTATCTTCACCTTAGCATCTCGTACCCAGTTCTTCTCACCCTTTTCGCGGTAGCCGCCATTTTGAATACATCGCCATCCTCGTTGGAGCAGACACGTGATCTCCTGTCTGCCAGGGTCTTCTCCCGAGCCACCGCCATTTTTGAAAAGCGAGAAGACCCTGGGGACGAGGTTGAGGAAAAAGAAATTCGTCCTGTCTCCAGTGCTGAGAGTTCCCAAGTAAAACCAAAGGGAGTTGCGGATGATGCAATAGATAGAAAATTCTCACCTCCTTTACACACGTGTGCACTTGAGACTGAGGAAGATAGATTCTTTAGATCTATAAAACTGTATCCCTCGCATTCCGCCGTTTGAGAGCCGTGCTTCATCATCAGAGCTTTCTACTAAAAGATCCTCGCTGTCACGAAAGAGTTTATTTCTCGAGGAACCAACGGGTTCAACTGAGTCTGAGTCAGATAGCTGAGAATCGTGAGATGTGCCTGGAGTACTTGAAGCAGTGATTTCACCATCGACAGGCTAAAGCTCCTGTGGTTTTACAGCATATCTTTGCCGTTCAGAAAGTGGTCTGCCTTTTCTTATTCTTTTGTTAGTCGTTTTCGTCTTCTTTCCGGCCATTCTTGGTGAATTTTACGGTGCTGAACACGATGAAGAATCTCTGTTTACACTTTCGATCGATCGAATCGCTCACGAAATCTATCCCATAGTGATCTTTTTTTTTGTTCGGTTAACTACGTCAAGTAAGGTTCAATGAATTGTCCTGAGTCCACTGTGACGCTGTTTTGCAATGGCACACAGGGGAAAACGTTGTAATCAACTGATAAACAAAGAAATGCGTTTGTCGTTGCCATGGAAACCAAATCCATGGACAAAGGCGGGAATTTTAAAATCGCTCGTTAAAAGGATCCTAGTCAGGCACGCCTTTGTTATTGTTTTGATCTGAAATTTGCGATCAAATTACTCGTCGAACGTGACAAAACGTCAACAGTTCAACTGGTAAAAATATAAATTGTAGCCTGAAGCTGAAATTTCTTCGCTTGTTTTTGATTTTCGTGCCAGTAAAAGGGCTTTCAATCATTTTCAGCGCATTTTGGCGGCTGTCCAAAAACCTAGAACTCAAAGAATGTTTGTGTTCGTAAGCCGGCCAGCCTCCCAGTCCGCCTACCCAAAAGCAAACTATATTCAGTGAGCGCTCGCGGAATATGATTTACAAGCGAATCTAGAATCATAAAGGTTTGGAATCTTGTTTAATTGGGTATTCTTGACTTTCCCATCACCATAAAACACAAAAGGCGAGTGCACGGAGGGCAGAAATGTTTCCAAAACTCACTCGATCACGCCGCTCTAACCACCGCTCCGACCCGCATTTAGTTTTAATTAGCGCTAGATAAAGCGAGAACATTTCACATTCCTTTCAAATAGAAGAAACTCTTTTGTTAATAGCTTTTATTTTCTTTGTTATCATCGCACAGGATGGATATTCATTTCAATTTTCAAAATACATGAATTGCCATGAAAACAACAAAACGAACTGCAGCTAGCTAAGGTGTCGACTGCAGCTAACGATCTGATTTACAAAGATTCTGTTCGCAAACCATTCTTTCTACTCCTTTTCTGCAATTCCAGGGATTAGTTTAAGGAAAAAATCGAAGTGTTAATGTTCTTAGGCATCGAAGGCTTTGAAGCTGTCGCTTTAGCGTCGCTACCAGCACTGCAGAGCGAGTCCCGTCGTCACATTTAGAAGACCAAAACATTTCAGCGCGTGAAGAACGCGCACTGTAATGAAGTAAAATGTCGGCGAATAAGCTTGACCAGCATTTCAATGCATTGGATACCTTTTGCTTGACTAGTGCAATAACCAAGAAGGTCCTTGAATAATGATTTCTTTCATAAGCTTGACTGTTTTGGTACTGCCACGCGAAGGAGAGCATAAACCACTTAGAGTCCTGGCGTTGTCTCGCACATTTCACGAGAAAAATAGCAAACAACACCAAAATAACCAGCCAGATGTAACCGCTAGTAATTTTTTAAGGCCAAAAAAGTGAATGAAGGCCAAAACTGGCCGTATTGGTGCGGATGTAGCCGGATTTCAATTCACTGTGAAAAAATCCTGATTTTAGATGGCATAGAAAATGGCGGATTTCTCACTCGATGCGCGCAGAGCACTGTGGGTGACTAGGATCCTTTAAGGTAGAAAAAGTCAATTTCTCACCTTATAACATAGAGGGCAAAATTACTGATTGCTGATTGGTTGAGACAGAGGGCATTTTTTCTTAATTTTCTTTCCAACGAGGGCAAAATTACTGACTCCTGATTGGCCAAGCGCCAAAAATACTCGCATTTGATTGGCTGAGCGCGAGAGCGCGCTATTTGCATTTTGTAAGCGTCTTGAAACGAAAAGCAGATTCTGAAATGGATTTTGAGTTGTTCAACACAAGAATATCGTTTCAGAGTTTAAATCTAACCGAGTTGGTTGGCAAAAATGGTTGGAAATCAGGTGATAGCTCGAAGAGAAATTCCAGAAGGTGAACCTGAATGTTTTACGGGAAACAGCAAATGGTTATTTGTTTTAAAACTACCGAAAACCTTGGTTAATTCAGCGAGCGAGAGGTCGCTTCGCAACTCAGGTAAATAAATTAAGTCTTACTTAGTTTGAGTTTTGAGTGTGAGTTTGTCAATGAACTAGAACTGTAATTATCTCAAAAGATGAGCATATGCATAAAAGACAGTTTTCTTTTTGTTCTGGACGCTGAGTAGCAGTTTAATAAACTGCTTGTGTGGAGAATTGTTTATTCTGAGGGCCGGCTGCGGATTGTGTTTTGATGTGCATAGAAAGTTTTCAGAAAATTTTGCCCTCTATGTTATAAACAAGTAATCGCATTGAGTCCTCGTAGAATTAAGGATAAATTTTCACTTGTATTTTCAAAGTTTTCACAAATTGCCCTCGTCGCTACGCGACTCGGGCAATTTTGCGAAAACTTTGAAAATACGCGTGAAAATTTATCCTTAATTCTACTCGGCCTCATGCGATTACATATACAAAAAAGTTTTCCAAAAGTTAACTTTAATAGTCCGGCGGATAAGTGTCATTTTTAAGAACTAATCGTGCACTTTATGATAAAAACATAAAACTTGGCACACAAATACTATAAATCATGAGGAATATTTTAAAGATTATAGGCAACCTGGATATGACCTTTTCCGGGGGGGAGAGCCATTTTTCAAAATGGCCGCCAGCCAGAATCTTTTTTATGACAGCATGGTGCAAAATTACTAAATGAAAGGTTAAATAACTATTTTTGAGGCTGGTCACTCTTTAAAGTAGGTCTAGAGTTTTTAAAATTGTGTGAAAATAAACTTTTGAATTTTTTTCTGGAAATTACTGTCATTTTGAGGTGAATTTATGCAAATTAGATTTTCGAATGAATTCATCCACAAACATTTTATCATAATATCTTGCAACTGTTCCCTTTTTTAAGTTCCTCTTAAAAAACTTATTTTAACTTGTTTCAATACTGTTTTTAAGTACGTATACTGTGCAAGAGCAAAATGTTAAAAACACACGTTTGCAATAATCGCCGCCATCAAAAAAAGGAATCGCCGAAAAATGTTTGAGAAAGTTATTGTTTTGTTTTTTGTTTTTCAAGTGTGAATGCAAATTGTATTTTCACGTGCATATATTGTACCAGGTAATCAGGTCTATTGTTTTCTTCTGTGTGCCACGTTGCTGCCTTGTTTTCGATGCCGTTCAAAATATTACGATGGCTTATCTAATCCGCTTCTAAACAAAATGAAGCCGTTTAGAATTGTCTCAAGCAGTGACATTACCAGTTCCCTAAGTAATAAAAGCGACACGCCCTTGGAATGGAGTAAGTGCATCTTCTGTCAAGAAGACACCGGCAAGAAACTCGTGTGTCCAGCCGACTATGCCGATAGATTTAGAGGAGCTGGTTATAAAACTATCGCTGAAACGTTACAAGCATTCTATGACCTTGGTTGTTTGCCGGACGATGTCAATCTTACTCGCATGAACGATGGCGATGGGCTGGAGCAAACATTCGTAAGCAGGAGGGCGAAATTCCATACAACGTGCAGTCTCAAATTCAACAAAAATGAACTCCAACGTGCTACCAAACGGAAGACGAGTGCAGATGAAGAAATTTCTCCTGGAGCAAAGAAAAAATATACTCGTCAAAACCTCTTCCGAAAAGATGAAGCCGCTGATATTTGTTTCTTTTGTGACGAACCTGCAACAGATTCAAAACCACTCCATAAAGCCTCAACACTGGACCTTGACACTCGAGTGTGCCAGTGTGCAGTAAATGTGCAAGACCAGCGTTTAATAGCGAAGCTCAGTGAAAGAGATTTAATCGCGAAGGGGGCAGAATATCACACCCAATGCCTAGTGTCATTGTACAACAGAGATAGGGATAGAGCAGGTACATCACATGATCAAGACGACACGAACACGGCCAAGAGCACAGCATTTGCTGAACTTATTTCATATATACAAGATGCTCTTGAGGACAAAGATACCACCCCTGTTTTCCAACTATCGGAATTAAAGAAACTTTACGTTGACAGAGTGGATCAGCTTGGAGGGGACCCCTCAGTAGTTCACTCTACAAGATTAAAAGAGAAAATTCTCAGCTACATTCCTCAGTTGGAAGCATACAATGAAGGTCGAAATGTATTGTTTGTGGCCAGTGAAAACGTAGGAAAATCTCTAAGAAGATCGTGTCAACTTGGCGATGAGAGTGAAGCTGTGCTCCTTTCTCGTGCCGCAAACATTATTCGCCAGGACATGCTGAGAAAAAAATGTGAACCATTCAGTGGTTCATTCACAGAAGATTGCCAGGAAAATTCGGTTCCTCAATCTTTGCTGATGCTTATTTCAATGATCTTGTATGGTACAAGCATAAAGGACAACGCTAGCTACTTGTCACAACCTGCTCTGTCTCTTTCGCAATTGATAACGTATAACAGTTGTGTGCGCCGGCGTCAACAACCATCTTCAAACACCAGGCACTTCGAACAACGAGAGACGCCACTGCCATTATTTCTCGGTGCATTAGTACACACAAAAACAAGATCAAAAGATCTAGTGGATACACTTTACAAGCTGGGATTATCTGTTTCATATGACCGTGTCCTAGGATTGTCTGCAGACCTTGGTAACTCTGCTATTAGCCACTTCGAGACAGTTGGAACTGTTTGCCCACCTACACTGAACATTGGTGTGTTCACGACATCAGCAGTCGATAATATCGATCATGATCCAACAGCAACTAGTGTACATGGATCCTTCCATGGAACAGGTATATCACTGTTCCAGCATCCCGACACTGAAAATCGTGGAACAGAGCAAACACGCGTTTCTATCTCCAGGTCTGGCAAGAAAGTTTCAAAACTACCGGACAGCTATACACTTGTACCGGCAGCTTCTGTTGCAAAGGACGAGCCTCCTGTTCCAGAAGTTTGTGGACTGAAACAACCCAGCTGCAGTCTGATGAATAATGCTGTAGCAGAAGAGAATGACTGGTGCGATCGTCTCAGCAAGATTATCGATGAAGGTAATTATGACAGTACCAGTGGTAAGGATTTGCACATATCCTGGGCAGCATACCACTCAAGAAGGCAACAACTAGAAGAGACCCCCATTCTTGGCCCTGCAGCAGTCAGCGCCCTTCTCCCTCTTTTCCCGAATGACTCGAAGTCAGTAGCGATGATTCGACATTCCATGAATGTGGTGAAAAAGGCGTGTGGCAGTTCTTAATCCTGGACAAATTCCCGTGATCACATTTGATCAACCGCTTTTCAAGATTGCAAAGCAAATCCAGTGGATGTGGCCAGAAGAATATGGGGAGGAGTCATTTGTAGTAATGTTGGGTGGCCTACACATCAAGATGACATTGCTAAAGGCACTTGGAGATTTTTTGGATGGCAGTGGCTGGACGTCAGCACTAGTGCAAGCTGAAATAGCGACAGCAGGAACTTCGAATTCGTTCCTGAAAGTTGCGCATGTCAAGAGAACCGCCCGTGCACACCAGATTACAGCCTGCGCTCTCTATAAGCTTCGACAGGCATCGTACGTTGAGTGGCAAACGAATCAGCTAGGATGTAGCAGTGAATCGTTCGAAGAATGGTGCGAACAGAGAGCCCTTCAAAGTCCACAGTTCCATTTCTGGCAGCTTGTGCTGAGTATTGAGTTGGAAGTACTGACCTGGGACAGATCAATCCACGAAGGCAACTTCCTTTTGTATGTAGAAGCTTTGACAAGGCTTCAGTGGCTGTTCCATTCTCTTGACCACTACAACTACGCTCGTGCGAGTGCCGTTCACCTGCGTGACATGGTTATTCTTCGCGAGAAACACCCCAGAATTTTTGAAGCATTTTGCAAGGGAAAGTTCACCGTTAACAAGACACAACGAGCATTCTCTAGGATGGCTATAGATGAAAGCCATGAGCAGAACAACGCCTGCGTGAAAGGAGATGGAGGAGCAGTGGGCCTAACCGAGAACCCATCGGCACTACTGCGATGGATGGTGTCTGGACCTGAGATGGCGAGGATTATTGGCGAATTTCGCACCGTATTGGACAAGAAGGAAACAGTTTCACAGCTTCATCACCACGAGGACCAGCCATTTAACTTATCAATTTTTTTCCTAATATTTTCACCGTTTTTGGATATCTCCAGTCTGTCGTTACCGCTGAAATACAAGAAACTAAAAACAGTTTTTAAAATATTTTATAATAGCTTTTAAGCTATATATTAACAGGAATCAATATGATAATTCCACAACGATGACATCATATTTTTTTTCTTTTTCTTAGCAATACAAGCATCGTTCCTCAAGAATGTGAAGGCTTTGGTTGAAACCATGGACAATATGGGCAACCCATTCTCTGATACTAGTGGTGATCTCTTAGTTCTTGATACTCGTGAGGTAATGGATGCAGCAGGCCACAATTCTGTCCGCAATTTGCAAGAGATTGGCAAACGTCAATGCAACGAGTTCTTTAGCAGGCGATTAGTAGAACGCACGACTCCACTCAGTGACAGAATACCAAAGAACAATTTGAGTTTATTCAGCTGGCGTCCTGATAAAGCAAAAACCCGCACACAGGAGCAGCGTCTGTCAATGAAAAGGGACCGGCATTTGTTCGCAACTTTATATATCGCCAGTCAAGTGCGCGATGCTGACCTTGAAGAGTTTTTCCAACATGAAAACCAGTCGTGGCCACCTTCAATATCTGACTACGGCAAGTTGAGATCAGTTACAAAGTCTGACCTACTTCCATGCCTGGAAGATCTCCTGCCGCAAACTGACGAAGCGAACAACTTAGTTCCTGAAGTGGACATGATTGTTCTCGATGGTGCAGTAATAGTCAACATGATTAAACCTGCCAAGTCCAATACATTCGCAGAGTATGTCAGTGAATTTATGACATACATACGAAGTCAGTTCACGAAATCTGTTCAACGAGTCGATGTAGTGTTTGATGACTACAGAGATGCGAGTCTCAAGGCGGCCACAAGGATGAAGAGGGGAACGGGTGTGCGCATCAGAGTGGAAGGAAGAAAGAAACTTCCTAAAAACTGGCATCAGTTTCTGCGAGAAGACGAAAACAAAACAGAGCTCTTTAATCTTCTCAGCGACAACGTAACAGCGGAGACTTTTCCTGGTGTGGTGGTGATGACTAGAGGAAAAGAGCTTCGCTGCTCGGAGGTAGTTAACGAACAGGGGCTTTCGCCTTGCACGCACGAAGAGGCGGACACACGGATGCTACTGCATGCCGCAGATGGTGCCAAACAAGGATTCAAAAGAATCTTGGTTAGGACTGTTGACACAGATGTTGTTGTTCTCGCTGTCAGTACCGCTAACAAACTGGCATGTGAACAGTTAATTGTGTCATTTGGAACAGGAAAGACATCCCGGTACCTAGATGCAACTCTCATGGCGCGGCAATTGTGGCAGTGTCAAGTGCGACGCATTACCTGCTTTCCATGCACTCACCGGGTGCGACACTACGTCAGGTTTTGCAGGAAGAGGAAAGCGTACAGCATGGTCGGTGTGGAATAAGTTCAGTGATGTCACGCCCGCTCTACTAACACTTGCTCAAACACCAACAGAAGCACACATAGATGAGATCCTTCCTACCATCGAGAGATTCGTCATTCAGATGTATGACAAAGAAAGTTCTGATAGCAGTGTTAACAAGGCAAGACAAACTTTGTTCACACAGAAAGGCAGGGAGATAGAGAACATTCCACCAACAAAGGATGCCCTACGTCAGCACGTCCTTCGAACAGGATATCAGGCTGGTCATGTGTGGGGTCAGGCTCTCCTTAAAGAACCACAGCTACCTAGCCCAGACGAATTCGGCTGGAGGCGCCAAAATGATTCTTCTCAGTGGGAGGTGAAGTGGATGGACCTGCCTCCTGCTGGTGCAGCTTGCCGTGCTGTAGTCAAGTGTGGATGCACTAAAGGATGCAAAGGGCGGTGCAGATGTGCTAAAGAAAATCTGCCGTGTACAATGTTGTGCAAATGTGGTGGTTGTAAGCGCCTTGAATGAAAGGGACACTTGTTTGGCCATATACGTTTAATTGTTGTATCCTATTAGCTCACGACAGAACAGTCATTCAGTCAATATCGGGGCTTCTTTGAAATGACTATATTGAAATCACAATTTTTGCTGCGAAATGACCTCTGTAATTCTTAGAAACACTTTTAAAGCAATTTTGATAGCAAACGTCGTTTTTTTGGTGTTAGATCAATAAGTATGTATCATTAAATTGGCAGTTTGACGCTGTACCAAGTTGTTTTGTTCAATGTTGTTGTAGCAATAAATCTGCCCGGCGGCCATTTTGAAAAATGTCCCGTCCCCCCTGACAAAGGCCACTTCCAGGTTGCCTATAATCTTTGAAATGTTCCCCATGAATTATAGTATTAGTGTGCCAAGTTTCATGCTTTTATCATAAAGTGCACAACACTTTCACATATCCGCCGGACTACCTAAAGGGTAGTTTTCCGGGAAAAACAAAAAATCACATTTTTCACGAAAATTCAGGTTTACCCCCGCCTTAAGGTTCCCAAGTGCCTATTTCCGGAGAATTTCATGAAGAGCGCCATGTTTCTATAGTAAGCCTTTGTCTGGTACCAGGAAGTTTGTTCAGCTCCCGGGGGGGGGGAGGGGGTACTCCCATGAATAACCTATATCGGGTACGTGCTGCTGTGAAGGGTATGGTTTTCAAGCAGTTTGGTCTGTGAGAAATCAGTAGTTTGGACTAGTATTGAGTATCAATTACCGGGAAACTGATAAGTGGTGTGAAAATTTAAGTCTCAAATGGGTTTGAAAAACTCAGAAAGAAATGTAAATTAATCACGACAACTCTGTTGATCGACAGATGGTTTTCCATTAAAAAGCACTATTGTAGTTATATTTCTGATAGATAGCTGGAAAATGGCTAGTCTGGGATAGGGTAGGGATTTTTGGCATCTAGTCTAGTACTGGGATGCAAAAAGTGGTCTGGGCCGCGCGGAAAAACCGCTATATGACGTCAAATCGGACTGGGCCCGGAGCATTCTCGTTCCCACGAGACGGAACATGAGACGTAATTTTAAAAAAAGTCACGTGGCTAGCACGAACAGAAAGAATCCTGCAGCAAGAATGTTCATGTACATCTGTAGTAAACATTTCGAGGAAAAGGACATCAAAAGGACAAGAAAACGCATAGAAAGAGTTATCAAAGATGCGGTACCAACAATCTTCGAGTCACAACTGATGCCATCTGTCCCAGGTCGACGGGGAAAATGAAACACATCACGTGGACGAAACACATCACGTGGTACAAAGACGGCGGGTATCAGGTGATACCCGTCGTCCGATTTGCCTTCGTCGGTCGATTTTATTGACGAGAGAACTGACGTGCAAGGAAGTCACTTTTAAAGGTTTTAACTTTTCAGGTGCTTTTCAGACCTAATCACAGTGTAATACTAGTAGTAATCGAAGATTAAGAGAGTGCGTTCGACTGGTTGCATTCTAGCAGACAGCCAACGCTTCTGGTTCCCAAGTTGTCACTAAGGAGACGAAAGTCTCTGATTCCTTTGCTTTCCCCTAAATGGAAGCATGGGTCTTTGGCATGGGGTCTTCGTTTAACAAGCTCAGGTTCACATGTTGTTTTGACTGAGAATTGCTGTGAAATGATTTGAACATGGTGAACAAATTTTCCGCTGACAACAAAGGTCCTTGAATATGTGCTAGCAATGTCTTTCCTTCAGTGGAACAGGGGAGAGTTGAAAACACTGACCTCCGGTCCGCGGACTACCCACTGACCCCGACTCCGCGGACTACCCTATGGACTACTCCGCGGACTACCCTACGGACTACCCCTACGGACTACCCTCGATAATCGACCAAATTTACTTTTACCTACCTGCGCTACCTACGCGATCGTAAACAGCCACCATCTTGCTTTTGCCCGTTTCCTTATTGCAACCTAACTTCGCGCCCAGTACTTCTCGATCCTCCACCTAGGAGACTTCTAGGCGAGTTGTATTCAAAAATGGCGACTTCCAAAGTTGGCTCCGTCTCCTGGCGTGGTAGTCTCCTACGCAGCCGGTTTTAGTGGTGTCACACAACGTTCCCCCCGCCACTAATTAAAAACGGCTGCGTAGGAGACTACTGCCGTGGGTGTTGGGTCATAAATTTTTAAGATGGACATCGATTGACTGATTTTATGAAATATGAGCTGTCATCGGCTGGCACGTATTTCACGAGGGACTGATGATATCGCTGATGTCATCCATCATGCAGATGAGAACTATATGCAAGCACAAGACCCACGGGTCAATCTTAAACACTCTTTTATTATTGTTTGTTTGTTTGTTTTTTTTAAGACATTTAATGTGGAATGAGATGTTACTTATAGCCTCGAACTGTTATCTGGTATACATGCCAGCTAACACTTACTCGTGTTATCAGTAAGGAAGGTTTAAAAGAGCTGCTTTTCAGCAAATGTTAATGTCGACGGCAAACATTTGAAAATATTAAAACGATTAATATTCACCTAACACTTACCGAACATCCACCGGCGTGTTGAAGAATGGGCCGAGACTGAAAAAAGACTGGGTCGAGGAAAAGGGCGAATAGCAAGATGGCGGTGTCACAGTGATTTGAGTATACCCGTGTTTTGGGTATCCCCATACCCAAATCCCTAGTGAAATGGGTATCCCCTCCAAATATGGCTGCTGTGTTTTCGGTATCCCTGGGTACCCTCCCTGGATACCCAAAACCCTAGTGATTTGGGTACCCCCTCTCAAATGCGAGTGGAATTTCGCGAACACCTTTTAAAATTCCATATTGCCAAGCAATGTGTTGACCTGGGTCTTCAAAGGCATTTTTGCCTCTCGGCATTTCGTCCCTACGCAAGGAAATTGAACCGATGTGCCTCGCGTTGCTCTGCATCAGAAGTTTCCCATGTGTGATTAGTGTGCAAACGGACGTAAAGCTTTCAGGATGAGCTTAATACTGTATGTAAAACCGATAGAAGAAAAACCAAAACAAGTTTACTAAGCCTTTGAGTTTCGCGTCAATCAACTGAGTCAACCTCTGGATATTGCGTGACAATTTGCGCATTATAGCAAACACTGGGATCTGTTTACGCAATGCATGGTGTGTTTTTAGAAACCCGGGCATGCAAAAAACTGTAGCTTTGCCATTACAAATGTGTATTGCAAGGTTTTCGTGTTTTCTTCAGCAGGCAGTAACAGGATACAGATCGATATACTGTACTGCAGTTTTAAACCCGTTCGTGTTTGTGACTGTTTCAGTGTTTACCTTCCGACCCACTGAAAGAGGGTGACCCGAAAACACTGACCCCCGGTCCGTGGACCAGTCCAACGGACCGGGTCCATGGACCACCTCACGGACCGGTCCATGGACCACCTATACGGACCATCCCCTACTGAACCCCCCCAAAAATTTAATAGAAAAAAAAATGAATAAAAAATAAATGAAAATGAAAATATAAATTCTTACCCATAGTCGACCCTCAATCGCGTTTCGCGCGGTGAGATCGCGAACTGCCACAAGTCCACTCTATATAATTGTACATTGTCGGTATTGCACCAATTTAGCAGGCTTAAGCAAATCCAAACTGTCGTTCACCTGTTGTACGAAATGCGAACAGGAGGAAAATAAAGACAAATGGAGAAGTTTTGCTGTTTTGTCGGTGTTAGTTTCTTGCCACCGCCATTTTGTTCGGCCCATTCTCCCACGAGTCCAAGATCCACATTAGCCCCAGGCCATGAACTTCACACGCTTGTCGACTTGATTCGGTTTTTATTACTGTTTACCTTGGGATATGGTGGGGGCCGGGAGGGGGGGTGGGGGCAAACAAAAAATTGCCTAATTCTACCACCAACTTTTGCCCTACTCATCTCAGACAGGACGTCTGTTGTTAAAATATGATGTACCAGTCAAATTGAAGCTTCAACATCCCCCCCCGGGCAAACTCGGGCATTTGAACTTTTGAAGATTGGCTTGTTCAAATTCCCTCCCCTCGGGGAAAAAAGCCATTCAAATGCCCCACCTATTGTTACTGAAATACCTCTCCTCAAAGACAAATTTCGTCTTCAATCGAACACTGTTCACGCTTGTCAGAGACAGATATGCCGTAATGACACCTTCAAACTTCATTTAAAGACCGTTTTGAGCGCGTTATTCACTAACAAAGGCGAAATTCTACCTTGGAAATCCGTCAAAACCTGCAAAAACTGAAAAAACTTCACGGGCATATTACGCTAGAACTAGAGATAAATCTGGTTCAAATTCCCCACCCTTCCAAGGCAACGTTCAAATTCCCCCCTTCCCGGGCACGATGCACAGTCAAATGCCCGGGTTTGCCCGGGGGGGATGCTGAAGCTTCAATTTGACCGGTACATAAATGGCCTGTAGCCAAGGGCGACAATAAGGGAATATGGTGGAAAACAAAACTGTTGGCCAACCATACAACCCGGCAGTAATTTTCAAAAAAAAAATGCAATGACAATTTTCACAATGGGATTTTCCTTTCTAAAGCCTGGGGCTTATGTGGATCGTGGAATGGGCTGAAAAAAACAGCAAAGCTTCTCCATTTGTCTTTATTTTCTTCCTGTTCGCATTTCGTACTACAGATGAACTGACAGTTTGTTTATTTCTTTATTTTTCTATTGAATTTTTAGAGGGGGTCAGTAGGGGTGGTCCGTATAGGTGGTCCATCGACCGGTCTCTGAGGTGGTCCGTGGACCCAGTCCGTTGGACTGGTCCACGGACCGGGGGTCAGTGTTTTCGGGTCACCCCACTGAAAGACCAGACAAGACTGAAGACCGTGAGGAGCGGGAGACGTCTGTTATTTGTTTCAAAAAATATCCTCATCAAGAGTCATTAGGGCTGGCTTCTACTTGAACGCTTACGCTCGTGGTATCCCTCGCGTTTGTTTTGAAGCAAGCGGTTCACTATTTGCGATCGTGTAATTCATGTTCGCCCATTTATTAAGATATTATAAGCGGCTGGCGGTCAACTAAAGGCATTAACAAACCAATCTTTATATCAAGAATTGCTTTACTTTCGACTATATTTCAGGACATTGCCCCGAATTTAATAATAAAAACATTTGTATTAAATAATGGAGATAAACGACAGAATCACCTCGCTTCTTCCAGTCTTTCGTCAGTGTAAGAATCAGTGTTTTGGGTATCCCTACCCGGGATACCCATTTCACTAGGGATTTGGGTATGGGGATACCCAAAACACGGGGATACCCAAATCACTGTGACAGCGGCTGTTTATGACCGCGTAGGTTGCGCAGGTAGGTTTGTTGTATCTCTTTCCCCCGTAAAAGTAAATTTGGTTGATTATTTAGGGCAGTCCGCAGGGGTAGTCCGTAGGGTAGTCCGCGGACTGGGGGTCAGTGTTTTCAACTCTCCCGTGGAACAGCAAGCACCCAAGCCAGCTAAATCACTTGGTTATACAGCACAAAAGCCTCAAAACATGTACTAACAAAGGGCCTGAAACTAGTTTTCCAGAAATCTTTGATGACCTGTTTACACTTGAGAAAATTCACATGACATGACAAATTTTCTATGACAAATGAAACTGACGCGTCATTTTAATTAGCAAACACATTTGCAACATAAAAAATGTGACAAAATTTACTCATCTACACGAGCAAATACAGTTTGCAATAGTATTTCTAGTTTGCATGGGGCTTTGGGTTCTACAGCTTCACAGGAAGGCATCTCAATTAGTCTATATCCAAAATTATTTGAATCAATTCAGCTATAAACCTTTCGGTGGTTTGTGCACGAGTTTATACATCAATGAATTTGCCAGTGACATGTTTGAAAAATTACCATCGAAGTAAGAACTACACAACAGTGATGAATTTAAAGTATCAAGGAGCCAGCTGATAACTCAGTAGAGAAATTCACATTTCTCGTGTCAAAAATAACAGCTCTAGGCTGTTACGTGTCTCGACAAGTAACGAAAGTGTCCACTTTTATCCTGCATTTAAAGTTATATTTAGCCTTCCTGCCGGTCTTTATCGTCATAACAACATGACCAGTTTCTGGCTCTGAAAGTCAGCAGAAATCACTCTCAAAATTCAGTAACAAGGAATAATTACGAATAAGTGACGTTTTCTCCAGCGCTGAACACCCTTCCTCCGCTGCTTGTGTTTGTAAGAGCGCTTCAAACTTGTCAACCAACTTGAAAATTTTCCCAGAAAAGTTAGTTTCTGGCTCCGAAAAGTCTTGTGAAGGCCCTTGTCTTCGGCAAATCTCAAACTGTTCTCTTCAAATTCAGTCCGAGTCCATACGAATAATCGATCTTTTCTCGACTGCTAATACATTCTAGCTGCGCCGCTTGTGTTTATAAGTGAACTTCAAACTATGCCTTATCGGCAAACTCGAAAACTTTTCCCAAAAACTAGAAGAAAATAAAATAAGAATCCATATATTTCGCCTGCACTCGTGAGTTTACGGACAGAGCTGAATAACTACTGCGCATGTCAAAAGTGCACGCCAAGGAAAACTGGGGACCACAATACAAAACCATAGCAACAATAGCAGACTTTTTAAAAATTTTGACACCGCGAAGTTTTTCACCTTCAATAAGAGTTTTGTTGCAAACTTAAGTTTCAGACTTCTGCAAAGCCTTCGTCTGTTGTCGGGACAAATTATATCTTTTGTACACCGAGGTTATTTTTCTGAACACCAGGTGAAAACGTGTCTCAAAAACACCAGTCCGCGAAAATGCAGCGAGATTCTTACCTTTCCTGGAGTACACCTCGTCATCTCGCCTTTACATTCTTCCCCTGACTGGGTACTCTTACACAGGAGCAGGTGTGGTGACCAGAACTTTCCCTCCACGTTGTATAAAAGCAACACAGTGCGCAATCACTGCATTTTCGCGGACTGGAGTTTTTGAGAGACGTTTTCGTCTGGTGTTCTGAAAAATAACCTCGGTGTGCAAAAGATAAAATTTGTCTCGACAACAGATGAAGGCTTTGCAGAAGTCTGAAACTTACATTTTCAACAAAACTCTTATCGAAGGTGACAATCTTCGCGGTGTCAAAATTTTAAAAAGACCGCCATCTTGTTGCTATGTTGTTGCTATGGTTTGTCTTGTCGTCCCCAGTTTTCCTTAGCGCGCGCTTTAGACATGCGCAGTTGTTATTCAGCTCTGTCGAGTTTACGCCACATTGACCGTTTGGGACCTGGATATCATGAAAGCGAGGCCAAAGTCCTTACCAGTTTTCGGCCGAGCGTAAGCCCCTGCAAAAATCTTCGGGGGGGGGGGCAGAATTGGCGCCGACGACGACCCATTAAGGCCCGTTTACACAGGCGATTTTTGTCGCGCAACTCAATGCAATTTTTGTCGTGCTGAAGCTGCAACTTCAATATCGCACGTGTAAACCAGCTGCGATTTCATCGCGATTTTAGTCTGCGATTTATCGTGCGATCACGTGCGATTTATCGCCGCGATTTACAAAACACGGTAACTTTGAGCAGCAGTTTCGCTACAGCGCAGGCGCACACGTTTTGGTTTGGTTTGAGTTTTTTTCATTTTGTTTCGTTTTGCTTCAATCTCGTTTTGTTTTGTTTCAATTTTGTTTTGTTTCGTTTTACAACTCGGCAAAGACCTCGAACTGAACTGGAGTGACTGAACTGGAGTGACTCCAATTTTCATCTCCAAAAAGAAAGAAAATATTTAGTTATTTGAATTCGTATAATAGAGAGGTTTTACAAGATCTAACGGTACACTCATGGCTGTACAAATTGCGAGCGACAAAACCTCCTGAGGGGTCCCTTCTGATTCATGATTGTCACATTTTCATCAAAAATCACAGCAAAATCGCATCGAAACTCCTGCGATATCGCGGCGATAAAATCGCGCTGAAATCGCAGCTGGTTTACACGCGCGATGTTGAAGTTGCAACTTCGGCGCGACAAAACTTGCATTGAGTTGGGCGACAAAAATCGCCTGTGTAAACGGGCCTTTACAGAGAAAATCTCGATTTTTCTGGCTGTATGACACAGGACACCCAACACAAGCTTAGGAATGCGTTCTCCTTCGTCGAACGCAAAAATCTAGTAAACTAACCAGCTTGGATTTGTTTAGCTGCGAATGTGCTGTGATCTTCCATGGATCAGGGTCTGGAAGGGTATTCTCGGAATCCGGGATTTGACCAAAATACGGTGCGGGATTCGGGAAAACGAAAAATACGTTGACGGGATTCGGGATTTGACTGCTGCCAGGGAAGCGGGATTCACCAAAATTTGGGCACAGGATGCGGGATTTTATTGCCTGTCTGTCGGGAATTCGGGAAATCGTCACGACCCAAAAAACGTTATAGCGGCAAAAGCGAATCAACCAGGCGAGTGCAAAACATCAATCGAAAGGGCCAATCTACATCTTAAATTTATTAGCTTTTGCAGAAATTAGCCTTTTTTAATGTATTTTTGGGAAAGAAGAAACGAAACTCGGGATAGCGATGAAAAAGTGCGGGATGCGGGATTCTCGTGAAAAAGGAGCGGGAATGCGGGATCAGTACCCCCCCCCCCCCCTTCCACACCCTGATGGATGTTTTCTCTTTACCTTAGTAAAGCGTGCGCGTTGTGGAGATTCGTCGGAGAGTTATAAAATAAATAAACACCTTCCTGGCTTGTTGGTATATCGGAGGATAATGCCCTTGACTGAAAGATTGTCCTCAAAATTTTGCAGTTGGCCTCGAAGCTTCATTTCTCGGCCAGCTGTTCATTATTCGAACAATCTTTCAGCCTCGGGCATTATCCTCCGTTATTATTCAACAAATTATCACTATGCCCATATATGGTAAGGAAGCCCTCAATATCTGTCATCCGTACATGACAGATATCCTGCGATATACGTAAATGACCATATTTGGAAGTGCACTGCAGATTTTCTTTCATTGCTTGTTTGGCGGCCATTTTGAAAAGCGAAGCAGTTTCAGCAGTGTTCTCTGGAAATTTTAACTCCCTGGAAGAAACTTTCCACGACTAAATGCTCTCAAAAAGTCAACAAGTATTTGCTTCAGCTCACAAAGACATCCAGAGGTTGACTTAGAATTTTCATAGTGAGAACCCAACCAAGAAAATGCTATTGCGAACGAAGCAGCACACTCGCTCACGGAAAGTTGTAAAGACTAAAGTTGAAAAGATTTTAATTCACAGGAAGAGGACTTATTCTCGGTAAGGTAGCAATCTTTTTTTTTTTACTTTGTCTTGTCATTTCCAAACATGAGTTCGTAAATAAGTCTTTTTGAGTGAACGGTAGTAAACTTCGATTTCTTGAAGTTCTGTTTTGATTTTTATTAAGCTTATGTGTTGCTAGCTTTTAGCGTTTTCATCATAGAGCCGTAGTTTTTCTCGTTCTGAAAATGGTAGTCGATGGGAATTTGTTGAATAATAAAACAATTATCCTGCTCAATCTTGCGGAATATCCCCTGATTTAGCCAACTCGGCCTACGGCCTCGTCGGCTAAGTATCAGGTGATATTCCGCGCGATTTCGCAGGATAATTGTTAAATATACCAGCCGCCGCAAGGGGTTTATTTACTAAATGTGCTCCAAAATCCAAATACTTAACAGTTTATGTCAGTTCTTTACAGTCTTGGTCACACACGTCTAACCTAACTGGGATGGAGTATCCACCCCGTGCTTTGACAGTGTGACCAGAAAAATGATTTCGAATTGTTAATGGTAGCACTGTTAAATCTTAAAACAGCAGGATCAAAGAACAAGTTTTTTTGAAATGACTGGTTGCAACACAATAAACAATCCAGAAATGTAATATTTCGAGCATTTTACACCCTACACACTACACAGACATTAATTATTAATTTAAATTAAAAGTTCTACGTAACCCTAAATTCAAAGCTAAAAAGGCCGATAAAGCACAAGGATTAAAGATAAGAAATGTGACACAAAGTAATTTGTGTTACCAGATTCATGGGTAACACACGTTAACAGTATGTGCGTGCGCAAATCACGGAGCACTGATTTTGTACAGATTCAGTTTTCAGATTTTTATTGTTTCGCACTATTTACATATTATTAACAGCCTATCTATAAACATTACAATACATTACAAGAGCAAGAACAACAAAATTTACTCAATGATGAGAAAGTAAAATGTGGGCAGTGACCAAAGTAGTTTAGGCTTTCACGTTGATCACTGCCACGTACAATTAACTGGCTTCGACATTGTACATAACAGACTATAAAGAAACGTAGAGAAAAAGGGCAAAATGAAAGAAAAATACTGTACTATACAGCAAATACTAGTAAACTAGTAAACCTCCTCGTGCATTTTGAGTTATAGATAAGCACTTAGGGTAAAAAAAACACATTCTACAAGCAGTCGCCTATTGTTTTTAAAAATTTTCTTGTGCTCATGTAACTCGACAATGCAATGCACTTTGGTTGCATTTACCATTACCATAATAAAGCACAGTGCTGACACAAACAAGCGTGTGCAAACTGCACAAAAAATGTTTTCTAGAGAAATGCGTAGAATTTCAATGTAGTCTGAAAATCCTTAGCAATTTCCCGTAAGTAATAATTGAAAACAACTACCGGCTAACAAGTGAGCCTGCGACCTGGCTCACTGGGTTGCGTTTTTGCGCTAACCTAAACCCGACGTGCACTGACAAGATTCGTTTTTGCTGCGCCGACCCGGGGATAGCAACTGAGCATTGAGCGGGACTTGTCCCATCAAACAGCCCTTCTACATGTTTACTTCAGACTAGTTATTTTCACCCCCAAGCCGGGCTTTCGAAGTGTAAACCTGCGAAATTTCTAATCGACGAATTTCGAAAGCAGCAAAGTTGAAAAGAATACTCACACAAAAACAATGTCGATTGCCCAAATGCTTGCAAAGAATTTTGTACAGACGAAGCTTGATGGTGAATTTGGAACCCTGACATAACAAGCATATTGCCTATTGTGCTTGACCCCTGGTGTTCACAGTGCGTGGGGCAAGTCCCTTCGTCCAACAAAATCATAAACCAACTGAAAAACCAAGTTAAACAATCCCTGCAATAAATGCCCCCGTGTGTACGCTCGGGTGAATTGTCACCGGAATGCAGCCTAGTAATCAGGCGTCCCCTTTACGCTCACTCGACTTGGCGGGGAATTTCATGACATCATGATCAACCTCGTTCTCAGAGTCTCTCCTCTACCCCTGTAAAGAGGTTGTCACGACATTACCAAATTATGTGATGTCATGAAATTTCGCACCAAGTCAAGTGGGTAGAAAGGGAACGCCCGGTCTTTTTATTCTTGACCATGCAACGCGAGTTCCCTGACATAAATACAAGAGACTCGTCCCGTGATAAGTTCCAGGGAGTAGTCCCTTCGTTTCAGGACAGTTGAAATTATCTTTTTAACATTTCCACCAATCCACGTGTGTTAACGTTTCTGATTTTAAATGTTTCAGAAAAAACGAGGGGATTTAAGAAATTTAGAAAAATGAGAAATATTGAAGATTTAGTGAGATTACATGACTAAAATTTAAAGTTAAAAATTTAGATATGATGTGGCTTAAAACAGGTATGGCCCTTGAGTTGAAAATTCTCCATGGCCCACGTTGTAGTCTGGCCAGTACCGCTTGACAACGTGATATAGGGTCGCAACGTTGTAATGACTGAACAATTAAAACCTGCTGGCTGTATTTGACCTAAAATAACGTAAGGCATTGCCAGGATATGCTATCTTAATCTGTTGATCCTCTCTTGTCAGACATCAGGTCAAACGAAAAAGCCACTTCCACTCCCACCCCGTTACACCCCACATTCACAACTCCAGAAACGGCATTGATCAATCTTTATTGACAAACAATAACTAAGCACAGTTATGTAAAATAAATAAAAAGTTCAGCCTGAAACAGCAAACATGATGTTTAAACAAATTCTCTTTACTAGTTCCATAAGAAATATATAGAGGAGAACGCGATGCCAAAATGGTACATAAACTCTACCTCAGTCTGTAACACAGACGCCTGCAAAATACGACACTCAACTCTGGATCTTTGCAACTGGTGTACACTGTACTACTCGTTTCAGACAGTAGATGTTAAATTTGTAACCAACAAATATACCTTTAGTTACAGCGACTATCAGTAAACTTTAATAATATAAAGAAATGAAATCCTAGCCGAATCGCTGAACAGGGCCTAAATTTGCGTATATTTAAAGAACACACTTATTCTAAAAGCATATACAGAAGCTCTGTGTATTGCTTACAATGAATTATTTACATCAGAATAGGTAATCGAACTGTGGAATTGCAGAAGATAATTAGTTGCAAATTGGTTATTAATTTGAACTCAACTACGTTAAATAAGTAACTTCGCACTATCTTCGTTTAGATATATATATATCATGATTATACAGTGATTGTCATCAACATCAAACCACTTGGTTACTGATGGTTTTCGTTATCGTCGTCGTTTACATTTCTCTTTCCACTCCAACCTCTATAAGCCAGCCTTCCATCTTTGACGTTTTTCGCGATCAATTTTAGGATTTTTTGACACCACAAGGGCGTTAGTTCGCTCGCGTTGGGAAAATGATAAGCTAAAACGTTGGTCAGTGATCTGATCTATTTTCATAAGATGGCGATATTGAAATTGATTTGTAAAAATACTTTTGTAGCACATGTATCTGATAACATAAGTCCCTACTTCTGAGGCCGGAGAGACGTCTTGCGGCCATTACGATGGATGAGTGTTCATAAATTATCGACTGAATAATCGCTAACTATACCAAGCATAATACCATTTTGATAGAGCACTTTTCAAATGAGTCTCGTAAAACCAAAACCAAAGTAATTATCCCAGCCAATCACAACAAACACAAATTAGCCAATGAACCAATCAGAACTCGAAGCAAATACATGTAACCGGCGCCAAGCGCGGGAAAACGCGCGCGAGCAAGAAAGTGGCGCGAGTTTTTTTTAACCAATAACAGAGCGTGGTAAAGCAAAACCAAAGCAAAACGCGAATTACTTTCGACACTCAATTGAAAACCGCTCTAGAAAGTGGTAAGACATTCGAAGTAAAAATACAGGACCAACTAACAGCTAATGGGAACGGATCCTTACACAGCAAGTCAGTTTTGATTGACTTGCACAGAATACTGTGGCCGATAACAATGATTCAGTGACTAATGTCCTTTCAGGTAGGATAGGCGGAAAACCATGAAGTCTTGCCTCTGTCAGCTGGTCGGTTAACCATGTGTCTTCTCAGCTCACTGAAGAGTAAGTTCACACCAACGGAAAGGAAATGACAGGCTTAACATCCAATGAAAGTGCGCGCGCACAAACTAGTGAGGCGTTACAAGTCTTAATTCCAACAGTGCACGCTTTTAAAGTACGACAGACTGCGTTTTTTACTTCTCACTTGGTTAGCTGTTGAATTTATCAGGTCTCTGCTTCAAAACTAACCGCTGATTTGTCAGTCCTTCTGTCTATCCTGGTAAAACACCTGCAACAACAAAACAAAACAATTTTGGGGGATAGGGGTTGTAAAATGAACGTTTTCCCAGAAACAAGAAAATCTGGTGACAATTAGTGCAGCCAAAATCATTGTATAGTTTAAGGTTATCTTAAAAATCTAAATTCGTGAGACTTTTTATAGCAGGTGAGGTTCTCGATAAATCAAACGAGTGCTATTAAATTTCACTTACTTTAAATATAGAGGTAGTAAATATGACCTAGATTCCTATGGTCAGAGCATTCGATCGGTGTACCCGGAAACGTCAGGGATGTCCCGTAAGGGAATCAGATGTTTTTCTGTCCCAGGCTCCTGCCATGCTGAGTATTTCATCTTTTCCATAGGGTAGTGTTCACCAACAGGGACAACAAATGGCGTGCTTTCAGTCATGATACGAAGCCTCACACAAAATAGACACGTCTCAAAAGACAACCAACCGTTTGAGCGTAATGTCAAATTTAATCCAAACCCAGAAATATCAAATAATTCATTTAAGTATATACCTAATGAGTGGATACAGTTTTTCGTGCGCTCTGATTGGCTACTGAAACTCGGGATAGTATCTACTATTCAACTACATGCTTTTATTCTGAAATTCGCGTGCGAGTTTTCCCTCATTTCTCAGAAAAATGGGTTCTGTTTGTTGCCGGCTATCCACTGGTTTGGTGTATACTAAAACAATTATTCACCTCCGCTTCGGTGAATAATTGTTAATGGACCTTTTTACCGATACAGCAGCCGTATTGATTTTGCCCCCTGGGCATCCCATGGTACTCATTAAAATTTACTTATTCCTTTGTAGTGATAATGCAGCATTATCACAATAACAGAATTGATCTAGTATTATGGGGTGCCCAGGGGGCAAAATTAATATGGCTGCTGTATCGGTAAAAAGGTCTATTATACTAACCTCTAATTTGCAAAATCAAATGTCACGTTGTCTCCAATCAGCAAGAAAGTTGCCCATTGACTCACTTTAGAATAGCCGTTTTCCCTCATCCACTTCATGACCTGGTAAAGAGATTCACTGGCGCTTTCCCCACGAACAAGATACTCGTAGAATCGACTCATGAACTGCTCTGTTGCTTTGTCTTCTATGGCCGACAGGGACACCAACACTGAGCGTGCACCGGACCCTAAGAACGCTCTCGCGACTCCAACAACTCCCTCAGATCTGATCTGTCTAAGTGCACTCTGACAACAGCTAAAGACGACCAGTTTGGCTCTCAGTCGAACTTGTGAAATGTCAGCCATCGTCAAGAGGTAGTCTTCTTCTTGTGGAATTTCATTAGTGGTGCGTGGAGGGGCAAGAACAATTTCTCCTCTTTCGGCATTACCATTTGAAGCGATATGAATCAAACTCACTGGATTGATTCTTTGAAGGACTGCTTGTTTTGTTGCTTGCTGTCCTAACAAAGGCTGAGCGCCGAGTAGACGTCCGATCATCTCTGCTTCCTTTTCTGCAAAGTGCAATCTGCTTGGCTTACAAATATCTCCCGTGTAAAGCACCCCACCAACATCAGGATCACCCACTATCAGCGCACCAGTCTGACTGTGATAATCTGCTGAACTGTCCTGAATGAGCTTGAGAGTCGTCAAAGAAGGAACGATGCGGATTTTGAACTTTTCTGATAAGAAATTCCGGCTTTCATTCATTAACGCTGCAAATGGAACTTTGTACATGGAGCGATCGGGGACAATAATGATTTCGGGTTCGTCAAGTAAGTCCGCCACTTGAGCGATGAACATTTTGTAACATCGACTCGGTGGTTCGCATGGTTCGTCCTCCTCTTCTTCTACAAGACGGAAATCTGCGGAGCTATCTTTCTGTGATAATTCACACATTGGATGGCTGTCCTTTGAAGAGAACCATGTTCGAACTTCGCAGTACTCATTTGGTGAGAGAGGAAACCTCCTGAACTTTTCGGTATCAAAAATTTCACCGACTTCCCTTTTCGATCCTTCGCAGACAAAAAAGTCATTGACGTGTCTTTTTCGGAAAAGAATCCCCTTTTCCGCTTTAAGAATCCACAAATATATACATTGGTCATGATAAGAAATGTATAAACAAGCACAATTGCTTTCTTTTCTATGATACTTTCAATACCAAACCACGTTTCTGGGTTGGCTGACATTTGTGTTTCCACAGAGTACTGAGTTGACATTAAGTCTGCCAGAGCTCTAACCCGTCCAAGCTCTACAACATAAAGAGCATCAAAAGGTTTCCCGTATCGACAAAACAATGCACTGAGCCACTGGTAGGTATCAACGTGCACAATTTTTTTTTTAATGCACACACTTACATATACAATTTACATTACATTGGCTAATACAAAAAACGTGATACAGCTAAGAAGAAAAAACAATACTGAATAAAGGAATAAAAGAAAAGAAAAGAAGTAAAAAAAAAAAAGGAACAGAAAAAAAAATTACAAGATATCAATCGAAAGGCACCTACGAGTTACTTACAATCTACATTCATTACAGTAGTGCTTACGTATAGCTATAAATATATCGCTTCGAGTCTTCCCTCCTTTTTAAAGTATTAATTTTTCGAAGGGGAGAAACAGAATTAGTGAAGAGCACATTTCTCTATTTGCCATTGCATCAACATTTTGTTTTGGAATTCTTTCTGGATCGGTTTTTTCTCAAGACACTTACAACTGTAGACATATTGTTTCAAAAGAATAACAAATAAGTGTAGTCTGCGTCTTGGGTATTCTGATAATTGATGAAAGTCGGGTATTTCATTAAAGGTAATTTGCTCGTTAGAAAGTTCAATTTCGGTCTCGTTTACGCGGTTAAACCACATTAATGCTTCATAATAAAAAGATTTTGTCTCGGAGCAATCCAGAAAAGTATGCTCTATTGAATCTGAGTTAGGGCAAAAGGTACAGGTTGCATCATCGGTTAATCGAAATTTATGCAGTTCTTTTTTGGTTACTATAATTCTATGCAATAATCTAAAGGAGAACTGTCTTAACTTGTTGTCTCTTGTTGATTGATATACAAAAGAAAATTTGTTTTTCCATTCTTTATGAGTATCGGCAAAATTGACTTTCCAGGTTTTGATGCCAGTTGGTTCTACTGTGGGGTTTTTATTAAGTATTTTATAGTAGTGTTTGCAGCGCATGTCTGCCAAATCTACGAGATTGCTTCCAGGAAACAAAGATATCGTAGTAGTATTTAGTAGCTCGTGCGAGGGAGCTTCACATTCCCTGGCTTTCTTCTTCAAGTCGGTTGGAATAGCTGCTATGAGTTGGAAGTAGTGGAGATAATTGTTTTTATGTTGAACTTATTTTGAAATTGTTGGAATGTTAGAAAGTTTCCATCAGCATTTAGGATATCTTGTATGGAGAGGATGTCCTTCTTGAACCAAGATTTCCAGAAAAGCGTATTTTTATCAATAGTTATTTCCTCGTTATTCCATAGCAGGAATTTGCCATACGAAAATATTTTAGTCTTATCTTTAAACTCTTGGAACTGAATAGTTATGGCCGCCGTGCTTTCTCTGTTGCTGCGCCGTTGCTTGGAACAGTCTTCCACAACATGTTAGGGATGCAGAATCGCTAGACATTTTTAAAAGATAGCTGAAAACAGTTCTTTTTGAGCGTGCTTTTCCAAATTTATAATTTTATTGTAAATAGCGGCTTTGGACCGTTGGGAAAGGGCGCTTTAGAAATGTTATTATTATCATTATCATTATTATTATTATTATTATTATTATTATTATTATTATTATTATTATTATTATTATTATTATTATTATTATTGGAAATATTGTAAAAGCTCCCGATAGAAAGTAGGAAAACCATTATTTATGGAGGCCGCATTATAGTTGCATTTAAGAAGGAATTTTAATTCCCCATAAGTATTAAAATAATAATTTGGAATTGCTTTCCACGAGTCGGTGGTGCTGCTTAATAACCGACTTATCCACGCTAGGCGCAAAGATTTTACTACTGCAGAAAAGTTTACAAAATTGAGACCTCCTTCCGAAAGAGGTTGGTACATGACCGTTCTTTTTATCTTGTCTTTTTTGTTTTTCCACAAGAATGAAAAAAGCTCTGTTTGAACATTTTTTATTACTAAAGATGGAACAGTCAGCATGGACGCTGCATAGACTAACTGAGATACTCCTAACGTTTTAGCTAATAGTGATTTTCCGTATAGCGTCAAATCCCTGGAAAGCCACAGATTTAATTTAATTTTCATCTTTCAAATCCTGCTAAGAAAGTTCTCTTCGATGTTTTTATTTTGATTGTATGATAGAAACGTGCCCAGAACTTTAATAGGGTTCTTTGTGCTTTTAAATTCTAATATATTCGAGTTACTGTGTTTCATTGTACCCAGCCACATTGCTTTAGTCTTTTTCTTATTTAACTTTAAGCCTGAGACGGTGCCGAACCATTCAATTGTTTGGAGATGCGATTTAAGAGAGTCCGTGTTGTTAGTTATTATAGTTGTGTCGTCTGCAAGTTGTGAAATTTTTACTTCTTGGTTGTTTGGTAAATATATGCCCTCGCAGTTCTTGTTTTGGCGTATCTTAAGGGCTAACAACTCGACCGCAAGAATAAATAAGGAGGGGCTGAGTGGACAGCCTTGGCGAACTCCTCTTGTTATTTCGAAATAGTTTGTCATAAATCCGCCATTTACGACGGAGCTCTGTACGCCGTTGTATAGGACAGTAAACCATTTTTTGAACTTATTTCCAAAATTAAAAACTTCTAAGGTTTTTGATATGAAGCTCCATTCCAAGGTGTCGAATGCCTTTTCGAAGTCTACGAACAAAAGTATTCCCTGCAAGTTTTTGCTATCTGAAAACTCCATTATGTCACTGAGTAGTCTTATATTTTGGCCTATATATCTTCCGTTGACAAACCCTGTTTGATCAGAATGAATTAGTTTCGGTAAGTGTTGCTCCATTCTCTTGGCCAATACTTTAGAGAGAATCTTGTAGTCGATATTAAGTAAAGATATAGCCGCCAATTCTTTAAATCAGACAGATTTTCATCACCTTTCGGAATGAGCGTTATTGTTCCTCTCTTCTGGGAAACTGATAATGATCCTTTGTTAAATGCATCGTTATAAGAATTTAAAAGGTCTTTCCAAAGGAGATCAAAGAATGCTTCATAGAATTCCTTTGTGAATCCATCTTCTCCTGGCGATTTATTGTCCGCAAAGGATGTTAGAGCATCTTTTAGTTCCTCGAACGTCAGATCCTTTTCTAGAGATTCTTGTTCTTCTACATTTAATTGTGGGATGTTAAGACCTTCGATAAATTTGTGAATGTTATTGTTGTGTTCAGATACATCGCTGGTATTATTGCCAGTGATTTTAGAGGTATACATTTTGCTATAAAAGTTCTCAATCTCTTTATTAACCTGCACAAAGTTGGAAATTACCTCATCATTTTCTGACTTAACTTCTCGAATTAGTTTTTTCTCGTAGTTGTTTTTTTCTAGATTGAAAAAGTATTTCGTTGGCTTTTCTCCTTGTTCGAACCATTTCGTCTTGGATCTAAATATAGCCTCTTTCCCTCTAGTGTCGTGTATCCTTTTTAATTTATCCTTAGCGGCTTCGTATTTTTCCAGGGTTTCCTGATCGAAAGCATCGTTGTTGCAGATCTTTCCATCCAGTTCTTGTAGTTCTTCTTGAAGAGCTTTTTCTTCGTTTCTTAACTTAGATCTTTTCTCTTTCGAGTACTTAATCGTTTTCGCGCGTAACTCCATTTTTATCACTTCCCATAGAAGTTGTTTGTCGGTAATTTCGCGGTATTCAACTAAAATTTGCGGGTAATAGAACTCGATGAGTTCTTTATAATTCTCATCCTCCAGTAATGTGTTGTTAAATTTCCATAATCCCGGGCCTCTTGCGAATTCATTTTTCATTTCGATGTTTAGGAATATTGATTTATGGTCGGGTGCTATTGATGTTCGAATTTCTGTGTTCTTGACGCAGCAAGAGAGAGGACGAGAAATAAGGAAAAAGTCGATCCTTGATTTTAAGTTTAAAGGTTTTGACTCATAAGTAAAATATTTTTTGGTGGGATTGATTTGTCGATAAATGTCTATAAGATTGAGTTCTTCCATGAGATTTATGAGAGAATTTCTATAGTTTGTAGCTTTCCAAGGCTGGCCACCTCGTTTATCGATTGGATTGAGAGTTGTATTCCAATCTCCTGAAATGACGACTTTTGAGGTGTCTGTATTCGAGATGAGTTGTTCGCTTAAGAGACGGATGAAACAGTCCTGGTCACGGTAATCCGTCGGGGCATATATGTTTGTTACGAAAAAGCATTCTTCATCTATTATGACTTTAACAATTAAAAACCTTCCTTCTGAGTCCGCTTCGACGCGTCGCAAGTGAAATGTGGAATGTGGATTCAAAAGAATGCAAACGCCTCTGGAGTGCGAAGAGCCATGCGAAAAAAAAATTTTGCCCCCCCCCCCCCCCACCCCATTCTGCAGGCCACACTTTTTCGTCCTCGATTGACGAATATGTCTCTTGAAGACAAAAGATCGTAGCTTTTTGAGCCTTCAAATAAGAGAAAATTGCTCTTCTTTTGTTAACATTGCGTAAACCTCGCACATTTAGAAAAAGCAGTTTTAATTTACGCGACATAGAATAATTAGACGAGTTTTGTCAATGTAAACTTTTGCTAAAGAACAGATAGTAAATAAGACTAGTTTTATTACATGCAGTGATAAGAGTAACAGCCTATGCTGTATACTTAGCCATTTCCATAAAGCGAAATAGTTAATGGACATGTATGGAGATCTAAATGGCCTATCTTGAATTGATCGTTGTCCCTAAGACCACTTCGAATGTCCTCGCTTCTTTTGATGCTGGTAAGGAGATTGGAAAAAACTTCTTCTATGTTTCCCTTTGCTAATAACATGACGCATTCAAGGTGAACGTAACTCTCGCACTCTGCTTCAATGTCTTCGATCTCTTTACTTATTGTAAGTGCTCTCTCGTGATACTCTCTTGCTTTGGAATATTGACCGAAATATTGGCAAAACATAGTCCCAAGTTGTAAGTTATCCGAAAATTCTCCTTGTCTGTCGCCACTTTTTTTCCTGATGGCAAGTGCTATCTGCATTAATTTTTCACCCTCACCAACTTCACCAAGCGTCCAAACCACACGTCCAAGGTTTCTGTAAGCGTCTGCCTCTCCTTTTCTATCGCCTATTTCTTGACTTATTGCAAGTGCTTTCAACTGGTAATCTTTTGCCATGCCATATTTACAGAGAGAATGAAACACAGATCCTAACTTTTGGCAATGCCATGCCTCCGCTTGTCTGTCGCCAATTTCTTTTGCTATCGATAGGGCTTTCTGAAGATGTTGCACACTCTTGTCATATTCCCCAAGAAACTGAAACAAACCTCCCAGTTTTCCGTGACATGTGGCTTCTTCTTTCTTGTGGCCAACTATTTCTTTTGTGATCGCAAGTACTTTCTGAAGATGTTCTTCACCCCTTATATATTCTCCAACAGAATTATACACATTTCCGAGCCCTCTGTAACATGATGCTTCTTCTTCCTTGTTGCCCATTTCTTTTGTGATCGCTAGTGCTCTCTGAAGATATTCGTCAGCCTTGACGTATTCCCCCAAGCCACTGAAGCACATTTCCGACAGTTCTGCAGCAAAACGCTCCTGCTTCCTTGTTGTCTGTTTCTTCTGTGATCTTGAGCGCTTTCTGAAGATGTTCTTTAGCCTTAGGATATTCACCTAGCGACTTAAATAATTCTCCGAGGTTTCCGTGGCACAACACAAGGCTTCATCATTTCTGTTGCCAATTTCTCCGTTGATAACAAGGGCTTTCAGAAGGTATTCTTCAGCCTTGATGTATTTACCGACAAAAAGAAACACAGCGCCTATATGTAAATAACAGGCTGCTTCTCCCTTTCTGTCACCTATTTCTTTACTTATCGCAAGAGTTTTCTGGAGATATTCTTCAGCCTTGACATATTTGCCAACGGAGCAAAACAAACGTCCGAGGTTTTCATAATCTTTTGCTTCTCCTTTCCTGTCTCCAATTTCTTTTTTGATCGCAAGTGCTTTCTCGTGATGTTCTTTAGCTTTAACATATTCACCTCGGGACTGAAACACAGTTCCCAGCTTTTCATAACCTGCTCCTTCTTTTTTTCTGTCGCCAATTTCTTTTGCGATTGATAGTGCTTGCTTAAGATGTTCTTCAGCCTTCGTGTATCTACCGAAAGAATCAAACAAAGTTCCGAGGTCTTGGTAACATGAGGCTTCTAATTCCTTGTTCTCGATTTCTTTTGTGATCGTAAGTGATTTCTGGAGATATTCTTCAGCCTCGACATAGTCACCAAGTGATCGAAACACAGTTCCAAGGTCAGCATAACAGGTTGCCTCTCCATTTCTGTCACCAATTTCTTCACTGTTCTCAAGTGCTTCTTCATGATATTTTCTAGCCTTGCTGTATTCTCCGAGACCTTTAAATAGAACTCCTAGGTTTCCGTAGTCTGTTGCTTCTCCTTCCTTATCGCCAATTTCTTTTCTGCACGCAATTGCCATTTGAAAACATTCTACAGCCTTTCCATATTCACCAACAAATTTAAAAACAATAGCGAGGTTTGCGCAATTTTCGGCTTCTCCGTGCTTGTCGCCAATTTCTTTTTTGATCACAATTGCTTTTTGAAGATATTCTTTAGCCTTGGTATATTCACCAAGAGAGTGAAACACAGCCCCGAGGTTTCCGTAACCTGTTGCTTCCCCGTTTCTGTCGCCAATTTCTTGTTCGATCACAATTGCTTTCTCATGATGTTCTCTAGCCTTGCCATATTGCCCGAGATGCTGAAATACTGTTCCTAAGTTTCCGTAAGCTGCTGCTTCTCCTTGCCTGTCGCCAATTTCTTTCATGATCGCAAGTGATTTATGATGATATTCTTCAGCCTTTCTATATTTACCTAAAGATTGAAACACACCTGCTAGATTCCCATAACACAACCCTTCACCTTCTCGGTTGCCAACTTCTACCATGATTTTAAGTGCTTTCCTGTAAAACTCTATAGCTTCTTTATAGTTAAACTGATCCTTGTATAATTTCGCCAGGTCAAGGGTTACGGATCCTTCTCTGCTTCTGTCTTCACATCCGGAGAGTAAAACCAAGGAGTTTTCTGCCACATTCTATAGCTTTTGTGTAATCACTGATGAGGCGGTACCCGGTGAATATAAAATGGTATACCTTTCTACGAATTCTGGTGAATTGACTTCGTTTTTGTAGGGCTTCATTGTTTAGGAGGATCAAGCATTCTTTCAATAACTCAATGGCTTGAGGCACCCGACGTGTGTCAAAAAGGAAGGAAGCGACAAGTACGCCAATGAGGATGCGGTCTTGTATAATTTCAAGTACGTTGTCCATGTCAGTCTTTCTAGAATTCACAGAAACGAAACAAATAAAACTCATGATCAACTGACACAAAATCCAGTATTCTACAGTCCTTGAATACACAGGCGACAATGGTATGGAAAAGACAAATTAAAAGTTGGTCTAGCGGGGGCGTCCGGCCTGCCTAAAGCAAATAAACCGGGCTTACAAGTCGCTCGGACGGTATAACTATTCACAAGGCTCGGCTGTTCGATTCAGCGGTAATCCAACTGTAGACTTTGGCGATGAGATTTGGAGGTGGCAAACAAAGTGGTCGCATTCACTGCAACTGATGAAAAACCATTGACACCCAGAGACACTCCAGCACGCTAATCCGGACTTTTATTCTAACGTGGTCACAATTATTACCACCCTCCTGACAATGCCAGCAGTGTCAACTGCTACCCCCGAACCCTCTTTTAGCACGATGTGCAAAGTACATGACGTACTTACGTTCAACGATGGAAAAAGAGCGACTCTCAGCACTTCCCTGATGCATGCGTACAGAGACATGCCCATTGATGTAGAGGCCGTGATTCGCGAATTTTGCTCCAAAAAAGAACACACGACTAGCTTTCGAACGACTTTGAGTTCCACCAAGATTTCAGATATGTTTGCAACCAAAGTGTCGCTAGTGGGAGTTCTCACTGTATGTTTGTGCGAACTTAAAAAGGTTCACTCATGCAGGTCAGCTTTGTTTTTAAACTATGCGAAAACATAAGTAAATAAGTACCTTTTACCTTAGCTTCAAATTACGCATGCACCGACCCCCCAGATGAGGGCCCTTCGGCTCACTAACAATGACACTCACAACTATCAAGGCTTACAATCAGAAAATGCCTAGGAACGCCCCCGTCTAGCATGTGGATATTTGACTTAAAAGCTCTTTAAACAGCGCATGGTAATGGCCAAGATCTGACATTTGAGCATATGAAATGGCTTGTTAATGTCGGAATGTGTTATGAAATTCCCTAGCTTACTTAAAAGGAAAATTGTTTTGTTGAGAAAAAAAAGCCCTGACTACGTGGGCTTTTCATTATCCAACAAGTAAGCGGTGAGAGGACCTCAAGTCACTAACCCTGTTAGAGAACTCAACAAATTATTTTTTTAAAGTCACACTTGGTGAGCTCGATATCACCTCACCCGTTTGCGTGGCCGGAATAGAGTGAAATCAATGCTTGCCACTACTAACTGACGTTTAACCTGATTTTAAAAATAATAGAAAATGGCAACGATCTCTACGCCGGATCGCACAGAGTCACGGGTCAAAAATCTTTTCCAGGGGCCTTCATTTGGGTGACTTAGTCGTTTCGCGTGATTGACTTACCTCGCGTGAGTAATAGTCCTGTCCGTTAGCGTCGAAATTTACGAAAATCGTGACAAATCGCGTAAAAGCACCAAATTTGGCATACATGTCCTTGAGGACATATAAAACAAATTTAGAAGGGGTGCCACGTGATCTGAGTATCCGGGGGGCCACAGCACTCAAATTAATTTTCATTCACGGTCACAGGACTCCCACGCTCATGAACAGATCGCTCACTGGCAAACTGAAAAGGATTTCATGGGCTTCTTTAACTGGCCTTGTCAGCGAACGACAGAAAATGACAACAAATAACCGTTTAAGTTTACTGAGTCACATATCCTTGTATTTTCCGCTCCCTTTTCGCTTGCCTGGGTCCCCTGTGGTCAAATAGACTTAACAAACTGAATCGTTACACTTCAGATAGCTGTTAAGGAAACGAATAATTATTAGTTCGAATTAGTCGACAAACAGTCCCAAATCAGCAGCTCAAATTGCAAAGGAAACCGTTGCCTGCTACAGCTATTCAAACATTACTTATATTGGGTTATTTTCGTCATACGTTCAGGAACATGTACGCCGACCCATTTAGGAGAAGGATAACTGAAAGAACTGACTTCCCTTGTTAATTGTTTTGAATTACGTTTCTTTACAGCCTCTCCCCCATTAAGTTCCTCTAGACAATAAAAGCAAGTCGGGTTGACGAGAAATCTAGAACTTCTGTCAGATGTTTTAAGTGTACTGTTGAGAAAAACATATCGCGAGAGACATTTTAAGGTCACTGACATATCTGCCTTTACTTTGAACGTCAGTTTAATTCACAGTGCAATGATTGAAGAAACAAAATTGTAACGAACATTAATATATGAAATAAAAATATATTTGAATTGCGGATAATGATAGAATTATATGAAGATCATCGCAGTGAAGGTGTTTCAACTTAAACAGTTGAAAAGAAGAAACCTGAAAGAATTCAGGCTTGAACGGGAATCGAACCCATGACCTCTGCGATACCGGTGCAGCGCTCTAGGGCGCTATGATTATTTCATATATTAATGTTCATCTCTCCATCTACGGGATAAATACACTCAATTGACCAGCTCCCAGTTGGCTTGATAGCTCAGTTGGTTAGAGTGCTGCACCGGTATCGCAGAGGTTATGGGTTCGATTTCCGTTCAAGCCTGAACTTTTTCAGTTTTCTTCTTTTCAACTGCTTAAGTTGAAACACCTTCACTGCGATGATCTTCATATAATTCTGAAATTGGTAACGTTCAGTTCAATATGCCATGAGTCGGATGTCACCAGCGAGTACCATAAGAAGCACGCACGCTTGCTAAGCTCTCTTTCACGGTAGTCAACCAGCTCCAACGATTAGGCACCACTTTTTCCAGCATCGTACGTTTTTCTTTCTTTTTTGTCTTGCAGTTCTTAATTCAGTACACCGCATCGGGTACTTAATAATAATAACAGTTTTTAAAAATAACAGTTTTTATGCACGCATTTCGCAGAGCCTCAATGCGTTTACAAGATAAAAATATAAAAACCTAAATTACAACCTTCCAAAAAAAAAATTGATAGAAAAGTGCTGCCTACTAATAACAATGGATAAAATATAAAAAAGCTATCTACTAATTACAATGGATAAAATATAAAAATCGGTGAACAAGCTAAACATAAATTAATTTAATAAAATATGTCTTTAAAAGCCTTTTAAATGCAGAGACTGGCTGTGCATTCCTTATCATTAGAGGTAGCGTGTTCCGAAGTCTCGGCGCGGCGATCGAAAAGGCCCGACCACCGTATGTTGAAGTGGTCGATCTAGGAACTGTGAGCAAGCCTTGCGAAGTCGAACGTAAACTGCGTGACGGTACATAATGATTCATTCACAAGATCTTCAAAGTAAGATGGAGCATATCCATTCACAGTCTTATTCGTAAGCAGCAAGATCATAAACGAAATGCGTTCGCTAACGGGGAGCCAGTGTAGTTGTTGCAGAATAGGGCTTGTATGATCAGTGCGCTTAGCCTTAACAACTAGTCTTGCAGCAGTGTTCTGAATGCGCTGTAACTTTTGAACTACAGTAGATGGCAGACCGTACAGCAGACTATTGCAATAGTCCAGCTTAGAGGTTATGAAAGCATGTACTAAGCGCTCGGTACTACTCTTGTTAATATATTTCCTGACTCTACCAATTAACATTGCTTATACCGATAACATTAATCTAATTCCTCCCTCTGAGAAAACAGGGGGACCCAACGGTTCGTTTTCGGAGGAATATCTGTTCGGCAGACCGAAGTCGCCTGAGATATTCGGATTTAATTGCAATGAAAACTATAGATTTCTGTGGCGAAACATTACCTCACGGATTTTCTTAAAAAGGTGACTTGTTAATTCCTTTTATTTTCGGACGGACAAATATGTCATTTAGGGTGTAAAATAAGGTCAGCTAGCATTTTCGGAAAGACATTAGCAGCTCGGAAATTCGGCAGATGGGATTCCATTTTCTAAAATTGTCTACGCCTTAACTGATTTTCAGCTAAAAACGCCGAACAGTTCAACCCGCATTAGCTCACGCAAATATGCCCTTGAGGTGGCTAGACCCGGTTTTTCACTAACCATACCTACTCTCTTTGAACACGAAATACAAAGGTGTCTCAAACTAAACAGGAAATCAAGTTATATCTATTTGTAGGGTATAGATTGAAGTTTAAAAAAGTGGGGTTTTTTTCGAGATCGAAATAAAAAATGTTTAAAACCGGTACAACTGAAGACAATTATATGAACTACAAGTCCTATAAATAGCTTTAAAAACAAATGTCTGGATTTCTTACAAATTAAGGAAAAGTAAAAATAGCAATGACGTCACCGTGTTGCTATGGCTACGTCGATCTCGAAAAAACCCACTATTTTCAAACTTCAATCTATACCCTACAAATAGGTGTAACTCGATTTCCTGTTCCGTTTGAGGCATCTTTGTATTTCCTGTTCAAAAAGAGTAGGTATGGTTAGTGAAAAACCGGGTCGAGCCACCTTAAAAAGCTCGGTAACAATCTTAGAAACCAGAAAATGATATTTCAAGTATTTTGTTAAAAGTTTCTCTTTGGGCGCCCCTAAGAAAAGACGCCGAGGTCTGCAGAACAGGATTTTATTGTATGTTTCAGGCGAACGTTCGCCTGAAAAACGCGTAAAACATTAACACGCTAAATTACTTGCGACTATTAGATTCCGAATTCAACGCATAAACGGAGAGCGAAAAGGCCTAGATACGGCGACGAGCCAAACCTCTCGCCCTAGAGTAGCGAGGGACGTAAATAATTACCGTCCTAGAGTTTCAGTTTTGGTCTTTTGAATAACGCGTAGATCAGAGGGGATGGTTATTGTAATAAACCAGAATCTTCTCTGACAACATGACGTGTTCTTCAAGATTAACGTAAAAAACGCTAATGCCTCGTTATTTTATTTTTACCATCACATGTATTTGTTTTTCCTCTGAATCTAGCTAGCAGCCTTAGCAGTTCACACCTATAACCGCCTACAGAACAGGCGTTTTTAATTAATGCCTGTCGTGCGCGCAGGCTCCTATTTACACCAGAGAGAATGACAGATTAACCCATAAAAATCCCCTTCTCCAGTTTGGTGAAAAAATTCTGAAGTTCGCCAGGTCATTCTAACTAACTGATGCCTTTTGATGTTTTTGTTGTCGTGCTTTGTCGGCCTTTATCTCTTATAACGATCGATCTCGAGATCTACAGTATGCATGGCTGAGTGATCACAAATTGAATTATTGAACGTGTTGGTTTATTTGTAACATTTTTTTAATTAGAAAAACATTTCTCTCTCAGATATGTCTTTGTCAAAAGAAAGCTTGAACTAAGACTTAGATAAGGTGCTTAACCCGTTTGGGATGAGCTTTATTTTCCATTAGTCCGGCTTATGTTTGTTGTCCGACAGTCACGGCCAGTAAGCTATTTAACCACAGGATACCCAGGCTCATGAGCAGATCTCTTGGTAGACAAATGTACATACAGTATGTGGAGTTGATGAGGCAGGTAACTCTAATGACTGTTTATTTTCATTTGTTCCGTTTGCTGATGAAATCAGTTAAAATGTTCCCTACAATAATTCTATTTTGCTATTAGTGATTTGTTAGTGAGCCTGGTTGTCCTGTGACCAAGATATTAACAATAGATTTGCGTTCCACGGCCCCCCGGATGCTCGGATCTCGTGGCACCCCTTCTCAATTTGTTTTATATGGTCTCAAGAATATGTGTGCCAAATTTGATGCTTTTACGCGATTTGTCACGATTTTTTCCCTAACGGACCGAACTATAAATTGTTTCGCGTGAACTACATATCTACGCCACCGAAAAAATCAGGCGAGTCAAACCAACATCTGCACTGATGTAAACGAATTACAGATTTAGGTGAAGTAGTCCACCTTTAAGGAAATTCCTTTCAATGTCTGACGACATACTGTAACGACAAGATGGAAAGTAATAATGTAAAATAATTAACTACTTGCGAAAAGAAAATAATCAAGTACTTTTGTGTTTAAAGCAGTTGGTCCGAGTAGCTCTTCCTCCAGATAATCTAGTGCCACTAAAAACTGAAATCTTGGAACTATTCACAAACAGCAGAAAGTTCTTTGCGTGATCAATATGATACGGAGACAACAGGGACTTTTCCCTTCAAAACAAACATAACATTATGTAAATTGACCAACTTTCATGTTCTGGCTGGAGTATTCCAAACCCGAACAGTCGAAATTCAGAGAAAATTCATCTTTAGTTATTGAACATTCTCTTCCCTTTTGCTGCATTTAATAATCGCCCCTACGTTTTCAGGGGTAACAAACGGTTTAACTTGCCTTATCTTTGTATATAAACTCATTACTGTTGACTTCGAAGTGTATGTATAAATTTGCATATCATGAGTCAGCAAATAGAAAACACAAAATAACTGCTTTTGTTTGTCTGCTTCAATTTCTAACATAAGGTACAAAAACCACGCGTTTACCATCTATATATATAGCTTAGCTTCTGATAAGGTAGTTTGCCCAAATTGATCTATTTTGCATCTTCCTCCTTGATAGCATTTCTTGGTGACGCGTATAGACAGTGTCAGCTCTCCGGAGGGAACGAATTTAATACTAACAGCACTATAAAATGGTTCAATATTTTTACTTACCACTTGTACGACGCCTCTTGCTGAATGAAACTTGTTAAATCCGGGACATTCCCTGCGTTCCGAATATGCCAAGGAAAAGAAACAACCTCGTTCACCTCGTTTATCTACCTCGTCAACCTCGTGACCCTGAAAACGAGGTCGACACTGAAAGGAAGAAGTTTCACGTCATACGTATACGTAAATACGAAGGTCATTTATTCTGCATCCAGGTGGGCGGGGGATTACTTTCGCTTCATGTCCTTCGAAAATATGTAAGACAAGGTTTTACTGGAAAGTGGCTTTGTTGGGAACACGGGGGTTGGGAGGGGGAAGCAAAGGTAGAGATGTAAAAAGACATGTTCTTTCTATTGGTCAACTTGCACCGGCTAGTGGGTCGATTGAAAAAGACTGACATCATAAATGTTGGCCGTATTCTGAATGGCACTTGAATCAAAACCACTAAAATTGTAAAACGGCTGTTTGGGATGACTAGTTTCGTAGGCATGAGCTTTTGTTTGTTTGTTTGTTTGTTTGTTTGTTTTTGTTTTTTGTTTTTGTATTTAAATTTATTGTTACTATTGAGTTATAAATTTAGTTAACATTACTTTAAATCGTTTGTACTGAATTTTGAATTAACTACTAAAAACTCTTTTTGGATAAACTGAACTAATGACATATATGGTATTGTAATTGCATAGGATTGGATTGCATTGCATTGCATCATTTGACTGCATTTTGTGGTAGAGTTGCACTTGTCTTGAATGATATGAGTGGATGAACTGAATTTCAATCGCGGTCTCATAAAAATAGCCTTTTCTTGTACGCATATAATGTGTTTTTTTAGCAAGCATGTCTGTAGCTTGCACAAGGTAACTTTTAGTCGAGAAAAGATACTACCTTAGAACACGAAAGGCGAAGTTTACCCTTCACCCGACGTGACTGCAAGTTGAAATTTATTCATTGCAAGTTCAAAGTTACAGATCGCATGGACAGCAAAATAATGATCACGTGAAAAGAATCGAGTCGCCTCCAGTTCAAATCTCAAACGACTTTGCCACACTAGTTGTTTAGATTGCAATTCGATTCGATCATCAAGTATTCAGGGGCACCCAACGATTTTAGCAAAATACTTTAAATATTTCGACTATCTTAGATTGTTTCAGAGCTTTTAAAAGGCAAATTTGTGTAAACTAATACAGGTTAGTCTGTTCGGAGTTATTAGCTGAAAATTTATGGGGCTCAGAAAATTGTAGGAAACAGAATTCTACCCGACGAATCATGTTCCGAGCTGCTGATAGCTCTCCGAAAACGCTAGCTGGCCTTCTTTTACACTCTAAACGACCCATTTATCCCTCCATCCCTTGCTACGAGGTGATGTCTGCTTAAGGTGACGTTTCGCCAGATCTCTAGTTTTCAGACTTTTTACCACAATTACATCCGAATATCCCAGGCGATTTAGGCCTTCCGAACGGATATATTCCCGAAACGGACCGTTGGGTGCCCCTGAAGATTCAGGCTAACTGCCCTGAGAAAGAGATTGCAGCGAAAGAGATTAGACTACCAGCAGTCCCTCTTTACACTCAAAGTTAGTCGAGCGAAAAGAACACGCGAGTAAGCGCGAAAATCGCCCGTGCGTGGAAACGTGGGGCGCACTTGATGAGCCGCTAGTATACCAGCGGTTCATCACGCGCGAGTCACGTTTCCATGCCGCAGGCGATTTTCGAGCTCACTCGCGTGTTCTGTTTGCTCGACTAGCTTTGAGCGGAAAGAGAGACTGCTCGTGGCTAGGTCTAAGAAAGATAGCGGAGTCAAGTGGTCAAGTGTAGTATTGGAAAAAATGCCCCGATATTGATGGCATGTTATATTCAGAATCGATATCTGCCCTGTATTGGTCTACCTGGCTGTGTAAACCAATGAACTGATCACTCGTAAGAAAGGAAAAATTGTCGACTTTGAACTCTGGAAACAAGTTCTGAGAAATTACTTATTATGGGAAGCGGCATTTTATGCTACTTCTATTGCACGTAATTTTATAGTAGAGACTTGAACGAGGGAGAACAAATCAGAAATGATTTTCAAAAAGAAAAACAAAAAGACCAAGATTTCCCTTTAGGCACACAGGCAGAACAAAAGTAGAAAATTGCAGAACTCAAAAACCGTTCACTGTGTTTTTCAAATCAGTTAGTAAAGGGGTATCATTGTTATATTCAAACACGAGGGAATTCAAAGGTTACTAGGGTTTTTGTTACTTTATTAGATTTCATTTTCACTTTTGATCGCTCTGGCGTAGCGTACGCATCGTTTTCAACGTATTGTTTTTCTTCCACCCACCCTCCCTGTTTTCAGGATATTGTCAGGGGAGGTGGCAGAGAGGTTTATTTCTCTCATGATGTTGCCTTTTCTCGTGTATTCGGTTGTAGAAATAAAACTTCTCTCTTGGCCAAAAACAGACTGTGTTGTTTTCTTGTTGTGTAGTTAGCGGGGGGGGGGGGGGGGCAAATGACTGTTTTATTTTTCTCTAAATGTTGCTCAAATGTGCTCAGCAACATTTAGCTGATCGCGGAAACCGTGCGCTTTAGCCACACTCAACGAGACTCAGTAATTGACAAAGGAACTTGTTTCTTCAGACATCTTACAAGCTTATTTATCGAAGCTGTATATAACTGAAAAAAACACTAAATCTATCGTAATCAGTTCTTTTCCACCTGTTTAGCTCTTGTACATGAGTCCATATACGTCTGCACACGATGTTCCACCATTATCGCTCTCAGTTACGTTAACCAAATCTTCGCCGTACCACAGTCGTAACTCGGCCATGTGGTGCAAGCCGTACGCGCTTTTTCCCATGAAGAAGATCAAGTATGGCGAGGACGAGAGGTAGCCTCGGAGATGGTAGTGGGTCTGGGCTATAGGTTGAGAGAAACGGGGACCGATTATGATGTTTCTCTCGTCTGTAAGAAAGGTTACAATATCCTTGTGATTTGGAGTGCAACCCCAGGCGCTCCTGCGTGAACTGCCGCCGCCAACGCTACAGCTGACGTACCCAGAGCGATGTTTGAGCATGAAAGCCCAAATAAACGCATTTTGTCCGGGTATGAACGCGCCGTACTTGTTATCTTTGGCGCCAAAACAGACTGGACTGGTGTTGAGCTTGACCCAGGTTATCCATCCACCCTGGCAACTGAACAGAAACGCTGCGCACAACACAGAAAGATAAATGCACTTCACTGCCATCTGAGGATATAAAAAACAGCACATTGTTTACTGTTAGCCTTAACGAAGCTGAAGAGAGACATAATGTCACTTTCCCTGTTCGCACCCCAATGTTGACTCAGCATGTGAGGGGAAGCCCAGCCGCAGATTCAGATAATTGAATTGTGACTTGTAAGATTGGTAGGGAAACGCAGCCTAACAATTTATTAATTAATTATTAATTTATTTATTTAAAATGGTTAAAGGCAAAGAGGGTTTTACATGGTTGTCTAAAAACTTGTTTTATTGGAATTGAGCAATTGTCTCAGTTCTTAGTAATCTCTTCATCCTCAACTGAGGCTCAAACACAAGAAAGAGTTTTTGTTGTTCTTCTAAATTCCAGTCGAAATATTAGTATTGTAAAGCTTTTCAGTGAAATTCACATTGAATTTCTAATGTACAAAACAGTGAGATTACCCCGAATAATCCCACGATAACGTTGCTCGTCGCTACCTGTGAGGGAGAAGCCACAAAACCAGATTACCTTATCCAGTGAGGTAAAATCTCGAATCATTCTCGTCATCGGATCATCTCAGACTCACCACACACATGTGAGACGCTAATACCACACAACTAAACACACTTAATTGTTTCAGTTGTACTTATTGACTCTAGCTTAATTTATAACCTGCGATCAGGCCGAATTTTAGCATCGCTCTCATATTCTCTTACGTTCCCGCGTGAATGTTTCACCATGCAAAACGAAAATAGACTGATCGCTGTTAACTCTGGCTTGACATTTCTCTCTTCCGACGAAAGCTAGCTTGAGTGTTTAAAGAAATTAAAATAACACTGTTAACTGAACGAAGGCTTTTTAACACTAAAAGGTTAAAAGCTTTTCATTTTACAGTGAAGTAGCGCTTGGTACAATCTATTATGCTTTGTGGCTCAATACATGCTTGACAAGTTCCCTCGATCCACTGCGGGAAAAATTTTAAACTGATGCTCCGAGTAAACATTTCTTATCACTGGGTTTTGCTTGATTCTCAGTGTGACTCTGATGCAAAATCAAAGATCATGTCAAACGCACTGTTCCGTCAGTTGTCGTCATTATCCAAAAGACTTCGATAAGAAACCGCAGAACGACTCAAGCCCATTTTGTTCGCAATTATCAAGCTGAGTTAACGTCAGAATAAAAATTTTGCTTGAAAAGATTTAATTTTTTTTCAATGAAAATCGAAACGTTTAACCATGTATGATTAAACTAAAGATTGCACCGCTATATACTGTGAACAATCACATCAGATGAAAGCAACACAATGAACCAATAAGAACTCGAAACAAATACATGCAGCAGGTTTGCAAACAGGCGTCAAGCGCGGGAAAACGTTTGCAACAAAGATAACGACTGGTTTTGGTTTTACTTCTGATCAGCATGGAAGACGGTTAATTGAACATCTATTCGATGAACATGGGTCTAAATTTTCAAAACTCTTGGTAGAAAAATAGAAATAGATTGATTTGCACTTTTTTCTCAAGCTAAGTGAACAAATATTAATCTAAAACATTAACACCACACTTCAGGCTATTCCGGTTAAGTGGTTTCTTGCATTTCTAAAAGCGACGATTAGAGCTTCTCAGAACTTTATACAGGGCAAAGAATGTCCTTTCACCTCAAAAACAACCCAGGCACATACACTGGTTATTTTAAGTTTATCTATGCGATCTAAGAAAGCAGAAAATCGCCGTGTCAAGTATTTTTTCTCAGAATGGGAGGACTTGTTGGGTGCGTGACCCTAAAAAAACATTCTTCCAAATCATCAGCAACCTAGGACTGTACCCAGGCACGTATATTTGTTTCTTTACTGTTGATCTAAATAGGTTATTTATAATTTTTGGACCTTACTGATTAATTGTGCTTATTACTTGCATTGTGCAATAAATGTGGACCATTTACACTCCCACTCAAAGAACTTCTGTGTCCCCTCGAAACCGGTTATTTGTTGCTGTAGTTTTTCGTAGTTTTAAGACCAATTTATGTTATAACAGCTCATTATTAACTAGCGCCTTACCTCGCTATTTCTACGATGTATACCAGTGTCCTAAAAAAGGAGACTGCGAGAATTGACGAGAGTCGAACACAATGAAATGGAGGACGACGTGTCTGGGATGAAATAAAACTTCCAGTGGCAAAATCGCTTTTTTCATAAGTCAGGGCTCCTATTAATAGCAGTTGTTTTACTTCTGAAAGGGCCACTCCGATGAATTTTAAATAAGGGTGTATTATTACTACTACTACTACTGCTGCTGCTGCTGCTGCTGCTGCTGCTGCTGCTGCTGCTGCTACTACTACTACTACTACTACTACTACTACTACTACTACAGTGAGAGCGATCAGTGCATAATTTTATAAGGTTGAGACTGTGGTAAAATGTGGTAAAAGGTTATTCAATAAGCAATTTATGAAATTCGAAAAAATTAACAACTCTTGGACCGCATATACAACCGAATAGCATTACTAAATTGTACATGATAATCTGCCAAAGATAAGTTCTTTGAGAAGAAAACGCACTTATTTACCTTGAATACTCTCTATTTTTTTTCGTCACTATGTTTGCAGAAATGTAGCAGCTAAGTGCGTGCTGTCCTCTTTGGGTAAAAGCGCTGAGTGACCATGGAGAAGGTGTGGCCGGCAAAGCCCTAAAGTGCCAAGCAAGCTATTTGGCACGTTCTGTCAAAGACACTGTGATTAGTCGTTGCCTATGGTTTATTACAATCGGTTGCATCTAAGCATTACGTCACATGAAAAGAAAACTTGACCTGTCTGAGAGGGTATCAAATACGGCTCGGGTTAGCCACGAAACATTCAAAGTTTGAATGTGTGTAAGCCAAACGTTTGCACGCGTGACCATGTTTTGCTTCACTTTAAATTAGTGAGCGAGAATGGAAAGAGAATGGAAAGAAAGCTAAGGAGAGAATTAATGATCTTAAAGTTTAACATCACACGTCAGGCTATTCCAGTTAATTTAAGTGATCTTCTTACATTTCTAAAAGCGACGATTAGAGCTGCTCAGAACATTATACAGGGTAAAAGTATCTTTTCACCTCATAAACAACCCAGGCACGTACTTTTGTTCATTTACTATTTATCTATGCAATCTAAGAAAGCAGAAAATCAGAGTGTCAAGTATTTTTCGTTGGGTGCATGACCCTGAAACAACATCCTTTCAAATCATCAGCAACCTAGGACTGTACCCAGGCACGTAACTCGCGGTTTTCGGTTTTCGGGTTTTTGGTGGCGGTCATTTAACCGTTCGTTTTATTTTCCATGAAGCCTGCCTTCTCAAACTTCTCCCCAAACTGAAAATTGCTTCTTAGGCCCAGATGAAGCCCTCTATTTCTTTTTGTTTTTTTGTTTGTTTGTTTTTTTTCTCGTTCTATCGTTGAGCATGAAAATAGAAGGGCGAGTGAACTGGACATTAGCGCAAAACGGGAAACGCGATGGGGTGGGGGGTGGGGAGCAAAAAAAATTGATATTTTTCTTTCGCTCGCTCACCACCACCCACCCCCAGCGCTTCGCGCTCACGCTCGCTTCGCTCACCGATTCTCTCGCTGTTTGCGTTGAAAAATAGAGAGGCTGTGAACAGTCTAAGACGAAAGTGTCGAGAATGATGAAACAATGACCATCAGCTATGATGAGCCGCAGTTAGCTACTCAAGCTCTTTTACTCATTGGACGCTGATCAAGGTTCAGAAGGACTACCCATTTCAATGGGAGGCTTTTTCAGTAGTTGACTGTGGACAGTGCTTTCCATCCTACTGGAACAGGAACGATGAAAATGGTCCAATCACAGCTGTTAAAAACTAGCCAACCACAGTGCAGCATTGTACTTTATAAGGCTACGCGTAATCATCCAACTTCATCATCTTTTTCCCCCTTTTTTACCTTTTTTTTCTTTACCTCATTACACGGATGAGTACGAGATTCGTTAAAACGTGAACGTGCCAAACTAAATATAAAAAATGAAACGAATAAAATAAAAGTGAACCTCATTCCCAGGGCTTTTCCCTTGGTAATTTGGAAGGGGCGGGAACTGTTCATGTTAGAAAGACCACACGAGCACACACAACTGTCTAAACTTTCAATTTTACGCTTCTTTATGAAATACCTTGCATTCTATGGGTTTGAAAAGAGCCCATCAGAAATAAAACCTTTTCTTTCGCAAGGTAATAAATAGAGTTAGGAAGTTATGCTCTGTTCTTGCATTCTTGTGGTCTCTGTGAGGAGAAATACGAATATTGAGCTAACATATGGTAAGAATTTAAATACTTTAAAAAAAAAATGGGTTATGATGATATTCGTTCTGCTATAACGGCGGTCTCGGACTTAAGAAGAAAACGAAAGCGGTCTGCGGTCTAGGAAGAACAAAATGTGGCGGTCCGCGGACTGTAGCACCCCCTATAATAGACCCTCCCATAACACAACCCTTCAACGTTTCGGTTGCCAACTTCTACCATGATTTGAAGTGCTTTCCTGTAAAACTCTATAGCTTCTTTATAGTTAAACTGATCCTTGCATAATTCCGCCAGGTCAAGGGTTACAGATCCTTCTCTGATTCTGTCTTCACATATCATCCGGAGAGTAAACCGAGAAGTTTTCTGCCACATTCTATAGCTTTTGTGTAATCACCGATGAGACGGTACCCGGTGAACATAAAATGGTATACCTCTGAAAAAATTCTGGCGAATTCACCTCATGTTTGCAGGACTTTGTTGTTTAGGAGGATCAAGCATTCTTTTAATAACTCGATGGCTCGAGGAACACGACTTGTGTTGAAAGGGAAAACCGCAACAAGTACGGCATTTAAGATGCTGTCTTGTATAACTTCAAGGACGTTGTCCATTGCTGTCTTTCTAGAATTCACAGAAAGGAAATAAAAATCAAATAACACGAAATCCAGTATTTTTTCTACAGTACTTAAACATACGGGAATGGTATGGAGATGACAAATTAAAAGTTAGTCTGATCTTAACTCTGTGAAAGGTAGTATGTGGATTAAAAGCTTTTTAAACGGTGCACGTTAAGGGATGGACCATTTTATTTTTGAGGGGGGGGTGGTTGGGCAAATACGAAAAAAAATTCCTGCACAGCTTTGGCAGAAAAAATAAAAATCCTGCAGAGCGGCACAAAGCAAAGAAATATATTGCAAGCTAGTAAAACAAAATTCATAAAAAGCTTTTAGTCAAGAAAAAAAATTCCTGCAGAAAAAATTGCCCAACCAGCCCTCCCCCCCTCCCCCCCTCTCCTCAAAAATATAGTCGTCCATCCCGTATGGTAGACTGATGAACACATGAAATGGCTTGTTAAAGCCGGGGTGTATAATGGCAAAAAACAATATTTACCGCTCGAAAATAAAATTTACAACTTCGCGTCGCCGTGTAATATCCTCTGTAAAATGGTTAACTACTTCCGATAAGAAAATAACTCGGCAAATACTTTTGTGTTCAAAGCAGCTGGTCAGAGCAGCTCTCGCTTCAGATAATCTAGTGACGCTTTGCAAACGACTGGAAAATACTGAAGGGCTGTTCCGCTGAAACTGGATTCTTGTAACGGTTCACTAACAGCAGAAAGTCACGCTACCGAACACGTGGAATGTCATACGCTATTCCGTTCATTGTCCTATCACTAATGAAGCGGAAGGAAACAACAGGGACTTTTCCCTTCTAAAAAAACATAACATTATGTAAATTGCCTAACTTATATGTTCTGACTGGAGTATTCCAAACCCGAACAGTCCAAATTCAAAGAAAATTCATCTCTTATAGTTATTGAACATTCTCTTCCCTGTTGGTATATTTAATACCGCCCCTACATTTTCAGGGGTAACAAACGGGTTAAACGGGTTAGGGCTGGGTGTGGAGGTTGTAATGTAAGAGTTTGTATGTAATATGTTTGTATGTAATATCAGTGAATGAATAAATAAAGAATTAAACAAACAAAACAAAACAAAACAAAAAACGGGTTAACTAACCTTATCTATATAAACTCATTACTGTTGAGTTCGAGGTATATGTATAAATTTGCATATCATAAGTCAGCGAATAGAAAACACCGAATAACTGTTTTTGTTTGCCTGCTTCAGTTTCTAATATAGGGTACGAAAAACCACGCGCTTACCATCTATATATAGCTTAGATTCTAAAAAGATAGCTTGCCCGAACTGATCGATTTTAAATCTCCTCCTTGATAGCATTTCTTGGTGACGCGTATACACAGTGACTGTGTCAGCTCTCCGGAGGGATCACTGACCTTTTCCAATTTTGTATCTCAGCTACGAATTTAATACTAACAGCACTATAAAATGGTTCAATATTTTTACTTACCGCTTATACGACGCCTCTTGCTGAACGAATCTTGTTAAATCCGGGCCATTCCCTGCGTTCCGATTATGCAAAGAAAAAGAAACAAGCTCTTTTATGTGACCCTAAAAAAGAGGTCGACACTGAAAGGAAGAAGTTTCACGTCATGCGTATACGTAAATTCGTAGGTCATTTATTCTGTATCCAGACGGGATGGGGGATTACTTTCTCTTCATATCCTTCGTAAATATGTAAGAGAAGGTTTTATTGGAAAATGGCTTTACGCTTTGTTGGGAACACGGGGGTTGGGAGGGGGAAGCAAAGGTAGAGATGTAAAAAGACATGTTCTTCCTATTGGACAACTTGCACCGGCTAGTGGGTCGATTGAAAAAGACTGACATCATAAATGTTGGCCGTGAATCAAAAGCGTTGAAAGTAAGTTCAAGAATAGACTTTTTCCTAGTCGCACGACCCTTGACCAATTGGGTTTTGAACATTGAAACCAAGGCTTCTAATGCGCCGGATCACAAAGCAATAAAACTCACTTTAAAACCTCTAGGAGTGAAGCGAGGACCCGGACTATCGAAGTTCAATAATTCGCTTGTTGAAGATGAAGAATACGTAAAACTGATAAAAGAAAATTATTCTATTATAGGTGAAAAATACCGAGAACTGGAAGATAAAAGATTATGCTGGGAGCTCATTAAAATGGAAATAAGAGGCCTTACCATTGCTTACTCGAAGAACAAGGCTAAAAAGCAACGCAAAAGCGAATCAGACCTTCAAATCCGTCTAGAAGAGCTAGACAAAGAGATTGCTGATAGCACCGATTCAGCGCTTACGAACAATGCACTAACCAAAAAGGAAATCTTAAAACAAAAACTTCAACTCTTCTATGAGAGAGCGAACGGTTTAATACTGCGCTCAAAAGCAAGATGGACCGAAAAAGGTGAAAAACCAACCAAGTATTTCTTCAATTTGGAAAAGAGAAATTACATCAGAAAAAAGATATCAGAATTAGAACTTTCGGACGGGAAACCTTCATGTAAGGAGGATGAAATATTGAAGGAAATTGAACATTTTTATGAAAAACTGTACACATCCAAAGGGAATATTGATGACAATCAGTTCGAAAATTTCGTTCGAAACTTAGAATTACCTAAGCTACGAGATTTAGACAAAGAGGAGCTAGAGGGTGAAATTACCATGGATGAATGCAAAGAAGTTCTGAAGTCGTTTTCTAGCGGAAAATCGCCAGGAGAGGATGGTTTTACCTGGGAATTTTACAATTGTTTCTTTGATTTATTGGGCGAAGACTTAATCAATTGCTACAATGCAGCATATAAAACGGGCGAAATGTCAATCTCCCAGCGTAGAGGTACCATCACTCTTATACCAAAAGAAGACTCGAATTTACTTAATCTCGCAAATTGGAGGCCGATTACTCTATTAAATTTGGACTATAAAATCGCGTCAAAAGCCATAGCTAAAAGAATAGAAAAAGTACTGACACTTCTCATCAATCCAGATCAAACTGGATTTATAAAAGGAAGATACATCGGTCAAAATGTTAGCCTGCTTAACGACATCTTAGAGCAAACAGAAACCCAGAACATCCCTGGGATACTCCTCCAATTAGATTTCCGTAAGGCATTCGACACCATTGAATGGGAATTCATCCAGAAGACGCTCGCTCTTTTTAACTTCGGTGAGAGTATCCAACGATGGATCTCTACTTTTTACACTAATCCGGAGAGCTCTGTTTTAAACAACGGATTTTGCACCAATTCCTTTAAACTGTCAAGAGGAGTGAGGCAAGGTTGTCCCCTGTCTCCTTATTTATTTATTTTGTCGGTGGAAATATTAGCATGCAAAATAAGACAAGACAAAGAAATAGAGGGGATTCGAATCTTCAAAAAAGAAATCAAAATAAGCCAGTTCGCCGACGACACCTCACTATTATGCAGTTCCTGTAAATCGGTTCAAAGAGCGATTGAAGTACTAAATGACTTCGGTGACGTTTCCGGTCTGAGACTGAACCCAACTAAAACTAAAGCTTTGTGGCTGGGGCCATGGAGAGACATCCAAGATGAGCCTTTTGAATTCCAGTGGCCAAAAGATCCAATTAGAGCGTTAGGAATATTTATATCTTACCATCAAAAACAAAACGAGAGAAAGAATTTTAAAGCGAAAATCGACAAGTTAAGCACTATTCTCGATCTTTGGCAGTCCAGGAGTCTCACTTTATTCGGCAGAAGTCTTATATCTAAAAGTCTTGGAATTTCACAACTGGTGTATTCCATTTCGATTCTTGACACACCCCCTGAATGTATCAAAGATATTAACTCTCTTATCTTTAGGTTTATTTGGAAAAAAAAGCAAGATAAAATAAAACGTAAAGTAATGGCCCTTGACTATAAGAATGGAGGTCTGCGTGCACCCAGTATTGAGGTTATGGTCAAATCACTTAAACTAGCATGGATCTCAAGACTGTTAAAAAATGAGCAATCATGCGACGAATCCTGGAAGGTGATCCCTAACCACTTCTTGAACAAATATGGCGGTCTTAACTTTTTGTTAAGATGCAATTACAATGAAAAATTTCTGAAAGGTACCACGTTACCTCTATTTTATAGGTCTATTTTGCAGTATTTTTTGGAACTTAAAACTGCCCACAAATGTGTAAACGGGCAAGAACTAGTATTATTCAACAACAAAGACATTTTAATTGAAAACCAAACCATATTTCACAAAGACTGGTTCCAAAAAGAAATTTTTCTCATACAAGATCTTTTAAAAGATCAAATTTTTTACTTATCCGGAATTTGTCCGAAGATACGAGCTTAAATGCAATTTTTTAACTTATATGCAAGTTGTCTCGGCAATCCCAAAACATTTAGTCAAAAAGGCAAGGGAAAAACATTTAGACAAGAGCACCTTTCTAGCCGTAGATGCTTTCCAACTCTCGCCCAATACTGTAATAGACCTACTCAAAATGAAAAACAAGGATTACTACTGGCTCCTAATTAACAAAGACAATCAAGAGATAAAAGCTGAAGTGAAATGGTCTCGAGACTTGCATTCGGAAGAATTTAGACTAGATGATCTTTTCAGCCGTGTTAAAAATGTTTGCAAAGAAAATAAAATGAGAGAATTTTATTTCAAACTTATTCATAGAATAGTGGTGACCAAAAAAGAGCTTTTTTTCTTCGGTATAGAAGACGACATGTTTTGTTTATTTTGTCAAGAACCTGACTCAATAAGTCACACTTTCTTAAATTGCCGCTGGTCAATTCAGTTCTATTCGGAGGTTATCAAGTGGTTTAACAAAGAAAATGACACCACCTTCTCGCCAAGCCCCGTAGAAATACTGTTCGGGAAAAAATCTAGCAATTGCTCTCAAGGCTCGTTTAAATTGTTAAGGAAATTTAATTATACACTCCTGTTTGCCAAATACTATCTATATACACAAAAACTACTCAGAAAAGAAATAAACACGAAAGAGTATATTAGGAAACTCACTTTTGAATATCAAATTGAAAAGCTATTTTGAGCAGTTATCAACGCTGTTCTCCAGCCCTCCCCACTACTCTTACTGTTAGTCATAAGAAGAATACTGTGTGGTAAACACTCCCTTTTTGTCTTTCTTTAATTTTTATGTATGTATTCTTATTTTAGCGACGTATGTAATGTATTAAGTAATTCTACTGTAAATAATGTCACTGTATTGTATACTATTATTTAAAAAAAAAATTAAAAATAAAAAAAAATAAATGTTGGCCGTATTCTGAATGGCACTTGAATCAAAACCACGAAAATTGTAAAACGGCTGTTTGGGATGACTAGATTCGTAGGCATGAGTTTTTGTTTGTTTGTTTTTTGTTTTTGTATTTAAATTTATTGTTACTATTGAGTTATAAATTTAGTTAACATTACTTTAAATCGTTTGTACTGAATTTTGAATTAACTACTAAAAACTCTTTTTGGATAAACTGAACTAATGACATATATGGTAGTGTAATTGCATTGGATTGGATTGCATTGCATTGCATCATTTGACTGCATTTTGTGGTAGAGTTGAACTTGTCTTGAATGACTTGATTGGATGAACTGAATTTCAAATCGTGGTCTCATGAAAATAGCCTTTTCTTGTCCTGATATAGTGTGTTTTTTTTAGCAAGCATGTCTGTAGCTTGCACAAGGTAACTTTTAGTCGAAAAAAGATACTACCTTAGAACACGAAAGGTGAAGTTTACCCTTCACCCGACCCGACTGCAAGTTGAAATTTATTCATCGCAAGTTCAAAGTTACAGATCGCATGGACAGCAAAATAATGATCACGTGAAAAGAATCGAGTCGCCTCCAGTTCAAATCTCAAACGACTTTGCCACACTAGTTGTTTAGATTGCAATTCGATTCGATCATCAAGTATTCAGGGGCATGCACCCACCAATTTTAGCAAAATACTTTAAATATCATTTTCGACTTTCTTAGATTGTTTCAGAGCTTTTAAAAGGCAAATTTGTGTAAACTAATACAGGTTAGTCTGTTCGGAGTTATTAGCTGAAAATTTATGGGCCTCAGAAAAATTGTAGGAAACAGAATTCTATCCGCCGAATTTCCGAGCTGCTGATAGCTCTCCGAAAATGCTAGCTGGCCTTATTTTACACTCTAAGCGACCCATTTATCCCTCCATCCCTTGCTACGAGGTGATGTCTGCATGAGGTGACGTTTCGCCAAATCTCTAGTTTTCAGACTTTTTACTACAATTACATCCGAATATCCCAGGCGATTTAGGCCTTCCGAACGGGTATATTCCCGAAACGGACCGTTGGGTGCCCCTGAAGATTCAGGCTAACTGCCCAGAGAAAGAGATTGCAGCGAAACAGATTTAGACTACCATCAGTCCCTCTTTACGCTCAGAGTTAGTCGACCGAAAAGAACACGCGAGTGAGCGCGAAAATCGCCCGCGCTTGAAAACGCGAGGCGTACTTGATGAGCCGCTAGTGTAGTGATAAAACACCAGCGGTTCATCACGCGCGAGTTACGTTTCCACGCTGTAGGCGATTTTCGAGCTCACTCGCGTGTTCTGTTTGTTTGATTATCTCTGAGTGGAAAGAAAGACTGCTCGTAGGTCTAAGAAAGATAGCGGAGTCAAGTGGTCAAGTGTAGTATTGGAAAAAATGCCCGATATTGATGGCATGTTATATTTGGAATCGATATCTGACCTGTATTGGCCTACCTGGCTGTGTAAACCAATGAACTGATCACTCGCAAGATAGGAACAGTTGTCGACTTTGAACTCTGGAAACAAGTTCTGAGAAATTACGTACTATGGGAAGCGGCATTTCATCAGGCTACTTCTATTGCACGTAATTTTATAGTAGAGACTTGAACGAGGGAGAACAAATCAGAAATGATTTTCAAAAAGAAAAGCAAAAAGACCAAGATTTCCCTTTAGGCACACAGGCAGACCAAAAGTAGAAAATTGCAGAACTCAAAAACCGCTCATTGTTTTTTTCAAATCAGTTAGTAAAGGGGTATCATTGTTATATTCAAACACGAGGGAATTCAAAGGTTACTAGGGTTTTTGTTACTTTATTAGATTTCATTTTCACTTTTGATCGCTCTGGCGTAGCATACGCATCGTTTTCAACGTATTGTTTTTCTTCCACCCACCCTCCCTGTTTTCAGGATATTGTCAGGGGAGGTGGCAGAGAGGTTTATTTCTCTCATGATGCCGGTTGCCTTTTCTCGTGTATTCGGTTGTAGAAATAAAACTTCTCTCTTGGCCAAAAACAGACTGTGTTGTTTTCTTGTTGTGTAGTTAGCGGCGGGGGGGCAATTGACTGTTTTATTTTTCTCTAAATGTTGCTGAAATGTGTTCAGCAACATTTAGTTGATCGCGGAAGCCGTGCGCTTTAGCCACCCTCAACGAGACACAGTAATTGACAAAGGAACTTGTTTATTCAGACATCTTGCAAGCTTATTTATCGAAGCTGAATATAACTAAACAAACACTAAATCTATCTTAATCAGTTCTTTTCCACCTGTTTAGCTCTTGTACATGAGTCCATATACGTCTGCGCACGATGTTCCACCATTATCGCTCTCAGATAGGTTAAACAAATCTTCGCCGTACCACAGTCGTAACTCGGCCATGTGGTGCAAGCCGTACGCGCTTTTTCCCATGAAGAAGATCAAGTATGGCGAGGACGAGTTGTAGCCTGAGAGAAAGTAGAAGTGCTGGGCCACAGCCTGTTGAGAGAAACGGGGACCGATAATGATGTTTCTCTCGTCTGTAAGAAAAGCGTCGATACGCTTGTGATTTGGACTGCAACCCCAGGCGCTTCTGGTGTTAATATCGCCGCTAAAGCTACAGCTGACGTACCCAGAGCGGTGTTTGAGCATGAAGGCCCAAATAAAAGCATTTTGACCGGGTGTGAACGCGCCGTGCTTGTTATCTTTGGCACCAAAACAGACTGGACTGGTGTTGAGTTTGACCCAGGTTATCCATCCACCCTGACAACTGCATAGAAACGCTACGCACAACACAGCAAGATAAATGTACTTCACTGCCATCTGTGGATGTAAAAAACAGTACATGGTTTACTGTTAGCCTTAACGAAGCTGAAGAGAGACATAATGTCACTTTCCCTGATTCTCAGTGTGACTCTGATGCAAAATCAAAGATCATGTCAAACGCACTGTTCCGTCAGTTGTCGTCATTATCCAAAAGACTTCGATAAGAAACCGCAGAACGACTCAAGCCCATTTTGTTCGCAATTAACAAGCTGAGTTAACGTCAGAATAAAAATTTTGCTTGAAAAGATTTAATTTTTTTTTTCAATGAAAATCGAAACGTTTAAGCATGTATGATTAAACTAAAGATTGTACCGCTATATACTCTGAACAAGCACATCGGACGAAAGCAACATAATGAACCGATAAGAACTCGAAACAAATACATGCAGCAGGTTTGCAACAGGCGCCAAGGGCGGGAAAACGTTTGCGACAAAGATGACGACTGGTTTTTGTTTTACTTCTGATCAGCATGGAAGACGGTTAATTGAATATCTGTTCGATGAACATGGGTCTAAATTTTCAAAACTCTTGGTAGAAAAATAGAAATAGATTGATTTGCATTTTTTTTTCTCAAGCTAAGTGAACAAATATTAATCTAAAACATTAACACCACACTTCAGGCTATTCCGGTTAAGTGGTTTTCTTGCATTTCTAAAAGCGACGATTAGAGCTTCTCAGAACTTTATACAGGGCAAAGAACGTCCTTTCATCTCATAAACAACCCAGGCACATACACTGGTCATTTAAAGTTTATCTATGCAATCTAAGAAAACAGAAAATCGCCGTGTCAAGTATTTTCTCTCAGAATGGGAGTACTCGTTGGGTGCGTGACCCTAAAAAACATTCTTCCAAATCATCAGCAACCTAGGACTGTACCCAGGCACGTATATTTGTTTCTTTGCTGTTGATCTAAATAGGTTATTTATAATTTTTGGACCTTACTGATTAATTGTGCTTATTACTTGCATTGTGCAATAAATGTGGACCATTTACACTTCCACTCAAAGAACTTCTGTGTCCCCTCGAAACCGGTTATTTGTTGCTGTAGTTTTTCGTAGTTTTAAGACCAATTTATGTTATAACAGCTCATTATTAACTAGCGCCTTACCTCGCTATTTCTACGATGTATACCAGTGTCCTAAAAAAGGAGACTGCGAGAATTGACGAGAGTCGAACACAATGAAATGGAGGACGGCGTGTCTGGGATGAAATAAAACTTCCAGTGGCAAAATCGCTTTTTTCATAAGTCAGGGCTCCTATTAATAGCAGTTGTTTTACTTCTGAAAGGGCCACTCCGATGAATTTTAAATAAGGGTGTATTATTACTACTACTACTACTACTGCTGCTGCTGCTGCTGCTGCTGCTGCTGCTGCTGCTGCTGCTGCTGCTGCTGCTGCTGCTGCTGCTGCTGCTGCTGCTGCTGCTGCTGCTGCTGCTGCTGCTGCTGCTGCTACTACTACTACTACTACTACTACTACTACTACTACTACAGTGAGAGCGATCAGTGCATAATTTTATAAGGTTGAGACTGTGGTAAAATGTGGTAAAAGGTTATTCAATAAGCAATTTATGAAATTCGAAAAAATTAACAACTCTTGGACCGCATATACAACCGAATAGCATTACTAAATTGTACATGATAATCTGCCAAAGATAAGTTCTTTGAGAAGAAAACGCACTTATTTACCTTGAATACTCTCTATTTTTTTTCGTCACTATGTTTGCAGAAATGTAGCAGCTAAGTGCGTGCTGTCCTCTTTGGGTAAAAGCGCTGAGTGACCATGGAGAAGGTGTGGCCGGCAAAGCCCGAAAGTGCCAAGCAAGCTATTTGGCACGTTTTGTCAAAGACACTGTGATTAGTCGTTGCCTATGGTTTATTACAATCGGTTGCATCTAAGCATTACGTCACATGAAAAGAAAACTTGACCTGTCTGAGAGGGTATCAAATACGGCTCGGGTTAGCCACGAAACATTCAAAGTTTGAATGTGTGTAAGCCAAACGTTTGCACGCGTGACCATGTTTTGCTGCACTTTAAATTAGTGAGCGAGAATGGAAAGAGAATGGAAAGAAAGCTAAGGAGAGAATTAATGATCTTAAAGTTTAACATCACACGTCAGGCTATTCCAGTTAATTTAAGTGATCTTCTTACATTTCTAAAAGCGACGATTAGAGCTGCTCAGAACATTATACAGGGTAAAAGTATCTTTTCACCTCATAAACAACCCAGGCACGTACTTTTGTTCATTTACTATTTATCTATGCAATCTAAGAAAGCAGAAAATCAGAGTGTCAAGTATTTTTCGTTGGGTGCATGACCCTGAAACAACATCCTTTCAAATCATCAGCAACCTAGGACTGTACCCAGGCACGTAACTCGCGGTTTTCGGTTTTCGGGTTTTTGGTGGCGGTCATTTAACCGTTCGTTTTATTTTCCATGAAGCCTGCCTTCTCAAACTTCTCCCCAAACTGAAAATTGCTTCTTAGGCCCAGATGAAGCCCTCTATTTCTTTTTGTTTTTTTGTTTGTTTGTTTTTTTTCTCGTTCTATCGTTGAGCATGAAAATAGAAGGGCGAGTGAACTGGACATTAGCGCAAAACGGGAAACGCGATGGGGTGGGGGGTGGGGAGCAAAAAAATTGATATTTTTCTTTCGCTCGCTCACCACCACCCACCCCCAGCGCTTCGCGCTCACGCTCGCTTCGCTCACCGATTCTCTCGCTGTTTGCGTTGAAAAATAGAGAGGCTGTGAACAGTCTAAGACGAAAGTGTCGAGAATGATGAAACAATGACCATCAGCTATGATGAGCCGCAGTTAGCTACTCAAGCTCTTTTACTCATTGGACGCTGATCAAGGTTCAGAAGGACTACCCATTTCAATGGGAGGCTTTTTCAGTAGTTGACTGTGGACAGTGCTTTCCATCCTACTGGAACAGGAACGATGAAAATGGTCCAATCACAGCTGTTAAAAACTAGCCAACCACAGTGCAGCATTGTACTTTATAAGGCTACGCGTAATCATCCAACTTCATCATCTTTTTCCCCCTTTTTTACCTTTTTTTTCTTTACCTCATTACACGGATGAGTACGAGATTCGTTAAAACGTGAACGTGCCAAACTAAATATAAAAAATGAAACGAATAAAATAAAAGTGAACCTCATTCCCAGGGCTTTTCCCTTGGTAATTTGGAAGGGGCGGGAAATGTTCATGTTAGAAAGACCACACGAGCACACACAACTGTCTAAACTTTCAATTTTACGCTTCTTTATGAAATACCTTGCATTCTATGGGTTTGAAAAGAGCCCATCAGAAATAAAACCTTTTCTTTCGCAAGGTAATAAATAGAGTTAGGAAGTTATGCTCTGTTCTTGCATTCTTGTGGTCTCTGTGAGGAGAAATACGAATATTGAGCTAACATATGGTAAGAATTTAAATACTTTAAAAAAAAAATGGGTTATGATGATATTCGTTCTGCTATAACGGCGGTCTCGGACTTAAGAAGAAAACGAAAGCGGTCTGCGGTCTAGGAAGAACAAAATGTGGCGGTCCGCGGACTGTAGCACCCCCTATAATAGACCCTCCCATAACACAACCCTTCAACGTTTCGGTTGCCAACTTCTACCATGATTTGAAGTGCTTTCCTGTAAAACTCTATAGCTTCTTTATAGTTAAACTGATCCTTGCATAATTCCGCCAGGTCAAGGGTTACAGATCCTTCTCTGATTCTGTCTTCACATATCATCCGGAGAGTAAACCGAGAAGTTTTCTGCCACATTCTATAGCTTTTGTGTAATCACCGATGAGACGGTACCCGGTGAACATAAAATGGTATACCTCTGAAAAAATTCTGGCGAATTCACCTCATGTTTGCAGGACTTTGTTGTTTAGCAAGCATTCTTTTAATATAATAACTCGATGGCCTGAGGAACACGAGCTTGTGTCGAAAAGGAAAACCGCAACAAGTACGGCATTTAAGATGCTGTCTTGTATAACTTCAAGGACGTTGTCCATGGCTGTCTTTCTAGAATTCACAGAAAGGAAATAAAAATCAAATAACACGAAATCCAGTATTTTTTCTACAGTACTTAAACATACGGGAATGGTATGGAGATGAGCAATCAAAAGTTAGTCTGCTCTTAACTCTGTGAAAGGTAGTATGTGGATTAAAAGCTTTTTAAACGGCACACGTTAAGGGACGGACCATTTTATTTTAGAGGGGGGGGGGGGTGGTTGGGCAAATACGAAAAAAAATTCCTGCACAGCTTTGGCAGAAAAAATAAAAATCCTGCAGAGCGGCACAAAGCAAAGAAATATATTGCAAGCTAGTAAAACAAAATTCATTAAAAGCTTTTAGTCAAGAAAAAAAATTCCTGCAGAAAAAAATTGCCCAACCCCCCCCCCCCCCTCAAAAATATAGTCGTCCATCCCGTATGGTAGACTGATGAACACATGAAATGACTTGTTAAAGCCGGGGTGTGTAATGGCAAAAAACAATATTTTACCGCTCGAAAATAAAGTTGACATCTTCGCGCCACCGTGTAATATCCTCTGTAGAATGGTTAACTACTTCCGAAAAGAAAATAACTCGGCAAATACTTTTGTGTTCAAAGCAGCTGGTCGGAGCAGCTCTCGCTTCAGATAATCTAGTGACACTTTGCAAACGACTGGAAAATACTGAAGGGCTGTTCCGCTGAAACTGGATTCTTGTAACGGTTCACTAACAGCAGAAAGTCACGCTACCGAACACGTGGAATGTCATACGCTATTCCGTTCATTGTCCTATCACTAATGAAGCGGAAGGAAACAACAGGGACTTTTCCCTTCTAAAAAAACATAACATTATGTAAATTGCCTAACTTATATGTTCTGACTGGAGTATTCCAAACCCGAACAGTCCAAATTCAAAGAAAATTCATCTCTTATAGTTATTGAACATTCTCTTCCCTGTTGCTATATTTAATACCGCCCCTACATTTTCAGGGGTAACAAACGGGTTAGGGCTTGGTGGGGAGGCTGTAATGTAAGAGTTTGTATGTAATATGTTTGTATGTAATATCAGTGAATGAATAAATAAAGAATTAAACAAACAAAACAAAACAAAACAAAAAACGGGTTAACTAACCTTATCTATATAAACTCATTACTGTTGAGTTCGAGGTATATGTATAAATTTGCATATCATAAGTCAGCGAATAGAAAACACCGAATAACTGTTTTTGTTTGCCTGCTTCAGTTTCTAATATAGGGTACGAAAAACCACGCGCTTACCATCTATATATAGCTTAGATTCTAAAAAGATAGCTTGCCCGAATTGATCGATTTTGCATCTTCCTCCTTGATAGCATTTCTTGGTGACGCGTATAGACAGTGACTGTGTCAGCTCTCCGGAGGGATCACTGACCTTTTCCAATTTTGTATCTCAGCTACGAATTTAATCCTAACAGCACTATAAAATGGTTCAATATTTTTACTTACCGCTTATACGACGCCTCTTGCTGAACGAATCTTGTTAAATCCGGGACATTCCCTGCGTTCCGATTATGCAAAGAAAAAGAAACAAGCTCTTTTATTTGACCCTGAAAACGAGGTCGACACTGAAAGGAAGAAGTTTCACGTCATACGTGTACGTAAATTCGTAGGTCATTTATTCTGTATCCAGACGGGAGGGGGATTACTTTCGCTTCATGTCCTTCGTAAATATGTAAGAGAAGGTTTTATTGGAAAATGGCTTTGTTGGGAACACGGGGATTGGGAGGGGGAAGCAAAGGTAGAGATGTAAAAAGACATGTTCTTTCTATTGGACAACTTGCACCGGCTAGTGGGTCGATTGAAAAAGACTGACATTAATGTGTTGGCCGTATTCTGAATGGCACTTGAATCAAAACCACTAAAATGGTAAAACGGCTGTTTGGGATGACTAGATTCGTAGGGATGAGTTTCTTTTTGTTTGTTTGTTTTTTGTTTTTGTATTTAAATTCATTGTTACTATTGAGTTATAAATTTAGTTAACATTACTTTAAATCGTTTGTACTGAATTTTAAATTAACTACTAAAAACTCTTTTTGGATAAACTGAACTAATGACATATATGGCATTGTAATTGCATTGCATTACATTGGATTTCATTGCAAGGAATCATTTGACTGCATTTTGTGGTAGAGTTGCACTTGCCTTCTCAAACTCATTAATTATTCATATTGTTATCAGCCTACCAGAACGGCCCATTCTGGTCAGGTGGATGAGTTTAGAAACCCAATGAAAAACGAGTTGAAAACCACACGCGTTTAGAAACGATTTCAAACCCGTGTGTAAATTGTTTCTTAATCTGCATATTCAAAAGGCAAGACGAAAACATGGACATCAACAAATTTATTTATTCACACAATAAGAGAGCAAATTATGACAATGAAAGCAACACTACTGCACCTTTTGTCTGATGCATCGAGGAGATTGAAATCCAAGTTTGCATTCTTTTCCTCCATGAATCGACGTATTCCGCACACAATCTGATATATGGTTCTGGGTGGGTATCTTTCCTTTGATGGTTTAGCAACTTCTTGGATAAACTTTGCTAGCCAATAATTGAGGCTTAAAGCATCCATTTCAAGCAACGGAAATTCCAAGGACTGAACTTTGTGCAGATCGTAATTTTTAAATAGACCGCCTGGTTCCAACGTTGCTACTTTAGGAACTCGGACTTTTTGCCATTGTTCAAAAATTCCAACCGCCCATTTGTTTTTATATTGGGTAGACTTCGGAATAGCGCTGGCCACACACTTTTCTTCTTGTTCAAAAGTTTTGGCAGCTCTAAATCTGTACTCTGCCATTTCTGCCATTTGGCTTGTGAATTCAAAGCAACGTGTTTGCTTCGAACTGACAAACAACAAGACTGAAAAACGTTGCATTAAATGCAAGAATAATTTCACACACTAGCACGTCGGCGATGGGATCTCAATCAACGCCTCAAAGCGTTGATTACGATCCACAAATAGAATATTTGAATCGAGAAAACTCATTAAAATGATAAGTGCTTCTAATTTTTTTTGTTGGAGAAGTAATTACAAAAACTCGTGCTTCGGGTTTCATCAGGTTTCCAAACACTCGAAAACAATAAAACCACTCGGCCTGCGGCCTCGTGGTTTCAAATGTTTTCTCGTGTTTGGAAACCTGATGAAACCCTCGCACTCGTTTTTGAAATAGTACTTGAATGAGATGATTGAATGGACCCTGAATGAACTGAATTTCAAATCGCGGTCTCATAAAAATAGCCTTGTCCTCATATAATATGTTTTTTTAGCAAGCATGTCTGTAGCTTGCACAAGGTAACTTTTAGTCGAAAAAAGATACTACCTTAGAACATCAATGGCGAAGATTTACCCTTCACCCGACGTGACTGCAAGTTGAAATTTATCTCATCGCAAGTTCAAAGTTACAGATCGCGTGGGCAGCAAAATAATGATCACATGAAAAGAATCGAGTCGCCTCCACTTAAAATCTCAAACGACTTTGCCACACTAGTTGTTTAGACTGCAATTCGATTCAACAACAACAACAACAACAACAACAACAACAACAAGCTTTACTTGCATGACTATAACAAAGTATTACAGTATTGCAAAAGCCACTTAAAATTTAATTATTAATTTCTTACTTAATTAAAATAACTAAAGAGATTACAACCATTTCTTATTTTTAACCATTCAGAGAGGAAGCCATTGTAACTAGTTTGTCTCTTTGTTCAAAGCATGACGAGATGAATGAAATTAATTGAATATTTATGAAATAATCAGTACAATTCATTAGATGTGACAATAAGGTCTCATGTGATAATAGTCGTAGAAATGGGATTTTAGGTTCTATTTTAGAAAAGAACCTGTCTCTTATCGAAGAATAGCTCGGGCAATCTAGTGAAAAATGAGTTTTATCTTCAATTTTGTTACAGTTGCAGAGACTACATAACCTCTCATCACGAGGTATTTTGTCGTATCTACCTGTTTCAATCCGAAGTTTATGACTGCTCATTCTCAGTTTTACTAATGATTTTCTAGATGGGTTCTTTCTTGTTAGATCTAGGTAGGCAGAAAGGCTATAATTCTTTTTGAATGAGTAATAAAGACTAAGTTTTTGCGAATGTTGAAGGGTTTGGTTCCAGTAAGAGATATATTTCTTTTTCATGAGATCTTCATATTGTTTGATTTTACCTTCATTCAATGAATTACAATTAAAGTCAAAGAAATTGTACACCTTTTGCAGTTCATTACGAGAAAATACGCAATCATTTGCGTGAAACGGCCTTCAATTGCGCGAAGAGACATTCATGAGCGCGAAAGTACGAACATTTGCGCATAAATCAGATTCAATAACGATATTTGCATTTTAATCAGTCAACATTCAATAACACTTTTGTACATTCATATGCGTCATTCGGCATACAAAAAAGAGAAATAAACTTTCATTTGCGCTAACATGCAAGTCATTAACACCATCTTGAATGTCAATAGGGACAATAAACAAACATTAAAGTGAAAATACCATTTATTAACATTTCTGTCACACTGAAAGCAATTCAATAGAATTCCTGGACGGCCTTAGTGTGGATGAGACAAACATTAATGCACTTGTACAAACAATTACGTGTTCTTTAAATTCAATAAACAAAAAACGATTTTCAATTGAATAGTACCTATAGTACCTGAATTTTAATCTATCCCTCAATAACCTCTCTGTTTAAACATCTTGGCAGGTAGGTCTGCATTAAACGGTACCATTGAGCACATTTAGCTGCGGTGACGGTGTCGATGTTTCTGTGTAGAGCTTCAAGAAGGTGTTGTGTTCGAAAATCCCCTAGTGGGATTCTTCGGGCTCTTGCTTCATCTCTGTTGTCCATAAGTCTTTGGATTTCAGGACGGGAGATGTCGGCCTTGATGGCCGCTTTAAGACTGCTTATTGCCTGTTCCACGATGTTGAGGAAAGGGCTGTAGGGTGGAAGCATTTTAAGCTCTGTATTTGGGGCGGGAATGGTCGGGTTTCTGTGGGCCGGTGCTCCGTCATAAACAAAGATCACTGACTCGTCAGGATCTAGGTTCGTCCTCGCCTGTGCCAGGAAGTTGTTAAAACGCTCAGCGTTCATTCCTCCCACAGCGGCTGACGAAAACACAAGTCCGTTTATGGGCGAAATTGCCATTGTCACGGTCAGGTTTCGTCCACGCTGACCGCACACTTGACGGTACGCCCTCTCTCCTTGCCGCGCCCTACCGTGACTTCTGGCCGTCCAAATATTGTAGCCGCATTCGTCGACAAACACACAGTGACGGACTATGGCGTGATTCATAAACCAGTTCGCGTAATCGACTCGCTTGTTCAGCACGTCAGGTCTGTTTCTGTCAGCAGGGAGAGGTCTGACCAGTTTCACTCGGAACAGCATCCCGTCTAACGTTCTTGATACAGTACGGTCATGTATCTCGGGTTTGGCTGGTAACCGTCTCCTTAATTCACTGTTTATTTGAGCAAGTGTGAGCAGACAGTTTTCGTTGATAATTTGCTCTAGACAGTCTCTCATTTCATCATCCACGCGCACGTTGTTTCTTCCACCTCTTGGTCTCTCCCGAATTCTGCCTTCTGTGATGTAACGCGCCACGATACCCCTTGCCGTTGATCGATTCACGCCCAACGTGTCTGCGACCAAAAGATAATCTTCCTGCTCGTCCTCAAAAGCTCTAACGATTCTCTCTCTGTGTTCGAGAGGTATTCGATTTCTTCGAGGCATTTTGTATGTACATGTACATGTACCAGTAGTCAAAAAACGCTCACGAAGAGAAATGAACAGAAAAAAATTTTCTGATCCTTTTATCCTATTTTGCACTTGACAAAGGTTACGTAACCTATCCAAAGGGTTGTACATACATGTACATATCATGGGCATCACACTGGCAATGAAAATTTCAGGCAAAATAGGTATTGTTCCATTGAAAATCGTTTTTTGTTTATTGAATTTAAAGAACACGTAATTGTTTGTACAAGTGCATTAATGTTTGTCTCATCCACACTAAGGCCGTCCAGGAATTCTATTGAATTGCTTTCAGTGTGACAGAAATGTTAATAAATGGTATTTTCACTTTAATGTTTGTTTATTGTCCCTATTGACATTCAAGATGGTGTTAATGACTTGCATACTAGCACAAATGAAAGTATATTTTTCTCTTTTGTATGCCAAATGACGCATATGAATGACCAAAGGTGTTATTGAATGTTGATTAAAATGCAAAAATCGTTATTGAATCTGATTTATGCGCAAATGTTCGTACTTTCGCGCTCATGAATGTCTCTTCGCGCAATTGAAGGCCGTTTCACGCAAATGATTGCGTATTTTCTCGTAATGAACAGCAAAAGGTGTAATAGTCAGTCATTTTCATGAGACTAGAGTAAAAACTATTATGACCGTTATAATGAAGGTCAATCGATATTTTTAAAGATTGTTTGATTATAGAGCTTTCTTCCTTTTCTCGGAGGTAGTTTAAGTAATTAAGTATCTTTTTATTTATATCAATGATCAAAGGGAATTTACCCAGTTCAGCTCTACATGCAATATTGGATGCCTTGTTATGAACTTCTAAATAACGTTTACAGAATTGTAAATGAGTTTTTTCAATTGCGGAGTTGTCCCACGACTTAAAATCTGATTTCGCAAAGGCACCCCAAACTTCACTATTGTAGGTTAAAATTGGTGAGATCATTGAGTCAAATTTTTTTCACGCAAGAGAAGGTTTCAGTTTATTAAAATCAGTGCACCCTCGTAGACCAAAGAAAGCATGAAGAGCTTTTTGTCGAAGGTGTTCAAGCGAAAGCGTAAAATTTCCGGAAGATGAGATGCGAGTCCCCAGGTAGGTATATAGTCTTGGACAATGTCTATTATTTCACTGCCTATGTGAAAAACATAAGCACACTTTTTTGTGCATCGTTGAAAAATCATTATCTTGGTTTTCTTGGGGTTTATTCTTAGTATCCAAGAGTTGCAATATGAGGATAACTCGTTTAGGCAATTTTGCAATCCTACTTTTGATCGTGATAATATAATTAAGTCGTCTGCATAAAAAGAGAGAGTTGAGTTTGGTGCCATTTGGTAGCACGAACGGATCAGATAGAAAATTGTGAAACGATTCGATCATCAAGTATTCAGGGGCACCCAACGATTTTAGCAAAATACTTTAAATATCATTTTCGACTTTCTTAGATTGTTTCAGAGCTTTTGAAAGGCAAACTTGTGTAAACTAATACAGGTTAGTCTGTTCGGAGTCATTAGCTGAAAATTTATGGGCCTCAGAAAATTGGAGGAAACAGAATTCTATCCGCCGAATTTCCGAGCTGCTGATAGCTCTCCGAAAACGCTAGCTGGCCTTATTTTACACTCTAAACGACCCATTTATCCCTCCATCCCTTGCTACGAGGTGATGTCTGCATAAGGTGACGTTTCGCCAAATCTCTAGTTTTCAGACTTTTCGCTGCAATTACATCCGAATTCCAGGCGATTTAGGCCTTCCGAAGGGATATATTCCCCGAAACGAACCGTTGGGTGCTGCTGAAGATTCAGGCTAACTGCCCTGAGAAAGAGATTGCAGCGAAAGAGATTTAGACTACCAGCAGTCCCTCTTTACGCTCAGCGTTAGTCGAGCGCAAAGAACACGCGAGTAAGCGCGAAAATCGCCCGCGTGTGGAAGCGCGAGGCGCACTTGATGAACTGCTCACTGCACCAGCGGTTCATCACGCGCGAGTTACGTTTCCACGCCGCAGGCGATTTCCGAGCTCACTCGCGTGTCTGTTTGCTTGACCATCCCTGGGCGGAAAGAGAGACTACTCGTATATCTAAGAAAGATAGCGGAGTCAAGTGGTCAAATGTAGTATTGGACAAAATACCCATAGTGATGGCATGTTATATTTGGAATCGATGTCTGCCCTGTATTGACCTACCTGTCCGTGTAAACCATTGAACAAATCACCCGCAAGATAGGAACAATTGTCGACTTTGAACTCTGGAAACAAGTTCTGAGAAATTACCCATTATGGGAAGCGGCATTTTATGCTACTTCTCAGGCACGGAATTTTATAGTAGAGAACGAGGGAGAACAGATCGAGACGATTTAAAAAAAAAAACAGACCAAGATTTCCCTTTAGGCAGACAGGCAGACCAAAAGTAGAAAATTGCAAAACTCAAAAGCTGTTCATTGTTTTTCAACACAGTTAGTAAAGGGGTATTATTGTTATATTCAAACAGGAGGAAATTCAAAGGTTACTAGGGTTTTTGTTACTGTATTAACTTCATTTTCACTTTTGATCGCTCTCTTAGCATACACATCGTTTTCAACGCGTTGTTTTTCTTCCAACAACCCTCCCTGTTTCCGGGATATTGTCAGGGAAGGTGGCAGAGAGGTTTATTTCTCTCATGATGTTGCCTTTTCTCGTGTATTCGGTTGTAGAAATAAACTTCTCTCTTGGCCAAAAACAGACTGTGTTGTTTTGTTGTTGTGTAGTTGGCGGGGGCAATTGACTATTTTTGCTTTTCTCTATATGTTGCTCAAATGTGTTCAGCAACATTTAGTTGATCGCAGAGACCGTGCACTTTAGCCACACTCAACGAGACAGTAATTGACAGAGGAACTTTTTATTCAGACAGCTTGCAAGCTTATTTATCGAAGCTGTATATAACTGAGAAAAAAAACACTAAAACTATAATTAATCAGTTCCTTTTCTACCAGTTTAGCTCTTGTACATGAGTCCATGTACATCTGCACACGATGTTCCTCCATTATCGCTTTCACTAATGTTAAACAAATCTTCGCCGTACCACAGTCGTAACTCGGCCATGTGGTGCAAGCCATACGCACTTTTTCCCATGAAAAAAATCAAGTATGGCGAGGACGAGAGGTAGCCTGGGAGATGGTAGTAGGACTGGCCCATAGGTTGAGAGAAGCGGGGACCGATAATGATGTTTCTATCGTCTGTAAGAAAAGTTATGATATTCTTGTGATTCGGAGAACAACCCCAGGCGCTCTTGCGTTGACTGCCGCTGTGAACGTTACAGGTGACGTGTCCAGAGCGGTGTTTGAGCATGAAAGCCCAAATAAACGCATTTTGACCGGGTGTGAACGCGCCGTACTTGTTATCTTTGGCACCAAAACAGACTGGACTGGTGTTGAGTTTGACCCAGGTTATCCATCCACCCTGACAACTGAATAGAAACGCTGCGCACAACACAGCAAGATAAATGTACTTCACTGCCATCTTAGGATATTAAAAACAGTAGATCGTTTACGGTTAAAGGCGTTGAGGATTCTACATGGTTGTTTAAACAATTCTTTTATTGCAACTGAGCAATTGTCCCAGTTCTTAGTAATCTCTTCATCGTCAGGCGATGCTCAAACACAAGAAAGATTTTTTGTTGTTCTTCTAAATTCCAGTCGAAATATTTCCATGACTTCCTTATGGAAGCCATGGAAACACTGAGTTGCCTCAGGCTGAATATTGACCGGGGTTACACCGATTGATCTCACTAAAGATTGCTCTTCGCAGAACGACCGGCTCAAGCCCATTTTGCTCGCTCATTTAGTAAAGCAATTGTCAAGCTGAGTTCACGTCAGAATAAAAATTAGCTTGAAAGACTTAGTTATTTTAAAATGAAAATCGAAAAATATATGTACTTTTTCAATTAATTGGCTGTTAAAGCACATACGATTAAACTGAAGGTTACACTGCTTTAAACGGTTTTCAATTGAGTGTCGCGAAACCAAACTGAATTACTCAGACCAATCACATCACACGAAAGCAACATAATGAACCAATCAGAACTCGAAACAAATACATGCAACAGGCGCCAAGGGCGGGAAAACACGTGCGACAAAGTTAACGACTGGTTTTGGTTTTACTTCTGATATGCATGGAAGACGGTTAATTGAATATCTGTTCGATGAACATGGGTCTAAATTTTCAAAACTCTTGGAAGAAAAATGGAAATAGATTGATTTACAATTTTTTTTCCCAAGCTAAGTGAAGAAATTAACGATCTAAAACATTAAACATCACTCGTCAGGCTATTCTAGTTAAGTGGTCTTCTTGCATTTCTAAAAGGGACGATTAGAGCTTCTCAGAACTTTACACAGGGGAAAGAATATCCTTTCAGCTCATAAACAACCCAGGCACGTACATTTGTTCATTTACTAGCTGTTTATCTATGCAATCTAAGAGAGAAAAACATGACAGGGTCAAGGATTTTTCATAAATATTCTCCTCGGGTGACCCTGAAACAACATCATTCCAAATCATTAGCAACCTAGGCACGTACATTTGTTTCTTTACTGTTAACGTACCGTACTGATTTTAACTGAGCTCATTACTTATGTTGTGCAATAATTCGGACCACTCAGGCCCAGTTCAGACGCCGTACCCTTCATGTGCCGTACCAAGTAGTATGTAGTTATTTGGCAGTGATACGGTGTCCATATCAGTTTTTTTTTCGACAGATTTCAATTAGGCAAGACAAAATTTCAGGGTACGGCAAAGCTTGCCGCTTAATACGACCTGGGAGCGAAAATGTATTTGGTACGGCACATGAGAGGTACGGCGTCTGAACTGGGCCTTACACTTCTACTCAACCAATTCCTACGTCACCTTAATTCCGATTATTTGTTGTTGTTGTTGTCGTCCAGTTGTAGATTTAAGGCCGATTCGCAATGTTAACATAATCTTCTTAACTAGAGCTCTATCTTGCTATAAATACTATATAAGCCAGTGTCCTAAAAAGGAGACTGTGAGAATTGACGATAGTGGAACCCAGAGAGTAGATTGATGAGAGCATCATGATAAGGCGTAGCTTGTGGTAAAATGTGGTCAAAAGATTGTTCAAAATCCGAAACAATACATTACAAAATTATACATGATAATCTGCCAAAGATAAGTTCTTTGAGAATAAACTCACTTATTCAGTTACCTTGAATTCTCTCTGGTTGTTTCGTCAGTTGGTTTGCAGAGATGTAGCAGCTACGTTGAGTGCTGTCCTCTTTGGATAAAAGCGCTGAGTGACCACAGAGAAGGTGTGGTCGGCAAAGAAGAAAGTAGCAAGCGAGCTATTTGGCACGTTTTGCACAATATCAAAGACGCTGTGATTGGTCGTTGTCTATGGTTTAATACAACGGGTTGCATCTAAATATTAATTCAGGCGAAAAAAAAACTTGACCTGTCTGAGAGGGTATCAAATACGGCTCAGTTATACACGAAACTTTCAAAGTTTGAATGTGCATAAGCCAAACGTTTGCACGCGTAATCATGTTTTGCAATTAATTAAATTTGTTTTGAGAGCGCTCATTCTCTTTCAGTTAGTGAATGTGATTGATTCTCTGAGCTGTGAAACGGTCACAACGGGTTACATTTCACAATAGTTTTTTTAACTTTGTGTTTTGGCTCGGATACAAAAACCATCAATTCTACTGATTAGAAAAGAACAACTACGCCAAAAGCTGTGAAGTTGCGCGTATTATCCTTTCTAGAAAAAATGATTAAAACCGGTGAATTTCGATATTTTCACGGATGTTTATCGGGCAGCATCTCGCATCCCTGGTATGAACGGTTTGAGTTCTGTCAGAAAAACACCTTAAAACAATTTGATGTTTACTGTACTGACCAATATCGTGGCAGCCATGGTTAAAATTTTACAAGTTTTGCTAATTGCAGGAACACCTTTGTTGCAGAAACAAATATAGTTTTCCTGTCCGGACCAAATGCAAATGTAGAAAAACTGCAAGGTGATTTATTGAAATGCGAAAAAAAACTCTAAAAAATGCTGTAAAGCTTGATCCTCATAGATTCAGCTATACTGACCCCATTGCATATCTCTGGAGGCAAGTACTGTGACGTAATCGCCCTGGAAACGAGGTTAAAACGAGAAAGATTGCAGGCTCAAGTGGTCAGTGTTGGAAAAAAAATAGCGCTCACGAGTATCACTACCTTTTAAGCAGCCTAGTACCCTGGCGTTCTCTTCTCGCTCATACGGCTTGGCGCTTGGCGCGAAATTTCGTGACGTCACCGGTGACGTCACGACATTTCGCACCAAGTCGAGTCCCCAGGCGCAGACCAGAAGCTCATAATGGCAAAAATCAAAAGCGATAATTGTTTCCAAATCACTTAGTAAAGGGTTGTTATTATTATTACATACAATCTAGTTTTCTCTGAATCAGTGTTATGGATTTTGAGGGCCTCGGCTGTGCATTTTAGCCACACTCAACAAGACACAGTAATTGACAGAAGGAACCTGTTTATTCAGTCTGCTTACAAGCTTTTTGAAGTTGTGTGTAACTGACAAAACACTTAAAACTAAAACTTTTCAGTTCCTTCATGGGCTCATGGTTCCCTTTCCACCCGTTTAGCTCTTGTACATGAGTCCATAAACATCTGCACACGATGTTCCACCATTATCGCTCTCAGTATGGTCAAACAAATCTTCGCCGTACCACAGTCGTAACTCTGCCATGTGGTGCAAGCCGTACGCGCTTTTTCCCATGAAGAAGATCAAGTATGGCGAGGACGAGAGGTAGTCTGGGAGATGGTAGTAGTGCTGGGCTACAGGTTGAGAGAAACGGGGACCGATAATGATGTTTCTCTCGTCTGTAAGAAAGGTTACGATATCCTTGTGATTTGGAGTGCAACCCCATGCAGGCGCTCCTGCGTGAACTGCCGCCGCCAACGTTACAAGTGACGTGCCCAGAGCAGTGTTTGAGCATAAAAGCCCAAATGAACGCATTTTGTCCGGGTGTGAACGCACCGTACTTGTTATCTTTGGCGCCAAAACAGACTGGACTGGTGTTGAGTTTGACCCAGGTTATCCATCCACCTTGACAACTGAAGAGAAACGCTGCGCACAACACAGCAAGATAAACGTACTTTACTGCCATCTGAGAATATTAAAAACAGCACATTGTTTACTGGTTAGCGAAGCTGAAGAGAGTTAGACCGGATTGGCAGGGAAAACGCAGCTTTACCATTTACACCTTTTGCCCTTCATTAACGGAAAATAGAAATTCATTTTATTTTACGGGAAATCAATAACAACTTAGGAATAACATTTTCACGACGAAATGTTCATTTTAGCCATCCGTTGGTTCATTTGCGCAATTACCATGCTAATGCACCTTCAATAACATCATTGGAATGTCATTTTCTTTATTGAAAAGTCTATTATGTCCTTGGAAAAAGGTTAGGTGGAAAACGCGGAGTGCGGAGTGCGGAGTGTGGAAAATGCGGAGTGTAGAAAATGAGGAGTGTAGAAAATGCGGAGTGTGGAAAATGAGGAGTGTAGAAAATGCGGAGTGTAGAAAATGCGGAGTGTGGAAAATGCGGAGTGTGGAAAATGCGGAGTGTGGAAAATGTGGAGTGTTAAAGAAAAATATATAAAAAGGTTATAAAAAGGTCAAAAGAAAAAATAAGGTAATATCGCCACACATACTCAATTATATAAGGTGTCACACCCTATATAGCTCCCCTGCCCACTGTACAGACCCTGGAAAGGGCGAACTACTCTTAACAAATGAAAAATCACAAAATTTATTTTGATGCTTATTTTCAAAATCGCGAAATTAAGTACTCGTAAACACGTCTTTCGAATTCTATAGAAATAAAGTACTCGTGAAAATTAATGAAAATTAATGAATATAAAAAGCTTGTGTGGAAAAGGAAATTAAAAAATAATCTTTAATTCCGCTATATTTTTGGTAAGATCGTTTTAAATGTTTAATTAAAGGTGATATCTTCACACAGACACAAGTAACAAGGTATAACACTCTATAAAACTCCTTCATGCATCATTGCATTTTAACACGCGTAGCATTATTGTGAATTAACGATATTAACAATCAGTCCATGTTCTTTGAAAAAGCGATGCATCATTGAGTTTCATTGCTAAATCGTACATTATTTTTTTTGTAGCTATGAAAAACAGTAACGAATACTGAGGTAAATAAAACAAATCCACGCGTGTAGCATTACTGTTAATTAACGATATTAACAATCAGTCCATGTTCTTTTAGCACTTCCTTCTGGCTTTCATCAAGTGAGTGATAGGTCGATATGTAAGTCGATATGTACACGTCCGTCAAAAACAGGGTTTTTTCGCATGATATCCGCAGGACTGGGATGGTAATAGGTATTGGTAAAGTCTGTGCTGTACACCAACGCCTCTGTGTTGACGTCCCTGCGCACCTGCCGACGGTCGACGTGCTTGACCACGGTGTTGTGTGGTGGCTGACGAAATTTTTCTGCAAAATTGTCACCGCATCCGTAGCACTTCTTCACACTTTTTTTCTAAATTGGAAACAACTACTATGGCTTAACCGGAAATAAAAACTACACAACTTCATTTATTTCTCTAGAATTCGAAAGGCGTGTTTTACGAGCACTAAATTTCGCGGTTTTGAAAACAAACAAACAAACAAAAATGTTTTTTCATTTCGTTAAGAGTACTGTGCTTTTCCAGGGTCTACACAGGGGGCATGGGACGGGAAGGAGTTATATTGGGTTATACCTACGTGTACGTGTGGCGATATGACCTTTTTTTTTCTTTAAGACTCCGCATTTTCCACACTCCGCATTTTCTACACTCCGCATTTTCCACACTCCGCATTTTCCACACTCCGCGTTTTCTACACTCCGCATTTTCTACACTCCGCATTTTCCACACTCCGCATTTTCCACACTCCGTATTTTCCACACTCCTCATTTTCCACACTCCGTGTTTTCCACACTCCGCGTTTTCTACACTCCTCATTTTCCACACTCCGCACTCCGCACTCCGCACTCCGCGTTTTCCACTTAACCGTTTACATTTTATGAAAGTCATTTCTGGCAAGTAATGAAATAGCGAAGTTCGATTAAACCCTCTATGTTTTCGGGGAATCCTGCGTTCTTTTTGCAGCCGTATTTGGTAACAGAATACGCAAATGATGTTCTGTAGCTGGTCTAACTGGAGTGGTCTGTTGCTGAACTTCCTCTCTGCCATCAGTTGTGTCTTACGACATGTACTGAACATTCAAGGGCGTGAAATGTCGGCTTTTTTGTACTTGACATGTATATTTGTACTGCCTTATTTAAGCACTTTGCAGTGTTAAGTGCTTATTGCCTGTTCTACGATATTCAGGTACGGCCAATAGGAGCGCAGCGTTACATGTTCATGTAGTTTATCTCCATTGTGCCTCTTGGGTGATATGCAGTTTGCCAAAGACCCTCTCTGGACAATGCAATTTGAACAGTGCAGTAGAACAAAAGACCAAGCATGTATATATACTGTGCATGTACACTGTAAACGCACACAAACTGTTTTGCCGTTTTAAGAGTGAATGCAGCGTGCCCCCAAGACGAAATAGAATTCCAAACGAAGTCCGTAGAAGGATTGTCAGAGCCTTTGAGGATCCCACAGAAGACTACCTATCAGTCGCTGACACATTGGGTGTGAATAGGACTGAGTACGGCCAGAAGCATTGTAGCAACCTACCTTCGTGAAGGAAGAGTAAACGAAAGACCTCGTGGCGGACGAAATAACGTTAGAGTTGATAATGAGATGAGAGATTGCATAAATAAGATTTTAAACGAAAACTGCCTCCCTACATTACAACAGATAAATGAAGAACTTCGAAGGCGACTACCTGCTAAACCTTTGGTGTGCGATAGAACGATTGGAAAGACTATGGATGGAATGCTGATAAGCGTAAAGATGGCCAGAGCAGTACCAGTTGCTCGCAACAGACCCGACGTGATAGAGCGACGCTATGAATATGCCAACTGCTTTATGACGCAAGGGGTCATCAACGACTGCATCTTCATTGACGAATGTGGCTACAACATCTGGACAGCGAGAAGTTATAGGAGGGCGAGAGCTGGGGAACGTGCTTATCGTCAAGTTTCAGGTCAACGTGGCAGAAATGTGACAATTTGTTTGGCTGTATCGCCGACAAATGGCCTTGTCTACCACACAGCTTGTATTGGTGGGATGAACAGGCAACTTTTCAACGAGTTTTTGGGTGAAGTCGGAAGACGAGTTAATCCCGACAACCAAACCTTCTTGGTGTTTGACAACGCCCCTGCACATCGAAACGCAGATTGTCCCAGAGGAAGAATCAAGATAAAGATGCTGCCCCCCTATTCGCCGTTCCTGAATATTGTAGAGCAAGCCATAAGTGCTTTAAAGGCTGCAATAAAAGCCGACATTTCACGCCCTGACATTCAAGCAACAATAGATGACCGAGACGAAGCTCGACGATAAGGCATTCCACTTGGAGAGTATCGACAAAGAATTCTCTTAGAAGCATCTCAAAGGAATATGAATACCATTACGGCTGCAAAGTGCGCAGGGTGGTACAGATTCATACAGACATATGTACCGCGTTGTCTTAACCGCGAACACATTGAAGGTTAAAAATGAACTTTGTTTATTATGGACGGTAATGTACTTGCCAGTAATGACTTTCAAAAAATGTAAACGACTGTATTATTGACGAAAATGTGTTTCCAAAGGCATAATAGACTTTACAATAAAAGAAAATGACATTCCAATGATGTTATTGAAGATGCATTAGCATGGTAATTGCGCAAATGAACCATCGGATGATTAAAATGAACATTTCTTCGTGAAAATGTTATTCCTAAGACGTTATTGATTTCCCGTAAAATAAAATGAATTTCTATTTTCCGTTAATGAAGGGCAAAAGGTGTACTAGTTTTAATCGCTTAAAGGTGAAGAAGGTCTAGCATGGTTGTTTAAAAGAATTCGTTTATTGGAACTGAGCAATTGTCTCAGTTTTTAGAAATCTCTTTAGGCGAGACTCAAACACAAGAGCGTTTTTTGTTGTTCTCCAAAATTCCATTCAAAATATTAGAGTTGTAAAGACTTTGAAATTCATGTCGAATTTCTTACCTTATGTACGAAACGAGTTGCTTCAGGCTGAAAACCTAGCCGCTAAATGCGACGGAGAAGTTGAGCAATAAATGTTTTTTATCCCACAATACCAGACAACATCCTGCAGTGTGTCAAACCCGATTTTTCTCGTCAGAGATCACTCCGGACTTATTACGCGTAACCTGCTATCATGCAAATGAGGTCTATTTTGGCTGTCTTGACAGTCAGTCAAAAAAATTGTTTGTTTGTGGTTATTGTTCAGTTTGTTTGGGTGAAAATTAGTGCAAAGTATTTAATTATGAGGTCGAAGGTTCTTGTAATGTGATAGTTGTTTGCACGAATCAACTAACACTCTTAGAAACTGAGAGCGAATTATTTGTTTCAATAGAAATCTCAACGTAAATTAAACTTAAATGAAATGTTTTGATTATCCTTTAATTTTCTATTCGTTTCGTAACATCTTGAGGACGCAATGGCCCTTCATGATCGAACTGTCAATTTAGCGGGAATTTCGGACACAATTTTTCAGACAGTGCGGTCTCATAGGCCTTCAGCTTGTCCACAAAAATAAAACGGAAACAGCCAGAAATGGCCTACCCAACACACTGTAAGAGGTTGGTGCTCAAAAACAATTGTGGTTTGGCAAAGTTTGAAGGTGAAGTTTTATAACCTTACTAGACTCAAGTTTATATTCAGCAGTCTTATAATTTACAGACAGCCTAAAAGGATGTTTTGGTTGCTTACAAACTTCAGTAATATAATTCTCACTAGTAATCCATTTTTAACTACATATAGCGAAGCAGTCAGCGATATTCAAGTATTTTTTTACAATTGCTTTTCAAATGGCCCTCAACATTTGAAAGTCTAGACGTCAAATCGTCCAACACAAGACTGGGTCATCCAAGGTATATCAGCTCTTCCCGTCTCAACTAATAAGTGTACAAGTTAAATATAACTGGCGAAAATGTGGCGCCAAGTGAGTTTTGTATGCTAACTGTTCTCTTCTTGGCTCAGATAGCCAATCGTACTGATTTGCATATTAAAAGATTTATACTTCCTTGAGTTGAGAGTTAATAGAAGGCCGGTGATACCTGTTATCGCGAGTCGAGTGACTATAGAATAACAGCAGAGAAGAAAGAAAGAAACGTTAATTTCCGGATACTCCGGACGGACCGATACTTTACACAAAGAACGAAAGTCGTTTGAATTCTTTGCGCATGAATTTTGTTTTGCAGAACATACATTTCTGCTCGAATAAACATAAGCAACATCGCATAAATGAAAAATTTACAAATTTTCTCATCTACATGAGCAAAATATAAATTGTCATAGAGAATTGGTCACATACGAAAATTTGCTCCTCTGCATGGGACTTAACAGCTTTGTAGTTGCTAGGTTGTCCGCAGTATAGTAACTCGAGGTGACGCCAGCTGTATCTCAAAGTCTAGTCACTGTGTTCTCTAAAACTGCCCCCTTGACACCCTTTCTTCCCTTCCAAAACCCTCTGCGCCCTCATAAGCTTTTGAGAGGGGAAAATACTTTGACACAATACTCTCATCCTGAGACTCAATGAAGTCTAGGCAATGATATTCAGATCCAAAAGTAATACTTGTTTTGATGACCGAATTTCATCGTGAGACAACTGAAGTAAGGTATATTTCATGCTTTATTGATTTACATTTATTTTTTTTTCTTTTCATTGGTTCATTGATTTATAGTTTGATAAAATTTATGAAGCATACATCCTTTCTGCTGAAGTGTGACCGTGTTAACAAAATCCTCAAAATTATAGCTATTTTCATTGTTAAACCATAGAGGACTCTTGTCGAGGCGTTTTCCTACTCAAGGAATACAAGTACAATATTGTCAAAGTACAAATAAGAATTTTTCTCCAAAATTTCCTCTTAGAAAGAAAGTGAAAAACAAACAGCACGAATTGAAAGTGCAGTACAATGGCTGTCCCATCAATGGTCAAACTTTAAGATTTCATCCACAGACTCAAAAGTTACCACAACCTTGTACAGCACAAAAACACCACCATGTGAAACATCGGGATATCTGCCCTTTGTATGGTCAGACTTTAAGATTTCACCCATAGACTCAAAAGTTACCACAACCTTGTACAGCACAAAAACACCACCATGTGAAAGAACATTGGGATATCTGCCCTTTGTATGGTCAAACTTTAAGTACTTATAGATTTCATAAGACAGGTGAACCATTTGGAGCATGTTGTACTCAAGGTTGTACTCTACAAGAGACATCTTTTCTTCAAACAAAAGATGCAGTAGTGGTCTGAAGTGTGTTGTTGTTTTGCAAAGAACAATTTAGTTGTTACCGTTTTCTTGGACTAGGTTCTCTTGCCTCAAAACTCTAAATTCTTCCTTCCAGGATATTAAAAATGCCATTATCTCACAATATAACCTTGGATGCGTGTTGGTACTTGTTGATGAAGTCATGATATCACAGCTAGACCATTCGCTTGAACTACTTAGTAGTTTTTTTCACTGTATCTTGAACTGCTTGTTTAGCTGCCAGCTCAGCTTTTGCCGCAAGTTCAGCAGTCCTCTGTTTCACATACTCTTCATCCTCAGGTCTTATTTTTAGCAACTTTCCTTTCTGCTCATGAACCCACTTGCGAATCTAACAAAGAGAAAAGTGTTTCGTTAGAACAGTACTGATGCTAAAAAACCTCTTCACTTTAACTGCCACTCAAAATTATAGAGACTTACATTTCATTTCCCAGAAAGTTGTCACAGGTTTAAGGTACAAATTCCACCCACCAGTACAAGGGAAATTCCTTGACTTTTTCCCTGGCATTTCTCTGGCTACAAACCAGTTTTCTCTGACCATGCAAGATGGATCCTTTGAGACTGGTGTAACCCTTAAATTAATCTGCATAGACAACACAGCTGGCTCTATACAACTGTGGCAGATCTAGACTTGCTATTATTAGAGGACATGCATAAAAAGTGGCTACAGAGTAAAAATTGTATTGAAATACCTGTTAGTGTTGGAGGAAAACAAATATGTTGCATAGCCAGCCTTTCTAACATGAGGGTTGGCTGACAAATCCAACCAGAACTGTCTCTCCACTTCTAGCCACCAAAATGTTCAGATTTGTATTATCATACATGATAAACAGCCCACAATGAATGACACACATCACCGGATGTTCAAACAGAGGGTTCAAGTGTAGCAACAAAACAAGCAATACCATTCACATGCAAAGAATCCTTACAGATTCAAAAGACAGTGGCATGGAGACCATGTAGGTGGTGCTGAGAAATGAAGCTATGAGAAACCACCAACATGGCAACAATGATGTAATGTGCAAACCTAGAATACCAAAATAGCTGTGGCAGTGACCTTGTCACAGTGGCCTTGTATTTGAGCCATATATGTAAGATTTATCACTTCACTTACTGGTAAAAAGATGTGATCCCCTTTATACTCTGGGACAAATACACAGTATACACAAGCACCTGTCAAACGATCAAAGAAAGATTTTGGAGGCAGGTTAATGTCAGTTAAAAAAAAGTTTTTACAGACCACAAAAACTGTGGTCCAAAGATACTGGAGTAATGCGCCGATCAATTCGAAAGTTCAACATCCCCCCCCCCCCCCCGGCCAACCCCCCGGGCATTTGAACTTTTGAAGATTGGCTTGTTCAAATTCCCTCCCCTCGGGGCTAAAAAGCCGTTCAAATGCCCCACCAACTAGTATTGAACTACCTCTCCTGAAAGACAAATTTCGTCTTCAATCAAACACTTTACACGATTTTCAGAGAGAGATATGCCGTAATGACACCTTCAAACTTCTTTTAAAAACCCTTTTGAAAGAGTTATTCACTAAAAAAGGCAAAATTTTATCTTGTAAATCCGTCAAACCCTGCAAAAACCGTAAAAACTCACGGGAGTTTTACGTTAGAAAAAGAGATAAATCCGGTTCAAATTCCCCACCCTTCCAACGCAACGTTCAAATTCCCCCCTCCCCAGGCACGATGTACTGTCAAATGCCCAGGGTATGCCCGGGGGGGGGGGATGTTGAAATTTCGAATTGATCGGCGCATAAATCAATAGAATCTTGACAAACTGTGTTTTCATAAACTTTTCGAAACCTTATTTTAAAGTGCAGAATTACTCCTGGACTTTTGGTTGACAGCTCAACAGCTCATTAGTCAGATCCCGGTCAGATCAACCATTCTAAAGCTAAGAGCAAACGACTGTATGAGTCAACAACTGTTGATAACTAGGTATTAAAGCTATCAAAGGACAGGCTAGGCAATACGAGTATTAAAGGTACTCGCACATTTAGTCATAAAATATTCTCACCTACGGTAGCAACAACAGTGAATATTTTGAAAGCACGTTGGTTATTTGGGAAAATCAAAGGCTTCATGAGCTCATTTCTATTTGGCATTCCCGGGATCTCGGGAAAAGGATCGCGATTCTTCCAGCTTTTGCCATCCGCCATCTTGAATCGTCTCCCTACCAAGCCCTCTCCATTTCTATCCAGGAACGAGGCTTGGGTGTTGAGACGGCTTCATGACGAGGCTTTATTTTCGCGCCAAATTCGGAAATTATAATAAATATTTCTACTCGTATCGATTGTTGTCTGCAGTGAGGAAGGTAAGAAATCGAATTTTTCGCTCACTTTAGTTACTACTGAACGTTAAAAATGCACTATAACATGGAAAGGTAGCCTCCCCATGACGTGCACTTGAAAATCCGCATTATTCTAAGAAAAAGAAGACGAAAGGCTGCACTCAGCTTGAGTTTCGTCGATCATGGCGGGAAATCAAAATATGTCTGTATACAAATCGATTCTCGTAGATGAGCTGAATGGTTTGCAACTGCATGAATACGAGATATTCATATACGTGGGCGTTTTCTTAGTCAGCATACGAAATTTTGCTCTCGATAATCAAACTACTGTGCTCAGATTTTGTGTTTTGATCGCGATATGAAATGCTGCCTCACCGTTTGAAGAACTAAAACCGAGGATATTGACTAAGGGGCCGACCATTTAACTCTTGAGGGGGGGGGGGGGGGGGGTGGATGATTTCTGGTCAGCAAACTTTTTTTTTTCCTAGCAACCTGGTGGGCAGGATATTTTTTTTCCTTCTAAATGCTCTGCAGAATATTTTTTTTCCCTCTTCATTTCTCTGCAGGATTTTTTTTCCTCAAAAAAGTGTCATGTGTTTACATTTACAGAATGTATTTACATTTACATTGTGGTTATTGTTGTAATAGTTCAAGGTGGAGCTGCAAAGCCTTAAAATGTTGTAAGCTATACAAAATCATGCTATACAAAAACATGTTTTTTTTGGGGGGGGGGATTTATTCTTTTTAGTAGTGTTCAATTTGGGCATTTTGGACCCATAGATTGAAGAGGAATTTTTTTTTATAAAATCAGCTATTTCAAGACCTTATTCAGAGATTTTAAGCAATCATGTCTGTGATTTTTAATCGGAGAATTCGAAAGAATTCTTGGTAGAACACTTTTTTTCGTATTGATAAGCAATAAAAACAAACAGTACTTGAAGAACACCACAAGCAAATATGCAAGTCGGTAGGCTAACCAGAATGTTGTTTTGGCTAAACCAGAGTGTGATTTAGGCTAACTGGAGTGGCTCGCTGGCTCACAGATTGTCGGACCCTATAAAGCTAAGAATGCATCGCACATTCTGAAGTATAACCAACTCCAGAGTTTAAAGGGAGCAAGGGAAGAATGGTTGCAGTTTTGCTGGGATTTTGTAAAGTCCCCCTGGAATGATGAAATAGCTTTGCAACATTTTTTTTTCTTGCTTGCAGCAGTGCAAGAATTTTTTTCTATTTCATTTGTGCTGCATGCAATTTTTTTCTTCTGACAAGGGCTTGCAGGAAATTTTTTTTCGAAATCATCCACACCCCCCCCCCCCCCTGAAGAGTTAAATGGTCGGCCCCTAAGTCCAAGTTTTCATTCCACGTGTTCAGTTTCGGGTGATCAAAATGATATTTCTCCTTAAATTATTAATGCAATGTCAAGCAGACATGTGATCAGAACATTCAGAAGTAGGGAAATTATCAACTAGAGTGTAGTCTTGATGTACCATTAAATTCCAGTGATCAACATCAAATTTCTCCCTACATTATCAATACATTGTCAAGCAGGTAGGTAATAAGAATAAAGAGATTAATCAACTGGAAATTATTTTTTCCACAGACCAATTAAATTCTTAAACTTAAAAGCAATGTGTGGTAATTAGAATGGAGAATTTAAATTTCAAGCTTGGGATTGTGACAGAATAAGATAACTCTTACACTATTCAGACAGTGATGTGTGGGCATGTTTATAAGAGCAATAAAATTACAACATGTACATGAATGGACTGATGCCATTCAAGACATTCCTTTTTGTTACTTTTTACAATGGTTTACTATTAAATAATTGACTGTCAAAACCTAGCCTCCTACAAGAAGAGATATTAAGTGGCGAGCAAAAAGAACAGCTGCATAGGAGGCTAGTCAAAACCTAACCCAGATTTTTGTTAAGTTTGGATCAGATGTTTGGGTGCACTGTAAGACAAAAGGAACATAATGTCTCTTTCCTCTTTTATTAGAAAATGAAAATCATTTGTTTTAGACATTTTGAAAAACCTTTCCTTTTGTTTTTTAGGAAAAACAGCACATCATAAAAGATGCTGTCAGTCAGTGATATGCAAAGTGCAAATTCTGAAACCTGTACATCAGTGATAAAAGAACCTGCATGTGTAAAAACACAAAAGCATGATGAAATGCAGTACCTGGACTTGATTCAATACATCCTTGACAATGGCACAAAGAAAGAAGACAGGACGGGTAGGATGAAAATATTTATATCTGAAAAGCATGTGGGAGGGAGGCATGGTGCTGATGTTGTCATTATGGTGAGTCAGACTTTTTTTCAGATCTTCAATCAGGAGATTGGACAGTCAGTAGCATGAGGCTGGTCTCTGCATCTGTCATGCCAGGGAGGGACTTGGGGTGCTTGTTGGAATTTTTTTAAAAAACTCCTAAATGGTACCAGATCTCATTTTGTGAATTTTTTTCCCCTAGGATATACCAAATCAGTTGATTGCCAAATAGTTCTGTCATATTTTTCAGCTCACTACCCTAAAAGGTACTGCAGTAACTCCAATGCCTGGCCAAATCTTAAATTTCAAACCCAAAAAAGCCTTCACACCTCCCCATTAGAATATACCTTGGTACTCCACCTGTGCTAAGCAGAAGGCCCCACTGTGTTGAACGACTAACAAAATAAAGTTCAAATCCCAGGCTTGAGGTCATATTTCACTGTTTTAAGTTCTAAATTCTTTATTCTTTAGGCACAGGAACAATCTCCATATTTGGCACCCAGATGAGATTTAACCTGCGCAACAATGTTTTCCCTCTCCTTACAACGAAGCGTGTGTTCTGGCGTGGAGTGGCACAGGAACTCCTGTGGTTTGTCAGTGGATGCACCAATGCAAAGGAGCTGAGTAACAAAGGAATTCACATTTGGGATGCTAATGGGTCAAGAGAGTTCCTTGATAAACAAGGTACATTGCAACAAAAATAATATTTATTTACAGTGGTAGGGAAGTAACACTTGTGTAAAGGAGAACTTGATATCAGCAGAACTTAAATTGTACAGTGCCTAAGATACAAAAGACCAGAATGACTTTTTTGCCTTTTAACCCTGTCTTGTTGTTTTAAAGCACAATATTTCAGTTAAAAATCATTTAATTTTTGTGTAAAATACATGTACCTCACAGACAAAAAGTCTGCAAACAGATGTACAATCCTGGACAGAATATCTTGGGACACTAATGAAAAGACCAACCAATCAGACAGTTTAATAATCCTTCCATATTTTCTTTGGCCCCCCTTCCCCCAATACAAAGTTGAGATATTGTCCCTTGGTTTTATGTGTAAAACCCAACCTTGTATTGGGGGAGGGGAGGGGGAGGTAGAAAGCTAAGTATCCCAACACCTGTGACCAAGATTAGAGTTTAATGTTATCACAAAACATCCGTGTATCCTTTTTGTCTAACATTTAGGTTTACATGATAGAGAGGTGGGTGACCTGGGTCCAGTGTATGGATTTCAGTGGCGACACTTTGGCGCTAAATATGTTGACATGCACACAAACTATGAAGGCGAAGGTGTAGACCAGCTAGCAATTGTCATTGACAAAATCAAAAACAACCCTGATGACAGACGGATCATAATGTCAGCATGGAATCCAGTTGGTAATGTTCTACATAATTACATTGAAAGACTAAGGTCACAAGGCTAAATGTCAAAACCTGCCCATGTCCCTTGTGTAATCAATTTTTGACAAGTAGCTACAGGCCATGTTGTCCATTGTCTCTAAAACATGTTCCTGCAAGGTGCTGAGGAACCTAAAAAAAGGCTGATGCATTAACTTAGATAGACAAAAGATTGACTGATTGACTGTTGTGGTCTCTTTCTCAAAATGTATCTGCAGCTATGGCTTTTAAAGTCGATTATTTGCAGCTTACATTGGACTCCCCTAGCAAGCAAAGAGAACCAGATCTTTCTGCCTTTTTCTTCATTTGTCCCATCTACTATTACAAAACAACAGAACGAATACCGTTATTATCCCTCAGCTAACTGCAAATTTGGAGTACCAGTTGGTTTTCTGTAACACTTTTCCTTTTCCAATATGGTTCAATGTCATACAGGACTGATGAGTGCCCATCCACCCTTGTTTCAAATTAGTCAAGCATTTCTCTTTTTCTAGACCTAGTGCCCTCACATAAATGTGTTCCTTATCTGTTAGAGAACTGCTTTACTAATTACTTAAAATGTACACCTTTATAGGCAATGTTCACTAAAACAATGATTTATGTTTGCTCTTACTCACAGACTTGCCTTACATGGCTCTACCTCCTTGCCACTCATTTGTTCAGTTCTATGTCAACAACGGAGAGCTTTCCTGTCAACTGTACCAAAGGTCTGGTGACATGGTATGTTAAAACATCAATTTGTTTGGTTTGATGTGAAATTACTGTACTTGCCTTACCGTGCCAACTACCGGTAATATTGATCAACTGACTGGATGACAGGTGAATTGGTTGGTTGGTTGGTTGTTTGGCTGGCTGACTGACTGACTGACTGACTGACTGACTGACTGACTGACTGACTGACTGACTGACTGACTGATCAGTTGGTTGGTTGTTAGGCTGGCTGGCTGCTAGCTGACTGACTGACTTTCTTTTTTGTTAGGGCCTTGGTGTACCTTTTAACATTGCAAGTTACTCCCTTCTTACATACATGATTGCACATGTCTGCGGGCTTAAGGTAGGGCACAATACTATCTTTCACAAAAATGGTTTTGTTTCATCTTTTATTTTAAATAACTTATTATTCATAACTGATATAATATCAAGTGATACCATGCTGCTTTTAGATAAGTAACTTGATGACTATAAACTTTTTTTCTAGCCAGGAGACTTCGTCCACACTCTGGGAGATGCACATGTGTATTTGAACCATGTTGAAGCTTTGAGAAAACAGGTAACAATGTATTCAGAAATGTTCCTTCAGCTACCTTCCATTCCAACCTTCCAACCACTAGCTAACAGGCTGCTCTTGGTATTATGTTATTTCAATAAAATAATTGCAACAAAACAACTGTAGAGGAAATAAAGCAACCCACACTAGCAATGCAAGGCCTTTTGCTCCTTGGCAAGGCCTCAAAAGAAAGAAGGTTGGTGGATTAAACTTATGTCTTGTATTTTTTACTTTATTTATTAATTTCTTCATTTATTTTTCTATTTGTATTTTGATTTGTTGATTTATTCTTTTAAACAGCTTGAGAGAGAGCCACGTCCATTTCCAACCCTGAACATAAAGAGGGATGTTCAAGACATAGACAGCTTCACATTTGAGGACTTTGAGATCCTTGGATACAACCCACATCCAACAATCAAAATGAAAATGGCAGTTTAGACAAAAAACTAAGCATTGGATATTATTCAGTCATATGGGTGAAGAGATTTTGAGTTAAATTATGCCTTATGCATCAGTCAATTCCAGCAGTGCCCATCCCCCCCCCCCCCCTGGCATCAGTGGGTCATTTTTCCTCATTGTCCTTCCCGGGGGCCGGGCATTAGTCTACCCCGGGGCATTTGACGGTCTCATGATTTTCACGTCACAGCACTGTCACTTCCGTTTAGTGATAAGTTTATCGGGCAAGGACGAAAAATTTGTGATTAACTTTGTCTCAGAAGGACAAAATGAGATGGTAGGTACACAAAACGTATGGTCATTGGGCAACACAGAGAAATAAGACTTAATTGGCACTTAGTTTGGGCTGATTTAGCTCTGATTAGAATGAAGGTAAGCCCCAAAAACTAAGAAATCAACTTATTTTTTTTAACCTGTACCGTACGGCATTTGAACAGCTTGTTTGTCCCCGTGGTGGGGCGTTTGCCCGTTTGTCTTCCAAAAATCCTAATGCCCGGGGGTCGGCGTGGGGGGGGGGGGGGGGGATGGGCACTGCCAGAAATGACTGATGCATTACAAGTAAGACCCCTACTAAGGGTATTTTTTGTACAATACTTACCATGTCAATTGTAAAGCAATGATGCTGAAATTGTAACAATTTGAGCACTATTTGTTAATAAAATGATTTTGTATTTTAGACATTTTTTGTCTAACGTAGCATGAAGCAACTGAAAGTATTGCTACTCCCCCCTGGATGGGACGCTGGTCCATCACAGGGTTACCGCCAGGTTTAGCTCTGGCCATGTGGGCCTCCTTGGCTCGTGCGCGACTTTACCTTTTTTTTGTCTCATGAAATAAAAACCTTTTTGTCTGCATAAAAAAAGAAATACCAAGAGTATCCAAGACAGTTTGTGCTTACACCTAGAAGAATCGAATTTTTTCTGTTTATGAAACTAAACAGATACATGCCATACAACTGTTTGATATAAAATTGAGAACTCTGAGGTATGCAATGCACGCTTTTACGCACCCTAAAAAAGTCCTGCCAAAACCTTCTGACTCAAAAAAAGTTCACCAGAAAATTTCCAACCCAGAAAAGTCCCAGATCGCTAATTTCAAACCAAAAAGAGGTCTTTGCACCTCCTTGTCACTATTATCAGGCCTGACACTCCCCCCCCCCCCCCCCCCCCCGGGGACTACTGTCTACCTGATCACAATCCGCAGCTTAAAGAGGGGAGTTGTCACGCAATGTCTTTCGCGACCGCAATATGTTGCGTGACCAATGGATAGCGTTGGCCAGAGGAGACTGGGAACCAATATGCTGTCGGCCATTTTACTTTCTGGACGACTTTGAGAAGGTCATTCCAAAAACCTGTGAATATGAGCAAGAACATTTGAGATGGCAGCTGATTTCTAATAAAAAGAGTCATATCATTGGAGGAATAATCATCTCAAAGTGAATCCTCGTGAGGTTAGTCCTGTAACAGTGAAATATTTCGCGAAGAAGTTGTCTCTTGTTCTAACCTTATCTCACTACTGTGACTTCCATTCTATTGAGTTGACTGTTCAGCGGGTTTATTTAGCCAAATTTTGGCCGAGTTAATAGTGGCTCTTGGAAAACAGATTTGAACAACTGGTTTTTGTTTCTGGCATTTTCTTCTTTCATTAAAGGTTAACTTTCTTAACACTAAAACACCGCAACCTTAACACAGATTTCGACCAGCGGCCGTATTGGTTACGTAAGGTTAAGTAGAGTTAAGCTCACAGTAAGCTGTTAACTTGGAAACAAAAAGTTGAAATTAAGCCTGAAAGTTGACAAGTTTATTATTGAGGTCACTATGACTATGTTCTTCAATACTCAGTTTTACTGTATTAAAGTTACACTGTAACTCTATTACCTAAACCTAACTTAAGTACTAAAGCTTATTGAAGTTCGGTAACTGCGTAGTTTTCCATTTGCAAAGACTCTTAACTGGATCAAGAACAAGTTCTTTTTTGTTAATGTAAATGGAGAAAAAAATGAAACCCAAAATAATACCAAAATTAGAACCCTAAAGCAATCCTGCCTTGCTCATTGCTTTTAGATCTGAGTTAGTTTTTTTGTGATTCAATGCCCTGCTCCCTGTGAAATGTGCCTGCCATGAATCATGGGAATGATATTTATAATGACACATGGCCTGCCATTTTCTATTGCCAGTTTTCACTGTCACGCCATCAAAAAATAAATTCGAAACCATTCCATAACAGAAGCTAGGAATTTCAAATGAATTTCAAAAAATGTATATATATAAATTACTGGAGATTAATAAATTGACAACTTCTCTGAGTCTCAGGTCTGTGCGGTACACCGTTCTTGTGTTATTTGCCAAGATGTCCCACGCCAATTTATAGAGCTCAGTATGCAGTCGCCATGTTGGTGTCCTTTCGAGGGACAACAACATAGCAGCCCGAAATCAATGAAAACATGTGGAACTCACTTTTGCTGTGAGAGCAATCACTTCCTCTTCGTGAGCTAGTATACATAGACATGAACACTTCTCCTAATACTTGAACTGTTCAAACTGGCAAAAAGCATAAGAAAAGACCTTTTTTTTCAAATGAGACAGCTTTGTCAAGGCGCCGTATTGATGTCACACACTGGGTGGCAATTTCAAAAATTCAAGATGCTGTATTTTAAACACAGAGGATGATACTGAGCTGGAGACTTGTGAAAAGATATATTTTTTTAGGTGTTCTTACACCTGGTGATGGTAAAAATTTAGCAGGCCTAGAGAGATTTGATTTTAGAATTTTATGACGTCACTTGCAAACCAGCAATTCTTCAAAGGAAGTCCCCCCAAAAAATTCATCCTGTCTGTAGTAAAGACATCTGACTAAGACTTGTGGAGAAACTCATCTCAAACTTTTTGTTGTATACAACTACCATGATGCAGTGGAAGAACGTATCATAGTCCAACCCCCCCTCCTCGCACCCCATCCCCAGGTACACAGTAATATATCACACCTTTACTATAACAGTGTAGGTAGTTACACTACAATTTGTGAAACATCAACTCTATTGTTTGTCTGACTCCCTGGAAAATATTTATTCATAGCTGGAGATTGCATGCTTTGATTGGTTCCTACCACTTGGTTATCAGTTTGTATCCTATTAGTAGAGTAGTGGCCCAAGTAAATGTCGGAAATGTTTCTCTTGGTAAAGTAAATAAATATTGTTTTAATCCTGAATTATTCCATTCACTCCAGTCTGGTGGTGCAGGGGTTCCTAGGAGTGCCTCATTGGCTATGATATATGGCTCAGTCTTGCAGAATATTGTTACCAGTTGTTACCTTTGATTATAGACTTGATGTGGTGAAGCTTAACATGACAAGTCCCAATAACTTGAGATTTGCAGTAAAACATTTGTACAAACAGGTCAGAGAATTTTGTAAATAAATATTACAGCTAGAATTTGCATTTGACTTAAATAATTTTTCCCTATAACTGATGTTGTATTCTCACTTACTGGAAATCAAGATGTTGGGCTGACAAATTGTGACAAGGAGAAAACAAAATATCTCAAGGTTACTGTTTTTAACAACAACTTAAGGACGGTGGGTACTAATACAGAGGTATTTTTGCAAACGTTATGACTATGGGGAAAAAGCAGATCTCAACAAGACCTACATCTGCGCTGGAATCTAAAAAGGAAAAACCACGCATTTTTCAATGATAATTAAGCAACCATAATTCTAAAAGCTTTAAAATACAAAGAATGTATGACATTTTCTTTCCAAATTTAAGCTCAATTATCTCTGAAAAATGCGTGGTTACCCCCAATTTTCTTTTTGGATTCTGATAGCCCTTGCTATGATCTGCTTTTTCCACATAGTCATGAACCGTGCAAAATACTGTTGTGTTAGATGCGCAGAACTTATGCGCAGTGACAAAAGGGGGCACGGTCCCTAATTTAGCAATTTCCCACATTAAAATGTAGTCACTTCTTATATTTGTGACTTCGAAAGCCCCTCCATCCTTATGCCAAGTAGTCACGTAACACCATGCAGCACTTAACTAGAAAAAGGTTGATAGGTAAAATTCACACACAGGCTGCAAGCAGTAACACAGCCAGTGTTTCAGCTAAAGAGTGATCATCATCAAATTTCTCCTCATCGTATTGTATATTATAACACACACAGGTCACGAGAATTAAGGAATTGATTACCAAAGATGAATTGCCTTGATGTTTAAACAAGTTCTCCCAACTGGTACTCAGTGAAGTTTATGGAGACCAGTAAGGATAAAAAGGGTTAACACAGTAGCATGAAACAACTAGGAGTATTGAAATTCCCCTCCCTGGAGGGGATGCTAGCTCACTGCTGCATTTTTTTGCCAACACCCATTTATCCACCTGGATAGAATAACACCTTTTGAGGTTCAACACTACATGATACAGAGACTATCCTGGAGCCAATTAACTTTCAATCTTCTTACTGAGGAAAGACTGAATTAAAGGCTAACATGTTAAAAACTATACTATTGTGATGTCCTCCTAATGGAGAAAGGATTTAGTTGTTATATGTTCTTTTCCATTTTTTCTCTGCAGTTATTATATCTTGGAAAAGAATATCCAATGGGAGAAGAGTACTTTAAATCCAAACTTAAACGAGCTTTTATGAAAAACAAAGATGAGACAGATCCTGAAAAAATCAAGATGTTAATTGCCAGAGGAGAGTACGTCATCAAGGAAGTTGAGGCACTATACATGTTAAGGAAGTATAGGACTTTGAAGCAGCGTTACTATGGAGACAACAACAAAAAATGATATAGGGTTATTCATAGAGTGCTTTACCATTAAATTTTGGTAGTTCCAATTTTGGTATCATTGTATATTATAAGAGAGTATAAAGGACAAATGATGTGAGCATATCTTTCTAGAGCAGGTTTTTATTGACTGTGAAAAAAAATTGATGAGCTTCATTATGTGTACCTTTATCTTCTCCCAGGCTGAGAAAACCTTGATTTTTTTTCCTTACAAGTGTGGCAGGACTTGAAAAGGATTTGTCTCTCTGCAATAATGGTAGCAATTCTTCTCTCCAGCGCCTGAGATCATCATTTCATTGGTGGTATTTGTCACAAGTTTGATTCCATCACAAATACTAATAGTGGGCGCTCATTAAATATGTGTACCTGAAGAAATTGATCTCCTCCCAGGCTAAGAAAACTTTAATTCCTTTTCCTTGTGTGAGAAGAGTTGAAGAGGTTTTTGTCTGTGTATGTTTGCTTTGGTTTTGTGTTAAAAGAGCTTTAATTATTCAATATAAGTTGGAGAGACATGCTGTGTAAAGAAACATATGTTGGAAGGTTGAGGAGAGGGGATTGCTGGGGGGAGGGGGGGGGGGAATTTCAGTGATGGAGACCCAAACCCTATTTAGTACATCAATTGTTATAGAACACATCATGATTGGAGGGGTGTTGATTTCATTGCTTTTAGCTACAGAAAAAAAATCATTAGAACACTGCCCCCAGCTGCTATAAAATTAATTCTGAATATTTGATTGTAGCCATAACCACAATCACATATCCCAAATTGTTCAAATTGTTGTTGACCTCTCATTTGCATTTTTGTTCACTTTTATTTCTAGCCACAGAATTCCTCTATTAAGAAATTTAGAGCTCTTTGCATTTCCTTGTACAAAATTAGCCATATACTTAAGACAAAATGCACAAATTGGTGCTTTTAAATGAAGCCTTTGGAAACTTAAGATACATCGCAGTATTTTAATGTATGAGGGTTTCATCAGGATCCTGATTGGGGACTTTAAAAGGTATTTAAATTTATATTTTTGCAAGTTTGTTGTACTAGTCCTTCCTTATGTACAATTTCAATTGAAATCTGATGACTGCACACACGCACAATTCACTTTAATTTATGAAGTTATTTTATTCAAAAGTGGATTCTAATATTATTATATACTGAATGTCCATCAACATTATTGTAACTTGAAGACTATGTGAGATTGTGAGAAATGTGGTGTTTAGTTAATTTGTCTTTTATCAGATGGCCATAGACTAAATAACTGGACACTAATAATGTTTATGGTTTTTGGAAGTGAAAAGAGTGATTTTTCACACTTTTTAAAAGTTCATAAAAACAGAGACGTTTGTCCGGGAATAAAACTTTCAGTTAAGATTTCAACTTGTCTTAAGTAGTCTCCTTCGCAGCTAGGGAGGAGCGTTGTGTGACGACACTAAAAACGGCTGCCTAGGAGACTACCTTTGGTAGCACTTATCATACCGTATTTTCTCGATTAAACGCCGGGGGCGTTTATTTAAAACTCTGCCTCGTAGACCCGGCGTTTATTTATTAAATGCATTTTTCACCCATCCATTTTTTTAACATCAGTACTGGAGGTTTGTTGAATCAAGAACCAACTTTCAACAAAAACGTTGAAAAAATGTGGAACAATGCCATCAACTTTGTCTGATCGAAGTGAATCTGGTAAGTTATTAAAAATAACATCACTGACAGGAACACCGTCCGTTCTCAGTGAAGCACGGAGGAAGTGTATCGGTAACTGCTCGACAGCAAACGTTCTGTGCAAGCAACTTAGAACAAGGTGACGGCAAGGTTCCTGCTACATCAGTTCTGAGAAAGGCAAAATTATGGAACGATTCAAAAAACTGCTAAAGAAACGCTGGGGAGACTCTCGAGATGATTGATCCTTGTTTGTGTACAAGCCCGCAAAAAAGTTACCATGAGACTGACTCGATACCTGATACGTCGTTTGTTTCATCTGTTTTAGTTAGAAGTACTTTTGTACAAGGCAGTTTGGTTTGAATGTCAGTGTTTAAATTCAAATAATATGGTAGAAAGAGAACTAGCATGTAGTTGCGACATATAATCCTGATATAATATACCCATCTCGAATAAATGCCGGGACCTCAAATAAACGCCGGGACCCCGAATAAACGTCGGGGGCGTTTATTTTAAACTCAGCCCTGTAGACCCGGCGTTTATTTGAACCCGGCGTTTATTCGGGATCCGGCGTTTAATCGAGAAAATACGGTACATCTTGTCCAGCCTAGTGCCCAGGCATTCTCCTCCCGATCACTCTATTCGGTGACGTCACGGAATTTTGCGCCAAGTCGTGTGAGCGAGAAGAGAAACGCCTGAGTACTAGGCTGCATCTTGTCGTGTGTAGCTGACCGGATTGCTAAGTTTGTAAGTCAGTGCAGCAAATGACGGTCGGCTATCTGACAGTGGGTTATCAGAATTTGGTCATTTTCGACGATATCCCAACTGTGGTTTTAATTAAATAACAGTGTCTATCGTGTTGTAGGTAAATGAAAATCTGCCTTTTAAGCATTGTTTGGCTAACCAAAATGGGGAATTAGACCATACTTTTTTATCCGTCAGAGGCCCTAGGGTCGGGGTGCTTGCCTGAAATTTGGTTTTGGAACCACTGGAGGTGTTCAGTTTCAAAAATAAAATAATGTTCTCAAATGTAGAGACTCTTTCTGGTAACTTTGACAGACTTTGAGAGAACAATAAAGGCTCAAAAAGAAAGGAAAGGTTCTGAGAACGAAACAGATTTTTTTTCTCCTCTTTACAATCTTTCCGCTCAATGTGGATAAATTTTTTCCCTTTTCGGTCTCACGTCTGAAGGTCGAATCGTCAAAACGCCAAATGCCAGCTAGGCAGACATGATCTCATGAATTGCACATTTTAATACCAAGGTCCAATGAAATTAGAGGTTGTTAAGAGCTACGTGGTATCTGGAAGGCGCCGGTCTACTTGCGGAAGCTTTTGGGCGTTTGCACAATTTATTATTGCGAAATGCAAACACAAGCAAAATGTCAACTTGCGTACGTCGTACCGTAATTGTTGCGAAATGCAAACAATGGAGCAAAATATCAACTTGTTTACATCGTGCTTAAGAACCCAATCAAGCAGTTTTAGCGTGTTTACTCTGTGTGCGCTTCCCCCGGTAGTTTCCTTTGTACGTTGAGCAATATTTTGACAAGGAAGAATTCCTTTTGTCAAGAAGAGCATTTAAATCGCCTCGTAAAAGTCCGCGAACTTTTAATCTGGAACTTTGGTTGTTCTGTGGGTCACTGTCACTGCCAACTACTGCAGTATTTTATTGAATTTTACTGACTCCAAGGTTTTGGGAAAAATTCAACCTAGACATCAGGTAATTCTACGGAAAAATGTGTTTCCTTTTCATTTGCCTTTGCTCTCTCAAGATTGCGTTAGGCTCAAAACCGAAAAAGAACTCCATACTATTCTCAGTTGTACTGAAAAATTGTTGACGCGAACATACCAAAGAAAGTGCTTCGACAGCAAAATTTAGAACCATGCACATCACCCTGGGTGTGGGAGGTCAAAAGTTCAAAGTTTGTAGGATTTGCAGATTATCAAATCTCGTTGCACAGTCAGTGCATTGATCCATTCTATCTACAGTGCGCTCTTTTCTTCAGCCTTTGCGGGAGTTTTCTTATATATGCTCTGAACTCCGATTCAGAATGAATTTCCCAGCTGCTTTAACTGGTGTTACCCAGGAAGGCTACAGAAGATTTCTACTTAATATGCGAGTTAACAGGGCCGTAGCCAGAAAAAAATTAAGACTGAGACAATGTCCATGGTTAAATTCTCTTCCGAGGTATTTAAGGTGTTCCTCGGTTTGCCTCATACTGGCAAACGACCTTGGTTAACTGCTTTGCTCGGATTTAATTCCAGTGCAGTGGAAATTGCTGTATGTTTACGAACGCGCTCTTCAACAGCTTTTATTTTAACACCTTAGTCACAAAGTTAAGAATTCCATCAACAGATTCTCAGTTAGAGCTAAATTAGATGATCCAACTGAGGAAGGGCTCAAGTTTCCTCGAAACTGTTGCGGAACCAATACATGAAACAAATTGAAAATACTGAACAATGTGCCAATCAAGTTGGACCTGATTTCTCTAACTGCTATGAGCTGTTTAAAAACAATATTTACAGTATTTACTTCGTTTCAGAAATCTTCCGGTTTTAACTGACAAAATCAGCAACAACAGCTGTCAAAAATGCGGGACCTCGTTTTACATGGTGGAGTGGGTTTAAATCCGGAAAGCGAAAATCACAGCAAGGCTGATTCAGATGTAAGTGATTCTTTTCCGTACAAAATTTTCAGGTCATTTTTAACAGCTTCAGGTAAACTTTCGTGTATTCAAAACCACTGAATAACAATAGCTCTTACTGGTGAAAAGTATGCAAAAAACAAAACAAAATCCTCAATTTCGTTCTGCAATTATCTAAAAACAAACACCACTATCTAGGAAAATGGGGGATAGAATTCATTCAAATGCCCAGTCACACGTTAAAACGCCTTAACTTTCAGACCCAAATGTTACGTTAACGTTGATAGTGCAGAAAGTTTGCAAATTACACGCGACGTTTTGTTTACTTCTTTCCTTTCTATTCTTTCCATCGTCCTCTTTCAGTGCCAAACGAAAACTGGGTATTTTTATACAAAAGCCGTTTTTCACTCCGCGTCTCTTCTCAATTTCACAATGGAGTACTTGGCAATCTTTGTAATCCGTGTTTCTTGCGGGTAGGATTACTTAAAATATTAGCTGGTCGATGGAAGATCTATTATTATTATTATTTATTTTCTTTTATTTACGGTCATCTTCTTAATTTAAAATTTCAGTTCTTAGTTAAAAATATGCTCCATTTTGTTTAAACTCGAACATCTAGATATTTGGGTGTGGTTGAGATTTCAATTTTTTAAATCACTTATTGTTTACGATGACATCTGTTATAGAGTAAACGTCCGGTAAAATCAAAGTTTGTTTAATTTCATTAACAAAACAACAAATCGAAACCTTTGAAAACAACATAAAAACAAACATTCTTTCTTGGCTTTCATCAGTCAATGGTGATGTTTACATTTACCTCAAGGTTACTATTTATAGCGACAGCTTAATTTTAGCGATTTTCCCCCTGAAGACGATTTTTAACAATTTTCGTCACATTTTTAGCAAATATAGATTTAGCAAGTCGGCTTAATTATCTATTTTCCATGAGTAAATTGGACATAGTCAATAGGTTTCCAAGGTAATTAGCCCATTTTACCCATCAGCACAAAGATCGATCTCGACGGTGCAAAGCTGGAGAAGGAAAATCAACTGTCAATGGAAACCAGCGAATCTTTCAGCACTTACCACTCGCAAGTGAGGCGAAAGTGCTGTGCTTCGAGCATTGGTGAATTGTTTTATTACATAATATGCAGCTTGTATTGATAATTAAAACCAAGCCACTTACGAAGGTATGTTTAATGTTCCAATGTCTCGCTTTTTTGCATTGTTATTCAGGAAAATAAATTTCCAAGGATGGCGTAGATTACAGGGTTTTACCGTACTTGTTATTTTTTTCTTATAATCCGCGAATAAACGCCGCATTCTTCTGATTGGGTGCGGCGTTTGTTCGAGGGCGCCATTTATTGGTAAATTTGCTTCCATCTGCGGCGTTTAATCGAGTAAATACTTTAATAGCGCTGTCAACCAATCAAAGGTCCTAGCAAAAACCTGGCAATGGGGCCAAGGGCGGGAAAACTCCTGTAAATGAAATGACGCTTGGGTTTGACTCGTCGTCGTGACAAATTGTTCTGCTTGCTTACATACGATGGAAGACTTTTTAAACCAGTCATAGAGCGCAGCGAATTTGCAACCGCAGTCAAACACGTGATCACTTTGAGACAGTCGTGACCCGGAAACCCTCCTCGCAAGCACAGAAAATCGCGTGTTTGCTTTACCACATGGCCACGTTTCTTATTAATTTCAGTCCGAAACTATCACAGACAAATATAACTAACAGTTTTCATTTTATTTTTTTTTCCGTGATAGAACTTACCAACGATGCAGTGGGAGCACCGTTTTAGAACATTTTTTGAGCCATTCAGAATCAAATCTGTCGAGAGGATCAAGCATACAACCCGAGCACAGCGAATTCAACGTCTCCAAGAAGCGAACTACAATCCTTTCATGTTGAACTCCGAAGACATCATCATCGACTTGCTAACAGACTCAGGCACGGGCGCCATGAGTTCTGACCAATGGGCTGCCATTATGAAAGGTGACGAATCTTATGCCGGCTCACCAAGCTACCGGAAGTTTGAGAAGGTCGTCAAGGACATCTTTGGTTTCCGGCACGTGATTCCCACGCACCAAGGCCGGGCTGCCGAGCGGATTTTGTTTGAGTGTACTCTGGATGGTGGCGACCTGGTGCTTAGCAACGCGCACTTCGACACAACACAGGCTAATGTGGAGAAGTATGGAGGAAAGGCGGTGAACCTTCCGATCCCCGAAGCCTTGGATCCTAACAAGAAGGCGCCATTCAAGGGAAACATTGACATTACCAAGCTAAAAGAGTTGGTTTCAGGAGAGCGGGAAGGTAAGATTGCCATGGTGATGATCACTATAACAAACAACGCCATCGGTGGAGAACCTGTCAGTATGGAGAACATAAAAATGGTGTCCAAGATCTGCCACCATCATGGAATCCCCTTTTTCTTGGACGCCTGCCGTTTCGCAGAAAACGCTTGGTTCATTAAAACTCGCGAAGAGGGCTACGCACATCGCACGCCGCTTCAAATCGCCCGCGAGATGTTCTCGTATGCTGACGGCTGTACCATGTCTGCCAAAAAGGACGGCCTCGTGAATATCGGGGGATTCCTGGCCATGAATGACGAAGAACTTGCGGATAAGTGCCGCAGGGAACTGATCATATCCGAGGGGTTTCTTACTTATGGGGGACTTGCCGGAAGGGATCTGGAGGCCATGTCTGTGGGGTTACGCGAGGTGTTAGATGAAGACTATCTCCGGTATCAAGTGGGATTTGTTAAAATGCTGGCAGATTTGCTGAAAGAACATCACATTCCTGTATTGACTCCTCCTGGTGGACACGCTGTGTATATTGATGCAGCCGCCATGTTGCCGCATATTTCGAAGGAGCAGTTCCCTGCCTGGGCCCTGGGGTGCGCTCTTTATGTGGAAGGTAAAATATCGTTGAGTAACCCGAACTAATCACCCCCTGAAAGTAATGTACCACAACCCCAACTCCAACTTTCACCCCCCCCCCCCCCCCCACCTCCGCCCCTCACCGTCCACCAAAAGTAAAGGGTAACAAAGCCTTTAACTTTATTTGAGGATAAAATACCTACCAATTGTTGTCTTTGTAGTTCAACATGATACGATTTGATCAGCCTATACACGTTACACATAGGTACAGTACAAGCGCGTTAAGCCACCAGAACATTATTAGAAAAGTTATACCGGGAAACTGAATCCTGCGTAAAATCAAAGTAAGCTTGGAGTCAAGAGAAATTTGTTACTTTGTTGATGAAAAGAGAACGTGTATTCATAATTTCCAAAATGGCTGCTAATTGCTGCCACTAATTACTTCCACTCTCTACGCTAATATATATCGCTACAAGCAAGAAACAAATCTTTCAGTTATTATTTTTGTCCTAGGTGGTATTCGTTGCGGTGAGCTGGGTGGTGTGATGCACGGAAGAGATCCTCAAATCCTGGAGAATGGTGACGAGTTTGAAGGAGATAATGGAGAGCTTCTTCGCCTGGCCATCCCGAGGCGGACATACACAGAATCACACATGAAGTACGTATATTGACCAAGTCGACTGAATTTAACACGAAGAAAGGAAGATGGAGTGCCTCATCTGTGACACAATTTTTTTTCGCGTTATCACATTTTGCCATTAACAAACCTTAGTCACTTGGACGCGTGTTGTACATTATTTCTTAAATGATTTGCAGATAAAATACCGTAAACTGTTGCTTATAAGCCCCCCCGGTTATAGGCCCATCTACCTGTAAACAAAAAAAGAAATCCGGTTATAAGTACCCCAGGATATAAGCCCCCTCTAGTTTTCCTTGTTTCCTTAATATTAAGCACTCTCACAGATCACTGCGAAGATGAACTCTGAGCTTCTGTTTTGTTACGTTCCGGTTACGTTCTTGTTGTTACAGTTTTGATTTTGTTCTTAAAAATGAAATGAATTCGATTTATTATGACGTTTCAAAGGTTAATTTAAAAAGCTGGTAAATTAAAAACGTATTTCGATCAACACTGCTGTGGCTTATTTCGAAAAGTGATTTTTTATTCCGCTTACAAGCCCCCGCCCCCTGGACATAAGCAACTACGTTCATAAGCCCACCCAAGACCCCTTACAAAGTTGTATAAGCCCAGGGCTTATAAGCGGCAGTTTACGTTATCGAAGTACTGGGTTTTATGATGCAAAGCACTATCTTGATTAAGAATAAAACACAAACAGCGGTGAGAAACAAACGCATTTTGGTAATGAACTTGACGTTTTGAATGCTAAACAACATACATTTTCAAAAGTAACCGTCACAGTGTTTGAAAACTGTTTATATAGTTAACAATTGGGGTCTGGAACCGAGATTAACAAAAACTATCTTAACAGTAATTTAATAGTTCGGACTGTTTGTCCCCAGGTTCCGGACGTTACTCGTAGAATTATCGGCCTATGCCCTGAGGTTTTAAAATATGATTTTTTCATTTCATATTTCACAGATATGTAGCCGAAGTGTTGGAGTACGTTTACAGGCACAAAAAGCAGGTCGGTGGATACCGAATCACCTGGGCCCCTGCTGTACTACGTCATTTCAGTGCTCACCTAGAGCCCATGCCCCCACCGGGGAAGAAGGAAGAGGAGGAAGAAGAAGAAGAGGTCGAAGATATGGAGGAATTCATTCCGCGCTTGCGTGGAATGTCGTTCCGGCGGCCATCTTATCAGTTCATTTAAACATACACGTCTCCTGGTCAGGCTTTCGCTTTTAGAGAGAAGACTTGGTACGAAGCAGTTAAATGCAATGTTCATAAATGTTCAAACGACAAACATAACAGCAAGGCTGATCTGACTACGTAGAAAGATTGACGTTGCAAAACATGAACACGCCGCTGATAGAACTTCAACAGAGCAGGGTTGCAGCTGTTTCGCTCTTCTTAGAGCTCATCAGTACGGCATAGCAAGGTGGCGAAAATGCCATAAAAATACCTGTGTACTATTAAAGCCCTAAATGAGGACGCACGCCCACCGAGTCACGCCATCACGTGTCTCGGAAAGGTCGAGAGTCTAGGCGTCGTGTTGATATCTCGCAAAGCCAAAGATAGGATGGACAAAAACATGGATAAAACCATGCTTTAATGTGCAGTATATCGGATCTATTTAGACCTACGGTCCAAAATACATACAGTAGAACAACATATAATATTTGCTGGAATTTCAGCGTTTTTGTCAGTCCAGGAAGTATTAGTCATGCTATGTTTCCCTTCAAAGCGACTGCAATCATCTAAAAGTTGTCGGGAAGCGAGTTAACAATCTACCCTCCCTTCTCTTACCCCTCCCTCCTTCCCCCTCTACCCCCCCCCCCACCTCTTTTCAGTGATGGGTTTACAGCCAACCTGTAGAGTAACAAGAACTTTATAGGCCCCTTACTTCTGTGTTTATAAATAATAGTACGGTGTAAAGTACATTTGCACATAACTGTGAATTACAGTGAAACGCTAAAGAAGCTTTACTGTTATATACTTCGGTTATTGTATTACTTTTTAATATTAAAGGTGAAACCAACACACCAATCTAAGTGCTTGTCATTTATTCTCCATGGCAATTTGATAGTTTTCTGTCAGTGTGGTAAAGACGCGGTGGTGTTGTATCTAGGGCGTCAGACGTTCGGTCCAGGAAGATGAGAATATCGGTGTTTCGAGACTTGTCCTCTGCATTGTGTCGTGTTGTTTCCTAAGAAAAGAAACTTTTATCCACATGTTACATTTCTGCCCAGGTGCGCGTTTCTCGAAAGCCCCGAAACTTTTCGGACCGATTTCGGCTACGATAACTCACTCTGTATCTTGTAAACCAAGGAGTTACTAAGCATGAATCTTTGCTACACGCCAAATATTTCTTATCTTCTTCACATTTTTACAAATGGCTCTTCGAGGCCCAAAACTTTTCGGAGCTTTCATGAAACGCGCCGCTGGTCATTATGGGTACGGGCTCACCGTAAGAAAAACCTGTCAAAAGGCCAGGCATTGCCTACTCTGCGATGGCCCAGTATCTCACGCAGAGATTGGGGCGCTAATACTCTACGTTTCTCCATGCTAATGAAACGGAGTTAAAGCACTAGCCGTGTGGGTGACTGTGGTCCTAGTGTGGGTGTCCTGTGGCCCCACACACATGTCATTCATACAATCTTTGCAAACCATAGGAAATAGGTCTCCCTTTTCAGGTATGACCAACGGACTCGCCCTTCCAGGAACAAAGCCACTGTTTAAATACTTCCTGCGCTGCTGCTGGGGGAAGGCCAAGCGTTCTTACTTTTCCAACAAAAAGGAATAGACTGTTAACTCGAACGCTAACTCTTCCGTACGTTATTATAGTACAACACTAAATTTTGGCGTGCTCCCATTGGTCGAAATCGATCTCCTGACGCGATATTGTCTCTCCTCAACGGGCGCCTATCAGCCCATAGTGCCCGTTTTGGCCATTTTCGCTCAAAATTTAGCGTTGTACAATAAAACAATAGAGTTCTTCTGTCTCAGGCCCTATGTGTGATAGGTTCCCTCGGAAATTTGATGTTCAAACTTCATATAAGCCCTTGAACTGCGCTCTCGATCGGGCATGTTTTTTTTTTTGTTGTGAACGTCAATTTTCCTCGGGCAACCTTATCACACGATAGTGCCTTCGAAAGAAGAACTTTATTGCTTAAATGGTGCCGACGTAATCCGTTACATATTTGGCTGAAAATATAAATCATCATATTTTCCTTCGGTTAGTTTATCTATCTTTACGAGAGAGAAAAAGGCTTTTCTTTAATGATTTTCTTGATGTGTTTAAAACGGATAAATATTTCAAGGAACATTTACACCGATACAAATCCTCCATTAACAGAGAAATTTAAGTGAAAACCCAAGTTAAAGATCATTAGGTAAGAGCTACAACAGTCAAAGCCCATTTCCATAAAATACAGTGGAACTCTTTTTTCAGGTTCAGAGTGCTTAATTAAAAATACAATACGTGCTCTCACAACAACCTTAAAATTAACTTTTATTCCATCTTTTATTATTTAAATATTACCAGTTGAAAGTAATTTTAAAATGGAATATCGACTGGTATGAATTCGGTATCGATTCGGTAAGAAACACGAGGAAATTACTGTGAAAACGATCAAAAATCAGAAAAGAGGTCATTTCCAGGGAAATACCAGATAACTGTGAGCTACCTTGACATCGAAACAAGCTAAATACAGAATTAGTGTAATGTAAACAGCCAATTTTTAAGCGGGAAAAACGAATTTAGGTACACTTCGATTGAAAGACCGGTTTCCGGGGAAACAGTTTTAAACTGAACACCTCCTTCGTAGCGAAAAAACATCATTTGGACAACATGAGATCATTTCTAAAATTAAGGTGAAAGTCGAAGAATAAACTATCGATTTTTTATAAATTTCGCTAATGTAATATATTAAGCACAAAAGAAACTTTCCGATCTGTATATTTTCCAACACCAACAACAAATACACTCAATAATCCAATAAAAAAAAAACATTAGGTGCGAGTCTCTTCATTGCTTAACACATCCTTTCTTCTCAGCAGAGTGAGCTAGACTCGACCTGACCAGTAAGCAATTGCAGGAATGAAAAACTCTCACTTAATGAAACGTAGAACAGGCGTGCATCACAAACGGAAGGCTTGTACGTAAAGAAAGAGTCCAACCCAAGATCCGCTGATGGACTCCTTCGTCAAACGGAGTTAACTTCTGTATACGAGAGCCAATCAGAGAGTTAGATGTATACCAGTATTGAGGTTGGCAAGGATTGGCAAGGATTAGCGGTCCATTTACGTCTCTGGTCCTTTACTATTTGTCACGCGCTTTAGAGGTAGAAGAATCACTTCGTCGTTTGTGGTAAGAAATATTATTGCTGTAAGAAATCTTTATAGTTTGTTAGCTATTCAAGTACAGCAAGCATTTGCCTGTGATCTTTTTTTGATCCAGAACTTAACGAACCATTCTTAGTACTCAATTTCCTGGCGGAGAAAAGTCTGGAATATTCAATACAGTACCACTTAATTTTCTGAAGGTGTTGCTGCTTATTAGTTTCTAAGCTATAAATGAAGTGGACACCGAAGTTTTCGAAACACCTAACTACATACATACTAAGGAATCAGTAACTTGCAATTGACAAGAAAGCTAACACCGACATAGAAAAACACCCAACGTAAAGCAGAGTGAAGTCCATGGCAGCACGATGACCGACTAGTTGTGATTGCGCGATTCCGCACCTATATCTGCCATGTGTGAGCACTGAGAAAACAATCATCGCAAAAACGGATAAATTTACATTGACACACTGAATTAAAATTCTTCTTCGTGAAATAGCACAAATTTTTATAGTGAGGCCGTAGTTTCACATGTGAAGTTTTTAAGATGCTTCGTCGAGAATAAATTTGTGAATACAGCTATTACTGCGTACTGCGTTGTCTCATGAACGTTGACGAGACGTAACCGCTATTCTTCCACCCATTACCGGCCATTTTCATAATCCATTTCGCTGTAAAGTGAATATGTCTTTAAAGGGAGTGCATTAAAGGAAACAATAAGATTAATTGTTTTCAGTATAAGTTTGTATCTTAATTGACCAAAGTGACCAAAGACCAAACTGAAAAACGAAATGTGAATTTGGTCTTTCGATGTGCAGTTTTACTTATTTCTCTGAAAGACAAGTGTTTTGGTAATATCCGTCAACGTCATCAGTTTTATAACACGGCCAGGAAATACGGGCAATCTAATTCCGAGCGTGAATCTGTGACGCAATAGACGCAAAGCGTAAACTAATTCATGTAGAGCATTTTGTTTCTCGGCTGCTATAGGTTGTTATCTTACCAGCTGATCTTACTAAAGTGAATTCTAAATTAGCTACACGTCTCATAAACTTATTAACTCATCTTCTCTTGCTGATGAAAATGTACACTTAAAACAAAACAACTTTTGTTAATTGTAAAGTGCCCTGTCTAGCGATAACCATGGTAACATCTGAGAGTTATTCTCTTATAGAGGCGAAATACTTTTTAAAAAAAACTACGAAATGATCTCTAATGGCTCTGAAATTAACCATAGAGTCCCGAAGCACGATTTTGCTTAGATGAATCACTTCAGATGCGAACCACGCTTTAACTAGACAAGGCCGAAACTAACGACTCCCCTCCCCCCCTCAAAAAATTAATAAAATAAATAAATAAATAACTATGATAAAATATAATAATATAAATATAAAATAAACAAAAAAGTAGCAAACTTTACCGTACGTTGATCGATTGTTACAAAGTTCTTTCAACCCCCCCCCCCTCTCCCTTTCCCCGCCCCAAAATATCCCTTTAAGAAGACATAGATAACTTAGAGTTTCTGCCTGTATTTTTTAGTCAATAGAACTCACCAAAGATGCAACGGGAGCATCATTTTCAAACATTTTTCGAGCCATTCAGAATCAAGTCTGTTGAGAAAATCAAGCACTCAACCCGAGCACAGCGAATTCAATATCTTAGAGACGCGAACTACAATCCTTTCATGCTGAATTCCGAAGACATCATCATCGACTTGCTAACAGACTCAGGCACGGGCGCCATGAGTTCTGACCAATGGGCTGCAATTATGAAAGGTGACGAATCTTATGCTGGTTCATCAAGCTACCGGAGCTTTGAGAAGGTCGTCAAAGAAATCTTTGGCTTCCGGCACGTGATTCCCACGCATCAAGGCCGGGCTGCTGAGCGGATTTTGTTTGAGTGTACCCTTCAGAGTGGCGATCTGGTGCCTAGCAACGCGCACTTCGACACAACACAGGCCAACGTGGAGAAGTATGGAGGAAACCCGGTAAACCTTCCGATCCCTGAAGCCTTGGATCTTAATAAGAAGGCGCCATTCAAAGGAAATGTCGACATTGGTAAGCTAAAAGAGTTGGTTTCAGGAGAGCTGGGGGGTAAGGTTGCAATGGTGATGGTCACTATAACGAACAATACCATTGCTGGAGAACCTGTCAGTATGGAGAACATAAAAATGGTGTCCAAGATCTGCCGCCATCATGGAATCCCCTTTTTCCTGGACGCCTGCCGTTTCGCGGCAAACGCATGGTTCATCAAAACTCGCGAAGAGGGCTACGCGCATCGCACGCCACTTCAAATCGCCCGCGAGATGTTCTCGTACACTGACGGCTGTACCATGTCTGCCAAAAAAGACGGCCTCGTGAATATCGGGGGATTCTTGGCCATGAATGACGAAGAACTTGCAGATAAGTGCCGCAGGGAACTGATCATATCCGAGGGGTTTCTTACTTATGGGGGACTTGCCGGAAGGGATCTGGAGGCCATGTCTGTGGGGTTACGCGAGGTGCTAGATGAAGACTATCTCCGGTATCAAGTGGGATTTGTTAAAATGCTGGCAGATTTGCTGAAAGAACATCACATTCCTGTATTGACTCCTCCTGGCGGACATGCTGTGTATATTGATGCAGCCGCCATGTTGCCACATATTTCGAAGGAGCAATTCCCTGCCTGGGCCCTGGGGTGCGCTCTTTATGTCGAAGGTAAAATATCGTTAAGACTTAAATCGCTAAAGAAATGGCCTCCAACTCCAACTGAGAGTGAACGGTAACGACCTTTAACTTGACTTTGACGCAACTTTTAAAAACACAACGAAACCGCCTGGTGAAACACCCATCTCCTAGAGTTACGTATTTCTAACTTTGTACACAGTGCGAATGGTTACCATAGAAACATGTTCCGCTCCCTGAATATTGTCAGGAAATTTACCAGAAAGGAACTCTTCAGCAAAGTATGCTTAGCGTCAAACGAACCTGTTAATTTGATTAAATAATAATAATAATAATAATAATAATAATAATAATAATAAAACGGAAATGCTTATTCATAATGTGCAAATACTTTATTATAAGGAAACTAAATGGCTGCCAATGGAAATGGCATGAACGACACCGGGTTACACTGTGTTGAAAAAATTTCGACTCTCTACGCTTATTTATGTCAAAGTTAGCAAGAAATAAATTTATCGATTATTTTTTTTCTAGGGGGAATTCGTTGCGGTGAGTTGGGTGGTGTGATGCACGGAAGAGATCCTCAAATCCAGGAGAATGGTGACGAGTTTGAAGGAGATAATGGAGAGCTTCTTCGCCTGGCCATCCCACGTCGGACATACACAGAATCACACATGAAGTACGTATATCTTGTACGTTTACAAAGCTAAACGGATTACATGAAAACGTGATCTTTAGTGCCTCGTGCCCTCTTAGTCGATCACAAGTACAACCAATACCAATTGTCTCTTGCTCACATGATTTTTCCGTACGCCTTGACGCTTATTTCTTGAAAACACGTCGAGTTCTGATTAGGTAGTTGCTGTTCACAACTTTTTTTTATTAATTTGGTTTCACTACACTTACTTGAAAACTACTTTATTTTATCAGCTAGTGATTGTCTTATTGTACGCCTTTGATTTCTTTCTTTAGCTCGGTTAATGTCCTCCTATTAGTCCTCTCGCTCGGTTAATAAGCATAAATTTGTTATTCCACTGTTGTGTCATTTTACCGCCCGTGTTATCCACCAAACGCGAAATAACGTTTTTTTTTTTACAATCATTCACTTTTTAATGAATCGTGGGTACCATAAAAACTCACACTGAACTGTTGACGGAACTCCTGTACCCACCTCTGGATGTCACAGTCGAGATTATCTGCTTACGCTATATTGTCTCTAATAAACATTTTATCATCTTACAGATACGTTGCTGAAGTGTTTAAGTACGTTTACAAGCACAGAAAACAGATCAGCGGATATAAAATCACGTGGGCACCTGCTGTGTTACGGCATTTTACCGCTCACCTCGAGCCCATTCCTCCAGCGGAGAAGATGGAAGAGGAAGAAGAAGAATTAGAAGACGTGGAAGAGTCCTTATTGCGTATGCGAAAGAGATCGCTTGGCCGGCAATCGTATCAGTTCAGCTAAAATACGATATCCATGAACACTGGCATTTATCTGAAGTCCCTCGATAAAACAATAATTTTTGAATATTTGACCACTGCACCACCAAGAAAAACAGCTGTTGTATATTGAAATTTTTCGGCAGCGCCAACCTTTCTTCTTGCTGCAGGTCAAAAGAACGCCAGTTTCTAGAGACGCTTGCGCATGCCAAGGGGACACACAAGTGTCATTCTCGACTGATCCCAGAGCTCTTCTCTTTTGCACGTGTCTGAGGACTACGTCGTCAAAAAACGAAGGATATGGAGTCGAGAATGCGCGAGTGTCGATTGCTTTCCGAAAAACTCAATATAACGCGGTATCGACTACTTATGCATGCGTTTTAAGGGACGATTACTTTGAAACTGATATCGGTCCATCCTTACAATTTGCTATGCGCATGCGTCGAGGTTCTGGCCAAATCTGGGAGGTGTGTTTTGTGGTTGGTAGTATATGTACTGATTGTATTCGCAACTTCGTTTGAAAAGAGTTGTAGATTTTCAGCAGAATCAATTTATCAGCCTTCTAGCTTTTTCCACCGTACAACCGCCTGACAGATAACTGTCGACAATTAAGGTTCAGGATTTATTTATTTATTTATTCATTTATTTAGAGATTAAACCAAATACCAACCCTCAGTGCTTGATACTGAGTGTTTATCATTTACAGAAATAATCCAGAATTTCGGTTAGACCGTAAATGGTAGGCCATTTTGGTTTGCCCGACCGGAAAATGTCGAAAACAAACGGAACGTCTTGAGAGGTAGTCCAAAATTGCCACCGGAATATCCAGACAGAAAATTGTGGTCCAGTTACCGTTTTCTACCAGTTCCAGGTCCTGCGCCAATAGTCAAACTAGGTCCAGACTCCCTGTAAATTAGTGAATCGCACAAATGGTAAATGCTAATCTCGAACGGGATTTTCCATACGGGAGGTTTTGCTTACTATTTGCACAAACCTTAAACCAACTGGATTTCCCCTGTAAATGGTAAACAACCACTTTCTCTCCATGGCGATAACAGTGTTTTAACCTGCCTCGCATTCAAGCGCTTCTTTTTCTATGCGGGATTTTGGCAAGGCGCAAGGGGTCATGGGAAAGCCGAAAAACGAGCCCTTAATGCCTTGCAATCTCGTGTCAAAAATCTCAGAAGCGCCTGAGTACGAGGCAGTTCAGGTTGTTATATACCATGTAAACGCCACAAATGCAACTGACTTTGGTAACAAAGAATATCCTTCGAAAAAGTCTCTGTTTTTAATCACTATGTTTAGTTCAAAAGCCTTCAATACAAATAGCGCTACACAACATCAACCGCTAATATGTTCCTAAGAAAATTCGTTATTGTCGTTACTGGGATCTAATTTTTGCGAGTTTGCTCTCGACCCGAAAAATATCAAATCCTGCAGAACATAACTCCCTTAATTCTTCCACATGTACGTCGACAGCGTATACCCCGATGGTCTCAGCATTACCTCATGTGTGTAGACATTACTCTTTGTAAGTAAAGTTTTACACTCTCGCAAGAACGTCCAATAGATAGAAAGGGTAGCTACTTTTTGTTGTTGTTCAGATTGTTTCACAACACAGGCCACAAACTGTGACCCAAGTAGTTCACAGCGAATCAACCAACCTCTATCTTATGTGCAGTCTCCCTTCTTCCCACCACCTGCAAGGAGCGGGAGTTATTGCCATCGTCCTGGCCTCGCAACAATGGTTCAAATGGATGTAAGGCAGCACAAGTCGGGCATCGACAAACAAACGAGAGCAATGATCTAACTCTCATCAACGCTTGTTGGCTCTCAATCTCGTTACAGTCATCTCCTAGGCGTTCTCTTGCCTCGTTTTGGGTCTCGTTGTCCGTGAGAACCTGGAGGAGGAGCGGGAGAGAGAGTGTGGCCTATTAAGACGGTGCGACATTTATATATGTGACTGTCGCATGCGACTTTTGCAGTGCGCACTTCTCGCCTCACGGAAAAAATTAAACAACTAGCATCATTTGTCATTGTTTCGGCTATGATTGACGTAGGGTTTTAAAACATGTTTCAAAATCCTACAACGACTTTGTCTTGCACGACAATCGCGATCAAGTTATAGCTTTGGTTTATACGAAACATCTAGATCTAGCGTCGTAGGGTATACGTCAGCATGTTGCATACAAAAAAGTTTTATCGTCCAAATCGGCCCTATGCACTCTCGGCCAGTGAAGCCCTGGATGCCTAGCAGTGAACTACAGTCTCAGATAGGCCTCCATAACTCGGCTATCAGCTCGGTTTTAACATGAATGAAAGGCAAGTGGAGTGAACAATGTTCAAGGACTTTAAGAACGTAAGGGAGTTAAGAGAGCGCGATTTTGAACATTTGCAAATCTCATTCTCGTCTCATTTTGGACTTACGAACGGCGACAGTGTCAGATATAAATCAAACTAAGAGCGAGTGAAATTTGACAGAAAAACAATTATGTTGGGAAAATTTAGTTTATAAAAATCTGCTTTTAACCAGAAATCCCGCAGTCTCTATTGCACGGGTTTAGAAAATTTTAATGGGATATTTTGTACCAAATACCGTGTACTTCAGAAAAGGGAAAGTACGGTAATATTTGTATTTCAAAGTTACAAAACAAGAAAGTTAAGTTAAAACCACTATACTCTTATTAGAAATATATATTTTGTCTGTCCATTTGTCGCTCACTTCTTTGTGTCCATATTTCATCTATGATATTTTTTAAGAGAAAGCACTGTCCTTTCCATCTCGATGTGCTGAGTTTCCCGACAGAACGATCATTGCTTTTACCTTCGTCTGCGTTCCACCAGACAACAATCTGAGGGAAAAACACTGCTTAGGCGAAAAAACTGAAAATTCAAAGCAATTGAAAGGGATCGCGTTTTCATGATTTGGTTATTCTGGCTAAGATTCTAAATCAATTGAATTTATTTTAAAACGGTAACGTTGCTTGTACGTAAGAATTCATTGAGAATTGTCCACGTCTCTGTTGAAGTAGCAAGGGATTCCTCTAAAAATCAACTAAACTGCATCGAGGAATTTCTTCTCCGCCTTAACACTTGACCGCTCGACACCTTTTTACTAGCTGACGGATGACGCACTCGCGAGGTTTCCTCGGGCACTTGTGACAGAGGAGGAATGGGCTCCAGGTGAGCTGTGAAGTGACGTAACATGGGTGGTTCCCACGTGATTTTGTAACCACAAACCTTTGCACGGTTCTTGTACACATGCGCACAGACTTCAGCAACGTACCTGCAAGAAGCGTAAAGCACATCATGCAATTTCGCATTATTTGTCCTCGAGTATAGTAGCCTGATGGCACACTGGGATAGCTGGCTTGACAATTTCAAGGCTTACTCGATTGTCCGAATTACAGAACAAGAATAAACGAGGAAGTATCTAAAAATCACTTGCTCAGCACCTGTTCTGTATCTTTACCAAACTCTACTATACTACCATCTTGCGATACTTTATATTTGAACTACAGTGGCTCGGCTGTCGTCTGCTCACCAGCACTGGGGGGGAGCTATGTGCACTGAGGTTACTATTTTTCAGCGACAGCATATTTTAGCTATTTTCCCCCTGAAGATTTAGCGATCATAGCGACTTTAGCGACTTAGGCGTTTCTTAGAAACGTTTTCAAAAATTTTCGTCATAGCAAGTCGTTCATCGGCTTCCCATCGCTGCAAACTTATTTTGAGCCTGGTCTTTAGGTAAGTAACCTTGCTCCTGTGTAGACATTCTTCGTGCTCGTAAGACGTTCTTCCCTGTTTACGAGGCTTAGATATAAGGATTTAGAGTCACGCGTTTTTCAAGTGAGGAAGGCCAAACAAAGCGCAACAACCAGACCTGCCAACCTGCAGGAACTGAAAATCTGGAGATTTTGAAAAAAGGTGGCCTAAAAACCTGGAGGTCACAGAAAAATCCTGGAGATTCATATAATCATAAAGAAATGTAACGTACCAGTGCCATTTTTTTTTTGAATCAACCAGAAAGAGGGAAATTGGTCCAGACCTCGTTAGGTCAGGTGATCTGCTGCGTCAATCTTATGACCATATATGGCATATAACATATAATATGGCCGCAATTTTAGAATTTATACTTCACAGAGATTGAGAAAATCGTCTGTATGAAATAACAATGAATTTTTCTGGAAGTTAGCAAATTTCTTTATCAGTTTTTTTTTAATTGATCATGTTAGTTTGCCGTGAGAACATCGCAACTCAATTGGGGACCGGGGGATTTTTGTCAAAACCGGGAGTTCCCTGGCAGGAACGGGGGACTTGGCAGGGCTGGGCAACTGTTACAATATGCAATAAGACAGCTATTTTGAATGATGAGTTCTCGTAAAACGACCAGATCATAAGCGCCACTTACCTCAAATGAGATTCAGTGTAGGTGCGGCGGGGGATCGCCAGACGAAACAATTCTTCATGCTCTATCTCTTCTTCGAACACATTATCGTCAATATCGTCGTCATCTTCAGGTTTATCTGGTTCAGTGGAGGAGCCATCGCAGTGCTCATGCTTTCCCAGATTTCCTAACATCACCGCACCAACTTCCGCCCCACGGATCCCCCCTTCGATGTAAAGTGCGCATCCAAGTGCCCACGCGGGAAACTGATCACGGGGTATGTGCGGAAGCATTGCGCCTGCGTCAATGTATACCGCGTGACCACCAGGCGGCGTGACAATAGGCACGTGATTTTGCACGAGGAGGTCCGCCAGGAACTTGACAAAACCAACCTGATAGCGCAAGTAATCCTCTTCTAACACTTCATTCAATCCCACTGCGATTGCTTCTAAGTCGCGTCCGGCTAGCCCACCATAAGTCGTGAATCCCTCAGTTATCAAGAGCTCCTTGCGGCATTTTGCGGCAAGCTCTCCGTCGTTGACCGCCAAAAAACCACCGATGTTCGCCAAACCGTCTTTCTTGGCCGACATGGTGCAGCCGTCTCCGTAAGAGAAGATCTCCCGCGCGATCTCTTTAGGTGTGCGATTAGCGTAACCTTCTTCCTTGATCTTGATGAACCAGGCGTTTTCGGCAAAGCGACAGGCGTCAAAAAACAGCGGAATGCCATTGGCGCGGCAGAGCTTGGACACAGCCTTGATATTCTCCATGCTGACGGGTTCACCTCCCACCATGTTGTTCGTTATAGTGATCATAACAAGTGGAATCTTTTCTCGATAATTTGCAAGCATCTTCTCCAACTTTTCCAAGTTCATGTTTCCTTTAAATGGCACATCTTTACTGGGCTCCATAGCTTCAGGTGTCAATAAATTCGTTGCTTTGCCTCCTTGTGCTTCAATATTCGCCATGGTGGTGGCAAAGTGCGCGTTGTTAGGCACTATATGCCCTTCTTTCACGGAACAACTAAAGAGAATGCGCTCTGCCGCACGCCCTTGGTGCGTAGGGATCACGTGACGGTATCCAAAGATCTCCTTGACAACTGCTTCGAATTTCCGGTAACTCGGAGAGCCTGCGTACGACTCATCCCCAAGCATAACCGCTGCCCATTGTTCTGAGCTCATCGCTCCAGTCCCCGAGTCAGTGAGCATGTCGATCATGATGTTATCAGAGTCCAAGAGGTACAAATTGTGGTTAGCTTGTTTCAGGTGTTTGATGCGTTCGTCTCGGGTTGTTTGTTTGAGTTTTTCCACCGATTTAATTCTGAACGGCTCGAATAATGTTGTAAATTTGTGTTCTTGCATGTTGCTTTAGTGGCTTCACGTCACGCTGAAGAGAAATGGACATCAATCAACCGTAAAGTAATGTCGAAGAAATCGGGAAAGGATATTCTTTTGTTCTACTGTCTATAATTTTTTTTAACATGTTAAGAACATCCACGCATTCATCGCCCCAAGAATTTTCACTTCTTTTGGTCAGCGGTTTTTAAGAAAAACGCAGAACTCTGGGGATGACAACGGCGTGTACAATACAAACACTTGCGCAGCTCGCGTCCCTGACGATATATTTTACCCTCCTTGGCTCCCTACACTATACTATAGGCTTATCACACGTGCGTCACGTTTCCACGTTGCAGGCGCTTTTTTTGCCTCACTCGCGTGTTCTTTTTTCTCGACAAGAGAGACCACCCGAATCGTATTCTAGCCGCGCGAAGACTAGACACGACAGGGACGCATCATCAGCGTCACCCAACATCACCCAGCCAAGGAACTGGCAAAATGTGTTCGTTATAATGGGGGTCTTTTCCATACATGTTACTACTACGTATTGGGCTGAAGAATATCGTTCGTAATACCGGGGACTTCGTGAAAGAGGGTATTTTTTTTCGGGGTTCCACTGTAGCGAGCTAGGAAAGCGCGAAATGCGCGTGGCGGGCAGCCGCGTTCATTGTCTTCCCACTAATGCATGGTTCAATTTTACCTGTTACCATCCCCCCCACCGGGCAACCCCGGGGACAAGTCCAGCCCTTCGAGCCCCGGGGGTGGGGAATTGTTTGAAGTGGTCTTGTCCCGGGGGTAGGGGAGCGGGCAAATCGAAAATAACTTCTTGTTGTTCTTGTAAAGTACGACACTTCTCAGTTGATATGATGGCCCCGGACCGCGTGGAGAAGATTGCCTATTTCCAGTGAAAATCTCTAGTATTTGTAGCAGACTGTTTAGAGAAGAATAATCTCTCAAAATTAAAATCTGTGTTCGACGGTACGTTTATTATAAATTGTTGAACGAATGTGCGTTTGATGCGTACTCGAATGAATGGTGGTCGTCACAAGCAAAGAAATATTTCCTCAGTGTGTTTATATTTATAATAAGACGACTTAAATAGACTCTACATAAAAACAGATGCACAGCTTTATGTTAAACAGAGATCTCAGTCCTGTGTTCTTATGAAACAAGCTAAGAAAAACTCCTTTAAATGCTGCCATCAATTTGTTCATGTGGCTCTTGCGCGTATGCGCTATATTTAGAATAAAACATGTGGCGAAGAAAATTTCTTTACGTGCCAGCCGTACGCTAGTGCAGGTAGAGTTTTTTCTTCAGTTTTCTGTTCATGTTTTTATTATATTATGCATGTAGTGTCCTTCGTTTAATAAACTCTAGAAAAGCGTTTAAGTTCTTGTTAAAACGTCTGGTTTTGCTATTGTACGGAAATCAATATCGTCATTTAGGTTTTGTACACAAAACAATGTATTTGTGGTCGATGAGGAGTCCCGGGGGTGGGGAATCGTCTCTTTCTGTGTGCCCAGGGGTGGGGAATAGACTGCCAAGTGAGAAAAAAATTGCAAATCCCCGGGGGTAGGCCCGGGGGGGGGATGGTAACAGGTAGAATTGAACCATGCATAAGCCTGTTTGGAGTTTTCCACAACAGCCGACGACTACCTGATTTGTCTAGTACCAATAAAATCGAAATAGAAAGCAAAGACAATTTGCGCTAAACAGTTGGGGCTCAGACATTAAACGAAAAAATGTGTAAAAAAAGGATGTCGCTCAGACACTAGAAATATAAAAAGAGAGTGTGACTTTCAAATGTTCGGCTGTGAGCGGAAAATTCGAGTAGTGTCCTCGCAACAAATGAAAATTCCAATTAATGGCAATGGTTTATCCGCGCTGCGAGCAAACGATTACCATTAATGAAAGCGATTTACCGCATTTCTGACAGGGTCTGGAAGGGGGGTCCTGATCCCGCATTCCCGCTCCTTTTTCACGAGAATCCCGCATCCCGCACTTTTTTCATGGCTATCCCGAATTTCGTTTCTTCTTTCCCAAAAATACATTAAAAAGACTCATTTCTGCAAAAGCTAATAAATTTAAGGTATAGATTGGCCCTTTCGATTGATATTTTGCGCTCGCCTGATTGATTCGCTTTTGCCGCTATAACGGTTTTTTGGGTCGTGACGATTTCCCGAATTCTCTACAGACAGGCAACAAAATTCCGCATCCCGTACCCAAATTTTGGTGAATCCCGCTTCCTTGGTAGCAGTCAAATCCCGAATCCCGTCAAGATATTTTTCGTTTTCCCGAATCCCGCACCGTATTTTGGTCAAATCTCGGGGCCCGAGAATACCCTTCCAGACCCTGTTCTGATTACAACAAAGTATTTTCTTTTTACAAACAATGGCTTTTGTTGTCTGGGATTCCGAGGATCGGCGTTCGTAGATTTCTCGGCGGGCTGCCCAAAAATTGCGCAACTATCGCTGGATATTTTCAGTATGACGCTGGCATTTATCGCCTTTGTTTATTCTTCAAGCTTGATTGGATGTAATTGTCTATTTTCCTCTTTTATAGTCCTCTTTGTTCCGCTCTCGACGGCGGAGATATTTCTTAGGTAAAATGCTACAAAGGCCAGAGTGAGTGGATATTTCAACTTTAATTCCGATATGAATTTCGTATGCACGTAATAATCAATCGTGGAACGAATCATGCTCACTGCTGCCGATTGCTTTATTTGTCAGTCCACTCTCATTGATAGAGTATTAACGTTTATATACAAACAAGCCAAAATAAAGAAACGCTGATTATCTTCTTGAAATTAAGCATTGTTAGCTATGGGAAATTTCAAGCGATGGGAAATTAACTTTTAAAAGATTTTCAATTTTTCTTACCTCGATTGCCCGTTACAATGATAGTTTCCTCAGCTGAATCAGGTTTGTATCTTTGTAAATACGGATGAAACTCCTCGTTAAAGTTTACAGTACTGGGTGCCACCGATATTCGTGAATATAACGCGTCCTGCTGGTCAAAGCGTAAGGGCTCACATGACGAAACCGGTCTTTTGGGAATATCTATTATGTCACACATTCTTTAAATGCCATATTTGATATTTTCCTCTCAAAGTTTTTTCTTAAACTTCCGTGTATTTATTTTTATAGGAAATGTTGTTTTCGTCGAAGTCATAACAATTATTGTTCTTCAGCACTCCGTCCACCATAAAACGGCGTGGATTTGCTTCTACTTTTTTTGTGTGGTTTTAAACCAAAAGGGGTCCTTGATTGTTGTCAGTGGTCGTCATGTTTTTCCCGTCAGTCAGACGTTCATATTTTAATAAAAAATTTATCGCATACGAAAAAATTGGTGCGGGCAGCCGGGATTCGATTCTGTGCTGGCCAGAGACGTGGCCGACAAGGTATGGCCTATTGAGGCCCCATTAGGGGTTATGGGGATACGGGATATTTGCGGAAAAAATATAGGGATCGGGATACCGAAGGAAAAAATTATAGGGACACTGGATAATTGGAAAGGAATATAAGGATATTCAACGCGACGTTTAGGGATACGAGACTGAGACTGCACAATTAAGGGATATTGGATATTTCACGAAAAAGTTAAAGGGATACGGGATACCTAGACCCCTCCTGATCGGGTCTCCCGATTAAATGTATGTACGAATTAGAGTCACAAATACTGCATAACAATGAATTGAAGAGAAAGAGTTTATCGCCGTTAAAAAAAAAAATTCACGCGTGAACGAATGGGATTGGAACCCATGCCCTTTGCGATACCAGTGTAAACACATTACTCCTTGAGCTATGAATCAACTGACACTGGCCATAATTGCCATAATTATGTTCTCTTTTTGATCAATTCAATCTCCCTCCCCTCATATGAATTCAATTTATGCACCCATAATATACATTCATCATTTTACGAGAATAGAATTCGCAAATATGACCAGCTCCACTGCTGTCAACTGTCAATGGCTGCGATGATTTCTCTCTCTTCTTGAAATATAAAGCCTGTGATATTCGTCGTTCACACACAGGTCGAATTCAGGTTTCTGTTGAATTTCCAAAGCTCTTGGCAGCATTCTTAACTGAAATCGTTTATTTCTAAATCCGTCTCTTCAGTCAATGCTGCTCACTCCCCCCTGCCAAATAAAAAGAAGCTAAAAATACACGAAACCAGAACAAACAAACAAACAAGCAAACAAAAAACAAACAAACAAAAACCTTAGAAATAATGGATATTTAGAGAAAGGAGAATATTCTAGCTAGTTGGCTTCGTGTCACAGGGCACCCAAGGATACTCCAAGTTTTACTAACCCACACTGACACTTACGTGAGGATAACACACCATCAGGCCAAGCATCAGCTGAAGCATTGAAACAGACGTCATAGAGGATAATCCTGACACGTAGTTAGATGGCCCAGCAACCAAAGTGTTAGTAGGGTGACAGGCGTCAACAGAATTAGCTTGCACGAAGAAAAACGGGGGCGAAGGCCATTTCGAGTTGTCTTGTGCCTCTTTTTCAAAGCAAGGCCTGGTCTACAACCTTTCATATGAAAATGGCTTTTATTTGCGTGTGAATGAAAACTTATTTTAATTTCAAATGAAAGGCTATACAGCAAGACTCGCTTTGAAAAATAGGCACAGGTCAACTCGAAAATGACCTATTGTATTGGTCACGTGATACGTGGGGTAGTTGAGTGACTGCATGGTGGCATTTGGATGGAGGACCGAAGGAAACGTAAAACAATATGGAACAGGACTGTAGAAGAGAGAAGACAAACAAAACTGAAATGCAGCAAGAAAACTACCAGACTGGAAGCAGAATGTTGCCCCCTTGTGTCTGCTGGTGCAGTAAGATATGATGTTGGGTGACATAAGGATGAAGGCCTGAAGGGAAGTAAGCGGTAGGAAGACCCACAACAATATGAAGGAGGAATGTGGCAACAGAATGAAGACAAGCAGGATGGCAAGAGGCACGGAGCACCTTTGAAGCAGAACGTTATGGCCTTACGTGCATGCTGGCACCATGAGATATGATCATGAAGGGCGTTAGGATGAAGGCCTGAAGGATAGAGAGCGTCAGGAAGACCCAACACAACAGGGAGAAGGACCGTGAGAATAGAGTGAAAACAAGCAGGATGGCAAGGTGGACGGGGCAGCTTTGAAGCAGAACGTCATGGCCTCCTGGCACAGTAAGATATGATGATGATGATGATGACGGTGATAGGGTGTTCAAAATAGTAACAGGGACAACAACTATACAATAATTAATCTGCACTCATTTTTGATAAATAGTTTATTTATATTGCCACTTAAATAGCTGGACCAGCTGTGCCTTCATTCCTTTTATTCAGTTATAAAAATATCATGTTACACCACAAATGTTCACAACATATACTTAGAATGCATTAGGTTTTAACCCTTCAGGCATCGTAATGTGTAAGTATGGGATTCCTTAAGTATTAATTAAGATAAAGTTATATATGCCAGCCATAACGTATTGGGATTGAATTATGCTTATATCTGGAATACATAAAATATGAAACTGGTCAAGTTTGAAAATAGGGCTCAACCTCTTGCTCCCAAAATCAAACATCAAATCATTATCACAAGATCCTGTGGATGAAATCCTAACATGTGATCATTGAAATGAAAGCTACTGGCAAGTACTTTCCTATGAAGCTATTTCCTTTTCACTATTTTACAAAATGAGTTTTGAGATTTTTTCTTCAACTGCAATTTTAAACATTCTTTGGAGCTGGAGGGTCAATAATGGAAGTAAATGAAAATCAAGGTCAACAAAAATTACCACATTTGTCACTTTAAAGCTCGGGACGAAAACAGAAAACAACATAATCCAGTCCCTAATTCTCTGTATAAATTTCAATACATTCATTCCGGTAGAAGAGCATAAAAAGGCAATTTCCTGGTGTTGTGTTCACCTCATGACATAAAACAAGAGATTGAAAAGATAATAAACAATACCAACATCTAAACACAACAGCTAACCAGTAATTGCTTCCACAACACCAAGAATAGGCTCGATTCCCGCTGCTCTCTCTGGTTCAGGAACTTCCTCCCAGGGGAAGAAGCATGGGCTCATTTTCCCAAACAGCAGCTAGTAATCGAGCCCACACCAAGAAACACCCCACAAAATTTGCTCACAAAACAGATTACGTCTCCTAGATGGTCAAGGGTGTTTTATTGTTTGCAAAAAATTCATCTGGTTGAAAATTTTATGAGGGCAAAGGCAGATGACTAAACTTTAACCTTGCAAGAGGTATGCAAATTATCATGTACCTACAGTACTCATCAAGAATCTAAAAAGTACCCCAACCCCAGGGGGATCCCATATGAAAGGGATGGGGATGCTAGTCGGAAAATTAGAATTAAAACCCTAAGGGAGACCAATCTGGGCGTGGCTCCAGCTTTATTTGGCCCCCAAAGGAGACCATGCTAAAACAGACAACCAAATAAAAGCTATGGTGATTTAAATTGCACTTAAGATGTTTTCATCGAATGCTGTATTCTATTAGATTTTAGAAGCATTGTCTTAAATCTTTAGTTTTCATTCACAGTATACCCTAAGCAATGCCTGTATGAGTAAAAATATTGGCTTTCTGTCCTGAACACCCTAGGTGAGACCAAAATTTGCAATTTACACCCCTAAGTGAGGCGACGAGCATCCCCGTCACTTTCATATGGGAGTCCCCCCAGCTGGTGGATAACAGTGATTTATTTGGAACTCTTAAAAAATTTGGATATTTTGAAGACCCCTATTCTTTTGTTTAGGACCTACCTGCCTGTTAGAGCTTATGTATGATACAGATTATGACTGATAACAAATTTTAACAGCCAACTCTTATTGCTGAACTTGATTGGCAATTGAGAAACGAAACCATTGTATAAAAAAAACAGTAAACTAAGCAGTTGCGACTGGATAAGACAGTGCAAATATACCTTAGTGTCTTGCAAGATGATTTATGCTGATTAAGGATTAAATTTCAATCAAGGTTTCTGCTTTTGTTAACAAAACAATGAAACCAAAACAAAACAAAACAAAACAAGAGCATTTTCACTAGTTGCTTAAAGGGGCATAGTCACGAGGATTTCGCAGATTTCTGGTCAAAACTGTGCTAAAATTATCGGTTGCTAATTTTATCCATGCCCAACATTGTGTTTGAACATTTAAACAAATTTCATTAAGAGAAAACAAACCATGACCATTTAATATCAATTTAATGTCAACATGCTCAAGGAATTTGAAAAGTTTAGCCTAATGTTTTCAAATTGCAATCCATTTCCATCCGTGCCATCCATAGCAACAGACGACAGAAAATAGTTTCAGTGAAGTAATATAGTCTTTGGTAACAAAACTAGACCATTATTTGCAGGCGTTCATTGATGTCAGGACATATTTTTGATTTTTAAAGTGAACTAAAATAGCGTGACTATGTCCCTTTAAAAGTGCAGAGGAAGAGTTACAATGTTACAATCTCAATTCTTTCTATGTCACCTACCTAGTAGATAAAAGTTTGAAAGCCTATGATTAAATCTTCACTCAAAGATGGAAAAATTGGGTCTCCTGGGGCATTTACCATTTATATGTAAATTGCAGTGAGAATTTCCTCACAAATTTCCTTACATTACCCAATATGGGGGGGCGGGGGGGGGGGGTGGGGAGTTAGTATGTGTCAGGGTTAGCCAAAGTAGGGAATGGTCTCAGACAATTCTTGTAAGCAATTGACTTCAAATAGATGCCTGTATACAGCCGGTAGCTGCATTCTAATGAAACCAGTACTGCTACAAAGCTCTGTTGCTCAAACTTGAGTAAAGTTTTGATGCACAGGGGATCCCTATTATTACAGCTTAGTTATGAGATTCTTTTGTCTGGCTACCAAGCTTGCACTTTAAGGAAATGGTCTGGTTAGTCTATGATACAGTGATATTCTGCCCATTCCAGTAAAGATAGCCTTTCAAAGGACAGAGCTCCAGGGAACCACTATTTGGGAGCTGAGTACTTCAAAAAAATTTCTTGAAATATTCTTCATAAGGCTTTCATTTCATCTACATTTAACATATACATTAAATAAATCTTGGACTATAGTCAATTCATGCCAATATTAATTGATACAATAATTGTATCAGAGACTTCCCAATGTGCCATTCTAATATGTTCAATTTCTTTAAAATAAACTTTATACTGAACCTTATTATTCATATGCAGTTACTTGTGTATTAATTTAGTACGTTTGTGCAAGTAATACAACGAATACCAGCCTTATTTATATCAAATAAGTTTACAGCTTTTCTCAATGCATAATAATTCCCAAGTTTAAAAATCATTGTGCCTTGGATACCTTGGGGAACAACAATCTTATTTTTAAGCTTTTATGACCACCATCAATAATTAGATGTACAAGGTAGAATTTAGTATTACGTATAAAACTAACATGGATTTGTTTAATTCTAACTACAGCCACAAATTACTTTTGGAATACTAAAGTTATTAAAATTTATCATTAAATTTTCAGTAGTTAACTGAACAGTCAGGTTATGAGCATGGAATGAATAACATTTTGCTGCATCTGAAGAGCAAGGCAGTAGGCTATTATAAATGGGACCAACATCTGACTTGTTCTTTCCTACAGTGGTTCCACATAAGAGCCAGGAAAATGTCCAACTTTACCCTGGAATCTTCCTTGGCACCAACCTTGATCATCTTGTGAAGAAAGTTGTGTCAGAACATCTCCTTCTTTGAAACTTAGTTCATCGTCCTCCATACCATTAAAGTCGTACAAAGCTCTGACTGGAATACCAGCATCTTCAATGGGCGGCGGCTCTATGTCCCACTCATCTGATGCAGATGGGCTACTGAAGTCGTCATTTGTCATTGAAGTGTAATTGTTGAACGGATTACTTTGAACACTGTGAACAAAATTGAACTGTCAATGATTACTGGGTAAGAGAAGCTCAAAGATCTCATGTAATAAACTAGTAGTTTTAACCAATACTGGTCTTGTATGATAAATACTGATAAGTAAAAATACCATAAAAATTTTCTTGAAAAGCCATGCCTTCACCCCCCCCCCCCCCCCCCCGCCCCACCCCTTCCACTTTCATCACCATAAACTTCCTCACAAAAAATTGCTCAATTCAAAATTGAAAATTAGGGCTTTTACTTCAGGTAGAAGACACAGAATTTGCAAAACAATCAACATAAAAACTCAAAACAATGAACAGGGGAAAAGAATGCCCTACTTTATAATGAAGTAAACAATACACTTCAATTCTGTGTCTTCTACCTGAAGTAAGAGCCAAAATTAGGAAGATATAAGGCGTGAAGAGCCCAAAAGCAATGAAAATGTGTTTTTGAAATGTGTTTTGTTCTCAAGATATTGACTAAAATTCCTGATTTATGGACTTATGTCAAGCTAGAGAAATACAACAAATATCTTTTCATCTGAAATTTGCAAACTGGCAATGAGTCTGTCAAATACATTTTCTGCGATGAAAACAAGTGGGCATGACTCTGTACTATGTGTATCCTGCAGGTTACAAACTTACACTTCATTTTGACGAGAGTAGTCAGTATTGTCTTCAATGTGATTCTGTGTCCCTGGATAAGATGCTGGTGCTTGCTCATGACTTCGTGAAGTAGATGGTCTTTTGGATGGAATCTCATTGTACTCCTGAAAAACACATCAAAGGGGAAGGTCAATGTACCATAACGGCTGGACAAAGTATATAACTCAAATAACTTCACATTTTGTGTTGCTGCTACAAACAACCATGCGTACTACACATTGTTTACTTAACAACTTTTTAGAATCATTAAATTGGCAAATGGATAAATTGGCACAAATTTATCATTGCACTAGTGAAAAAGATGACAGCATCCATGCAAAATGACATGTAGGGAGTCATAGGGAAAATAATTCTTTTTGAAAACTGTCAGAGAAAGAAAAAGCCCCAAAAGCCCTTTCTTGCATGACCAAATACATGTTTTTATGCAAGACAAACATGTCACACTCAGCCTGGAATAAGTAAACAAAGAAATGACTATCCGATGGAGAGATCATAAAATAGCACTGAGCTGTGCTCAAGAGCGAACTTTCACCCTAAAAATCCGTACTGGGAATGAACTCACAAGGACACAGATTTGTTTTCATACCTGTTCTCTGTCTATCTGCCTTTCTGTTTCACTCTCTGAGATAACAAAGCCTCCCGTACCAGCCTGTGTACAACTTGTAGGACCTAACAGTTACCTTTCTTTTGACCTACATTACCGTTTTGCGCCCCATGAAATGTCGATTGAACATGCAAATTACTTCCAAAAAAACGTACAGGGCATGCGTAACAAGATGCAAAACTGTCAATCATTCAAGTCCCGAGTGTATATCAATGTCATAACCATTATTTCTGCTCTCAGCGTTCGAATCAATGACCTATTCATCGAGGAACAATGCCCGTAGTTAGGAAAGCCATCGCGGTTTAACCTCTATTGTTAAAAACAATTCACACCTGAAATTAAAATATATGTGAAGCAGTATGCACATGTCATGTGAAGTCCGTAGATTTTTTAAATGGGTTAGAATAAATGGGTAAACTATAAGGAAAACAAGCAAACGATCGATCGAGCACGTAAATAAAATTCTTCGTTTAAACAGACAACAGCAGATGATCAATGTCTGTGTAGATTTCCACACAACTCGTGTAAGTGTAAGTGTATTCCCACCTGGCAGTCGCTCGACGTTTTCTTTGTAATAAACGAAATATTTTTCGTATGTTTCTGGTTGAGCAATTTTCACTTCCTGTACAGCCAGCATTAATTGAAAGTGAGAGCATTTTTCACACATTTCCACAATAGCAATTGCTCCTATTGTCTTTTCACAGATGGGAAGGACAGTTGTATAAATCCCTTTTGGGAATATTCGGTATTGAAGTCAAAGAGAACTGAAAATGGCAGCGTGCTTTGTGAGCACGCACAGCATCATGGATACCCCACATTTTTCGGGCGACGCAGTTCATGGGGCGCAAAACCATAATGCATCTAGTATCTCCCTGACTCCTGCCACTTATGTCTGGTAACTCACAGTACACTACCTCCATACCATTACTACACACACTCTCTAAGGAATCTAAGGCAGCCAAAAAAGTAGTTCCATCTTTCATTTGTCCTTTATTTTTCACAAGGCTGTGAACTGTTGTGTCAAAGCTATTATTTGAAACAACATCACTTGATAAAACTTGTTGCATTCTGTGGTCTGAGTTTAAATTGATGAGATCAGAAGAATCTGTAGTTTCATTCTCTCCGACAGAATTAAGTTCTACATAAAGGCTGTCTGATTTGTGAATTAAGTGTTCAGTGGTGAGCACTCTTGATGGTAAATCGTATTTCAACCGTTTGTTTTCTTCTACTAGATGTTTTTCACATAATGCCTTTCTGTTCTGTGGCTTTTGAATGGGAAGCTTCAATTCCTACATGCAGATTTACCTCTTATTAACCGAGCAGGAGGTCTGTATGGGAGAATCTTGACCGAGGTCGTGGGTACAGACCGAACGCAGTGAGGTCTGTACACACGACCGAGGTCAAGCTTCTCCCATATAGACCGACTAAGCTCGGTTAATAAGATGTTTATTATATGGCCAAACTAGAAAACTTTAATTCGCTTAATGTGAATGGTTCGTGCTAGCTGACATTTTGCTTGCAAAAGTCGATGAGCTGAACTTAAATCTGCCAAAGTTTGCTCGTCCTCTACCTTTTTTCTCGTCAGGCTTGTTGGCACTTCATTTTTGTATTTTTAGAAGGAAATAGTCAATATTTTTGTAGTTTAGTTTACACCTTTGTCACCGCAAAGTGTAACCGGTCTAGATGCCGGTCTAGATGGGAAAATCTAGACCGCGGTCAATATCGATTTCAGCCAATCAAATTCATGATCTCGTTAGTTCCCAGTCCTTGTGAGACACCGCCATATAATAAGAAGCAATAATAACCATTCAAATGGTCATTAATAACTTAATAAGTTTATCTAGATGAAGGGGATTTTCAAGACACTTCAAGAAAGGATGGGTAAAAGAAAGTTTTAAAGAAATGAAAAAAGACAAAAAACAAAACAAAAACAAAAATAGAAAACAAAAAACAAAACAAAATACAAATCAAACAAAAAACTTTAAAGAACTAAGCAACTTGGAAATGTTGTGATTAGAATTTGGTTTTGGTTTGCTGTTCTGATTCCCTCTGCCTTGTATTCAGTATCATAAATTATTATAATCTAGAACCCAACATAGAGCTACCAAAAGAGTACTATGGACAATATAATACAAATACACACTAGCTGCCATACCTCCAGCACTGGCCAGTTTTGTGGCATGCCAGTTCCGTGGTTGTGGGCCCACCAGTCTAAATCAGCTTGTGCATCTGCTTTCTGGAATGTTAAACTCATGTTCACAAAAATACCTGAAAATCTAGTAAAAGCAAGTAACAATTAGGCCAACTGTAAAATTATGGAAAATATACCTGTGGAGCTCTAAGCTATGTGAACTGCTGAGGAAAGTTCATCATCTTTAATAATTCCATAGTTTTTTTGAAATGCAAATATAACAAAAATATCCACAAAATGACATGTTTGGGCTTTTCTGCATTCATGCCTGCATTTTTCCTCACATATTTTCACAACAGATGGCATGTTTGACATAATTATTTCCTAACCACAACTTCACAATTCCACAGTAATGTATTTTAATTCACAGGACTGACATAAGACAGCCTAAGCAACTAGGACAGCAACGCAAAGGAAAATGTCACTTTAAAACGTCTTCATAATCTTTTAAATTTCGCGATTATTCCAACTCGTTTAACCTGTCTAATGTAGCTGAACTATCCAGTAGCTGAATTTATAAGGAGGACGTGACAGTTCAGGGAGCAAAAAGGAAAATTCACTGTCGTGTGTTCACATTCTAAACAAAACTTTGAACTTGGTCATTTCACGTTGTGGATATACATAGAATGGCAAATAAATGTACCAAAAAGTATAATACACGTGCAGAGTCATTGTTTTGCTAATTAAAGCTTTTGTTTTGTGACGTTCTCGTTAGCTGTTGCCGCCGTGCTTGCTTAAGCTCCCTATTAAGGGCCATAACCCTCCTGTAGCTTCTGTCACAGCTAAGTAATAAAAAAAAAATGCATGATGTGAACTTGGCATTACAAGTGAAAACCACCTCTTGTTGGCACAATTTACTCACAAAGCAACTGAGTCCTCAGCAGGAGTTGAACCTATGGCCTTCTGCACACCGGTCAGATACCCTAACCAATGAGCTACTGAGAGACCCAGGGCCAGCTAGGGAAGATTCACAAGGTTCATTATGACATACATAATATCTTTCTCTATCACTAAGGTCACTTTTGACATTGCTGATCCTAGCAATGTGCAGGACGACGCATGCCACAATGAACTGAGTAAATATGATTGCTATGAGTCTTGCACAAGCTTAGTGGTTAGAGCAGCCGACCGGAGTGTGGAAGGTCATGGGTTAAATTCTTGTAGGGGGTTCAGTTTTTTTCTTTGTCCCATGCTCATGACACACTGAACATCACATCTTTCTTATTTCTTTACTGAGCTTCAAATTTACCATCTTTCTTCCTTTATCATAACATTTTCACTTTTGAAAGTTCAGTAATACAGCATAATTCTCAGTGAAAATCTCACTCAAATCGTGACCACAACTCACAGCTGGATTTATCATGTTTTAAAAAACATGAGTCTACACACATTAAGGAAATTGGTTGTGAACCCATAAAAGCAAAACATTGCAAACCATTCTTTTGCAAATAATGAACTGCTGATCATTTCAGCAAATTAAATTAAGGCCAATGGCTAATATGGTGGAACAAAAGACACTTATTAAAACTAGGAAATGCCAACCATTAATTGCAAGATGTTTGGAGACCCTTTTGCAAAGACAATTTACGTAAATATTTTAGTATCAGGAAAGGTTTTAACAGGCATTTCATGACTAGTGTACAAGAATATGATGAACACAGCGAAATCTACACTAGAACAATATTGCAAGATTATTCACAAAAAGTAAATAAGTAATCTCTCACAAAACAATCACACTAAATTCCTTAATACGAATTAAATTAAAATAAATAAAAGTGAATTAATACTCACTCAGGGCTTTCTGAAATATCCAAACATTTGTGGTATTGCGAAAGAATATCTCTGAAAAATACCAGCCGTTTATCTTCGTTTTCTTGACACTTTTCAAACTCTTGAATCATGTCTCGTTCGTATTGAGAGTTATAAGCTGTTATTTCCTCTAGCCGCGATTCATACTTCTCTTTACATTTCTCCATTTCCCGTTTTGCTTTTTCTGTAGCGTCCTGTAACTTTTTCAGTTTATCCGCTGATTTCTCAGGATCATTACTAGCTTCATTTTCCAACCTTGAAGCCTGTTCTACGTTCCTAGAAGCGTTGTGGTACGCTTTCTTCGCCCGTTCAACTTTAGCCAAACGTTTCGCCCAGGGCTTTTGAGCTCGGGCAAAACCTTCATCAGCTTCTTTGGTCTCCTTCCATTGAAAGATTCCTTTGTGATAATTTTCAGTCTTCCACTTTTTTATGGACTCGTGGACGTCGTCAATAAGTTTATCACGACACATCAAGTGAATTCCAGCCCTCGACTCAGCTTCGGTAACCGTTCCTCGCATAGCAGCTTCCATTGTGCCATATTCTGGGCCGTTTTTTATACATTCTTCCCATTTCTTAGACCAAGCTTTCAACTTCAACGCGTACTTGGCTTCAATGTCAGCTCGTTCAGTAACTAGCTTCATAAATTCATCACATAATTTTGCACCATCGTCTATGCGCTTCACTGAACGCTTGAAATTTCCAACATCCCAAAAACTATCGCTAGAAGCACTGTATAGGTTCTCGTCCGAACCCCTCGGAGTTCCTCGCACGGACATAGCGTCGTTTAAAAGCAAGACTTTGCCCTATTTTGAGCTAAAAAACGACAACCTCTCTCATACTTTCAGTTTACTCAACTGTCGTACATTTTGAAGGTGGGGATGGTTCATATTGAGTACAGCCGCATGCGCGCCCACTGTTGTTTGTACGCTGGCTAGGAAACGCGGGCATTTTTGTTATTTTGGTCAAAGAGGGGTCACATCGGTCAAGCTTGAGCACCTTGGAAATTTCTGGTACCGCGGCGTAAATTTTGGTTTAGCGCCAACAATGAACAATGAGGAGAAAATATTTCTTTGTCAAAAAAGCACCATAACAGAGGGCGACCATCTTGAAGTTCTAAATGCACTCCCCAATAATCAAGGGTCGGGAGGGGTTATCCTGAGAATCTATTGACTTGCTCAGTCACGAAAGAGCATACAAATTGTCAATGTAACAAGCTTTTATTCCTACTTCAGATATTCAAAATCGACTGAAAACGGTATCAGTTTGTCGCATGTAGCTTGCAGTGGGGTAAGACAGGGTCGGTTTGGTTTCGATAGATCTGTTCTTAGGGTGGTCGATGCTGGCACAAAATGTCCGGAGAGCACACCCCCAGTCGCGTTGTTAGTCACTACACTGAAGGTCATTTTGCATGAAATATTTGATCTTCTTTGCATACAAAGCGGTTAACACAATCCTTATGCGGCTCAAAAACGGCTAATAGTGATTACTATCTTAAGACTGACGCCGATGTCATGTCACGAGACACTCCTTGCGCTTTGTGATACCCGATAAGGTTTTCAAAGGATAAATCTCAATTAGAACACTATTAAAAGAAAATAACCACAAGTAATTCGTGAAGTTTTCCTTCTGATAACCCGGAAAAAGTATCACTTTCACCTGAATTAATAGACTGCGAGGCAGTTGAGAGCTGGTCCCCTCAAAGGGACGAAAAACGTGAGAGAAGAAATCTCTCCTTATACTACAATAACCAGTGACATTTTTAGTGGATTTTTCGGCAGACGATCACGGAAAATTGCATTATCATTCACCCAGAAGTATTTGAACATCCGGCTGGGGCAAACGTAAACTGATAACAAATACTTCGTTACGTGGTGGTGTCAAAATAAAACCGACGAAGTGCAAACTATCACGCTCTAACCGTCACATAACCCGCTTTGTTTGATCCGCATTCTCGACTGATATATAATCGAAGGTGCTAAAATCGCGAGGCAAGAAATACAGTATTAATTGCCCTTGAATGAAAGAACCGACAGCAGCTGATGTAAAATATTTTTCATAGCCAGTTTTCCTGTTAGCTGTACATATCCTAGACATGACATGTGACAACATATTGTTGACCACTGCCACTCACACAATTCAAGCGCGTCACACCCCGGTATGAAATCGAGGCTGGTCTCTTCCCAAGGTTTCAAAAATTTGATTGACTGATTCCCAATATGGCCACCTAGACGCCAAAATCGTCCATTTTCAAGACCTTTGTACTTCGAATTCGCACCCAATAAGCAAACAGTAGTTCTTTAAAGATTTGTCTTTTGATTTGTCCGATTGAGAAACGGATAAGTTTGGTTGAAAGGCCTTTAGATTATCGCGTGACGTAGTCCTGCTTTCTGCGTGTTTATACTTTGGATGGTTTGATATGCGATATCTTGTGCAAAATGAATAGCGAAGCTAATGACAGTACGGATGCAGTAGTGACTAACAAGGACGCAGACACAGTGGAATCCATCGGAGAAGCTTCAGGCGAGAGTCGAACAGACAGAATTCGAAGGTTGAACAGAGAAAGACAGCGTCGAAGGCGCGAAAAACTTAGGATGTCACGCCAGAGTGAAGCGCCATCGACAACGGGTAACGACGTGGACACAAGCCATGATCTTGAGTTGCTGTCTGAGGGCTGTGCGATTGTAGAGGTGACGCTACCGTTGAAAGTTGAGACAGAAATACCAGTAGAATCGGATAAAGCAACTCCGAAGACTACAAGGCCGAAGAGATCGACAAGAACGCGGCAAAAGTCGAGACGAGAAGCGACAGCAGAGCAAATTACATCGGACACTGTGTCTTCAGCAAACAACGCCATTTCGCCTCCATGTCACGACAATAACTCGAAATTTGCTGGCGAGTCGGAGGAAAACAACGTTCTTGTCGTTGCTAGCGAGGTAGAAGTGGTCGATGAAAAGCCTCAAGAAAACGGAACGGAAGAACTAACTGAAACTCCAGAAACTAAACCAGACGGAAAGAAAAGGCGAGTTCGCGAATCCGCCAAGAGACAAACGGAGAAATCACCCGAAGACGTCGCGACAAAGCGAGTTAGCAGAGAGCGTGAAAAGAAGAAAATGCACGGATTGCTCGATGGGTACGATGAGGTCACGGCGAGACGTGAGAAACAGCGCGAGTTGAAAAGAAAACAGAAAGAGCGGATGAGTAGTGATCAGATTGAAGCGTTGAGAGCGAGATATCGTGAGTGGCGGCGAAAACGAAAGGAAACCATGACAGCCGAGCAACTGGAGATTATTCGGAAAGGAAATCGCGAAAGGCAACGAAGACGGCGTGAGCGATTAGGTATCAGAAAGCGGTCAACAACCCCTCAGGCGAAAGGAGCCAGCGAAGCAGTCATACAAGGTATCAAAAACAAGCAAGCACAGATAATTAAACCGATGGACTCGAATCTCAGCCCCGAAGCAAGCCTTGTAGCAGCCGTGAACCAAGTAGCTTCGCTAAACAGCGTCGAAGCGGCCGCGGCGACCGCTGCTTTGATGCCTAATCCTTCTCGCGTTGAAGGTCCTGTTGCTGTTACAGTAGAAGTGAACCCTGCTGCCCCTGGAATGGCACACGGTGTAATCCAAAACACTCAGGCAGTAGCACAACCGCCCACTTCAACATCGCAGCTTGTCAGTCTTCCTGTCACATCAACAAATGTAACACAAGGTACTCTGCCTCCTGTAATGTCCGTTCTTGGTCCTCAGGGAACTATTCTACAAGGACTGCCACCTGGATCAGGAGCATTGTACAGCATGTCAATGCCATACGGCATGTCAGTGCCTGGGGTTCCTGTTACTGCAGGCCAACCTTTGCCTGGTGTTCAAGGAAGCACTGTTGCTGGTATGCCTTTTACTGGAATGCAAGGGCTCATGCCGGGAATGCCTGCTCAGGGTGCATTTTTGTCGTCATCGCAAGCTGGGGTCCTTCCTGGGATGCAGACATTTAGTAGCATGGCTCCAACCATGACCAAAGATGGGCAGATTTTGCACAGCATTTCCACACTTCTTCCCATTGCTCCAATGCAAGGCATCCAAGGGACTGGCCAGGGTGTAGCATTCCTTGCACCCATGCCTATGACAGGGCCTGCTGGTCAAGTACAAACCTTTCAAGACATGCGTGGTGCAGTAGCTGCTCCAATTAGAGCTCAAAGTCCTGGAGTAGGAACAATGGTTGCTTCAGTTCCTATAGCAGATAGCGTGACGGCTGAAACAGTTGCTGTTGTAACACCAGGAGATGGAACAGACCCAGCAGGACAGGATCCTAAAGTTAAAGCCCCTCCATCACCGAAGCCCAGAGGAAGAAGAGGTCGTAAAAGAACCACGTCTGCTGCTGAGATGTTAGCAAACCTAAGCAACCTGCCTCCTACTAGCACGCCTATGTCCTCCATGCTGTCAGCGCTGGCTTCTCAGGTTAGAGGAAATACACAGCCTTCCACAGTTGCTGAGAAGGAAGGTGAGCCACCAGGCAAGAGAGCAGCTGTTGACGCCACTCAAGTCACTGCAGCCCCACCTCCTCAGGATTCAAACCAGGCAACAGTAGTGGTTGCAAATGAAGCTACTGTCCGACCTAACATCACATATCCAGAAATGCAAGCAACATTTCCAGTGTCAAACTCCAGTGCTAAGATTCCACATATGAGCACATTCCTGAATACCATGGGTGGCAATACCATTCCAAGCATGGGTGTTCCATTTGCAACTGCGAGGCCCATTAACACCTTTCCTCCTGGTGTGCAGGCCATGCCTGGTCAGTTCTTCCCACCAAGGGTGTCAGTCGGTGTTGAAACAGAAGAGATCAGAAAAGCAACTGTGGGCACCAACACTGAGAACCAGCAATTACCAAGCGGCTCTATAGACCAATCGTCTCTGCTGTCATCTGTGGGTACCATGACCGACTCATTGTACAAAGTGTCTGTCGGAACAGGGACAGGACAGTCTAATGAACACTCACCAAGTGATACTGCAACAGTTCAAAGTGGGAGTACAGTGGAAGATAGCATAACGGTGGTTCAAGTGGATATCACCACACCGCAAGAGAGCTCAGAAGTAGTCCACCCTCAGGACATCAATCCAGTGGAAATAGTACAAGAGGCGTTAAACCCAGAGCCCATGGATCCAGTGGTAGTTATACCAGAAGATGTAGTTGAAGAAGTGGCTGAAGTAACTGAGGTAGCAAAGATTACACCCATTGATGATGGCATGTAAGACAGTGGCAAATTCACTGAGGAACAGTCAGGACTTGGTGGTAAATTACTTTGATATGTTAATTATTCTCAGGGCGCTTACCATTTATCAGGTGTGGCTGGCTGGACCAGTCAGTTTGTGGAAGTGGTATGCATGGATCTGCTTCTCAATAAACTGGCTTCACTCTAGGAGTGAAGGCAGAATACAAAAAAATGCAGGAATTTTTGTTGGTGAAGTTGACAGCCTATTCAGCAACAATTGAAAATCAGGTCACTAAATTTCTGTGTGCTGTTGTCTTTTGTTTTACCGATGGTGGAGGGGGCGTGTCCTCATTTAAGCTACATAGGTATGTACAGGTGGAAAGGTTTTTGAGCCATGTTGAAATAATGTGTAGATTTTGATCATTTTGGTCCGACGAAGGGTGTTTTGCTTACTGGTGTGAAATGAATGATATATTTTTTAGGTTTTGGCCTGAAAAGGGAAAATGATTTAGGGATAAGTTCTGGAAATAAGGCATGGATAGTCATGCAAAACCCAGCAAAACTTCTGAGGGGTAATTCTAGGCTTACCATATATGTAATATCAGCGAGAGCCAGTTCTCCTTGGCCAGTCATACCTGACATTTGGTTAGTGACTTAACTTGATTCTGTGACATAACGTGGACTGTGACATATTACAAAGTGTCAAAACAATAACGTTTCCAAGATGTCTAACTCGTCAAGCAAGATACTTGTCACCATGTTGGACGGTTTGAGTTTTTTCACATATATATGCTCTCAATATTTAGTTACCCAGGGGTATAAAACATACATTTTTGCAAAAACACATGTTAAGCTTTTCAAATCATTTGTGGTGACACATGCACAGACTGATGGCTATAAGAAAGCTTTAAAAGGTTTATTACACTTTTAAAAGACATATTAAAGTGCTATAACTTTCTTAGATTGTAGTAACTAAAAACTTCTAAATATTATGCTTGTCACTGATGAGCTAGAGAATTTTGTTCTTTTTGGAATAATGTATAAAATTTAGTTAAAGATCCTTCCAACTAAAATGGCTGCATAGCACAGGCTGTGGATAGTAACATGCCATGATGTACATGTAGTTTCATTTTAGATGCAGTTGTGGTCAATGTAAAGGCTGTTTCTTCATAGGTAACCCTTTACTTCTTAGAATAAACCTCAAGTCTTGTACTTTGTGGATCCAACTTTGAATGGTGTGAATGAAATCTTTAAGTATGACTTTGAAAATCAGGGTATTCAATAAATTTTAGAGTACATGATAAATCTGTGAAGCTGGCAGGAGACACAGTTCAAATCTCACTGGAAGCATAATCAGTTTCCATGAAAGTAGATGGTAAAATACAAAAACATGAACTAAGATGCAGTAAATTGGCTGGCTGCTGGAACTTATTGAGAACCCTGCTAATGAAAGATGTTTTAGCCGCTATTTCACATGATTCTGTTTGATTTGCACTATTTCACAAAACAGAATTAAGGAATTTTTTCCAGACATAGACTCAGGTGCTCTGAGAAGAAAAATGTTAAGTGTTGTTTCATGTGATTTTGTTTGGTTTACATGATTTCACGAAACAGAATTTAGGAATTTTTCCAGACTGAGACTTGGGTGCCCTGAGAAGTAAAAGGGGTAAATCATGTTAAGAATGGATTTCCATTGACTGCCACAAAAGCTTTAACCAAAATAATCGTAATGCTTATAATAAATAGGCAAATGAACTTGCTGCCAGTGCCAAGTGCAGTCAAGGTGACATCCCCCAAAATCACTTTTGGTTTGAATTTTGGCTGTAATTGGTGCAGGAAGCATGTTTATTTTTTAAGATTAGCCTAGGCCATACTGTATAAATGTTTTGAAACACTAATATTACAGAGCTTAGAAAACACTGAGCGAAAGCTTATTATACATAATACTACTGATTTTGACAGTCAGTTAAAATCTTCATATGCTCTCCTTAAAGGGGAAAGGTTTCTCAACTTATCGTTAGTTAAGTGTCATGTGTTATGTCATATTATCTACATATATAGCACACAAGAAACGTATTTTAGACAAGCAGATTCTCTTCCATTTCGTGTTCCTATATATCCAAATAATTTTTTAAAAAGAAGTTTGTTGGGCTTCAATAAGTTTGATTGAAGTAGTTTTGTAGATCACTGATGACTTGGTTTAAAGATGTAAGGGAATATTTGTATATTTTATTCGTGTTTGGTAAACAGGAAACAGTAGTGTTAATTGATGATCTCAGAATGACTGCTAGTGTGAAAATCCAAAACTGAATAATGTTTTACAGCGTGAATCAGGAAAGTATTGAACACTTTTATTTGACTTTGACATGCTAATCGTGCAGTGACCAATCAAACAAGAAAATTGGATCAGACCACATATTAGATTTATTGTTGGGTTTTCTCAAATCTGATTGGTCGCCCTTGCAGCTTCATTGCATTCCAGACATAATTGAAGTGTTCACCCTTCTCCGATTCACACTCATAAACAAGTGATCTGTAAAGTAGCTCATGAACTATTGATTTTTCGTGGCAAGGTGTTATAACACGTTTGGACAAAAAAGACTCGGCAAAAGGTTTTATTTTGATACAGGCAAAGCCACATATATAGATTGATATTATTGTTACTCTAGAAGCAAAACAGGTTAATTGTGCATGGTTATATTGTATTATCAGGTAGTCACAGCATTAAGAGAAAAAACACGCTGAACAAGCTTACCTTGATGCCATTATTTTAGTCAAACTATCAACCGAGTGCATCAGTGTTCAGTGGACATTTTAAACAGTTGTGTCTTACTGCTTTTTAAATTTCTTTGAACTGTCAAAGAAGTATTTTTAACCATGGCCTTAATTAAGTTACAATTGCCATAATTTAGTGATTAGTCATAATTAAACATCTGGGTTAACTAAATAATTCTTGTTGCCTTTAATAATAGTGAGCAGATGTAAACATATAACTTGATAGTCTGATGAATACTGGTGTTGTGGACTGAATTGTTTTTATGGTAAATAATATGATTTATTTTAAACACAGTTAATGATTTAAGTAAACAAAGATCAAATAGCCTTGTTTGTGGAATTGTTTGTTTGCGTAGAAAGGGTGTATTTAGTGCATTTGCAACGGGCTTTCAATACTGCTGACATTGCACAGTGTAATTATTAAAGGTTCAAATTACTGGCAAACTATTGCAAGACTAGTTTGCGGAAAAGTTGTAGAATTGGATATCAAGAATTTTCTCGATGTCGTTCACAGTCATTAACCCTTTAACCCCTGACATCATAATATAAATTCTCCTAACTGGGCTCCATACATTTCATTAGCTACTAATTGGGAGAAATTCTTTAAACATCAAGACAATTCATCGCCTGTGATCATTTCCTAAATTCTCATGACCTGTATGTGTTACAATGTGTAGATATGATGAGAAAATTGATGCTGATCACTTTTGGGACTTTTTTAATTAAATTCTCAGCTTCATTTATCGTGGCTATTAAATTGTTTTGGCTTATTTTTGGACAAAACGATTGCTTTGTGGGGGAAACGGTCGAATGCGGCAGCACTTAAAATGACATCTAATAACATTTTCATTTCCTTATGAAGCAAAAAGCAAGGTTATTCGCTGATAACCTGTGTATGGTGAACCAAATAGAAAGCTGGAAATTCCATAACTGAGATTGAGAATATGGCAATTGGGTTCATCAGGGGAGGAGAACTTGAATATTTGCACTATGTTGTCAGTAATGCCCTCTTGAAGTCTTGTGGATTTAAATATTCCTTGAGTTCTTGCTGAGACCATAAGTGACCAGGTTCCTCCTGTCCCTCTTACCTGTGGTTAGGTATTGTAATTGGGTAACATGCACAGGTAGTTCACACGATTGGCACTTTACTCCAGTTCTTGAGCATGAAGTAACTGGGAGGGTTGGTACAGACCCAGATGGGATGCTGGGGCCCGTTTCTTGAAAGTCCTGGTAACTTTTCGGGCCCGGAGCTATAAATCAAAATCTATGGAACGTTGGCTTATTTTTTAGCCCATATCAGCCCGACTTGCTTTATCAACTTAGAATTTTATTGCTCAGCTTTCAAAACCAACCAAATCTGAGTCTTTAATGTAAACATCGAGCACAAAAAATAGCTTTTCGGGCCCGAAAAGTCATCGGGACTTTAGAGAAACGGGCCACAGGTCTGTTGGAGGGTCTCTAACTTGTACTCAATTGTTTTTCTTGGTGGGTCATAAAAAAAAAAAACTATACTGGAAATTAATTATGATAATAAAGTAAAATTGAATCATAGAACAAGGGATGTTTGGATGCTAGTAAAGCAAGGCACATGTGATGCTGGGAAAGGTGTCCCTACCATTAACACCTGAAGCATCTTGCACCATTTACATCCAAACTCCTCTCATGCTAAAATCCAATAAATAACCACAGGTACGATAAAAGTCTGTGGAAAAAGATGGGCAGCACACCCCGAGTAGCCCCCTTGACGACGTCCCCTCTCCTCTCCCCTCCTCTCTCCCCCACCCTCCCACCCACCTCGCGGCATGCAGAGGTCACCCTGGCGGGAATGGCGGGAACGCCCGCGCGCACCGAGGTATTGGTCATGCGCCCTGAGTAACATCTTTCCCCTGTCAAATGCAAAATGGCCGGAAGTTTTGATTTCAGGGCAATCAGTGTCTATTTTTATCGTGCAGTTTTGTAACTACTGTCTTTCGATGTACATAGACAATTCATCTTGCCAAAATGCTTGAGAAACACAGGCATTTGCTGATAAAATTCAGACAGGAGATCGTCGAAGATTTACTCGTGGACGATGTGATAGTTTTTCTGCAAAGCAAGTTCGTTCTTGACTCTGAAGATGCTGAGGTCATTCGAGGGGAGAAAACTTCCCTTCGACAGGCAGAAAAGCTTCTGGACGTCCTTCCACAAAAGGGCTACGAAGCTTTTGAATATTTCTTCTCTGCTCTTGGCGATAAATACCCTCATTTAGCGAAGCTATTACGGAGTGGCGCAAGCGAAGAACAATTCAATTTTATTCTTGACGATGTTGATTCTTCCATGCAATGTGAGTACGAGCTTATTACAAGTAAGGTTTAGCGTGTATTTTGCATCCAGATGGATTTTCAAAGAGCTGTTTATACTCTATTGTATGTATATATGTACAATTTACTGTGCGAGTGCAGTGCACAAATCAAATATTAATATTTTCAAGACTTACGCTTTGGTTAGGAATAGCTGGTTTAGAAAGACGGGCCCTTACAAGATAGAGTTAAGCTCCAACAATTATTGTCAGCCACTAGGTTCATGAAGTCTTAGCATTTTTTTAACTTTATCTATTAGGTAATTGATTTTGTGGGATTTATTTTTGGGAATTGCAATAAAGAAATAAAATTGCAAGTTAAAATCCTGGGGGGAGGGGGGTTTCCCTGTAACTTTCTGGGGGGGGGGGGGGGAAGTGCCACTGGGACTCTGAGATCCTTGCCCTGTTTCAGACCATGTTCAGCTACACTGAGCAACCCTATTCTAGACTAGATACTGAAAAATCCATCCTCTATGCTAGGTGCACTTACTGTCAATCGCTATTCTAGACTGGATACCAAAAATCCTCCCCTATCCTAGACTCTCTTACTGTCAATCCTATTCTAGATTAGATTGGCCCTAGGCCTAGTGTCCTAGAACCCACCTAATCAGTTATGCAGCCAGCAAGGGTTGTTTGGAACATGATACAGGGATTGGATTTTCGGGTCTTACTTCGGGTAGAAGACACAGAATTTGCAAAACAACTAGTGTAGTGTAATCTTTATTGTACGGTAGGGCATTGTTTTTCCCTGTTCATTGTTTTGAGTTTTTGTGTTTATTATTATGCAAATTCTGTGTCTTCTACACGAAGTAAAAGCCGGATTTTCAGTGTAGCAATTTATTATTTATTTAATACAGGGAAGTAGTTGTATGCTTTTCTCTTCCTGTTGCTGGTCTTTCACATCAATTTTTTTGTCTGTTGTGTTTATAACTTAGTAAAATGGTAACAAATTAATGACAGGGCTGTAAAGACATTTAACCAAAATTCTTATGGCTGTTTAAATTATTTTTACTAAATCCAGTCAGAGACACTAGGTTGTTAATCCACAGGAAAGCCAAGTATGTGCTGTGATGGTAAGTCTGGGCTGCCCGTGATTTCTCTTGTCTCTAAGGTGAAGGTATTAAAGAGTTTGCCTTGGGCATCTGCAGATTACTGTGTTCAACATAAGTAAAGCTTATTATTCTCATGGTATATGTATGTGGAAGACAGCTGTAGACACAAGAAAGTTTTTGCACTAGTTTGTATTTAATTTCATTATTATTCCTGCAGTAGAGGTGATGAGTGCAGAACACAAAGACCTCCTGACTGTTAACCGAGTGGAAATTGTTGAAGACCTACTGGTCGATGATGTTCTTAATCTCCTTAGAAGTAAAATGGTGTTTGATCTTGGAGATACTGAGCTTATCAAAGCTGAGAAAACTTCAAGAAGGCAAGCAGAAAAACTCTTGGACCTACTAGATAAAAAGAGTGATGCCGCATTCTATTATTTCTGTGAGTCACTGGAGGAACCTTATCCTCACTTGGTGGAGTTGCTACAGGATAATTTAAAGAGGCCCAGGGCAGTATCAGATATGAGAGAACTAACAGAAAGAGGTGAGTGTTTTTTAGAACTAAAAGAATATAAAAGACTGTCAACTAGTTTGTGACTGAAATGACCAGGATGGTGGTGGTGCCGTGGTATACCCAGGGGGGGGGGGGACACTTAAGGGAAGTTTGGTTGGGGATGTGCCGCTGAGGCCTTTAAACCTGACCCTGTTTAAGATGAAATCCATTCATTTTGCTACCCTGTTTAAGACAAGAGACTTTTTTTTGTTGGGTTTGCGCCAACGATGAACTCAGAGCAGAAGGATCCAAAAGGATACGGACAGTGCCTCTATGTGAATTAATAAGTGAGTGTAGAGAAAAACTGGTGGGACAAGCTTCTTACTGGTCTGTTTTATTATGATCAATAACATTTTGGCTATTCAGCCTTCTTCGGATTTATGGAGCTTTAAAAAATTTAAAAATAAAAAACTAAAACCTATGTACAATGGAAGGAAATGAAAATAGAATGATGTGTGGAAAGAGGAAATCACAAAAAGATCTGAGTTCCAGGTGGGATTTGAACCCACGACCTTCTGTGCACTAGTCGGATGCTCTAACCACTGAGCTACGAGAACTCTAGTGGTGAGCGATGGTCAATTGTGGGCTGACACAACAACTGCATCGTGCAGTCACGTTGTGCCAATGAACACTATGTTCACTGCCAATTTACGAGAACGGATGTTTTATGAGTCAAATGAGTCAATGAGTCGTGAGTCATGAGTCAACAGATCGGATCAGCGGTTTTTCATAAAAAGATCTGATATCTGTCTTCCAACCCAAAAATGGCGGACAAATCAGTGAAGCGTAAGGTAAGTGAAATCCTTGTCCGTCTGCTTAGACATGCTTGTTTTATAACCAAAGGCTGTTCTGACGTATAAATTTTCAGTCGGGGCATTGTTTTATCGGATTTTTCTGGTCTTCCAGTAGAATGAAATCCTTTTTAGGCATTGTTTTGTGGTATAGATGTTAATTGCAGTAACACATTTCATTCGTTAACATTACTGTCGAGTAATTTGCATTTGAAACAACACAAAAGACTTCACAAAAGGAAGCACAATAGCTTTGTATTGTTGACACTTGAAACGACTTTCTTTAAAGGAATTCGAATTTGTTGAAGGCATGATAAGCTTAAAATAACTGTTTGGGTGCGTGCTTTGAAGTTCCAATTTTAATTCAATTCCACTCTCTAAGGAAATTCTAATTATTCGTAAGTTTGAGGAAGCCCAGTACTTCAAAAGCTATTCAACAGATTGATAGACCTTAGTAACATTATTAAGTTACTGTTGATTATTAATACCTTTCCTTTGGCTGCCAAACTGAAATGACACTGTATCTGTACAAAGCATATTAAAACTTAAATGTACCCACAAATACAAATAGACAATGAATACAAAGTCATTGTTCTTCCTAATAATGGGGAAATCTCGGTCGATGGAAGACAAAAGTGGTCAAAACTACTAAAGCTGGATATGAGAAAGCAGTGGCACAGGGGACAGTGGGAAGTGTGAGAAAGAGGTATTTAGGGTTAGGGTTTCCCCTTTCCAATTACTCTGACTCCTTACTTTTTGCTCACTCTAGTGTCTAGTCTAGTCTCCTCATTTTATCCCTGTTCCTACTCGAAAGAGGCCTCTTTGAGGAGAGAAGGGTGTGTTGGGTGGGTGGGGAGGGGTTGTAAACCCCTTAAACTCCGCACTAGAAGGCTACCATAATATTTGTCTCTAGTTGCTCCTCTTCGGTGAGGTCGTCACTTGATAACAAACCTTTTTAGAATGTATAATTTATGTTGTGGTTCAATTTTATCCTTGGTTCAATTTTCATTTTCCTTTGTTCTTTTTTATGTAAATATATGATAATGAATATAAAACAAAAGAAAATAAAAATTGAACCAAGGATAAACTTGAACTACAACATATATGTTTTTGTTTATTTTTGTCAAACTACTTGCATGCCCCGAAGAATAGCCTTCCCAGCCACCCTTTAAGCACCATTTAAACCATCAGACAATCCATACTATTAAGCAAGTAGACAAAATAAATAAAAGTGTTGCTTATTTTTATTGTTCCTACCGAAATTTTATTTTTGCAGACCTGACTCATTGACTCATGACTCATGACTCATTGACTCTATTTGACTCATCAATACCTTACACTCCCAATTTACAGAGAAAAAAGTCAGTATAGTCTTTGGGTGAGTTTACATGTAGGGAATTGACTGTTTAATGTGCAACAAATGACTTCACCTGTAGAGCTTTAAATCTACAAAACAGAGACCTTTTTGTTGTAGTTACCACAATCACAGCTCTACAGCCCCTTTGGTGTCATCATTAAAGAGGTTTCTGTTTGACTGTGTTCATTGTGATGTTTCTTTTTATACAGTTGAAAATGTGCTTCTTGAAGGTGGTGTGCCACAGCGACCAACAGTGTTCACCAACAGGGGAAGAGAAGTTCACAAGATTCGGACTGCTTTGAGATCTCTGAGTGACAGAGATGGCTGGGTTATTTTACACGGCATGGCTGGTTGTGGCAAGACTGTGTTAGGTGCAGAAGCTCTTAGAAGCACTGTTCTTCTAGATGAATGCTTTCCAGGTGGTGTTCACTGGATACGAATAGGCCCTGTTGACCAGTCAAAACTTTTAATGCGAATGCAAAATCTTTGTGTCCGACTTGATCGCGATCACAATCGATCTCCACCCAGAAATACTGAAGAAGCTAAGGACAGACTAAGAGTGCTTTTTGCTCATCAGCATCCTCGTTCTTTGCTAGTTCTAGATGATCTTTGGAATCCCAATGACATCAAGTTTTTTGACGTCCGTTGTCGTGTCATGGTAACCACTCGCGACGCTGCAATCGCAGACATTGTTGGTGGATCAAAAGCCAAGGTTCATATCAGTGAGGGCTTCACAGAAAATGAATCTCTGCAAATTTTAGCCCAGTGGACAAACCAACCTGCAGTACATCTTCCAGCAGAAGCAGCTGAAATTTTCCATCTCACAAATGGCTCGCCACTTGCCATCAGCATGATTGGTGCCCTGCTTCGGGTTCATCCTACAAGATGGCAGTACTATGTTAGCCAGCTAAAAAAGAAAAACGTCAGCAAGCTCAAACCAAAGTTTGAGTATGAATATCCAACATTGACTGAAGCAATTCGCATGAGCATCAATAACTTGGATGATGAACTGAGAGAACTTTATGAAAATTTTGCTGTATTTGATGAAGAGTCTAAGGTTCCAGCCCAAGTCCTCTGTATTCTCTGGGATGAAGAGGTAGGGAGAGTCAAATGAAAAGAATTTTGTGATCCACATTTTGTTTTATTTTTTAAAATTCATCTAACTCAAATCAGCACTTTATTTTTTTTACTTGATATGTGTTTTTCTTTATAGTACAGTCATGTAGTCAATTTTCAATGCAAGAAATAGCACTTCCGGCATTACCTAGTATAACCTAGATTTTTATTTATTTATTTTTTTGTTGGGGGTGGGGCAGGGAGTGCGGGGACACTGGCATGCCCTTGCTTTCTCTACGTTGTTGCACTTGTAGTGCAAGGATGCACCCTTATCACAACTGCTGTTCCCCTGCAAAACCATTATTAGAACCAGGAAGATTGAAATAGGGGAGGGTTGAGACAGATTTTAGTGTGTTTTCAAGATGAACAGTCTTTAACTGAGTAGCTCTTTTTACCTTGGAAAGCAGGCTGCCAATTGAGTGTCAAACTTCTGTACTATTTGCATAAATTTTTAATATTATAACTATAGTTTCATTTATAATTTCCCTGTAGTTTGAAGTTGTAGAAGACTGGATGGAAGATCTAGTGAACAAGTCATTGGCCAGAAGAACAGTGAAGTCTGGAGATGTCCTTGGCACGTTTTACAGTGTTCACAATCTGCAACTAACCTTTCTTCAAGAACAAGCTAGAAACTTAGAAGCTCTGCACAAGAAACTTGTGGACCAATACCAAAAAGTGTATGAAGGTGAGAGACTTTAATAGTCCGAAAGTCTTATCTTCTCTTTGGAAGGCCTGTTGTGGTGTGATTCCCCCAAAGTACAATTAACCAAGAAAATTGTTAACTCAATCTAATACTTTGTGACTGTGTATTTAATGGACTGTCAGCTTAGTGACAGTTCTATATGCATAGTTTTCTTGACCATAACTCTGTGGATCCCATAATGAAGGGCTTCTTCCTGTTTTTGGTCAGTCTGAAGGGCAATGTTTTTGGAGGTGGGGAGGGAGGCCTTATTATAGGAGGTTAGTCCTGCTCATTTGTGGAAGTTGGTGGTACTTAGTGATTAAGCAACTTATGTTTTATAACTAACACTTGAAAACAAATCAGTAATTAACAATCTATTAACTTACTGATCAGTGCAACATGTCTGAACTATTACATTATCTCTTGCTAGGAAAGTTGAGTGAAATGATTGATGATGGCTACATACATTGGAATCTCTTAAGACACATGCTTAAAGCAGGCCTGATAAAAATGGCACAGAAACTTGTCACTGATTTAAGTTGGCTCACAGCAAAGCTTAGTGTCACTGGTCCTGCTGATCTACTGAATGACTACCTGTCAATCAAAGGACATGTTGATAACAAGGTACTTTCTTGGTAACACCATGGTATGTAGGGTTATATGAATTCATTTGATGACCTTGAGAAGACCCTTATTGATCAATCAGTGCTTGAAACATTATATCATAAGTTTCAAAAACATTGTCAACCACTGTACATCAATCTGTATACAGGTGTAAGAAGGTGGCATAGGTTTTGTCTGTGTTACAACTTGCAGTAAACGTATTCTACCTGTAACACTTAATATTCAGTATCCGATAGAAATGCTCTATGACCTAGGATGGCCTAGGTTAGAGTTAAGAAGATCCATGACTCGGTTAACAATCTTATACAAGAAGAGTCGTGAGCAAATTGATATTGATGTAAACACTTATCTCTGCCCCCATACTGAACGCAGAACTCAAGGAAGCCATAATTACACATACAGGCAAGATAAGGCAACTAAGGACACTTATTTTTTCTCCTTTTTTCCAAGGACTGTTAGACTTTGGAATATCTTACCTGCTAAAATCGCAGAGTAACTCATTAACTACAAATTAAGTCCGAGCTGTATAACTACCTAATTAATTAATCATTGTTAAATATACTAGATTTTTTCGGCTATTTTAATTTTATATATTGTATTTACTTTTACCTATTATTTTTAACATTTTTGTTCAGTTGGTGCGATATCCATACGGATTTTACCGACATATTAAAATGTAGATGTAAATGTAGATGTAAATCCTTGTGGGCTTCTGATTAAAGATCTCTGACTTACAGATTGTTTATTGTCTAATTTTTCCTGACCGTTGGCCACTGTATTGCTATTATAATTATTTACTGGCATGCAGCAGAAGGAAGCAGGACACATTGTACCTTTCTAGGAGAGTGCATAAACTGTAGACTGCCCTTAAATCACTGATTTGACTGAGCTCCAGTAAGTCAGTGATATTTTACCACATGATTGTAGGAGTGGGTGAGCATTAACATCTCAATTGCCTTTTTTTCCCCAAGGATTTGAAAGTCATAGAAGACTTCCACCATTTTGTGAGTGTCAATGCTCATCGGTTTGTAGAAAAGCCTCTTCCTGATTTGATCCAGATGGGTCTGAGTGAATCCATGGATTCTGAAGTGTACAAACAAGCACAGGAGCTAGCCACTCAGCTGGCAGCTGAAGGAAACTTGTATTTTGATTGGAGGTGAGAAATAGGCCTTGGACTTACCAGTACTCTGTGCCTGTTTGGTGAGCTTTGCATTTAACTCTCTTATTTTAGAAACATCGTTGGTCACTTCCTGATGCCTAGTGTCTTCTGGATGAATACCTAGAATAATTATATCAGGATGACTTGTTTGTCATGTCTTCTGAATCACTTTTATTGCTGAAAACCATGAAGGACCAATGAAATAATGTCTAACCAGTGCCCACGAAAAAAAGCTGAAGTTGTGCTATAGATCTATACTACTTGTTCTAGCAGTGAGTACACTGAATAGATGCTCTCTTTAATAGACACATCACATCTAATAAAAATATGAAAACTAATGCCTCTCTAAAAATTCCAAAAATATATAAATTAAATATTTTCATCTAATAATATTATCCTACTAAGTTTCTAGTAAGAGCATAAAGTGAACCCGGAGGGTTGGGGGGGGGGGGGGGGACTCCAGTAGATTTTGGGTGGGTGTGTACTGCCCAGGCCTCCAAATTTGGACCCTGTTAAAAGGGTTTTGCATTCAAAGTGATACCCCATTCTAGAAATAGGCAGTCTTTTGATACCCCGTTCTAGATATTTACTAAATTTCAACCACCCCATTCTAAAAAAGTTATTGGTTTGCTTCTTCAACTTATACATCTGGAACACTTGTAACTGCTTCTTCTCAAATCAGGTTTTTTAACAAGAATACTTTGTTTAGCAAATTCTCTATGAATAATTAAAATTGCTGCTGATATTTTGGAGCTCTCCTGCAGTTGCAATATTACACCCCTTCTAGAAAATGTCTTGAAGGTGGTTACCTTGTTCTAGATCAGGTGTCGCAAAATGGTAACCCCATTGGGCGTCACATACCTGTATAGGTGTTGTGGGGGAGTACCCGCCCCCCCCCCCCCCCCCCAGAAGTGAACCAACAAGCATTGGTACTTGTTAACCACAAAGTATTCTCTACTAGTAATCAGAGAGAGGAGTCGCAGGACACTCTTCTAATAACTGTCAAGATTCATCAAGGAGCAGTGTACTGCTGCCACTTCTCACAAGATGCAAGCAAAGTGGTTTCCTGTGGTGCAGACAAAACTGTGAAGGTACACAGGCATCCCAGACTGTGATAAATACAAATTGTTAGACAAAATAGTTGTCCAGAATAGTCTGTTAAAATATTTGGCAGTACATACCTCCCTCAGTTGGGGTTGTCAAGAATTATATTAGAATCAAAGAAACGTGTTAGGGATATTTTCTTTGGAGCATGATGAATTTTTGAATAGTATGTAGTAAAAGAAGTTCGCCGGGAGTCTTTTTTATATAAGTTGATAGCAGTAATTAAAAGCAATATTCAAAATGCAAATTGAGTTGAATCAGCCTCATCTTATTTATTCTGTTTCTTGTCTGGTTTTTCTTCCAAGGTATGGGAAAGTCAGTCTGGCAAAGGGCTGTTATCTATGACTGGACATTCTGATGTAGTACACTGTTGCCGCTTTTCCAGTAACGATGCTAAAATCGTTTCATGCTCTGCTGACCACACTGTCAAGGTTTGTACTTTCCTGTTCTCCTCATCTTATAAAAATAAACCCCCATAATTACAAAAATTAATTATTCCCACTTGCTATGGACATAATTATTTTGTCTTTGTCATGGCCATTCTAACTTATGGGTGTCATCATATTCAGCCAACTGTCACCAACAACAATATTTCGTCACCATAATTGTAAGTTGTTCAATGCCATCTTCATCGTCTTCAAGCTACTATCCTTTCAGTTCCTATGGAGCCAATCAGAGTATGTGCTGTATATTTAAAAATAGTCTGAGATAAAAAACTACTTGTCTCAGGACGGGCGGACAAGTGGAAGATTTTTGCCCTGGTATCACCAAGGACACTGAACCCAGCTTAATTTAAGGAGTACTGTTGATTCACTTCTTCTTTCCATTCAGGTTTGGGACAGTAGTAGTGGAAGAGAACTGCTTAGTTTTAAAGGACATGATCAGGATGTGTTCACTTGCATGTTCTCACCAGATGATAAAAACATTGTTTCTTGTTCAGCAGACAAGACTGTGAAGGTACCAATAGTCTGAGGAGTAGAAAATAATGTAACTGTGTTAGCTGTCATACTTTGGAATAACTAGGCAAAGTGTAGGTTTTCGTTTTAATGATTTGTTAAATGTACGTAAAGTTGACTGAGTAATAACTTGAACTATCGATGACTCAAAGTTCTCACAAACTTGAACCAAAATTGTTTTTTCCTGGATTTGCTTTGTTCATTGGCTGTAAATTTACTTGTAACTTGAACCGACAATAACTCAATCCTCCTACTAACTCATGGTGAATGAATCTGTTTGCCCTTCAGGTCACTTTCTTGTTAGTTTAAACGTTCTTAAATTTTCCTTGAAGATTCAAGTTATTGGGAGTCAACTCTACATCTTCCCCAGCAACGACATTTTGTTTCATGGTTTGTTAATGTTTAAGGTGTGGAATAGTGTCAGTGGAGTGGAGCAAGTCACCTTCACTGGACATGCAGATATCGTAAGATGTTGCTGCTACTCACCCGATGGTGCAAGAATTGTCTCCTGCTCTGATGACACTCTTGTTAAGGTAAAGGTAAAGTCTTGTGTCTAATCTACTGAATTAAATTAGCAACTAGGAGCATCATAACTTCCTCCTGGATGGGATGCTAGTCCATCACAGGATACCCAGCATAAAGTGACTAGGAGAATTACTACTTCCCCCTGGATGGGATGCTTGTCCATCACAGGATACCCAGCATAAAGTGACTAGGAGTATTACTACTCCCCCTTGGATGGGATGTTAGTCCATCACAGGATACCCAACATGAAGTGGCAAGGAGTATGGGATGCTAGTCCAGGATACCCAGCATTAGGTGACAAGGAGTATTACTACTCTCCACTGGTTTGAATGCTAGTCCATCACAGGATACCCAGCATAAAGTGATTAGGGGTATTACTACTCCCCCTGGATGGGATGATAGTCCATCACAGGATACCCAGCATAAAGTGACTAGGGGTATTACTACTCCCCCTGGATGGGATGATAGTCCATCACAGGATACCCAGCATAAAGTGACTAGGAGCATCACAACTCCCCCTGGATGGGATGCTAGTCCATTGCAAGGTTACCCCCCTGCTTTCTGTTAGGATTCCCTAACTGTTCACTGGAAGCTATTTCATACACCTGGGAACAGAGATACAATGTAGAGTAAAGTTTGTTGTCTAAGGAAACAAAACCAACTGAAAAGACTAACCTCAAACCACCGTTCCTCTGATCTCCTGATCAAAGGTCTGATTGAAATACTGCATGTCCTCTTGTTGAGGTGTTATACCTTAAAGACAGTGATGGCACCATGGTCCACAAAAACAGCCAGGATTGAAACAAGAAAAAATACATGTACCAAATTTCATTTTGAGAAAAAAAAAAACAGCTGAAAATGAAAGTACTACTCAGCAGCTTTCTTTTGAATGGTCACACCGTGGGTTTCATTCCCTAAGTACTTGACAGAATTTTGGATAGGGCACCATGTAAGAACATCATAGAGTACTTTTTAAATATTTTTCATTGGAAATCCTACCTTTTCATACCAAAAATAAAAACAACTTTCTGGTCAACATTTTTCCTGGTTTAAGTTAATCTAACTTCATGGCATCCAGTTGCCTACCCAAAACCCTTTTTTTTTTTTAAAAAGGAAAATGATACCACACTATCTTTTGCTAACCATGTTTCTATCATCTTGTCACAATATGTTTGTTTGTCATTGACAAACACCTGTTAAGCTCCTTACGTGTGCTCGTACCTTGAGCGATGCTAGTTTTTTTTACTCTGGTTTTTGAGGTCAGGAGGGGAATGATGGCTAGTTCTAATGCCCCTAGGGCTAAATTCTTGTTTTCTCAGGTCTGGGATTCTAACTCAGGTCAAGAGCTGTTTATGCTTGAAGGAGGAACAAACTCTGCTGTAACATACTGCTGTTTTAAGCCAACTGGAAGCAGTATAGTTGGAGTCTCAGACACTGTTGTCAAGGTTTGATTGATGTGTTGATATGGAGTTGACATCAATTTTAAAGTGACTACAGGGGAGCAGGGCAAATATATCTGTAATATAACATAGATTTGAAAGAAAATCCACTTGATGAAAGTATGTCTGGACAGTCAGACAGCATGCATCTTAAAATGATCACCCCATCAGCAGTAAATGGCAAATATAAGTAAAAAATTGCCAGGTTTGAGGGGCGACCCTAAAACATGGAAAGGTGGAATGATGCGAACAACGGAATGGCGGAAAATCACCCCAAATCCTAAAACGCGGAACCACGGGAAATCACCCCAAATCCTAAAACGTGGAACTGCGGAAAATCACCCATAATCCTAAAACGCAGAACGGCGGAAAATCACCCATAATCCTAAAACGCGGAACGTTAAAAAATGGAGCAAGCTAATAAATCCCTGAAAGTAACGACCCTCGGAAAGTAACGATGCCCCCGATAGTAGCGACCCTCAAATTGATTCAATGCTTATCAGTGACAGATGGAAAATTGTAACATGGGTTGGACCTACAGAATATAGATGGCAATGGGGTGATTTAAAGACATTGATAAACAAGATATCATGACTCACCCGATGTCGGGCAAAATGTTTTCAACTCCGACGAAACGGAACGAAACACACTAAAACAAGACTTCGCGATCCATCAAAAACACTTCCGAGATTTGGATATCGTATATATGACAATTTTTGATACCCTTTCTTACAGTTCCATTCGGCACCCCTTATTGTAGTCTCAGTTCTACTAGCTTATCAGCATAGGGAGTGTCGATAACAAAGGTAATCCTGTTAGATGTTTATTCACTTTTTCCAAACTAAATAGTAAAGTATAGTTTTGTTACGTTTTAGCCTATCGTTTGATTCAATCACTCGATTTTTTCCTTTCATATTAATTGATGAAAATAGAATGATGTGTGGAGAGGGGAACTCAGAAAAAAATTCTGAGTTCCAGATGGGATTTGAACCGACAACCTAGCTTCCGTACACTAGTCGGATGCTCTAACCACTGAGCTACGAGAACTCTAGTGGTGAGCGACGGTCAATTGTGGGCTGACACAACGACTGCATCACGCAGTCACATTGTGCCAATGAACACACACATTTAACTGCATCACGCAGTCACGTAGAATACCCTCAGAGTAAATAAATGAAAATAGAATGATGTGTGGAGAGGGGAACTCAGAAAAAAATTCTGAGTTCCAGATGGGATTTGAACCCACGACCTTCCGTACACTAGTCGGATGCTCTAGCCACTGAGCTATGAGAACTCTAGTGGTGAGCGATGTTCAATTGTGGTCAATTGCATCGCGCAGTCACATTGTGCCGGTGAACACACACAAAATTAATCCATTGCTTTAATAGGCTCAGGTTACGAAACACAAAGCACTGCGTATATGGACAGTTGCTGTTAATATTAATTCCTGTTAAAGTTAGTTTACGTTAATGTTAGCTCAGCATGATTTTTTATGACTTTTTAATGTTTTTGATGATTTATTATTGTAATTTGGACTTTGTTTTAGTAGATGAAGTAAGTCACTGCTTATGGAACTGTATAAAAATATCAAAATATATTTTTGATTTTAGTATAAGTATTTAGCATTTTAGTATAAGAATAACATATCTTGATTAATGAATCAACTGATAAACGATTGAGTGACTACAATAAAACTGTTACACCGTGGAAATTAAGTCCAAATTATTGTTTTCATTATTTTATTTTTGACGCTGTGACTTTGAGATTATCTACCATGAAAATGGTGACCCCTTTAACACGAGTAGTTACTGGGCAACCAATGTTTATGATAAGCAATAATTTCTTTCTCTTTTATTCCGAATAAAAGAGAATCAGGAAGAGAAGTGCGGTAGTAAACTGTTGAAGGCGGGGGTGAGGTATGGGAATATGAAGTTAGTCACAATTCGCACTGTACAGGTGAGGGGTCGCGTGACACCTTAAAGGGGCAGTGTCACAGGGATTTTGCTCGCGTTTCGTCAAAACTTCGCTGAAATTGAGATTAAATGCCTTCACTCACACACAAAGTGTTCCTGGTACATCAAGAGGGAGATATCAAGTGAATTTTTGCAAGGACAGCAAACCATAATAAGTTTTCAATGATTCTGGTAAGATACAAGCACAGAATTTGAAAACGTCCGCCAGACGTTTTCAAATTGTAATCCATTCCCATCTTGGCCATCCGTGGCCAAAGACACTTAGTAATAGCTTCACTGAATTAGTATGGTGTCTGAACAAGAAAATGACCAATATTTTTAGGCTTTCATATGTGTTAATGTGACTATTGGCTTTTCAGTGGGGTCAAACGCGAGCAAAATCCTCGTGATACTGCCCCTTCAAGCTTGCAGCTGAACATTAGCGCCATTTGGCTTAGCGTGACTGTTTTTTCGTCACAATGAATCTCGCGAAAGCGAATCAGTGCCATCTAATTTTGTTTTCCATGTTTTAGGATTATGGGTGATTTCCCGCCGTTCCGCATTTTAGAATTATGGGTGATTTTCTGCCACTCCTCGTTTTAGGATTATGGTTGATTTTCCGCGGTTCCGCGTTTTAGGATTTGAGGTGATTTTCCGCAGTTCCGCGTTTTACTGTAGGATTTGGGGTGATGTTCCGCCGTTCCGTCATTCCGCCATTCGGCGTTTTAGGGTCGCCCGATTTGAGGGGTTTAATTTCTACTTTACTGGTGGTGGCTGATCTTTTTTTAGTCCCGTCCAAGTGCATGGTTGTTTTCTGACAAATTCATTATAACAGTGTTTCTTTATAACACAGCCCCGTTTTATGAAGACGCTTGCCCAAGCACTTTGTTAATTCGGAGCGTGTAAAAGCTGTTGCAAAAATTAAAGGAAACTATAGCAGTCCTAGTTAAGCAATTTTTGGAGTTTTCGTTTGTCCTGGTGTTGACCTATTATATTTTTTATTGCTATTTTCTGTATCAGTGTATATTTTCCTTATATTTATTAAAACTAGCTTCTGGTTTGAATTTGTATTTCAGATATGGGACTCCAAAACAGGCCAAGAACTTAAGAGCCTCCAGACGTTGTCCACTACACTGTCACTAGCTTATTCCCAAAATGACAGTATTTTGGCTGTTGGATTGTCAGATACAACTGTACAGGTATACTTAACTGCACGTGATTGCTTTCTTGTGAAGTTTTCTTTGTAATTAATCGCAAGCTGCTCGTGAAGAAAGTGGAGGCATGGTGGTGTATAATAATGTAGTCATTGCGTACACCCTTCAATTGGACCTTTGTTAAGTTTTTTAACACAGATTGCTCTTGCCATGCCTGTATACAGAAATGCGTGTAGTTCCAGGAAAATCCATGCCCACCCCATGGAAGGTCATTGGAAATTCCTAGGGGGAGGGGGGGGGTCTGAAAAGCCAAAATTAAAGAAGCAAAGTATGAAGATAAACTGGAATTCTTTGGGGAGGGGGGAGCAAAACAAAAACCTTCTAGGGGGTATGGATATTTTCTGGAATTACACAATGGTTGCTAACTCAAAGGTATTGAGAACCTTGTTACTGCAAAGCTATATTTAAGGTCTGTCATTAGGAACTGACACCTGGTTTCCCTGGCCAGGCTCTACAGTGAAAATGGCCGTCTACTCTAAGTTAACTGACAGGTATAGGAAAATTCCTTTAGTTTCTGACCAGCTACCTTCCCTGAGAAGCCAGCCTCCTCAAAACTTAATGATGGCTTTCTTTGTTAACATTCTCTTTTATTTGACTAAGATAATTACCATTCATGAAAAGGCTTTCTCTGTTTGCTTCTCAGCTATGGAATGCTGTCAGTGAAGCCAGCTTGGGTGTGTACAGAGGACACTCGGGTTGGGTTCACTGTGTTGCCTTCTCACAGGATGCCTCCCGGCTGGTCTCAGCATCAGAAGATGAAACTGTCAAGGTACAGTCGCCTATAATTTTTTCCCGGGTACACTATATTGTTTTTAAACTTGAAATAATATGACCAGGAAACAATATTTCTTGTTATTTTGTAGTTGTCTGAGATAAAACATTATTTTCCCCTTAGATATGGGCTGTTGACACCACCACAGTTCAAGGCTCAATTAAGCTGAGGATGGTGTTTGATGTGATTTTCAAGGGGGATTCCCTGACCATTGCCATAACGGACACATATAACAGGCTAACGGTAACTATTCCATGAGAGAATAACTTACTGATAATTGAAGATGTAATTTAGACTTCTTTTTAAAGCATTTGAATGTAATCTGTGAGCCATAGCCTAATAGCTGTCAGTTTTACCTATCATGTGGGTTGGTGGCCCAAGTTTAACCTTCCCTGTGAGCGTTTACACCTGTCCTAGTTTTGCATCAATAGTTAGACCTAAATTAAGTGGGCGAGGCTCTGTCATTTGTATGCAAATGTTGCAGGTGTATGTAAGTTACTGTAATTCTTTGTTTTAATTTAGGTAGAATGCTAAATAAATATATTTGTCCCTGACATTACCCTGCAGATATTTCAGGGTGACAGCACAAAGCTGTTATCTCAGAGTGAACCACAGCCATCAAAAATGACCAGCATTAGTTTTGATAGGAATGGGCACCAAGTGGCCATTGGTTTAGATGAAGGAACAGTCAAGGTATTGAAAATAACATTACTGTTTTTACTTTACTCCCAGTATATAGTAAGGTTAATTTTTAATAGTTTTCTGTTATTAATTTCCCCTGATTTGTTGTACAGATTTTAGAGAAATCCTCTTGCAAAGTGATTCAAGAGTTCAAGAGCCATTCTGGTCGTGTGAAGTGGTGTGCATTTAGTAGATGTGGTCAGGTTTTGGTGTCAGTTTCGGATGACTCTACTGCAAAGGTATTAATTTAATTTAATTTTTATTTCTGTGAAATACAGTGGAACTTCGCTGTCCACCAATGGACCATGAAAATCTGGCTGTGTCAGCGGGTTGACTGGATTAAATTAAAATTTTAGGTTTAATTGAAAAGTTTTGACCCAAAATGTAGCAAAAAAGTTCAGCAACAATTACCAAGGTTAAGAATTTAATCAAAAAAAATTATAATAATTCTACTCTATGTTTGTGCACTCACCAGTTATTTTGTTACATCATATCTAACCAGTGTTTGTGGAATAACAGTTAGTTATTTATTGTAAGATTTTTAATTGTGGTCATCAACTATTATTTGAAAATCTTTTGAAGGTTTACAGCTGTGTGGATGGACAGTTACTGTTCTCATTGGAAGGCCACACAGCCAGTGTCCAAAGATGCATGTTCTTTCATCACAACCATCAGCAACTGCTAACATCATCCTTAGATGGGACACTTAAGGTGTGGACGGTGCCCTTCCTGTACCATTTTTATTTCATTATTGATGATATTGTGTGGATAACTTTGATTTTGATTGATCACTCTCTGATGTTGTTGGTAAGGTAGTCAAACATCATGCTCGGTTTCAACTTGAAGCTTTGGTTGGTTGTCATAGCCTGCTTTCTGTTCTCATGTTGTTTCCTTACGTTAGTGCAGGCCTGGCCAAGGCTATGGTTTTTTAGCTGCTTTGGTCAGAAACACGGTATGGATTTTGGTGTTTCTTGTCTGAGATGGGTTGTGGTTTTCCCACTGGTGTAATATAGCATTTAGACTTGTCTTCTGCTGTGGCCCAAAAAGGGAAAGATTGTAGGGGTTGAGGTTTCAAATTTGGTGCTGTCGCTATGCGGAAAGTCATTAATAGTATTTTAGTTTGAAATAGGGTCAGGGTTTTCAACACAGGAAACAGTTTAAGTCCCTTCCTTCCCCATGCCCTTTCATGCTATGAACACCAGAGCTAAGGATGGAGAGTATGTGCTGTTCTTACTTTTTACAATGTTCTTTCCCAATTCCATGTTCAGGTGTGGGATGTGCAGGCAGGATCTCTTCAGTTCTCTTGTCAGCACAGCAGTAGTGAGTACATACTGTCTTGTGATGTGTCACAGGATGACAAGAGACTGCTCTCAGCCTCAGTGGATAGATATACCAAGGTAAATTTCAGCTGGCAAGAGATTACTATTCAGACTCTAATAACCTTCAGTAATCTGTTCTAAAGGGTTGCTATTCCAAGAAAGTTCAAACTTAGGTTAATGTGCAGATAAGTAATGAACATTGTCAAAGCAATCAGAAACTAAGGATATCTCTGCTTAACGGTGTAAAATGCGGGAGATGAAGGCAGTTTTCAGGTCCTGTCCATTTAGTTTTGATTATTTCTCCTAGTTTGAGTTTCCTCAGCTCAATATGAGGAGGAACACTGCTGATTCCTATCCTGCCCCCTCCCCCCAGTGCTGGGATGCCTTTTTTGGTGGAGAAAGGATGTGTACCAGAACAAAGTATCTTGCCTCAGGAGACCTGAACATGAAGTCAAAGAGAGAAGGAATTATCTAATTGCACAGGTTCTTATTCTGTCATTGCCAAAACGTCTTTATGAATGTGTCTCTAGGTTTGGGATGCCTCTACAGGAGTCCTCTGTTACTCCCTTGGGCCACACCCAGACTGTGTGAGGTCTGCATCATTCTCTCAAGACAACAAGTTTATCTGTACTGGCTGTGATGATGGGACAGTCAGAGTGAGTATCCAAAGTTACAATCCATAGCAAGCATCAGTGTTAAATCATGCCCACGGCTGCAAACTAAAATTTGGGATTCAAAACATTCTGTTTTATCAGTATTAATAGTAGAACTACTTTCATTGTTAGGTGTGGAGTGTGGCTGATGGTAGAGAACTTTCAGTTTGTAGCAAGCATGATGGATGGGTCAGCAGCTGTTGGTTCTCAAGTGACAGCAACCTTCTGGTTTCCGTCAGCAACAACATAAAGGTACACAAACAGTCAGCAGTGTGTGTGTCCTGTTGCTGAATTGCACTAACAAGCAAAGAAACACTTTTCAACTGGCAACATTTTAACTCCCATAAATTGAGGTGCTTGAGATCACTTTCAGTTGTGCATTGAGGTTGGAAGTGTTTGCTTGTGGGATGCACAAAATACTGTGTCTTAAACCGTGACTGAGTGTCTGCTTAGGAGAGGTATCTGTCTATTGGAGCTGTTTGACTGATGAGAATTTTGTGATTCAATTAAACATGTTCAAAGTTCTTTTAATAATGATTTATGATATGTGGGCCAGATTATTTTTTCTGAGATTTTGGTCATAACATTTCCTATTGAAAGCAAGCAGTTTCAGCAAAGGCATTGTTATTCCCTTGTTCCATAGAAGATTGAATGTTTTGAGTTTATCCATAATTAATTCTCTTTTCTGTTGTTTTAGTGGTGGAAAAGAGATGGCACATTTTGCCAACAGTTCAGTCTGAAAGGAGTCCAGGCCAAGAGCATTCACTTCTGTCCTGATTTCAAGACTTTTGTTTCAGTGGATAATGTAGGCGTGATATATGTCCTGAAGAAAATTACTCCATGATGACCACTAGAATGTGAATGGTCCGTTGTTCGGTGTGAATGCTGAGTCTGATTGCACAGTTCGGTAGTGAAGCTGAGTTTGAGCTTAGTTCTCTTTCCAGACCACTATTGAATTCTACTAACCTGATAACTGCATGAGAAAAGGCCTGAAAGGCTGGATTTTTAGGTGGCAATTCTACTCTGGTTCCAATGTTTTTCTTTCTTCTTCGTCTTAATTGAGCCGCAAAGCAGCACCTACAGGACTCATAGTTGCTGCATCATAACATGATTTTTTTCATCTCGCTCCCTGTAAACCTACTGCTATATTGGAGGATTAAAGAAAACTCTTTCTTGATTGCAGTGAAGTTTCACAAAAATAATATTGCATTTAATATTCAAAATAGATGCATTTATAAAATTTAATTTAAAGTTCATCCTTTGCTTAAACTTCCAGACATTGTTCTAGTCTCTTAATCTGGTTTGTAGCATGAGATGCGCAACAATTTACTTATAATAATAATTACTAATAATTGTTGACAAACACCTACAAGCCAGCATTTACTAAAGTTGAATATTGAGTAACTGATAACATATAATTAGCCATATAAAACGAATTTAATATAAGTGTTGAAGAGATTTTCAGTGACCGTACGTAACCGTGACATGTTTGCGTCATCCGCTAAATATTAATTACTTGTCATTTGAGACATTATGTACTTTGAACACTTTGATTAGAAAATAGTATCGTGTCGAGATCGTTTTGTAATATCGTCACAATCGAGTCGTAAGGATTAAAGTTTGGAACGTTTAAAGTTAATCGTTGTGTTTGTCTAATCGTTACCGCGAAGTTGTCAACTGACCACAACAATAAGGATGCACCACAGGTAGCAGTTATAAGGAACTGCTCAAGAGAAATATTCAAATTAGGTAATCTGAGCATTTTTCTATGTTTTTATATCTTGTTTCAATGTATTAGAAATATTATAGGAATTTGTCATCTGTGGCAGCTAGGAAATTGTGATAATTATATTTTGAGCCATTTGAATTACCTGTAGGTAGCCTGAGCATTCTCCTTAGCTAACAATTTGACACAGCACTCAAATGCAAAACATTAGATACACTTCCAGGGCTATTTCCTTGGAACTATTTTTGCTATAAACATTGCAAGAAATATTGACAAACCAAAATTCAAGGTAAGAGAACTGGTGTGTTGCAGTTACTGATACTCCTTGTTTTCAAAAATGATGTGGTTAATTTTCATTGAAAGTTAAGGTTCCCTGCATCAAGTGTTTGACTGCTGTATAACTCTTGATCAGATCTAGGTTGGGGCACAGATAATTAAGGACAGAAATTTTGAAGAAAAGATTTATTACCTAGACCAAATGTCTAGTATAAGTATCTAGGGGCCACTTGGACAAGCACCAGTCATCATTGCGTTAGCACGGGAAGGGTTAGTCCTATGCCTGGTTGAATAAATACCCATGTAACTTTAAGTGGTGATTTTTTGTAGTCAGGCCCTTGCTAACAACTCTACAAACTTAAGGTTGTTTCTGGTGCTTTCATCAATTTTGCATTCTAGCACTCAGGAAAAGACTTAACGAGTGTGAGAACACCCCCTGGCAGAAAGGGGCAAGTTCTATAAAACACGTACTGTGAGTTATGGACAGGTGTAATCTGGTACCCAGAGCTCACTTGTGTGTAGTGAAAACTCTGGGCACCAGATTATGAAAGTTTTTGTGGAACCACTCCCTGTTTAAACAATAGTTCTTCTGTGGAAGGCAATCGTGTGATCAGTTGCCTGAGGAAATTTGGTGGTGTTCACAACAAATATTATATGAAGTTTGAACATCTAATTTCCAAGGGAACCGCTCACACATAGGGCCCGAGACAGAACCCCATAGTTTTTATTGTACAACGCTACGTTTTGAGCGGAAATTGCACTGATAGGCACCTGCTGAGGAGAGGCACTATCGCATTCTGTGATTGATTTCAACCAACGGGAGCACGCCAAAATTTAGCGTTGTACTATAGTAATTATGAGTAGTGTCCGTAAGCTAACAATGGGAAGCATAAACCTGTAATAATGGCTTTCTAGTTCAGAGTTACCATGTTACAGGAAAGTGCAGCAAGATTTGTTTTCTAGAAATGCGATTGGCACTTATTGCCTGTCACCACCCAAGTTTACGATCCCTCCATTATTCCTTGCCTTTGTTGTTTTTATAGTTACCTACCACAAGACGTTCCCTTTCCAATCAACAAAGCAAAAAAGATGTCAGTTACCTACTGCAGAGATGCTTATTTTATGTTTTAAAGAGTGTTGTAAAGCAAAAAGCAGTACTTTTGTTAGTCCAAAAGGCTTCAGGTTAAACTTGAAATAAATTAAATTAAAAAACTAAAAAGATGTTGTGTCTGTTGCTGTAATATTGAGTAATATTGAGCTCCTGGAGCCGTTTTGAAGACATTTCAGCGATAACTTTCTTTAGACACAAGGCAAGTAAGTTTTGTTTCAAACCTTTGAAAGTGCTTTCTCATACATGGTCTTAAATTTTGGGCTGCTTGTGTTTTAATCTGCCCGAATAAATTGCCTGTGTTGGAAATAAAGTTTGTTTCTGGTTCACTTTTTTTTTGAAAACTAATAAAAATAACCACAGCAGGCCTTGGACAATAGGTGTGGGTGGCAAGAATTAGCTTAAGCAGAGGGTAGCATGTGGAGCGGTAACAACAATGGACATAATTGCCAAATTAAAAAATTGTAACTTTGTAAAACGAGACAGAAATGCCTGAATTATTTGAGTCATCAGGTTCATCTCACTGTGGGGTGTGCATACAGGCCAGCTTTAATGATTATTACAACAGCAAAAATACAAAAAGTAGTCTCCACAACAAAGATTTGTTGCAATGATGTTTATTTTTTCATGCTATTAACAATGATAGGGAATATTTGTTCACTGTTGAGGCGGGGCGCCAAATCCACCACCACCACGACCACGACCAAATCCAGCTCTCTGTGGAAAACACAAAATCTGAATAAATTTCATGAGGTGAGAAAAAAATTTACATGCTGAAACCCAATTTCCCACACATTCAGTTTGTGTAGAAGAAATAACACAAGTGCTGCCATGAAAGTGAAGTATGACAAAAAGGTTAATGTGGTAGCTGCACATTCCTGCCTTTAATACATCTATGTTAGAAACAATGTAAACTTACAAATTCAGGTCTGAAGTCCGAGCCTGCTCCACCTTTAGGTTCCATTCCTGGGGCGGGGCCACGCCTGTAAGCCTCCCGGTCAGCAGAGTCTCCTGAGGGAGGACCACGAGGCTGCTCTGGACCTGATTCATTGGAATAAAATTTAATATTTCTAACAAGAAAAGCCCCAGGGGTATTAGACCCCGCTGTTGTTCTCCCTACCCTCGGGGTGTAAAATATATTATGGTCACTCAAGATACAAGCTCCTGGCTGTGTAGCGAAAGATCCAAGGAGTATTTGTTTGGCCAAGCGAAAACCGGAGGTCTGGGGCAAGTGACCATGAAAAAAATAGAGAGCACGGAAAAAAAAAAAAACGGGTATTACTAGACCCTGTCCTGACGGCGGGGTAATAATGACCAAGAACATAGTAGCTTCCATCTGCATTGTTAAGGATTTTGTGAAGAGTTGAAAGTCTAGGATTTCATCCACAGACTCAAAAATTAGAGCCACTTTTTAAAGCATGATCAACAGCACGACAAGGAAGAACTGCTCAGTAGCTTTCATTTGAATGGTCACAATTAAGGATTTTGTCCACAGGCTGAAAAGTAAGTACCACCTTAAACAGCATAATAAATATCACCAAAGCAAAGTACACGGTACTGCTCAGCAGGGTTTTCAATAAGGGCTGGCAGCCGGCGAAACTCGCCGGCTATTTTACACAAATTCGCCGCCTATTTGATTGAGAAATGACCTCATATTTTATGACTAACATGAGAAACATTCACCACAAAACATGAGCCTTGGGTTGACCAAGAATTATTCATGAAAAACAAAAGAGTCTTGCCTGGATTCTGAGTAATTTAGTGGGGATTTGTGTTTCCTGTTCTGTTCAAATACCCTAATTCTTGCTCCAGAATGCAGGAAATGCATCCTAAGAGGCCCAAATTTTTAAAATTTTCTTGGGGAGCACACCCCCGGATCCACTAGAATCTTGTGCCTTTGGTGCAAGTAGTTCATTCTCCACCTACTCCTAAAATTTTGCCACCTACTCAGATTCCTATTGAAAACCCTGGCTCAGTAGCTTTAATTTGTTTATTACACTTAAGGATTTCACACACAGACTCAGAACCTTACAACCACTTTCAAACAGTTCAACAAACAACATCATAGGGAAGTACACTTTGGGATTTTATCCATGGACTCAAAACTTGTGCAGCATAATAAACAGCACTGCAGGAAAGTACTGCTCAATAGCTTTCATTTGAATGGTCATACTTCAGGATAACATCCACAGACTCAAAACTTAGAACCACCTTGTACAGCAAAACAAATAGCACCACAGGAGAGTACTGCTCAGTAGCTTTCATTTGAATGGCAAAGGTACAAACAGAAGCAAAAGTAGCAACCACTGACATTGCATGGAGAGGATGAAAAGGTTTCCTACCTTTTGGTCTGGGTCTAGCTGTCTCAGCCCTGGCCTGTCGGCGAAGGGTGGCTGGGACTATCTCGGGAGGAAGGTGTAGGTAATCTCTTAGATATGCGATACCTGTGAGCAATAAAACTGAACTGTTAGCCTCAAACAAATGAAAGGAGACCTCAGAGAGTAAACATCAGAGCGCAAAACATATTGAAGAGGAACTGATAGATTTTACCATCATTTGTGAGGTACCAATAGTAGTGTTGCCAAGAGAACTGTTCTGTGACATATCCTCGAGACTTAAGTGACTGCAAATGAAACAGTAAATAAGTTAGTATCACTTTTCTGTGTATTGTATCACCATGACCTAGGGATATTAAAAAGAGATCCAACATTAACCAAGGGTACCTAACACATTCCTCATTTCTTGACAGATTTTATCACAGAATGTTGTTCATCCATCAAATGTCGATGAAGACATTCAAGAAATTCATAAGGAATTCATAGGGGATGTTTAACATGATACCTCCCAAATGCCATCCTTAAAATTAGAAAAATCCCACCTCAAATCCACATTTACAATCCCAAATCGCACTCCCTCAAATTTCCCTTTCCTACCATAGAAATAAGTCAAATCCTACATCTCATAAAACCTACTGGGGATGTCTTTCTACTGACATTTTCTCAAGTTTTTCAACAGTTTTGCAGAACCACTGACCCTCCAATCTTAAGTCTATCATGATGACCACAGAACAGTCAAACCCTGTAATTATCACAAGTTATGCAGCATTTTATGAAATTTTTTCCACAATTTCACACGACCCTAGGTGAATAGAGCCACTGAGGAGTAGCAGGGGGATGGAGACCTCTGTCATAATCACTATATGGACAAACCCTGTAGATATGGACACTGTTGGGACATAGAAATGTCCATATTAACAGGGTGTCCATTTTAAGAGGGTCAATTTTGGGGAAAATGTATGTGTAACGAGTAAAGAAACTGTTTGTTCCCGAGGGCAGCAAAGGGTTTAAAAGTGTGTGATGCAAGAATGCGGCAAAAATCAGTATGTGACGTGGAAGAATAATGTGAATCATGAATCTAGCAAGAATGTGACACATCAACTCTCTACTAATATACAAAAAGTATATGTAATTCAGGAATCTGGGAAAAATGTGCGTGAACAGAGCTCACAAACCCATTCGCCACCTTTGTACATGTAGAAATTATAGTTAAAATGCAAGAAAAGATTTCTGTATAACCCCATACTTATTTAAACATTAAAATATCTTCCACAGTATCCCTCATACACAAAAGAAAAGAGCTCGAGTCAGAAAATTGTAGGCATAATTCATTCAGTATGGGACTGTGCAGAAACCTTGTCAAGACATTGTTGAATTTTTTACAAATTCTAAACGGACTATTTTTGCATCAAGTGTGTTTGTAATAGTCAATATACACCTATGAAATTTACTTTGTAGTCACTTTGGACAACAAAAACTTTAAACCCTTTGAATGCATGGACAAGAATAACAAGTTATCACACAAACTCATTTCCATTTACCTGCATAGCTTTGATCACTTGTAAATTTGGAACTCCCTCAATTTCCAGATGTTTTGGGGCATTAAAATCTTTCTTCGCCACCGCAACACCCTCCTTAAAGAGGTTCTCATAGATGATAACCCGATTTTTCTTGGGAATCAACATCCTAAATGATACAGCGGAAAAAACGCGGTAAGCGTTTTCAACAATTAAAAATAAAAGTTGGTTTATTCAACATACTAGGAAACTGAGCTAACAAATGAAAAACCGCTGTCGCCTTCTGTCTTCGGCCTACGAATAAGTCTTATTTCGCCAGAGTTAGTAGAAAATTACACAGAAAAAAAAACCCTGTTATATTACGATATAAGAAAACTAGTGAGCCAAGGTTACGAACTATTTACGGGACTTTTTCCAGTTGTAGCTACAAGATAAAGACAATACCTGATTGTCTAGTATTTGGGCAATCTATTTTTATTAAAAAATTATAGTTTCATAGACTGATGGCTAAAATATCCTGCGGATTGCAACCGCATTACTCACTTCAATTCTCCAAGATGGCGATCGAAGCAAAAGAGAATAATCAGGGCATGCGTGAAGTCCGATGTGCTTTGCGGCCAGGCCTTTCAGAAATCTTTCACAGGCCACCCAAGCGAAAGATTCCGGAAGCGGGTAGTACTTTTGGAACTTACTCCGTAAGGCGCTCGCTTTCCTTGGTGACAAAAGAGACGTTCCGACGATTGCAAAACTCGCGCGCGGAAAATTTGCGTGTGTTGTGCGTGATGCGATGCAAATTGTGACCACACGAGCGTACTCCATAACGAGTGACCTGGAGCAAGTCTAGGTATTAGTGCCATTAGTAAAAAGAAAATCTAAAATAATTATTGAGCTTTCTGAATTTGTGGAGTAAGGGAATTTTTTTTGGAAAGTTTCAAAGGAAGCACCCATACACCCATATTCACAGAGGCAAAAAAGTAAAACCACACCAGCTGAAAGCATTTGCCATATTCTTTGGACGACTTTATTATACTGTAGTTAATTTCTAAGAACAGTAGTATTCTTAGACAATCTGAAATTATTTGTAAATATGCAGCTGTGCTCAATACTTCACTGACAACTTAGAGAATAAATTACAGTCTTTCAGTATTAACTTAGTATTTATAGATAAATTATATTTAAATATAGAACTTCATCACTTAACACAAAACTATCTTCAGAACACAAAAATTTACAATCTTTGAGTAGTTCTACCAGACTTGTACATTCCTTAAAATAAATTATATAATACTGCTTCTTTAAATAACATTTCAAACAGTAATTTCAATAATTATTAACTTAGCTGTTCTGAATTGGAGAAAACAAGACAGACAATACATAGCAGTCTTGTCACACTAACCTTGACATCTACTTTTTACACCTTATTATTAGAGAGTTTTTAATTACATTAAAAACATCTTGTAATCTAGGGATTTTTCAACATGTGCTATTTGCAGGCAGTTTTCGCCACCTAAAGCTAATAATGGTTTTTTTGCTCTTTACTTCACACTGCACTTCGCCAGGAACCTCTTAGCAATTACTGGGAGAGGTTACTACCATTCATAAGCTAAGCATTCAGTTCAATGTCAATTGTATTTGCTTAGCTAGCCGCTGACCAGCCATTGCCAGATTAGTGTACTAATGGCAATTATCACAATTAACCCTTTAAGCCCTTAGCCCCAATGAAAATGAAATTTCTCTTTACATGATCACTGCTTGTGTTGAATATTCAAGTGACAAGAATAAAGGAAGTGATCACTGACGATAGGATGTCTTGATATTTAGACAAATTCTCCTTAGTCCTGATATAAGAAATGTATAGAGATCAGTAATGAGAATATGCATTTTTATATCAGGGCTTAAAGGGTTAAAGATTAAAAAGATTAAAAAGCTGTAAGGGTATGTGCTGCTGTGAAGGGTACAGTTTCAACCAGTTTAGTCTGGGACAGGGTATAGAAATCAGAGAGTTTTGGTCTAGAATAGGGTATCATTTATCAGAAAACTACAGATTGACACTTGGTGAGTCTTGGATGGGCTGGGAATTTTTGGTGCCTAGTCTAGAATAGGGTTGCAAATTGCAGCTGAACAAGGACTGGCATAGGGTAAGGGATTCAGAGTCCTAATGGCACACCCCACCCAAAAATCTACAAACTGCTCCTCCTCCACCTCATCCCCTGGGCCAGAACCTAGCCTACATGTAGCCATACCCATATATGTAAGCTTATATTACCTACTATGAAACATTTTGATGGGGCTGTATAGTAAAACAATAATTATTCCACTCACTCTTGTTGTGCATAAACTCATAGCTAACTCAATGTGAGGGATTTTCTCAAATAGTAACTGAGGGGTAATTCTTTTTACTCTCTGCTAAAGAGAGGCAATTATTCAAAGTAAATTTTAGACATTTTGATAAGGACAATCAACAGTTATTGTTAAATTGCCTAAAGGCAAGGGAAAATTATTGGAAGGACTACTCTTGTAGGAAATGCGTAACTCTCTCTCCTAGGACTTGAAGGGACACTGAGCAAGGAGAGGATCTGCACACTGCATTCTAGCCTATTTAGCAGTAGTTTCCGTTTCCTTTTAGCCAAGCAGAATATGCACGAGGGCATGGGGTGAAAATGAGCAAAAAATTAGAAGCAGGGGGAGGGGCAGAGAAGTTTCCTTTCCTTCCCTGCCCCTTCCCCTGCTTCTAATTTTTGCTCCTTTTTGTCCCATACCCTCACGCATGTCCCACTTGGCTAAAAGGAAACGGAAACGACTGCGATGCAGGCTAGCTCCATTCTCCTAATTGCACGTGTAAAAAAAATGTAATTGTAATTTGTTTACCCACGAAACGTGTAATTCTTTTCCTGTTTTTCGATCGCTACTACTTCTTCATTTATCTATATGCTTATCTGCGAGTCACATTCGGTAAAGGGTTTTCGATTTCTATATCTTTCAAGTAAGTCCACTGTCGATCGCAGCGACATTCAACGCCACATTTTTCTGAACCACACGAGGAACAAGGAAAGTGACACCCTGGACAGTCAGTATCTTGGCAATCACACACATCCCTACCATCAGACATTCGAACGCCTGATCGATCGTGAAATGTTTGCTTTTGTGGCCGTTTTCTTTGTCTCTGTTGCCGCCTTTTTGTTCGGCTAGCGGGGTCTTTCCACTCTTTCATATCTAGTCTCTTTAGCTTTCGCATTTCTCGCCGACTTGTGTCAGGGTTAAAATTTTTGAGCTGTGGTCCTGGGTTTTTAAACTTCAAAGAGTTTAGCAACTTTTCTGTCCACGAACTTTCTGAGCTAGTTGATCCCGTTCGACTGACTTTCCCTGGGACTTGTAGGGAAAATCCAGAAAGAACTGGTGTCTCTTCAGTTGTTGAAACGCTTGCCTCTCCGACGAGTGGAAATTTTATCGTTAAATTCTTATCACTTTCTTTGCGTACTTGAACTGAAGACATTCCAGGGTAAGCTTTGAAGTTTGCAGTCGTCAATTATCCCTTTAAAAGCCAAATCTGTGTACAAAGTACGTACAGAAAGAGAGCTAATCTGTTGGTAAGAGAATGGAACAAAAGGCCAAAGGCGCCATTTTGATTGTAAAGCTACTCTAACCCAGTCCTACTCCTACTCCGTGACCCAAACATTAGCTTCCACTGCCGGTAACAATTTCAATTTACTTCCGCTAAACGGATAAAAACTAATTCGAAAGATTTTCCGGATTTTAGGGTCAAAATTCATTTTTATAGTGATTTTTGTCTTCGAAAAAGTAAGAAACAAGCTATTACAGTTTAAAACTGATCATTGCCCTTTTATTTTACGTATTGTTTCTGCAGTATTATATTTCTTTACACGATGCTAGGTCATTTTATTCCTTCTTTTTATGGATTGTAGTGTTGGAGGAAAGGAAAATTGGACGCTTTCTTTCCCACAAACAGTTAATTCACTTGCTTGCAAAAAACAGGGATATCTGGTTCAAAGTCTAAACAAACATTTCTGAGTCGTGATTGGTCAGTAGTCAATGAGCGCTTGTTTAAAACTCATTTCCGGAATTGTTGCCTAGCTGTGATGAAGGCGATTTGTTAAAAATTTATTTCCAATGGTTTCGGACGATAGCTCCCGACAGCAAATCGTGGTACGAGAATCTCTTTTGTATTTACTCTTGACGGTTGAATTTTAATTTAACTACGTCAGCGAATAATTTGAAGATTTTGCATCCACGTTACCTGTTTTGTTCCAGGTTCGACGTTCTAACTCGACCCCAGACAGTGGCGATAAAAAGTTCGTCATGAAAGAGGTTCGTTGTTTACGCCAGAATATTTTCATGAAATCGTTATCAGCGATTAATGGCCGTAACCGTGTTGCCTTTAATGATAAATGTTGTGGTTCAGTTGCTCTTTTGAAGCCATGATTTTATTTGTTTTCAGAGAGACGAAAATCCGAAGGAAATCGATGTGAAAGGGGAACCTCCGAACGAAGCCATGAAGGAACGTCCCGAAGATCCTCAACCAGGTTTGTTGTCGAAAATATCTGGCGGGGTTTACAACAAGGCCGCTACAGTTGTTGGAGGAGTTGGCTGGGTGGCAGGGACAGCTTTATCGACAACTTACTCTGCAGTTTCTGCCGTTGGTGGAGTTGCTTTAACTCCGTTCAAGAAATCCCAAAAGGACAAGTCTGACTGACGTGTGTCTTATTGTTCCGTGACACGAAACCGAGAATTTCTAAAAGAAAGTGGCCGTAGCTTACTAGATCTATTATCGACGAAGACCTTTGCTTTTATGGACAGAAGACCCGAGGTAACTTTATTAATTCTTGTCGATAAAAGACTGCTCTTCCGAAAAGTAACTGGTTACCGGAGGCCTTTCCCTCCCACGAAGAGTTCGAATGTATCCCACAAGAGAATACAACGTATTTGCTGTTTTCATTGCACGGAATTGTCTTCAATTCTTATTTTTGTGATTTTGTAAAGCCTAAGTGGCGTTGTGCGGAAATAGTAGTTCTTAAAACCGTGCTGAGAAGCACATATTAATTTCCATTTGTCCGTCTAAAAATTGCTTGCTCAGCTGAGCGTTGCAGATAATAGCATTAACACCATTTTGTAAAATTGGCTTTTTTTCAATTACATTGGTTTACAGGGCCTGGTAAGAATTATTTTATAGTTAGTGAGTCGATTCTTATGGAAAATTGTAAATAGGTACAGAAAAATATTTTAGAGTTCACTTTGTAGACATCAATATTCAATACTAAATTTAATATATTGCACCGTGAAATATGTCCAAAGCGTGGGTATCGCTTGGAATATAAAATTAAAATTGTTGTACAAAAAGCCTACTGACGTCTTTTTTCTTTTGCCATCTGAAATCGCTTTATAATTTCTGTTCATTTTTTAAATTTTTATTGATAAAGTTTTTAAGGTTTTAAAACCAGAGAGAAATATTAAAACAGCATCTTGTCAACGATGAGCAAGTTAAGGACACCTGTACCGTGTGTACTATGTGAAAACCTTCTCCCAGTAAAGAATTCCACCCATGAATTTTGACTGTTGCTGAGACTGTACCAACTAAACCAATTTTGATAACAGTCATGGAAGCTGCTAAAACTTTTTATATATGCTGTAAAAATAAAGCAATTATCATCAATCCAGGGGTGGCAGGGGGGGGGGGGTACTCAATAAAGTTTTGTACAGGGAGGCTTCACCTGGTTTAAAGAGCAAAGTTGCACCCCTTTCTTATACCTCAAGGACAGACCTGCCAACCTCCAAAACATGCAAATCTGGAGATGTTGAAAAAAAGCCCAGAAAAACCTGGAGATTGGGACCTCAAACCTGGAGATTTCCAAAATATGTGTTAAATGAAAATAAAAATGGTAGATTTCTTGTTTCAAGGTATTCTTTACCTTATCGGTGCACCTATTGTATTCTTTTGCCGCACATTTTGAAGAGTCAGTTTCTGTTTCGCTGTCGACGCAAGGCGCCAGGTTGAGTTTACTGTTCACAGCTGTAGCCTTCCAGAGACCTAAGCACACCTATGTTTCATGGGAATGAGGCTGGAATTGTACCTTGGTTTCCCTCAAACATTAGATGTGACAAATTTGGCCATTTTCAGCATGGACTTTTCAATATTGCTTCATACTATCCGAATTGTTTGGCAATTTCAAGATTTTCTGATTCACCGTGAGATTTGGAGGCCAAATCGTGAGACCGTGAGTTTATACCCCAAACCGTGAGTCTCACGGTGAAACCGTGAGAGTTGGCAGGTCTGCAAGGATAAGCTAAAACAATAGAATTTCCTGTATTTGCCATGTTTTCCCCAGGTTTCAGTCATTCTGATTCAGTTGCATAGTCATTTCTGCCAAAATGTGGCATCCTTTGATATACTTCGCTTCAGCCACCATTTCTTCCACTTTGCAGCTGATTTTGTGACCCTTTCGTATACTAAAGTGGCAATTTTCCCTACCCTTTTTTATACTGCGAGCTTAAAAAAGGCACCCCTTTTGGGTGGAACCTCCCTGTATAGCCCACTATAGGGAATACGCCCCCCCGCCCCCCGGTCATCAATTCCTTTTTTCATTGTATATTAAGGGCCAGAATGTAAACTAGTGGTTTGCAAGTAATTGTGTTGCTACCCAATCAGGTCTTATTTTTGTTGTTATTTTCACAAAAATGACTTTTTTGTGGACAACTCATAATTGCAATGCATAAGTTCTGAGTAACACATATCCTAGAGATGTGGTGTTGTCCCTGTGAAAAGTGAAGAAATGCCACTCAAGAAGCTGTCCCTTCAGTAGCCCACATTTGAACATTTGATGTACCAGTATGACTGACACAACTTAAAATGATGACATGACTTGACAATAATGAACGTTCCTACAGATCCCTTTGTTTCTCAGTTCCCACAGGAGAGTCGTGAAAGAGACACTCCCTGGTCAAACAAGATTAACCATTAGAGTTCCTCCAAAAAGCTTCTGAGTTTTGTTACGTTATTCTGATATACCAAACATGGGCTACTTAAACGGCCTAGAGTTGAGGAGGAAAATAAAATAGAGAATTCAAATTCTGAGTTTGTTCCCTTGGAAACTTGTCACTGATGGCATGAAGATAAACCAATTTCAAAAGAAACTACACTGATCCTTTCCAAGGTTTTTTTCCAATTTCACTTGCATTGATGTTTGTTACAGTGTATGTAACACACCATAACAGACTGGAAGTTTGATTGGGGGGGGGGGGGGGGGTGAATATAATAGCAAATATTTTACATGGCATAAATTTCAAGCTGTTTCAACCCTGAGAATACAGAATGTGGTTCATATTCTTCCTGCAGAGACTCAAAACCAGTGATTTGTAAACAAAACATGTCTTCTGTATTGTCTTCACTTTATGTCCCTCTTGTGGGTTGCTTGAGTTGCTTGAGACCTAAAGCACAACGGGTTTGATTCATGGAGGTTATAATACAAAATTTGCAGAGGAGTTCAGTCAGATATTATTGAACTCTTTATTTGACTGTTGTGCTGAGATGGTCTGTTATTTGGTGAATACAACTTTGTACATGTGAAAGAACATTGGAGATCAGTAAAAAAATTAGAGAATTATCTGTTGCCATTCCTTTCTAAAATGTAAAATAAATAATGTTAAAATCTACAAGAGTAGAAGTTTATAATCAAGATCTTGAGTGATGTCTGATGGATTAATCTCAAGTTATAGACTTTTTACAGAAATATGAACTGATTCTTAAACAAACATGTAAACTACTATAGGTCACACTATAGTCTAGGCCATACTATTTCAAGTGATTGTGTTTCTAACTAGGCTCAATTTCCAGTCATTTTGTGTGCACATGTTTGTCTACACACTATGAGAGAAAATACAGACTAAAGGCTAAAGCTGGCCTGCTTGTTGAGTAGTTCCTTGATGCTGTGATAACCAATTAACGTTATAAAAAAGATTGGATAGATTTATGAATTCTGCCCCAACTATGAAAATCCAATCAAAATTCAATTGTTGTGTTGAAGTATAAAATTTAGGACTGAGGCCCGGTTCAAATGTCGAACTTTACTCTACATGTGCCAAACCTAATGCAAATGAGCAAAAGCTATTGTTTTTGCTTATTTGCATTAGGTTCAGCACATGTAAAGTTCAAGATGTTTGAAATAGGCCTCAGTTTGAATTTTTTGATGCTACACAAAAATTGCAATGATTGAGCTTTCAGGTTAAACTGGAGTCTTGATCACAATGTGTGCCTTAATGACCCTGTCTCAAATTTCAGGAAGATTGGTTTACCAGGGGGGCTGAAGAGGCCTTTTATGTATGGGCCCTAGAAGAATCTGGGCTCTAAGCCATGAAATCTGGGGTTCCCAGCCATTAGGCTTTCTGCAAAAAAGTAAGTTTTCGCCACCACCCAAAGACAAAAGTTAGTAGCATGAGGTCCCGGGCGATGCTAGAGGACAGCCCTGGCCCTTCAACTTAGCTTAAACAGGAACGGGGGTTAGCACAAACTTCCATCGTTTTGGGACAGGTTTGCTAAGTCACAGATCACAAAAAAACTACGAAAACAATGTGACCTAGATAAGTGGCTCTATATTTTCTCACAGCTTCCTTTTTTTATACCACCCTTTCAACAGCATTAAGATTTATTATAATTTTAAAATCAACCTACACTGTAATTATTGGACTAATGTCATGGTGAAGTGTGTTCTCTAAAATTAGCTATAGCTTCATGTCCGGGTGTCATTTTCATTAGTCTGAGCTTCATCGTGTCAACTGCTTTTTCACCAACTCCATCAGCAGATATTTCTACATTGTAATTGTTTGCCTACAAAGAAACAAGAATGTTACTTTTTTAAGTGCATTTCTTTGACTTCTGAAAGTATTTACATGTTCATTTTTTATTGTGTTTACCCAGCTTGGTGACTGTGTAAATACATGTGTGTTCTAACCATTTAGAGCAAAACTCTGGTCTGCTTTTAAACTATATAATTTATTATTGTAATGCACGTTAGAGCATAACTATGGATAATGTACAATATAGGTTATTACATATTATTCAGATGCAAGGAGACAGGATAACAGGAGGCTTTTCACTTTGAGAAAGGCTAATTGAACTGTTTTTTCAGATTCTCTCTATCTCAAACAGAAGCCCACTTTCCTTAGATACTGTTGTACAGTAATTTACCACTGGCCAGCTCTCTCAAAGAAAGACCCTTTCAATTGGAAGCTGTTCGACAGTAATTTCCTACTGGGTATGTTGAACTCCTGCTATCTCAATCAAACTTGCACTTCCTTTAAGGTTACTCTGGACCTTCGCAGATGTCCTCCCGTGTTCTCTGGGAAAAAATTTGTATGCGCGCCATTTTAAATGGAAACACGGCAAACTATATATCGTTGGAAAGGTTAATAAACATAGATTTCGGGAAAAAAGTACGAATTGCCAGTTTTTTAAATTCCACAGAAGAAAATTGCAATAATGGCCGTGAAAATGACCATGCGTCATTCAATCAGCTAAATGAATTAATAGGGTATCAAAATTCGGCAGTTTTCTGGAAATTTGGCCTGAACATTCCTTGGATGGTTTGAAACCAAAGTGTGTCGGGGATTTTTGAAATTCGAAATATCTCACCCGTGGCGATCTTCAACGCACTGTGCATAGCGTATTCTTTGCCGTTCGAACTTGACAAATTAATTAAAAAATAACCAGTCAGAATATCGAAAAATGCTCACACTCTTTTGATGATTGATCCTTTGTGATTAACACTGTGCAATTATTTTGCCAATGTGCTTGCATTTGATACCCTATTAATTCAATTGAATGACACATGGTCATTTTCGCAGTTGTTTGCGATTTTCTTTTGCGGAATTGAAGAAACCGGCAACTCATATTTTCTTCCGAAATCTACATTTAATAACCTTTCGAATGATATATAGTTTGCTATGTTTTCCTCTAAAATGGCGCGCATACAAATTTTTCCCGGAGGACACCAGCAAAGGTCCAGAGTAACCTTAAGAGTGTGGACAAAATGTATACATGGTGCTTTTTATTTTTACTTTGTGTAGTGTTACAGGTTCACAAAAAAATCAAACCCATAATAAACCAAAGAAGGGAAGTGCAATAGGCATTACTCACTTGCCAGAGCACAAATAATGCACATGGTATTGTTTATTTTTTTTTTTTTGCCTGGCGTTACTGACAATTTCAACTCTCAGTTAATTGTTTGGTTTGGAATAAACTTTGTATTTGTTTTTTTTTTTCAAGTTTGTATGTGACTGATCAAATGTTGCCACAATTTAATCAGACAATTTCACACAATTTTGCAAGTTCTATTTTCAACAACAAAAGGATAAAGATTTAAGATAACAGTTTCAACTTACCAGCTGCAATGTGGCTAGAAATAATCTGCAGATCTCAAATGGTTCCTGCAAGTAAAATGAAGTTGACAAAATCTATTGGAACCATTCTTCTCATAATCTGGGCATTCTGAAATTTTTGCTTTAATAAATACATTTTCTATATCAGAAAATATTGTACATTAGTACCTTTTCATGAGCCATCTCTTTGAAAGTTTGGTTACATTTTCCTGAGCAAAAAAGATGGATAAGTAAATTAATACTTTATCTATTGATGTAAACTTGGCTGTATTATTTTTAATACAGTTAAAATTATAGATATAAATGGGATTAGAACAGGCTTAATCACCTCTGAATGACTCCAGTATTTCTTCACCATACTTGTGTATGTCAAATGCTCGATGGGTTTCCTGCAAATATAATCAGTTTCAATCAAGTTTCAGCACCATCTAAATATCATGTGATTGAATGGACAGTTGGGCTACACATAAAATACCAGTGATAGATAATGCAGTTCACCTCTTGGGCTAACACTGGGACGATTCTCTCTTCCCAGTCTCGGACTCTTCTGCTCAAGTCTGTCTCCTGGGCGTACTGTTGTGCCTCTGTAAGATAGCCGTCCTGTGCAGAAGAAGCAATAATACAGGAAAGATCACTAAATACTTATTTAGGTTAATACAGTTTCAAGTATAACTAGTGTAAATGGGTTTGAGTTGTTATGGCGAGATCACCGTTCAATTCACTTGGTTAACTAAAAATTGAGTCAAATACTTACCACATATAGACGAACCAGTTCTTCATAGCTTGAAATAATGCCTTCTGAAGGTTCATCTAATGCTGTGAATTGAAATTTGAGTTTAAAAAGTAAGAAAAGCTAAAACTAGGCAAACAACTAAAAATAACTTTCAGTTTGTCTCTCTCAATTCAATATTGTCATACCCATTGGTTCAACTGGCTCAGGACCATCACCATCTCCTATGCACAAATTGCCATCAACTCCGCCACCAAAATCATCATCATCATCACTGCCAACTTGGTTATCTTCTGATGTGTGGAAAAAAGAAAATGTTGTTTAATTCACACTGAGCCAAGTCAGCAAAAAAGGCCATGTTTATGAAAAGACAAATACAAAATAATATGTGCAGGGATAATTTACCAAAACCTTGTTCTTCAATTTCCACTTCTTCATTCTCTTCTGATTTGACCACAATGGATTTCAATTCTTCAATTTCTTCTTCAGTCGCAAGCTGGGACTAAAATAATAATAATAAAAAAAACAATTGGGTTAACAGAGAACAGCTAAATGTCCCATTGATTAGCCCCCAAGCAGGACTTTTGCCTTCTTCCCCTGCAGACAAGTTGCTACCTCTGTTATTCTGTGTACTACTGAAAAATGTTTTGAGAAGGCTGGTGCAAAGAATATCAATTTCTGATCCGAGTTTGCTAGTTATAAGGATGGAACCATAATGTCTTACCTCAAAAAAACAAAAAAAACTAAGAGCTAGGATTTGCCCATCACTCAAGTGACAGATACAAGCCTGACGGAAACATCCTGCCCTTGCCCAGCACTTATAATTCACTGAATTACTCAGGCAGTACTTATTTGCCCAGTGATACATTAATTGATCTTTTTTATCTCACCAGAAGTTGTTTTTGCTTGGCCTGCACTTTTTGCTGTCTTCTGAACTCTATCCAGTACAAGTATTCAAACTCTGAAAAGAAAAATGTTGATATAAACTGTATAAATGTAAGAAGGATTGTGATGTGAATGATTATGCAAACTTTTAACAAAGCTCCTTACTTGTACAAAAAGTGTGAAGATAAGATTGATTATTTCCACTAACCTGGAAATGCTGGCGTTTTAAGTGGGTTTTTCAGCATTTTGGATGCATGTGAATAAACTGCAAATACAAATACATATAAATAAATAAAGAAAGAAAGAAAGAAAGAATGAAAGAAAGAATGAATGAATGAATGACGGAATGAATGAATGAATGAATGAATGAATGAATGAATGAATGAATGAATGAATGAATGAATGAATGGAAAGAGGGTAGTTTGAAAAAAAAAAGCTGATTTAATGTGATGAAAAATTACACTCAGGGTTTTTGCAAAAAACAACAGAGCTTTGTCCCATTGCTTTAGAAAACAAAGATTACCAGTAATCCACAACAAAAGTATGACATTCAACTTACATGCTTGAGATATAAACTGGTTGATGGGGATAAGAGTTGGTTCCTTCTTCTCGTCTTGTCGTTTTCTTTTCTTCTTATGCTGCTGTGATACTAATGATGATGGCTTCTTAAAGGGCTTACCTACAAAAGGTAAGTGCTCTGACTAATTCACTGGCAAAGTTGGACTTAAGTTGGACAAAGGAATGTTTCTATAGAAACTGTGGGGCTGCATTAATGCGGGAATGAAACACTGATATCAGCAAAGTCAATATAAAGTGAATAATTTGGCCATCAAAGAGAGATCTTAGCACCCAAGTTTATGAGTACTAGCCCTTCGTCAGACTGAATAGATTCAGGGCTAACACTCAAAACATCAGCTTTTGAATCTCTTTACTGCTACTACTAGTTTACCTTGTATCAACTTATAAGCTGGTCAGTTTACCAGGGTTCATACATAAACTGGGAAAGAAAATTCCATGACTTTTCTGTGACTTTTAATCCAATTCCATGACCTCAAAATTGACAAGAAGACTGGTGGAAAATTAGTGTACTGGCTGAATGTTTTCATGATTGACACAAAGTTTCCTCAATTTTGGAAAATTAGTATACTGGCTGAATGTTTTCATAATTGACACAAAGTTTCCTCAATTTCGTTACTTTTCAACCATTAGCTTAAACAGTAATGTTTTTGGAAAAATTTGAAATTCCATGACTTTCCATGACCCAAGCAAATTTTTCTAACTTCCATAACTTTGGCCTGGAATGCAAACTTCAAATTCCATGACTTTTCATGACCTTTCCATGACCATGTGAACCCTAGTTTACTGGCCATGACCATGAGTACACACACCTTTCTTAAAAGGTTTGTCCTTCCAAACTCCTGGTTCATGAGGATCCAACATTTTCCAGTGATCTTTAAACTACAGAATGTGATAAATATAAGAGAAATGATGACCATCAAATTTCATGTTATCACCAATTTGGTTATGCAATGACTCAATTAACACACATAGTTTACATAAAGAGTGGAAAATGTAATTAACTCACAGGTAATTTGTGCACTTGCTTTTGTTGTGGTGCTTCCCTGGCTCTTAATGCTCTTCTTTCTTCATGAGCTTCCTAAACATGTTTAAACAAAAACTTGCAGTTACTTATAATTGAAGGTGGTTGTCTGTTCTGATTTTTTGTTAACAGTTGAAAATGAAATTTCCCTTTACATTATTAATACTTGTTCAGACATTCAAGAGATGAGATTAAAGAAAGTGATCATCAAGGATCAGATGTCTTGCTATTTAGACAAATTCTCCTTACTAGTTCCATAAGAAATGTATGGAGAACAGTAAGGAGAATATGCATCTTTACATCGTGGCTTAAAGGGTTTAGGGTGTAAACTGTTTATACAATGAAATGAAATGATTGATTGATTGTTTGACCACTTCAGAGGACTGGAACCAAATTTCTAAAGTCAATGCTTGATTACGCATGCCACAAACTTTCTTTTGAAAATAATTTGGAATTAATTTTGGTTTTGAACCTTCACCTGTTCATTCTCAGTGTCATTTTCACCACAAATATTCCCGGCATCGCCATTATCATCTTCAAGGACATCCTCATCCATTAATTGAGGTGTATCCAAGTTGTCATCAACTTCTATTAAGCAAAGCAATAAAATGGATAATTTACATGTAGCACATATTAATTTCAGAGAGAACATGGACTGTCAATCATGCCCCAGCATCAAACCCATGGAATGGCCATACTGCCTAGAGCTCAAAACATTCAGGGGTTTTGCTTGAGGCCACAGGCCGGATGTAACACCCGGTCATTTGACACATAAGGTCTGGTAATTTTACATGAAATAATTATTTTCTGAAGTTTAATGTCACTGTTCCAAGCCAACTTGAGCAGCTTATACAAATTGAAAACACGCTTTAATAGTAATAACTCCTAGGAAAGAAATGCACAGACTCAGTTTGGCATAATGGAGAGACACATCCCTTACGGTTTGGCATGACAAGCGACTTCCATATGCTTGACCATTTAAGCCTCACTAGTCCTCCCAGCGCTACACGCCGTGATACAGAACAAGAGTATTGGAAGTAATATATCAAACACGAGAAAGAGTGTTTCATCAGGATATCCAAACACCGAGGAGTGGGTTGAAAAAACGAGGCGCAGCCGAGTTTTTTTAACCGACTTCGAGGTGTTTGGATACCTGATGAAACACTCTTTCGAGTTTTTGATATGGCTTCTCAAACCATTCATAATTCTTGGAGAAATTCAAAGCAGAGGTTCGCAAAACTTTATGCTAATTAAGATCCGGTTTCCAAACCACCGTCACGGTAGTGATTTCCTTTGTTTTCTCTTTATGAATTATTAATGAGTTTGAGAAGGTCTGAATAAACAATCACGTGACCTTAGATGCCTCACCTATCTCCCCAGCACTGTATGCTGACACCACACAAACAGCCAGTGCTGGATCAGACAAGAGTATTGGCAGGTGCACGTATAAATCAATAGAACAAACAAAAAACAAAGCTTGGAGGAAGTCGCCAATGAGACTTAACCGAACAAAACACGAGAGGGAAAGTGTCCCCAATTTATTGAAACTGAAATCCAGACAGAAAACATACAAGAAGAGGAGGGAGAGTGGGAAAAAACTTACACTGTATTTGACTTACTAGTGATACAAATGCTTGCCACAAGAAAATTGAACTTTAACAGAGTCCCTGAGCTTTTATAGCCAGACATAGAACAACAAGTGCAGCCAATATAAAAATACGTACTAAACTGTAGCTAGACAGCACGCAGTAAAACTACATCAATGAATGGAACATTCATGGCCTTAGGCCAACAGAAACTAGCGAAAGAAAACTGACCAGACAGAGTTGCAACACTGGAAAATAACATGCAAATGTTCAGAATGCTAGGAAAGGTAAAGTACATTGTTGCCCCTCGACCACCCATGGTGCATGAGCATTGTCACGTTCCATTAACTGCATTTTACAGTACGTGCTATAAAACTTTCGTATATAAATCGGATGAGTTTGTGTTTGTTTAACAAAGATAGAGTTGAGCCTTTTTTGTTCACTTGTGTAACTTGTGAAAAAAATGATCATTCCCACATTCTTCCCGACTGGAATGGAATCTACTGAAAATGGATACCTGCAGACTGATAATTATCATAATTGCCAATTCAAATGTTTAATTTTTGTGAGCATTTTAATGCCTTAATAGACCTTCCCAGTTAACCACTTCTGGTTCAGGGGACACAGAGAATGGCATTTCAGCAAGTCCAATTTCAAAAATTTTTCCTGGGGGAGGGGGAGGGGGTAGGGCATGCCCCCAGACTTCCCTGGAAGTTCATGCCTTCAGTGCTCACGTCCGCTTGTTCTGTCTATGAATCCAGTACTTTAAAATGTTACTGATGCCCTGAACATTTATAATATTTCAGTCCAAAATAAATTCAGTCTATGAATTTTTACTCCCTATTCAACACCTGGCAGGTTGCTTAAATTTATCTCCCTTTTCAAGTAAAAACTACAGTAATCAACAATACACCTTAGTTTTCACCAGTAGAAAAAGCATACCCATTTCAGACCAACATGGTTCATCACCTGTGGCATTTGTGGTGAATGCCATTAAGATGTGGGTTCCAAAGTTCATGCATGTGCTGTAGTTCTTTCTTTAATTTTTCTGGAGTAGAATTTCTTTTTTTAGAATGTTTTTCAAAATTTGGCACCATGTAAGGTATTAATGGTTAAGAAAGATGGGATTGAATGAAAAAGAGAAGAAATACCCTAACCAGGTAAATCCACAGGTTCAAAGTTTCCATCATCTACAGGAACTTGATTGGCAGGTTGTTCACTAGTTGCAGGCTGGGGATCTGAATAGTAACACAAATTCAACAAATTCAAAAATGTGGCAAAGTTAACAGTGCACAATTCACCCAAAGTGTACAATTATTGTATAATAGTGGTATCCTGCTGGGTAGATTGAGGCTGATGCTTGACAAAAAAAAAAGGAATTCTCTGAGTGGCTTTTCATCCACTGTTTCCAGATTGACTTGGAATGCAGCAGGACGGCTGAGGAAGAGGATGTCAAAATGTCATCGTGCAACGAGCGTGATAGCTGATTACTAAGCATTTTGATAAAATGTCTGACTCAATTTGATGTCGTCTCAGGTCTAGTATTATTTACATGATGAAAGGGAACTTGAGCACAGACGTTTTTGAGCCATGGATGTCAAGCAAAAGTTGAATGTTTTTCCTTGTTGGTTTATTTTTGCTCCAAAGCCTGAAAAACTCTTGTTTTGGTGTCTGGTGGCTTGCCGTTATAAATGTGTTGGCATCAGAATCTTGAAACTTGAAACTTCTGGTTAAAGACCATGGCTCAAGAACGCCTGTGCTTAAATTCCCTAACAAAAAAAGAGAAGGCAAGACACAATCAGAACTATTCAGAGCCAATTATTGGCTTTCACACTGGTCACCCAGGACATACTATCATTTTGTTCCCTCAGCTGCTCTGTTAATGTGTGAGCTCTCTATTTGCAGACTGCAGACTATTGCTAACCAATCCCTACTCCCTTCCCTAGTGCAGGTTTAACGGCAGTCTGTGCAGGTTTAACAGCAGTCTGTGCAGGTTTAACGGCAGTCTGTGTAGCCTGCAATGTACTGCCTGTTTTCTTGCAGTCTACAGATCAACTACAGCCTGCGGTTTGAGACCTGGAGACTGCACTCTGCAAATGTTGCACACAGGATAAAATAATGCAAGTACGAAGAATGATCATTCTCCAATTAACCTTGTGTAGCTGAGGGTGTAGAAGTCATCAGTCGCTTGAAGGAGCCATCCAACAAGGACAGGTGTGTTAAATCCAGAAGAAGAGTCCCAGAGGCATGCACTGTACAGGTATTCATCTGTCAACAGGAAATACATTAAACCAATATTGATCAGAAAATAATATTTTGTTGAAGCATCTCAGATGCTGGGTAACAGTGTCTTTCGATGTTCATTCCCATCAGTTACTGAATGGACTGACTCCACATTCAGATAGCAGAAGTATTAGGCTTATTGGTAATTTAAGATAAGATACCCTGGATTTAATGTACCATAATGCTCCATAATTTTGTTTGGCTTATGAAGCTTCTTGGCTTAGGGTTGACAACCCAATGACAGGGACCACTAGGTCTCAAACAATCCACCTCCAGATCATTTGTGGTCCTAAACTTAATCTTGAAATACATCACCGGCAGGAAAACTAACTGCCCAGCATTATAACTAAAATATTAATTTAACAAACGTACAGAATATAAAGAGTTTAGTAACAAGTCAGAGTTTTCATTGTTGTAAGAAATGTAGTAAACAGGTAATAAAAAGGAAAACTGAAGTGAAGGTTACCTTAAAATCATTTCGACTTCCCAGAACCTCACCAGTACGACTATCAAGGAAAAATAAAAATAAGATAAATGTGAGATACACATTTTGCATATATCTAAGGAATAAAGTTTAAAAACTCTAAGTAAATAAGAATTCTAATGTAGAATTAAAATTTGGAAAACCAAACCTTAATAGCACATCTTCTTTGTCTTTCTCTCCCAAAGGGAGTAGAGCAAGAGGGGTTCTTGGGACAATTTGTGAACCCTGTAAAAGACAACATATAAAAAAATTGACACACATGAATGTTGCTGGTGTTACAATAAAATTTAATCCTCTTAAGAGTTAAATATCTCAAAATGGCATAGAAATGGTGTGAAAAACAGTGGCTCAGCTTTTTGATTAGCATACAGGTAGGTGTTCATGCCTTCTAGAGAAAGAGTTGCTGCCTTTTCTTTTATCAAAAACATTTTCATTTCCATCAATTTTAGATTGCATGGAAAGGGGCTTCAAATTTCCTATTTAAGTCAGACCTCTGTACAACAGTCACCCTTGAGACAGAAAGAATACAACAGGGTTCAGAAACAATTTTCCAGAACTTTTTCAGGATGCGGACAGATTTTTCCAGGGCTCCCAAATGCACAATAATTGAAGCAATAAACCCTTATGAAATAGAAATCCAAAAATAATACTGCTGAAAATTGTTTTTAAAGAAAATTTTATTACAAGAGTTTATAGATAAGGACTTTCTAGTCCTGGAAAATGCCAGAAAAAAATTCCAGGACTTTCCAGGTCCTATACAAACCCTGTACTGCAATGGCCATCATAGAGAGGTGGAGCTGTTATGGTGGCATGTGTTTGGGGGGGAGGAGTTAAGAGTGTTTTAAATGGAGTGGTGGATGGGACAACAACAACACAATATGGTGGTTGAATAAATTACAGGGAGGTTTCAGTAAAAGTACTGGAGTGAATGTGTCTGCAGGCAGAACAAGAAAAATGGCCATTAAATTAAAGGCAGTTAGTGCAGATCAACTTTACTAAGACTAGGGAGGGTAAAAGATCTAATGCAAAACTCATTTTCATTTGAAAGGTTTCACATCAGGCCTGAATTAAATTTGAATACCTCTCTCTGCAAATCATTTTCATCCTCCTTTAAGTCAATATTTTTAGCTTCTTTAATGTCATCTAATGACAGGAACTGAAAGGCACAAAATGATGTTTAATAAAATTTGGTAGTATGCACAAAGAAATTAATGTTAAAGGTAACACTGCATCTTTCAATAACTCTGAACTTCAAACCCAATAGATAATAGTTCTTTTTACTGCCATCTATGATAAGGCTCAGTAGTGTAGTGGTTAGCCTGTTGGACTTCAGATCAGTGGTTCAATGCCCAGTCCCTGCCATCGTGTTGTTTCCTTAGACAAGAAACTTTACCCCACATTGTCTCTCTCCACCCAGGTGTATAAATGGGTACTGGGAACATTACTGCTGGGAGTAACCCTGCGATGGACTGGCATCCCATCCAGGTGGGGGAAGGGATAGCAATACTCTCAGTTGCTTCATGTTACAGAAACCGGGATGGGCCGGGTGGGCCTCCTTGGCTCGCGTGTGGCTTTACCTACCTTTACCTATGATAATTACATTGCCAACTAACCGACCATAAAAAAGAAAATGGGTATTAAAAATCCACCAATAAAAACACATGGATGTGTTGCCCTTTTGAACACGTTGAACTAAAGTTCTTTGTTTTTTAGACTTTTGCTAAGATGATTAACGGTAGTGAAAAACACAACTGTTGGTTGAGTCTTGAACTTCAGATTTCACGTGATACGAAAGGAGCAGTTACTGAGTTTGCACTGAGGAAACATGTTTTTGACCTGAGGTCTAACAACTATAAAATAATTATGTACCTCTATGTTGTCATCCCTGAATGAAGCATCTTTGTCTTTTCCCTGGTCATCAACTGATGAAGCTTGCTGAAGTCGTCTGTCATAAGAAATGAAAAATGAATAGACAACAAACCCAATCATCCCAGTTCTTTTCTGATCTCATCACTAATAGTATTACATCACAGTAACTTACTTTTTGCTTGCTATAAGATCCAAAGTCTGGTACACCAATGTGTATAAATACTCCACCTAAAACAGTAAATCATGTCACTGTTAAAAACTAACACAAAAAATATATACACTGTATCTGGTTTCAATCATCAAGCATGATTCTCACTCCTCTGGACCTCAACATTTGAAATAGCACTAAAAATTGACTTAAAGTGCTTGGCTTAAAACCCTTGGCAGATAAAGGATAGTATCCCTACTTCTTTGCACCTCCAAACAGTTCCCTCCCCAATGCTACATGCTCTGTCCAATAACCTTAGAAAATGCCCCGGGAAGGGAGGGGGGGGGAGGAATATCCCATATGCATTGGATACAGGTATGTGCTGCTGTATTTATGGTGTTTTATTGGACTGAGATGCGGAATACTTTTTCACTTTTTAAAAATTTATGCAAACATATTTGACAGTACCTTTCCTTTTTGCCAGTTTATTAGTATTAGATGTTTTGTATCATCCTCTCTAAATTTAGTCCTTAATAAATAAAATGTTTGAAAATAACAGACTGCTGTTAAATCTGAAATGGGGTACAAAATATATCCCCTTTAGTCTTAGATGGGGTAGTGAATTACAGAACCTTTTGTCTGAGATGGGGTAGAGTTTCCTAGACCTCAGCAGCACACCAACAACTAAAACTCTTCTAAGTAGCCCTCCCCCCACCCACCTCCTGGAGGGGGTAAACCCTTATATATGCTATATAGGTATGTGCTGCCCTATAGGGTAGGGTTTTTGAGGTGCTCTGTCCTTAAATAGGTTATCCTTTTTGGTATTTTTTGGTATAATTTGTGATCCTTAGATGTTCCTTAGATAGGTAACTTAATTGCAGTATCCATTTCAATGCACAAAACAACAAAGATATGGTCTGTTAAGACTGTACTACATGCCCGAATACATGTTATAAAGTTTAACCCATTGACTCCTGGAAATTTTACCAAAAAATGCCTTTTGAAGCGAGTCGAGCCATTTTTGTCCAAAACATAGTTTACAAGTCAAGCACTGGACTAGCTTTTGTTTCTGATGCCAAATTACAGCTTTTAAAGTTCGGGCATGCACAGAAAGAAAAATTTCGAGATAGTTTTTTTTTCGAGAAAGTTTCGCTGCCCTTTCGTTTTTACCTTTTGCTTTCTCTCCTCCCCGCTTCTTTTGCTTTTCTTTCCCCATTTTTTTCTTTTATGGGGCATTTACTAGGCTTTCTTTTGGTGGGAAAAGGTTTTGGAAAATGTTCGAGGATTGTGAATTTTTTGGAAGGAAGTACCAGTGGGTAGTGGGACAAGATTTTCATTGGAATTTTCTGGTCAAAGTTACACGGTTTTTTGCATCTTTCTCTGGTCTGTTTGACTGAATCGCGCTCATTTGGGTATGGCTTGAAAGATCTCATCTCCCTGCACAAGTTAGTTGTCAAAGTTGTCTAGGACCGTTAAAACTGATGACGTCACAAGTGGTACAAGGGACGTGGTCAAACAAGGGCGGTTACGGGTGGTTCAGGGGTCAATGTGTTAACAAAGCGATTTTAAAAGGACGTTTGTAGCTTGTGTTGCTGTACGTGGGCCTTTAAAAGGGTATCAATTCTCAAATTTCTACCCTTAAATAGGGTCAGGGTTTGAGAACCTTGGCAGCACACACCTATCCTAAATTGACGAGAGTACCCTCCCCCCCCCCCCCGACCCACCTCCAGGGAAGGATAGGAGCCCAACGCAACACAATCTCGGATCTCCCAGCATTCAAATATTAAAGCTGAGAAAGAGTTAGCAGGAGTAATGATATGTACTCAACTAACACATACACTGAACTCGTATAAGCATTTTGGTAATAAATTAATGAATGTACCTTCTTGCTGTAGACACAAGCTGAACCTTGGATAAGAAGAGCTGCCTCAGCAAAGTTCATGCTGGTCTTGCCTCCATCAAAGGATATTTTGATCTTTTCGATCTGGAAACAATCAATGCATTTGGAACACTTGTCAAAAGGATCGAACTTCGAAAAGCTACTTGAAAACGCTAGCTGTAAATTGTTACATGTAAATCAGTGCTTTTTTCTAATACCCCTGAATGACAGGAAAGTTGTCATTTCTTCTATCAAGAAACTGGTGATGGAGTTGAACCAGAAAAAGCTGAAGCTTAATTCAAGATTAAAACGCTGTTTTCTTGTGTATTCGATTCAGAAATCTTACCTCGGCCAAATACTCCTCAAGTTGTGCGGCAACATCTATGTCCCAGTTCTTGGTCAGATCCCGGATCGGCTGTAATAAATGACTGTACCTTGAAGCAAGATCGCTGGAATTACTACTTCCAGCTTGAGAGGGCATAATTCGAAAAATAATTTCAGCCAAAACTCAACCAAAACATGACTTCGAAGTTGACAAGGAGAAGACGAAGGAATTTCCCGCCATTTTGTTAAGCTTGAGAGCATGCGTGCTGTTTTGAACCGCTGACCAAAAAAGTTCCAATACAAGGGCACGGAACGAAAAAAGCAACGTCGATAGATATGTGAGTAGGACGGGTAATTAAACCAGTTCGTTTCATACCCATGAGAGCGGTCAACCCGAGGGTACTCTTAAAATTCCAGGACCTGACCGCAGGTACCCTGCTAGCAGAGGTTTTCCCCCCCGGGGCCCCCCGGGGGTTTCATCTTTTTGTCGTTTGTGTTCGTAGTCTATTCGCGGCTGTCTTTCGCGCTGAACGTTTCTGTCACTCCCGAGAAGTGAAAGGAACGTTCAGCGAGAAAGACAGCCGCGAATAGACTACGAACACAAACGACAAATGTTCTGCACGAAACGTTCAGCACGAAAGACAGCTACGAATAGACTACGAAACACAAAGGACAAAAAGATGAAAAACCCCTCAGGTAGCGAAGAGCTAGGTGGGGTGTGTGTTGTAAATCATACAACAAGCAAGAGAAATCATGTGACACTGTCGGCGATGACCGTTGAACAGAAATTCGCCCAAAACGGCCTCCAGAATCTCGGAGAAGCGGTAGAAACAGGCAAAATAAACACACAAAAGATAACGTTTTTCAAACTTTAGTCAGATTTATATGTTTTTTTTTATGTTTACAAGTTTGTTTGTTTTTGTTAGGAGAACTGGCGATTATTTTCGATCGAACTTCAGGTCCACGAAAAACTCTACCGTACGGTAGATCCTCGCGGATATAACGAAGTGCAAGGGACTAGGAAAATTTGTTCGTTATAACGGGGCTTCGTTATATCGGGGTTCTTTTCCATACACTTTACTATCACTGGGCTGAAAAGTATCGTTCGTTATAACGGGTCTTCGTTTATATATGGGTTTGTTATATCGGTGTTTCTGCATTACCCTTTGGTTAGCTGCGTTTTTTTTTTCAGCATTCAAGCTGGTGTGAAATTCTTTTTCCCACTTCACCTTCCACAGATATCGCTGAAGGTTCCCGACGCTACGTCACGGAACATTTTCGGCTGCCCTGAGTAAAACGGGGATACACTGACTCGGCTCTGAAATAGCACGGTGGCCTCTCAACTCCTGTACAGAGTGGCTGGCCGTAGGGAGGCTAAGGTCAGGTGACTGCGTCCAACAACATTTAAGCTCTTTTCTGCAAGGAATAACAAATATAATGATGAATTTCAAAATTCAAAAAATAAAATAACATTAACGTTTAGTCTCGTCTAAATGATTTTCATCTATCAGATTTTATTCCTTATTTTTGGTAGCACTGCACACTCACGCGTATTTCGTTTTGCACTGCACAAAGTAACTTGCGGTATGTTCTTTTCAGGACTGCAAGAATGAGAGGTAGATGTAGATCTAGGTCTAGATAAATGGCTGCGTTTCAGATAATTACGTTTCTGCAGAAAAATCTCTCTTAGGTTGCTCTGCTAAAACTGCATGCAAAGGGGGCTATGAGGAGATTTTTCTGGACTTTGCCAAGTGTCCCAAAGAATTTTAACTTCTGTAACCCTTGTGAATAAGAGAATGTTATCTACCCAGCGTACCTTGACTGACGGCATTCTTCTCTTCCAAACAGCTTTGAGCCTTTGGTAACTCTCCTGAAGTTTACAGTACGTAAGAGCGCACCAGAGCGCTATTTTCTTATGTACGTTCCTGTAAATCGCGCGGAATTTCCCCAGGCAATTATTCACGTAACCAGAGCAAACCAGGCATTTCCCACCAGTCGATGCGTCTTTGTTCACGCGATTTTCCATGTCGGTGTGTTCTTTCAAGTCAGCAGCTTTCACAGACGGCTCACTTTTGTCACGTGCTCTGACCAAGGAAGGTGAGCTAAGAGAGATAAGGCAAATTTGAAAGAAAACTAATTAATCTAAGAAGCAACCAAGTTAGCCAAACGCGCAGCTGGGGAAAGAGTTCTCCTCCATCCTCCGCCCCCTTATTTCTTGGATTCGTTTCGAGTTGGGTGCCATACATGGGTTGTTCGAAGTGAACGAAATAAATGAGCGAAAAACTGCGAATGAAAGACTCAGTAGATGAGAGACAATCGCAGTAATAATGTACGCAACTTAAGAATTGTGCAAGCAAAGCCTATAAAAAAAATTTAGGAACCCATGAACCTGCGACTGTTGGTGAAGTGCTCTACCAACTGGGTTATCAAACCAACTGGGAGCTTCTCATTCTGTGGAATACATGGTGCACGGAAGACCATGCATGTGCTATGGGTTGACATTGTGGCTGGTTCTTATCTTTATTCTGTTCCCGATGTCTCCTCTACACTAACCTACGTTGCCATAGTCGAATTCCGAAGATTTTATCAAAGTTACTCGTTTAAGCCAAACTAATTAATTTATCATTTACCTGAGAATTTGTTTATATTTTGCAGTCGCCTGCTTAATCACAAGGTTTACGTTATTTCCCTCGTTCCTATTTGAAAATGACGCGTTTTGAGGCTAACAGTTAGACCAAGGATAGATTATCTCTCCTACCAACTCCCTATCAAGGATAGTTGCTTTTTGCTGACATCTCCTTGAGATAAAAGAACGGCTACTGCATACTTACCAGAACTTCTTTCCAGTCTTCCTCCACCAAGCCTTCAATACAAGACACGTGACCACAATGAAGAGTAGTACGTTAATAAAAGTGGTGGGCGCCATGCGTCTGTGTGCTTCTCTCAAGTCCCGGATGAACGGATGAAGAAAGCCCCACGTGACCTCTGGCGTAAAATTTGGCTGAAAGAAAATTTGATTAATCAGGTTAGCTACCTTGCAAGTTGGTTGTACCTTGTGAACTGAAGAGCGCTCTAAAACGACGGCTATAAACCGAAGAGAACAAGACGACATACTTAACCATCGAATTATCAACCTTTTGTTTTTTTAGCAAACTTCACCTTTATTTCAGGTTAAACCCACGCGGAAGACGCCCAACAGTCACCTTTAAAAACTTTAAAATACTGCATATTGTCCTCAGTTGTAGTCACACCTCAGAATTTCAGCCTCAACTGTCATCCTTAAGGTTGATCACTCAAAGAAAGCTTATTGCACGAACTGTTGTTTCCTCTGGTCCTCTATAATTTTAAGAGTTCAATCTGTTGTTACCCTGTAAATTCTGTATTTCTCTAACATGTCTTCCAAGATCGACAGCGAGCTGTTACTGACAACGAATGGCAAATATTCCTTGGAAAACTCACGCGTCCACCATGCTTTCTCAGTGCTGTTGATTGTGAAATAAGACAAAAGAAGTTAGAAAACAACGCACCACTTTCTGATGTCTGTCGTAAACCGACAACAAATTGATCAAAATCTAGCCAATTATGACAAAAGCCAACAACGCAATGTACCACTAAATTGGTCAGTCAGCCAGTCAGTCAGACAAATAAATGATGAATCAGTCAGTCCGTCTGTCCGTCCTTCGGTCCGTTATCAGCCAACCAGTCAGTCATTCAGTCAGACAGTCATCCAGCCAGACAATCGGCCAGCCAGCCAGCAAGCCAGTCAGCCAGCCAGCCAGTCAGTCAGTCAGTCAGTCAGTCAGTCAGTCAGTCAGTCAGTCAGTCAGTCAGTCAGTACAGCCAGTCAGCCAGCCAGCCAGTCAGCCAGCCAGCCAGCCAGCCAGCCAGCCAGTCAGCCAGCCAGCCAGCCAGCCAGCCAGCCAGCCAGCCAGCCAGCCAGCCAGCCAGCCAGCCAGCCAGCCAGTCAGTCAGTCAGTCAGTCAGTCAGTCAGTCAGTCAGTCAGTCTGTGAGCTATTTAATGATACAAATGTTTTTTTTTATTCTTACCTCGGATGCGTGAGAACTTCCCATAAACTGGAGGTGTTTTGTGTGTAGTGGTACAAATACAACTGAGCACGGATAAACTGAGGAGGAGATTTATCAAATGGTCCTTCACCCAAGAGTTGTAATACGTCTTGTTTTCCGAGTAACAACTTGTGAATCAAACTCAGGAACCAAGGGTTTTCACTGTAGGATTCTAAAGCTGCAAACCACATTTGCCAGTCCAAGCGAGGCTGATGAGGAGCTAAAGCGAGACAACAAAAACAAAACGATTCACCACACAAATTGGAACTTTTCGGCTGAAACATGTAACCAAGGTTAAGCGTGGAAAGCAGTGCCGCGCAGGAAAACATTCAATTTAGGTCAAGCTCGGGGGAGCAGTTATAGGGGTATCATTGGTGTAAAGCGCACGAAAACGTCCAACCACTGAGTGATGTCTAGCGCCCAAGCACAGGAAAACGTGTAAACGGTGTCAAACACGGAAAACACGACAACAGGAAAAGGTGTTACCGGTATCAAGCACGGGGAAACAAGAAATCGGGTGCAAACCGCGAAAAACATGTAACTGACGTCGACGCGGAAAAAATCGAAAGCGTCTTGCGCCTGATTGGATGAGAGGAAATTTTCAAAAATTCCAAATTTTCAAATTAATCTTTTGTATTTCAAACTCACCAACAAAAGGTGGGGGCTGATAAACATTTCTGGGCTTGTACAAGAAGTTGTATTCCTGAAACAGGGAATAAAATTAACCAATTAAGAAGCGAATTGCAAACATTTTCAGTATGACATAAAAGTGATATGAAGCATATTACCTTCCACGGTCCTTCCAGTGAGTTGCTCCCTATGATGACAAGCTCTGGCCGGCCACCAACACCAGTCATACTACAATAACAACAATAAACAACGTCACTTGTAAGTATACATGGAATGGAGCAAAACTTTGACAACTTGTTAGCCTAATCCTTATTAGGGCTGTGTCACCTGTTTGTGGTATGTACTTTAAAAAGTTAAAAGTCTCACTGAAATCAAAGGATTCCAAAAATAATGTTCAGTCTTGTTTAAAATTACACCACTACTTTATTGAAACTATAAATAACGCGATGTATGTCGAGTTATCGATCTTAAGCTGACCAGGTTTACGGTGAGTAAACTGACAAATGTCTCTGATAATTTACAACAGGCTTTCTTACCTTCTGAACAGACCGTACGCATTTGTGAGTTCCAGGTATGCAGTGTCACGATACAGATTAACAAACATTTTAGGGAGGCTCCGCTGAACGACACGATCCACAGCTGTGAGGGAGTACTGCGTATGAAATTAGAAAAATACCATAAGCTTCCTGGGACAAACAAAATTTTGAAAAACTTGTCTGACAAGACTTCAAACTTTGACTCTCATTTCACCTGCGCCGATTCTTTTAAGAGTAAAAGAGTGAGCGAGTGAAAGAGAGTTCGTCCATCCGTCCGCCAGCCAGCCAGCCAGCCAGCCAGCCAGCCAGCCAGCCAGCCAGTCAGTCACTCAGTCAGTCAGTCAGTTAGTAGGTCAGTCTTTTCTATACAATACGTCGGACTTCGCCATACCAGCTGAGCCAACCATGAGAGGTAAGAATAGTTTGTGGTTGAACGCTAACAGTTGCACACAGGAAAAACAGTTTTTCTCGGGCTACTCACCAAACTAACAGCAAACATCAGTAAAGCGACGATAGAGAAACTAATACATTGCAATAACTGCCACAACTTAGAGCGTCTGCTGCACTGCTCCAACAGGCACCTAAAACGTCAAACAACAAGGGCCATCAAATAAGGAACTTGGTTATCGTATATTATCACTTCTTTAGCTAATATGGGTATACGATAGCTGTGGTTGGACTAAGCCAATTTTCTGCAGGGTAAGAGCGATTGACAAACATGTGCGGCTCCATAATATAATTTAGATCTTATTAGACGTGGTGCATGGAGTATTAACTTCCGGTTAGGTATTAATAGGTCTAACTTTATGTAAAATATAATTGAAGATAGCATAACCTAATCCAAACTCTTAAATCACTGGAAGCAAAAGGATTACTGACTAGGAAAAAGGGTACTGGCCATAGCGACCAGGTTCTGCCCCCCCCCCCCCCCCCACCTCTTTTGTACTTTCTGTCTTGTGAGGGTACTTTCGTACGTTCCACTTATGACTATTTACATCACCCTCACGGTACGAGAGCCTGGGACGGGCTAATTTTGTACCTGATAATTGCCCCCAATATTTCAATGAGAAGAGACAGGAAGCCCATCCATATTGCAAACTGGGTGGCGAGCTGAACTGCGTTTACAAGATGTTCTGGAGTAAAGGCTGAAAAAAGGAAAATATTTCATTCAATTGTATGCATTTTAGTGAGCAGAAACAAAGTGTTTCATGGAAAAGAACATTCCAAAAAATTATACAGTAGAAGGACAAAGTTCATGGAGGACAGACTAGCAGATTCTCCCAGAATAAAATGGACGCAAGTCGCCTAAAGTCGTTTTATGTATTTCCAGCGAAATCGACTTTTAAACCCAAAGTTACGGCGACTTAAGCTCTCAACAAGAGGAGGCCTTTCTCGCTTTATTGTTCTGCTCGTTTGATTCTCAGTCAGTCCAGTACCTGTCTCGCAATGAATCGGTTCCTCATCTGTGATCCTGATATCAAACCACTTGACAGTGCACACTATGATAGTTATCAGCACGGCCAGGAAAGATAACGAGATGGCCGCCAACTTGATCCATCCAAACGTCCTACTGTGCAGGAATTCTTTAGCTTGCGTCAATTTTGAATTCTCATGACGAATGTTTATCCAGTCTAGGACATATTCCACGAGCTGTGATGCTATTGATGTCTCCTCTGCTGGTAAAATGACAGAAGACCAAGAACAAGACAGAAAGTTTATTAATTATGACACGAACGAAGAGAATACATGTTGAATAATACGACACATGTCCTTCGAAAACGGTCGGCAATCTCCGGCGGGTAATCTTCGGAAAGCTTCAGAACATATCGGAACAATCTTCGGAGGCTTTCGGGGGCGTTCCTGCCTTTACGCGAAATACGCAAATGCGTATCAGAATTTCTCGCCCTTAATATGACATTTCTTTATTTGACAGGTTGTAATGCAGAAGAGGAAATTAAGAACTCATATACAGATGAGTAGATAAGGTAATGTTGTGCAATTTCAATATTGGCACTTTCTTCAACACACTTGCGGAAGAGTGCCCCTGGGCGTATTATATTCTCTCTTCGCCTTGTACTTTCATGTAAAACTGACATAAAGTGCGTGCAATTGTACAACAGGAAATCCAAACACTGCTGGAAAACGCAATTAGCTATAGCCTAAGTTATTATGCGAGAACGAGAATACGATTGAAATAATAAATGTTTTTTCTGACTGTAATCATATGTGTAACTATGTTTGTCTCCCTTCGGCTACGTATCATTTGTCCCCTTGAATTATTCTAATCAACTATTCGCTTTAAAGTAATAACGCTGAAATTACTACTGACTTTGTGCGTACTGCCAAAAAATGTCTGAGAACGCCTCTGGCTTTCAGAGAAGTACTGCGGACCATCTGATTCTTACCTGGGCTTTCATTCTTTGTCGGTGAGGATGTTTCTTTCGAGCTCTGATCCTTCTTTTCGGAGGGAGAAATGCTCGACCCTTCTTCCACATCTATCAGAATTAACAACATTAACAGGCTATGGATCACAAGACAATAACATAAAGCCTGGTGATCAATGCCTCAGTGCAAGTGCCCCTAATTCCGGCTGTTCAATTTGCATGTCCTCGAGCCAACGAACTTTTTACACAACGAATTCAAACCATTCGACTTAACGAAAAAAACCTTTTTCCCACAATTCCAATCTTATGAAGTAAGCTGATACAAAAATCTTTCCTACATTACATGTAACTGTTCACTGACAAACACCATTGTTTGCCGTACTTCCATTTGTTATGGAAGTACGGATATCAATATTTTACCTTTACCTATTTCCAAGTGTTGCTGTTCTTCCAAGCTATCATCTTGCTTGACTTCTTTGTATTCAGAGTGTGGTGTGGCTTTTGTCTCTGAAATAATAAAAAAAAAACTGGGTAAGGGGTCCTGCAATCAGGGAAATGTTACATAAACGTTTATGAATATCCTTGTTTCCCACAATGTTTGCACGTTTACGCGCAGACGCATCGTTTTTGGGGGAACGCGGCAATAGCTCAATTAATCGGTAACATTTAATTACCCCTAATTTTTTCGACAAAATAACCGACTCCCTTAATCACTAGTCATGCTATTTCTTGCTTAGTTTTGTGGTTGGTAATTATTTAGAGGTTTGAATTGTTCAAAGAAATTCTTCACAATATAAAAAGGCAATAATTTAAGGTTGCTTTGATTCAGCCCTTAACAGCACGAATCGCAAAAGCGTGATCAGTTTTGTACATCGACTATCCAATCAAAATCCAAGGATAGCTGTCAGAAACCCAACTCAAGTACACTTGTGGTCTTGAGCTGGTTTTCTCGAAGCTTCCGTGAATTATGATTGGCTACTCGATCCGCGCGAATGGCCGATGTCCAATCACATTCGCGGATTGCTTCAAGGAAACCAGCTGAAGGCTACTTACGCTGACAGGTCTTGTTACAACTGGAGCATGGACATCTTTTGCAGAGAAAGCAACGAATGCGTGAGAGGATAAACTTGTCATCCAGTAAAGAGACACACAGAACGATTGTTAGCAAATTGAAGAAGTTGTAATTTCCGGTGAGGAGGATTAACAATTGAAGAAACACCTGAAACGAAATTAATGGACTATGAGAGGTTCCTACTTTATTCTTAGAATATTCAAGTCACAAAATGAAAAACACACGGGGCGCGAGTTTCTACGAGCTTCCTTGCAAACTTTCTAGCAACGGGGCAATGTCCGCCCGCGTTTGGGTGTTTTCTGGATTCTGGCTTGTCACCTAGCGTAGGGGACTGCTTCTTTTCAAGGAGACAAATAGCTGGGGATCGATCAACATGAAAAACAAAGTCTTAAAATGTTATAAAATTGTCCTTACCTCGCTACAGTAGACAAAAATGCGAAGAATTCTGACAGGAGCAAAGGCCAAAAAAGGAATTCCAATCTCAATGACATAACTACAGAGAAACAAAACTATCCACTAAGCAGGGCAACGGCAACGCTCCATTAAGCTCTTACTTAACGGGACCACAGGAACCCAACATGAGCACTCAAGGCCCGTCCATGCGGGTGCGTGTTCAAAAGTTTGCGGTTTCACTGACAACGGTCAAAATTTCTGGTTCCACTGGAGCATTGTCAAATCATTTTACCTGTCCACACAAAAATGATACAAATACAAAACGATACAAGTAGTCTTCTTCGGCATTCTTTTAAAATCACATGACCAGTCATTTTTACAGGCAACTTAAAGCAGGGAACCACAGGTTTGGTCAGTCGTTTTTGCCTTCCACGTGGTTGCACTTTCGATGGGTATTAAGTTAAAAACGGAAAGGAAACATTTCTGTTTTCAAAGAAAGACTTACCCGCGTGTACGATCCTAGCATCCACGTCTCTTAACTGTTCTAATGTAACAGCCTTGCACTTAGATGAAAAGTCCCACAAGTTACTGTACACGTTGTTTTCTAGACTTCCCAGCTCTTACTCCTCGTGACAAATTTTTTGCTGCCTAGGCACCCTTCAGTTTCAGCTGTTTTGTGAGCTTGGATTACATCATTCGTTCTTTGACAAAAATTTAAGCCGCGGCTACACGAGCGATTTTTTGCTTGCGATGGTGATGCGATTTTTTGGAAATTGTCGAAGTCCGTGATTTTGTCGCAAAAAATTCAACTCATTGAATTTCTCGCGATTTTTTTCTGCGATTTTTTCATCTGTGCGAGGGTGGCTACACATGCGATTTTCTCTGCGCGCTGGTGACGCGACAATTTAAAAAAAAAATCGCATCACCATCGCAAGCAAAAAATCGCTCGTGTAGCCGCGGCTTAATTGACGCAATAAGACAGCAGTACTTACGTCAAAACCACACTAAGTCTGTGAAACCATGTTGGAAGCTTGTGGAAGTACCAAGCAACGGGTGTGGGGATGCACTGAAACAAAGAGAAATAGAGATTGTTTTAATGTTGAAAATCTTGCCACAAACAGCAAGCCAGTGAGATCCCATCCCTTACCTGTGACTCATAATGCCAGTTAAGGGCGCTGACATTCCACCAAGTTTTATCCATATATGTCAGTTTAACCACACCAGAGGCAAACATCAGACGAAACAACAGCCACTTAACTAGCCACAGTGTTACGCTGTCGTGATGTTTGGATATATTTCTGCAATAAACGCAGAAAAGGTGAATGTATTAAGAAACCGAAAAACAAAACAAAAAAAAAAAAATTCTTAGCAACTTGCAACAAAAGACCATTTTGGGACAACTTGACATTAACAAATAAAAAAGCCAAAACCGTGCTTTGTTCTGTGATAAAGCACGCAAGGAAGTGACGAGAGCACGAAAGAAGTGTAGGGTGAACACGAGCCGCAGGCGAGTGCTTCTCCCCACTTCTTGAGTGCTCTCGTCACTTCCTTGAGTGCTTTCTCACAGAACAAAGCACGGTTTTGGCTTTTTTATTTGTTTTATAATAAAGCTTTGCTCACATTTGTAAAGAAACTGGCTTTTAATTGCAATAAATCAAGTTTTTTTCACAGCTTGCAAGCGCACGCAAGAAAGGATTTCAGCTTGCCAGCGCGCGCAGAATGGCGTCACGGGCTACTCCGTGCATCTGTACTCTGATAAGGTACGCTGTTTCAACCAATCAGAGCGCGTGTTATATCGAAACTTTATTATAAAACAAATTACACGTATATAAATGCTTTGGATTAGTCAAATGAGTTCTGTGAGTTAATGAGGTAAGTTGACTAATGGCAAGTAATTCAAAGCTGACGTTTTGAGCGTTAGCCCTGATGAAGGGCCAACGACCGAAACGTCAGCTTTGAATTTCTTTACGGTGACCAATAAACCTTATCAACTGAGCAGATAAATCCAAATTTTTGCCTTTCTTCTTTCCCACCGTCGCTGCACCACCTGGGTTCCTGAAATCTTCCACTCTGACCACTGGATTTTGTAATCCAGTAGGGAATAAGTGGCTCTGTCTCTAGAATTCTAGTTGGGTTTAGGGGCTTAATTCAATATTTATTGGAAAAAATCTACACATCACTTTGTTAGGGCAAAACTCTTTAAACTCAGCCCCCCTGCCATGTTTCACCTGTATCGTCGTAACTTAAAGAAAAAGCATTTTCCACACTTCCAGGGAATGAGAACAATGTTCCAAGGAGCTATGAGGAAGGCCAGAAAGCCTGTTTCCCAAAGCAATGCATCCCTGAAAACAATGGGGATGTCAGTACACCAAACATGTTTTATATTATTCCAAAGGCAAAACAAGGAAAAGATAAGATCAACACCTGACAGTATGTTATTACCTAACAACACTCACCACTGATACTGTATGAATATCTGACCAACCTGGCAAAAACGGAGACAATAGTAATGTAATAGTTATAATATTTGTAGTGGTTATTCTTCTTTTCAAAAGTGCCATAATATTTAACAATTTAATGTGCATGTCTAAGTCATATGTAAGTATCTCATCTCAGAAATCTCAGTCATAAATCTCACATATCTGACAAAGAAAAACCTAGCAGATGTTTTATACAGAAATGCAAAATATATATTATAAGTTACTTACTGGCAACATAGAGTAGTATAGAAACCACAAAGCCAAAAAACCCAAGGAGTCTCTACATCTTTGTGATACAAGTAGGACAAGCGACACTACAATACCAATAATACACAGAAACTCCATTCCAGTGGGTGTGTCCAAGCCAAGGTATGGGGTCACCCATAGAAAGGTTGGTGTCTTTTGAAACAGTGAGCTAAAAGATGTGTCCAGAACTAAAGAGGAAAGACACTTGTCAAAAATGCAAATTTTTTAAGGAACCATTGTCTAAGTGATCTAACTTTATACTTAACCAGCTAACAAAAATATGGTACTGCCCCTCTTTTATGCCTGGTTATACCCATAAGCTTAGTGTTTTGCTGTTTAACTCCAAAATTGAGAGTTAATTCTAGGAACTTTAACGAAAATAGGGTGTAAAATAGTAGTTAAGGGGAAAATGTAAAAAAGCACAAGGGTTTTTGGCTCCAGTTGCCATGCCAATAAAAAAAACCCTGGAACATGCCCCAACCACCACCTCCACCAAACCCCCCCCCCCCCCCCAACACACACACACACACACTCCTTAGTACCAAATTCATAAGGACATTGCAACTGAATATGTATCTTTGGCATCAAACTAAAAAAATCATGGACAGTGGAAACATTTCTGGAATGTAATTTTTTGATTTGATTTGATCTCATGTCTGTCTAATTGGTTGCAGCACAATGAATATTCCAAAAATAATTCTTAATGTTTTGTGGTTATCTTAGCTGCCTATGAAACAAGCAAATGGCCTTTGAGCTGACAATCAATATTATTAGTTATGAAAAGAACTGAGTAAACTTATTGCTTGTGAGAGGTGTGTATCTAACTGAAACATTTTTCAAAGCCAAATCACTGTGTACTGACTTACCCTGACAGCTGTTACAAGATTTCATGCAGTTCTCAACCATCCATTCATAGTTTCTGTCACACTCTCCTGATAATGCCCATTTGGAGCAAGAGGCACTCTTATCTGTACAAGATGACACTGTAATAAAAAAAACTAGGTGATCGTTTGAATTACCAAATACAATGTGCAAAGGCTACTCAAAGGGCCTCCCTTATTTGTTTTTAATGTGTGGGGGGGGGGGGTTGGGAGGGGGAATAAAAGCTGTGAAATGCCTGCAAAGACGTAAGGGGATTTTTTTAGAAAACTGGGGTAGGGAGGAGGGGGGTTCCTGGCGCCAATCCCCTGTTATAAGCTGTAGGAATACTTGGTGAGTGATAACTGAAGACAAGTATTAGAGAAACTTGAGGAACAACTGAATACTAAGTGAATCAACTGTAGCCTGAAGGATGAGACAGTAATGGTGAGGATATAGACTGAGGAAAGAAGGGGGAAGGGAAGTGCATCCCTGACATGCCCCCCCATCCCACCCCCCCCCCCTTTTTTTCACTTGCTACAATTCTCCTTGTTTTTATGTGACTAGCTAATCAGAAGTGAATTCAGCAATTATTTAAACCCTAACCCGATTCTAGGTAGGGAGTGAGAGTCGTGTCTTCCCAAGGCCATGTCCACATGGGAGGACTTGGGGTGGGAAAAGGGGGTTGGAGACTGGGAGATATGGGGCAGAAGCTAGGAATGAGGTGGGAGGTAAACAGAACCTCTCTTCCTCCCCCCCCCCTCCCCAATCTCCGCTACAGGTTACATGTACTGAGTGGCCAGAGTTGTTAATCACAGTCAAGTCAATAGAGCGGTTTTCAATTGAGTGTCGAAAGTAATTCGCGTTTTGCTTTGGTTTTGCTTTACTTCGCTCTGTGATTGGTTAAAACATCTCGCGCCACGTTCTCGACCAATCAGAAGTAAAACTCAAACCAATTGCGACTTGCTCGCACGCGTTTTCCCGCGCTTGGCGCTAGTGACATGTATTTGCTTCGAGTTCTGATTGGTTCATTGGATAATTTGTGTTTGTTGTGATTGGCTGGGATAATTACTTTGGTTTTGGTTTTACGACACTCATTTGAAAAGCGCTCTAATAAATGGCAGTTCAGTTTTACGTTCCATTATGAAAAAAAGTGTATTAGTCACAAAATGAAATATTTAAAGAACAGATGGTGAACTTACGGTCGTGTAATATATAACTAGCAGGGAGAATTCCATCATGACCATAAAGACCTGTGAAATATGAATATAAGCTTAAAGTATCATGATCACATTCTAACAAAGCTTTTATACATCATTATAAACGATGCAAGAAATTATATTTATATTCAAAGAGCTCTTTTATGCTGCACCTGGTATTTGCACGTATAGTGAGGTGAAAGCAAACAAATAAATCGCTGCCATGCACCAGAGAAAACCTTGTCGAACAACCTGCTGACGGGCTCGATGTTTTGTAACAGCCGCCATAAAACATCTCTCTAGTCTTCAACGTCTGTCTAAATCTGGTAAATAATTTAACCGATCTGGGCTTTCAGCCTTTTTAGATGTCTTTGATGCTACTTTCTTTATCGCTGATGACCCAGAACACGGAAAAATGTTTTAGTTTTCATTTCAAATGGGGCGCCAAAGATCTCTTTCAAGGACAATGTCAGCTGTTTTTGGTGTTTTTGGTTAAGCTTACATGAAGGAACAAGTGAAGACGCTTGTGGGCGGGCTCAGGGGAAATCCAAGATGGCGGGCTACGGGAAGCAAGTCCTTGTCCGAAATGCATTTTTATGGCTTATGTCTGTGATATACCTCTTCGCTTTTTCCTCTTTATATATACAAATACCAGGTAAGCGCTACATTTCTTGGCCATTATTGCTTCACTTCTTTGGAAAATAAACTTAAATTAATTCATGACCAATCGTTAATTTATGCTACACTTTCAAAACAAAAGGTCTCTATGGGCGAAATGGTGTTCTTCCAGCAAAGCTTACTCTGAGGAAAGGTGAGTTCTCGTTAATCTGCATTAAAGCTCTTTTGTTCAGAAAAACCAGTTAATAAGCTGTCTTAAATTCAGAAAGGTTTATTGTTAGAAATAAAGATGAATGACTCTGCTTGTTTACGATTCCCAGCCCATACAATAAGCTTAGTTAGATTAACAATGGACCGTTATTCTCTCAGTGATACGTGTTGCATGATACGTGGCCACGATTTCTTATTGAACTCTTGAGTGAGACGTTTGTAATCACTTTATTTATTTAATTATTTATTTATTTATTCCTTCCTTCCTTGCTTGCTTGTTTCCCTCATCCGTCCATTCATTCATTCTTGCATGCATTGCATGCATTGCATGCATGCATTTGCTTAGTGGTTTTTAATATTGCATTGCAATCCAGTGACTCTCTTGAATGCATTTGAAATGATATTATAATGCGGTAATACCATCTTAAATTCTGGCTAGTGATTGGCTGAAAGACTGTGACGGGCACTGTGGCACAGAGGACTGGTCTTATATTTTGCTTTTCTACCCTCTCAAAAATTTCTGACTAGCCTAGCCTTGCCCTGTCCCTAGGTCTAGATTAAGACCATTTGTTTTGCAAGACATTTTAAAGTGGAGCTCTGGATCCCCAACAAAGGATATGATCCTTGAGCTTATTGTGCTGTCCTGTTTTTTTTTATTTTTTTTTTATTTTTTTTTATAAATTTCTTTCTTCAGAGAGCTCCTCTTTAGAAGAAGACTTCTGGCGGAAGCCTACACTGCTGTGGTTCACACCAAAGCTTGGACTGGACACAGAAACTGGGATGGAGTTCCTGTGTTTGGTGGGAATGCTTCTCTCACTGCTGGCCATGTCAATCAAGTCCTGGAGAGATTCCATTACCTTCTTTGCACTTTGGTTTCTTTACTATTCTTTGTATCAGGTACAATTTGAAGATAAATTTTACCTTACAAATGAGTATATTTTAAAGGAAACATTAAACATACAAGAAGTTTTCTTTCGTATTACAGGTTGGACAAACATTTGTTTATTTTCAGTGGTAAGATGATACAAGTCTGTTGATTTTATTTATTGATTTTATTTATCGTTGTTTGGAAGTAGTAAGTGACTTAATTTATTTCAATTTGTTTTTTCCCTTCAGGGATATTCTTCTCATGGAAACAGGATTTTTAGCAATTCTTGTCTCTCCTCTGAATTTGTTCAAATCAAGAAAGTATAGCAGGTACAGTCTTACATGCCATCATGTTATGTCTGATTGGAATCCCATAGTACAGTCAAACCCTAGTTAGTACAGACACCATGTTCTTATCAACAGTTTGATTGGTCCTGATCCATACACTTTCTCCAAAATATTTATTTATTTATTTATTAATCTGCTTACTGTAGACACACTGTAATTGTAGGGACAATTTTTCTGGTCAAAATGCTGTTTGTAATAACAAGGAGTTGACTATAATAAGGTTTGATTGAGATACTCGGTCCTTACCACTGCTGAGAACAAGGTGATACACCCCGGATAAAAGCGCAACAAAGATTGACCACAGACAAATAATATTGCAGGATATATAGTAGCAAGTTTGTATTTTAATTACTTCAGTACCACCATACAAAATAATCTGAAGCCTTTTTAATAGGGTTGTCAAGATTATGCTCAATGTTTCACACTATTATGGTAATTCTTTATGCTCACGAAATGTCACTGTTATGCTCAAATAGCATCACTATAATTATGCTCCATTTCAATTAACATAAAAATGAATAAAAGACCACAGAAGACAGCTAGGTTTATGTTGTTTACAAGACTAGTGTAAATGGAAATAGTTCAAGGAGGCAGCTGACAATGCTGTAGAACTGGAACTGCTGGAAGCCATGTTTTTGCTAAGTTGTAACCAGGCCTGGTCTTAAAATTTGGTACTCAGGGTTGGTTTCTTGTATGGGAATCCCATGGTTTTGGCAAAGTTTTTGTAAAGCTCATAGAGTCAAAGAAGTTTTACACTACTATTCCAGCATAATGCTCCATTCTTTTGCCTCACTATTATGCTCAAAATTATGCCGGTATAATGTGGACAACCCTACTTTTTAAATAACTTAAAATCAGTTTAAAAAACTGATCTGGTCTTTTCTTTGCTGGTTCAGTTTTCAGAAGCAGCATCATGATAACATAACACTGTGGCTAGTTAAGTGGCTTGCCTTTAGACTGATGTTTTGTTCTGGAGTCGTCAAGCTTTCAAGTCGATGTCCTACGTGGTGGGGATTAACTGCTCTAGACTGGCATTACGAATCACAGGTAGAGTGACAGGGCTATGAAGATAAAAAAAAACCCAAACAAACAGAAAACAAAAAACAAAACAAAAAAACAAATCCCAGCCTGTGTTTTGGGCAACTCTGATAGAAATCTGATACAAGATCTTCTACAGGATTTTGTAGGATCCTATTAGATTCTACCTTTAGGATCCTACATGGTAAAATTCTAATCACTGTTTAAATTATCCTTCTCAAGATCCTGTGAAATTGTACAGATCAACTGCATAAGATCCTATTTTTGATCCTACAAGGTCCTAAATGTAATATAGAATCCTACTGGATCTAAGATCCTGTAGGATCTTACAGGGTCTTATATAGATGACTTTAAAATGCTATCCTATTTAGATCCTGCGTAGGATCTCTCCTCTTGGGTTTTACTCTCCCAGCTCAATTTCTTGCATGCGTAGGTATCAAACATTTCCATAAACCGCTTGCCCAATTTGCAACTGAGCACAACAAGTTACTTGGCCAAAACAAATCTTCTTGTCCTAGCTGACCAGATGGGACTTTCCATGAACCCAAGCAAATTTTAGCTGCCTGAGAAATTGCACGAAGTTCCATCATTTCTTTTCACTTTTCACTGCAGTGCATTCCCACACCACTGGCCTGGTATGGCCACCAGCTTCCCAAATGGTTTCAAAGGCTCAGCATAGTTTTAGTGTAAGTATTTATTGAACTGGTTAAAAGCAACAAGTTTAGCTAGTAGTTTTGTCAGAGCTGTGGATAAGGAAGTTGTGTTTTGTTTACAAGGAATTACCAGTTTATAGTCAATCTCTTTTTATTTCAGGTATGTCATTTTAATGGCATTATCCTGGTTGTTTTTTGTTCCTGTACGATCCTTGAGGATCTTTTCATTCTATTCACAGGTAATTTATAGGATGTTTTGTTGTTGTTGTTGTTTGTTTTTTTTGCTCAAAGGTACATGTATGGGATGTTAAAATATGCACACCTCCAGGTCCCACAGAAAGTTTTTTTAGTTTGTATCCCCTCTGGCCTCACCTGTGGAAATTCCAGGTTAGCCTTGCACTTCCCTTTAAAAATTTTGGCTGTTGGGATATCCCTCCCTTTGGAATTTCCAAAATCATTTTTTGGGTCTTGTTTTGTGGTAGCAGTTGTTTGTTGTTTTCACCAGATACTTTTCCAAGTCTTGATCATTCTTACTGGCAACTACAACTTCATCAACCTTCTGGCAATTGCACTGCTAATACCAATTCTCGATGATGAACATTTGGCTACAATTCTGCCATCTTGGCTTGGTGAGGAAACTAATTTTAGTATTTACAATGTTAACTGACTCTGAGAATAGGTTGCAATGTTATCTGACTCTGAGGTTAGTTTGCAGTGTCTTAGTGGGAATTCTGTCAAGCGCAAACTGTGGAGGGGGACAGGGGGGAGGGAGACCCTGAGAAAAGGAGGGAGAAGAGGGGGCAGGAAGTGGCATTCCTAAGGTGGCGGGAAGCAGAAGAAAAAGGGAAAAATTACTCAACATTGCACAATATTTTGCAATCAAAAAATTGCAAAGAGGCGGGAGCCAGGGTGGGAACCGGGATTAAAGGGTACGGAAAGTGGGAGGTTTAACCCCCCTGCCCCCAACCCCCCCCCCCCCCCCAAAAAAAAAAAACAAGAAACAAAAAATTGCTTTGAATTGGGTTGAATTGTACCCCTTTATCTCAGCTTTATTCATTCTTGTTTTATTTAGGAGGTCATCATGTCAGACCAGCCCAGAGAAGTACTGTAGTGAAAGTAACAAGGAGAATCGTAGCATCTGGAACAGTCACATTTGTAATTTATTGGACAATCAAACTATTTGCTTTAGAGGTCTCTGCTACAGATGTTTTGAAGTCCAAGATAAGTATGTAGAAGTTTGAATTAATGTTGTTAATATTTGACATCCAAATAGGTTTACTGATCATTTTTTACTTGTGCTTTTTCAACACCTTGCTCATTCACTACTCTCACTGATGAGATATCAAGCTAAATTGTGAAGTAAAAAAACTTCTTTTCCCTGTATGCTAGACCACCAGCCAAATAACTGGTAAGGCTATGCTGATCACACTTAACATCTGTCTCAGTTCAGATGATCTCATCTTTATGCAGTGATGTTAAGCGGTTGGCCTAATGTCTCCCACTCCTGGTCCCCACTGACTACTACCCAGTTTCTGGTCTGGCTTGTTGAAAATTATGCTGATTTGTGGCTGGGTGATAAGATGACATCAAAAATGATGAGGATGCTAATATTTATTGAGGATACCAACTACACTATAGCTAGAAGTGATTTACAGACTGAAGGGTCTTCTAAAGACTAAATTCAAAAAACCTAAGATAAAATCTAAGAAATACATTAATACAAACGTGGCAACTAAAAAGCATATAACCAGGGAGGATAAGATACGAGTTCTAGAAAAAGATACATTAACTGTAAAATGGCTTTAGAGAGACCATGCTTGAAAATGGACAGTAAGGGCACTTCTCTGAGAGAGGAACCAAGTCAATTCCAGTCATTAGCAGCAAAGTTAATAGTGAACATGAGACCCCATCTTGTATTTGCTGCCATTTTTCGGCCGTTGACAAAATCTGGATCGGATCGGATCGGATTGGACCGGACTGACAAAACCTGTATTGGATCGGATCGGACTCACAAAACCCGGATCGGATCGGATTGGATTGAAAAAACCTGGATCTGATCAGTGAAAGTATTCCCACTAATAATGGTCATGCGGCATCTCTGGATCAAGATGACAGAGAGATGATGAAGAACGTGGTTGTCATTGCGCTGTTTTTGCTTTTTCCTTCTCCATTCTGGGTTAAGACTTATTGTTTGTTGTTATGCATTTAAACTACTTTATTAAACGATTATTTTTTTCTAGAGGGAGAGATCCAAGCGGAAAGACAAACAAGAATGGAACCTAAAGTAACAATGATATCAAGATAATAAATTGGCGTCTTTAGCATCCTTTACTTGAAATGTTAGCTATTTATGAATCGACCGGTATACTATCTGCCGGCGAGGTTTTCTATCTCAAACATGAAATACACGATCATGTTGGATTTATACACAATAACATCTGCAGAAATTGGTCATATGACTGAATGATTTACCCCCTTCCAGAAATTAGTAACCAAAATACGATTAGTAAGGACAAGATGTTTCAGTTTGAGACCCTGTTTTGTCATGTAACAACTACTGAAATTTTGCATATGAACTTTGTGTGTTCTTTGGTTAATGCTAAATTACATTGTTTAGATGAACCAGAGAAAGGCTGAATTATTCTTTTATAAAATGTGGATGGATATTTATGTCCACTGTAACGTCTTTGAAACATTTGACATGCAAAAGCTTGCAAAGCTCTAATAATTTCATTAGACACTTGTGAATATCGGAAATGAAACTATAATGCTCCTTTTGCTCAAACTTAACACCATTTTCGTCATGCTGGCTTACGAACACTATACCGTTGTGTGAATCAGGCTATCGTAATTGTCGGCGCAGATTTCATTTTCCTTCATTCTGGAATCAGGACAAAAAACAGAAGCAGGTAGCCTTGTTGTACGGCTACTCTAAAAGCCTTCAGTTCCGTTTTATTACCTTTTGTGAGGTAGCCGTGGTCACATTCTTTGACTAAAAGCCTTACAATCATACATACATGGTTCACGTTCCAAGTAAAGAATGATTAAGATGCGAGTTATCTTGATATCTTTGCTACTTTATGCTCCATTCGGCACTGACTTAATTGTACATGCTTTGGCACACGTTATCAGTACCTTTCCTGTTCATAATTCCGCTTAGATCTCTCCCTCTAGAAAAATATTCTTTTCATGAAGTAGTTTGCAGAGTGTAAATCTATAGCAATAAACAAAAGGCTTCACAACAGAATGGAGAAGAAAAAGCAAAAACAGTGCAATGACAATCACTTTCTTCATCTCTCTTCTTTATCTTGATCCAGAGATACCACGACCATTTTTAATGGGAATTGGACATGTGCCTACTTTTACTGAGTAGAAATTTTTTTTTCTTTTTTAATTAAAATAGAATTCGACCCGATCCGGGTTTTGTGAGTCCGATCCGATCCGATCCGATCCGATCCGATCCAGGTTTTGTCAGTCTGTTCCAATCCGATCCGATCCGATCCGGTCTGATCCGGGTTTTGTCAACGGCCCCATTTTCCTAAGGTTTTCTTGGATCTAGTGCTTGATATGTCAAAATGTGATCTCATTCCTCAATAATATTTTGCTGTAAATTACCTTTGAACTTTTACATGCACATGTATGAAAATATGCTACATATAAAATTTTACTGACATTACCATCATCATTCTCATATATGCTTGAAGTGTGAAGTTAATTCTGGTCTTGTGAATGTTCACTAATAACAATCACTACCAATTTGTATTGACCAGCCTTTGTTTTATTTTGTTTGTCACCAGCCTTCTCACAGGGTGCATTCTTCGAGGCAGTAGATCAGGCTGTCCCTCTCACAATATGGCTTGGAATAGCATCTTTGGGTGTGGAAATTATTGCATCGATGATAGGGTATGTGACCTTGATGGTATACTTTTTTGGTCAGATTGTTAGCAATTGAGTTTGTGGAGTTGTTGTGAATCCTCACATGTCAAATATAACCTTTGCTTGTTATTTGTAGGTGCATCATGGAGAAGGGTGTGCTAAAGAAGTTGTGGTCTTTATTGCAATGGGCAATCTTCAGTTTTGCAGCACTAGGGATGTTTGCCATTAGTCTGGTAAGAATGGAGATCAACGTACAATTAAAGGCTGCCTGGCAAAAAAAGTAGACGCTGGGAAACAGTTGATATTTTGCAGCTCCACACCTCTCTTCTCCGAACATACAGTCACACACCACACACGAACACTGTTAACTTGCGCTATGCAAATTTTGGTCAAAGTTGTGAATGGTTAATTAAGTAAATGGAAAACAAAAAAGAACCAATGAGAAATTTTGTTTATTTTGCCCACTATTACAATTACTATAGATATGTAGTGGCAGGAGATTTTAGCAAGCTCTGTTGAGCTTTTCAAAGAAGGTCCCCAGTAATTATTTGATGTTGTGCATTACGTTACAATCGATGGAGCATTTGATGGTAATGCTTCTAAATCTTAAATTATTATAAATGAAATTATTTTATTAACTACATTATGTTACTGTAAATGATACTGTAAATAAATCTTAACTGAGCTTTTAAATAAGCTGTAAGATTTTTTTATTTTTAGGTTTTCAGGTAAACTGTTCCATAGTTATGCCTCTCTGTATTTTACAGAGAATTCACTAGGACTATCTTCAGTTTGATGTGATTTTTGATGTTACTGTCTAACAGAGGAACTTAAAATAGGAGAAGAAATCCTGCTACTGTTGTTAATTACAAAATTATTGAATTATTGTGATTTTTTTGTTATCTGCCTTCCTGTGAGTAGAATAGGACATCTACTTGTATTTCCCCTGCACTTTGATTACTACTTCATTGGTGACAGACAGTTATATCATCCTTTTTTCAGGTCCCTTACACAGATATCAGCCACAAGGCCAAATCCAATATATGGCCAGTAATACACAGGTGGAGAGAAAAAACAGATGCTTTTGAACTTGTGAATGCATATGGTTTATTTAGAAGGTGACTGTTCTGGTTGAATTTTGCCTAGCGTATATGCAAATGATTTTAACCACTACATGTGGATTCTTCATAAGGCAGCTTACCTTAATTGTTGCTGACTTCTATAGCTTATAAATGAGGATGGGAACTCTCTCCTAATTTTGCCATTGCAAAATATAATGCAATGTGGGAAAAACGTTTAATATGTACTTTTCTGATCACTTCTCACCATCTTAAAAATGCCATTTTTTCCTCGGATTCCAGCAGTCTTTTCTCGTTTGTATTCCCCATCCACCCCTACACTCCATTTCATGTATGAGAGCTGAGGCATCACTTACACACAAAGCTTGCAAGAGAATTTAAAATAAAAACCAGGAGTGTGCATTTTCACTGAGTTTTCTTGCTCCTTGGGTAAGGTCGGGGACTGAAATAGTTCTTTGCTTGCCAGTGCCAAGTTCGTGACAAACTGTGTACAGTACTCACTACATGTAACTGTTATTAACTTCCTCTTCTTTTGTTACATTTATTTTTAGTATGACCGGTGTTGGCGGCCGACCAGAACTCATCATCGAAGGCAGCAACGACCTCGATGGACCCTGGCTGGTACATTATTTACAATGTTCTGTCAGCCCCTCCTTTCTGTTACCCCTGTTCATGCCGGCTATCTTGAGTCAGAGTTTGTATTCAGTTTCTTTTGACGATTGTTTTTTTTGTTCGTCTTTTGTTCAGGAATACGACTTTCACTATAAACCTGGTAATCTTTCTGAACCTCCTCCGATTGTTGGTAAGAGTTTTCTCTTGGTAGTTTAGAAAATGTAGCCTGTTCCAGGTTTAGGATATAATGATGAGCAGTAATATGAGCACTGAAAAGTACCCCTTTTCCCCTCGCTTTTTCTTCACGCGGCTGTCCTCTGTCTGAATGCCTGGAATAGTCCAGTGAAAAACTAACAATCTGTGTGAATATCAGACTTTTCGAAATGTTTCCCTCGGGTGAAATGGAAAAAAAAAAACGAAACAAAGAAAAGAACAGTACTATGGAAAACTAGTGCTCCACGGCTTTCATTTGAGAGGATACTTTGGGGTACTCTTCGCATATTCAAACGTTATTGATATTCAATAGCTTTCAATAGTATGGTCACACTTCAAGGTTTCTTTCACCTGCGGTTGACAAGGTTTGGTGAAGCTCACAAAGGAGCGCGCGTACACAGTATACAAACCGGGAAGTGACATTCGCATGCATGCATTCGACGGCATGCATTTCGCATGCACGATAGGAAGCCGGATGGTTTTTTGCAGAGGTTCTTATTCGCCCGCCGACACATAGCGCGACCAAGAAACATCAGCTCGCAGGGTACCTTGTACAGCAAAATAAACATTGCCGTAGGAAGGCTTGTCCAATCATCGATAACGACTTTAGTCCATTTTTCTTTTGATATTGATATTAGCGACCTTCAGATCGGACTACGAGTACGAGATTGAGTACGAGTACAACTTTTCAATCCCTGGTCGCGGATTCTCGTTTGTGATCTGTCCCATGAATGTCGTTCACGTAACATTCTTCGTGCTGGTCAGCAACAGGGAGGAACGAGGGCTCTGAAAACGTAGCGGTTTTGAAATTCGAAAGTCGAACTCGTACTCAATCTCGTACTCGTAGTCTGATCTGAAGGTCGCTATTGATCAACTGTTATCCCGCCTTTACATTTCAGCGCCTCACCAACCTCGCCTAGACTGGCAGATGTGGTTTGCTGCTCTGGGGAACTATGAATACAATCCTTGGTTTGTGCATCTTGTCTTTAGGCTCCTTCAGGGACAACGGGACGTGCTGGATCTGTTGGCCAAGAACCCTTTCCCTGATAGAGCCCCTACATACATCAGGGCCAAGCTTTATAAGTACCATTATACGGAGTTGCCAAGGGACATTTCCTCGCTCTCTGATGTCCTGCATAACAACAGGTTAGTAATGGCAATGCGGCGATCTAGATTATTAAGTTCTGAAGGTGTTTTTGTTTTTCGGAGCCCTGGTCGGTGCATTCGTGTTGCTTTTGTGTTTTTGTTTTGGTTCTTAGACATTCTACACGAAGTCTCTCCACATGAGAAAATCTCAGGAGTATTTGCTTCGAGCTCTGATTTCTTCTTTCAGTATTCTGTGTTTGTTGTGACTGGCTAGGGTAATCGTTTGGTTTTGGTCTTACGTCACTCTACTAAAGTCTAAATAGCGTCTAACACTAGGGACCGTTCACAACTCCAAGGAAATGACATGCTTCTAGTGAGAAGCGCGCGAAAACACGCAACCCATGTACAACCGTTTCCAAGCGCTGGAAACACGCTACTATCATTCACTCACGCTTTTTGCATTTCTGTTACGGTTTTTTTTTCTCGCAGACTGGTAAAGAACTGGTGGTGGCGGGAGAGTGTGAGGGAGTACTTACCCATCTTGGCTGTTAATGAACCGTCGCTGATCAACTGGCTAAATCAATATGGCTACGCTAAGGTTTGTATTAAGTTAGAGTAACTTTGCTTTGAAAAATGTCACATCGCCAGTGCGTGTTGAAAAACGCGCTCGTACCCTAAGAAGTTGCCTTCAGAAAATTATCACACATTGAGTTTCTGTTGCCATCCGAAATGTCATTTTGGCGAACATTTAGAAACTGAAGCAACGCAATGCATATGAAAGTATGACAGGCTTTAATTTGAGTGCAGTTACAGTAAGAACTCCCCTATTTAGCATAATAAACACCGCTACAGAAAAGTGCTGCTCGGTTATTTCATTTGAACGGTCACACTTTGGCTTTCGTCGAATTTCTGATCTACTGTAATTGTTCTTTTTTTGCAGGACGATCCATGGCCCGAGCGACCATCAGGGCGTCTTTACAGAGCAATCAAGTACCTCCGATCAATCGTTCGAACACTGGACGCAGTGCGATTCATGTGGTCGTTGTTTGCTTGTGGAGTGCTGATGCGATTCCTCAAGTTTCGAAAGCGATGATCATGAATCAAGAGTACGAGTCGCTGTTAAGGCTTGGGCACCCGTTGCGCGCAACATGCCGGAAATATAAAGCGCGAGGAAAAAGAATCAGTGTTGGGCATAAAAAAACGTGACCATTTTATTTTTGGCGGGCAGAGAGGGGCAGGGGGGGGGGCTTGGCAACTTTTTTCTTCGCGATTTGTTTTCTGTTTTCTGTCACTAAAACCTTCGCATGAGTTTTCTTTCATAAGATATTTCTTTGCTTCCTTTCGCTGTGCACGATTTTCTGTTTCTTTTGTGCAAAAGCCTTGAAGGAGGGTGCTAATGGGGTTAGTAGTTAACTGACAATTGGCCAAAATAATAGTAGTTGACCGACATTTGGCCAAACAATTAGTAGGTAACTGATAAATTAAAAGTCAACAGTTAACTGACATTTTATTAATTATACTGAATACGATTGTTGATGTTTTGAAAGCAACAAAGATTTTCTTAACAACGAGGCTATTTCGTGGCATTTACCTGTCACGCAGCATGACCTGGTAGCGGTATTCACTGTTATTTGGGTTACTTCCAATGCAAAAGTGCCATGCCAGCCAAGAGGGAGCGTAAATTGGACCTTGATCTCTGTGATGGCTTTGAGTGGCGTGGTCAAAGTAGACTGTGTGACAGACGCAGAAAGGGGTCGGAGGGAAAAGGGTTCTCGATGGCGGAGGGGAGAGGAAAGGAGTCATGCAGGCCTTCCAACCCCATTTTATAACTATGTTGAATGGAAATTGAGAAACACGAATTTCGAGTACTTAAGGTGGCCGAACACAGTTTTCTTGTACCTATGCATTATTAGTCGTTATTTTCAAACCGCACTGGCAATTGGGCGGCCAAAATTAGCAAGGTGCAAAATCGGCTAAAAAATATTATATTTTGATATGTTATATTGGACTAAGTACCGTTGCCATGGCAACGTAGCTGGCAATAAACCAGCATTAAATAATGGGTCCGATTTATTTTCGGAAATCGAATCGATAGATTTTTTCCATCATTTGTCCCTAGGAAAATCGGGAAAATACTGCCCTATTGACACTGGTCTGGTGAATTATGTCAGAGAGATCTTCTGTAATTTTGTGTTTTGTATTTCAACGTTTTCTGGACATGTCCTCTGTCGGATTTCAATTTTCGTGTACAGGCGAGTTAAGCATGTTCTGAACTATTATTCTACCAAATTTCCGTAGAAAACAGTGCAGTCACACTTTTCTGGTTAACTGCGCATGCGTTGCATTTGACAGGGTCTCGCTCTTTCTCGATCGATACAAACAATCCTGGAGAGGCAGGGTCAAATAGTATTACCTTTTAATACATTGAAAAACAAACGTTTTTTACACATTACAAACTGTTTGATTGTTAAGAAGGAATATTAAGTAATTCTGACCAATCACGATTTTGGCGAAAGTAAAATGCGGCCTGAAACAATGGCCTGGTAGTGGGCGCGCCCTCTCCATTCCTTTCGAGCTCCGCCCTCGTTGTTCGCTTTCGCGAATAATTTCAACCCTTTTTCCCCCCCTTTCCGTGCCTGCCATGCAAGCTATGGTCATCTCGATGAAAACTTAGAATAAGCTATTCTAAGCTTTTATCAAGATCATGACAAAGGGTCGGCATTCGAACGATACAGAGATCGCGTGCCGTTTGACTTGGCGAAACACAATTCAGTGGACATAGTATGTAAACATTTGACAGATTTTATGGGAATTTTACAACAAACGGTAAAGTTTAAACTCGGTGCGTTTGACTTGACGCTGATCCAATTAGATATTTGACTGTCCAGCACGCGAACGTGGGTTGACCTCGTTTGGCCTGATTTAGATCTCGTCAATAATTGATTACGGGTCAGAATGACAGACCCTCTGAGCAGACTAAAACAACTTTCTCATCTTTCTCAATAGTTCGGACTGTCTTTCTCTTTCATTATGAGTAAGATTTCTGATTTGATTGTTGTTTTTTTTTTAATAATTATTTTCATGTCTGGAAATTGTAATTTATTTATTGATTTGAGTAAGGTCCACCCTCAAGGATGATTGACGTGCTGAAGTGAGGAAAAATTCGGGTTATGAAGCAATAATTTTCGATGTAAGAAAAGGAAAGTTAATAGCTAACTACAATATTTAGTACGTAGTTAACTGACAATTGGCCGAAAAATTAGTAGTTAACTGACATTTGGCCGAAAAATTAGTAGTTAACTGACAATTGGTTACCCCCATTAGCACTCTCTTGAAGATATTTCACTTGTTCAACCCCCGCCCCTCCCCTCCTCGCTAAAATAAACTGGGCTATCCCTATGGTGTAATTTCACGCGTCGTGCGTCATGGTTTCATACGCAGTCGTGATTTGGGCTGTCACTAGGCTTGGAAAAATTCTGCTCGTTAATTGGCGCCGCGTAGCTCGGAAGTAGCCAGTGCGATTCAAGATTTTGCGCTCTTTGGTTTTGGTTGTGTGAATAGTAGACGAAATCCTTTTTACCATATGACATGTTGAAAAGCAATCTTATTTTAACGATGCATATAAATATAGATTTACGTCGTTTTCAGTAGGGAACATAGTTTTGCGCTGATTTTTAAGACCTTATGTTAACTTTAGGTAGGAAGATATAGAAGAGAATTTGGGAATTATAGTGTCTTGCAAAGAAAGGCGTTAAAAGCTATGAATTTTTTCAAGAACTTTTCAGTGATAAATAGACAGCAAATAAAAGATACATGTATTGAAAACAAATCAAATATATACGAACTGACTAGGAATGAGAATCTCCTGTTTTTTGTTTGTTGTTGTTGTTGTTTTCCTTTTTTTAGGCATCCTCCCGTTAGAATCTTATGCAATCAATAAATATATAAAAAGAACTACTAAAAGCAAAACCACAGCGACAAACCAGTGAGGAGGGCCGGATCTTGTGTAGACCTGGATCAGTAAAAATCTTGAAGACTTAAGTAAACAACAGTAAACCGATCCTTACGGCGAGAAGACTGAGAAATATAAATTGAGACAGAAATAAAACAAAGTGATGTATTTGCCCCATGTTTCGGTTTGCAAAACAAACCTTCTTCGGGGGCAAAAAAAGTAACGTGAATACAACTACAAGATGACAGTTACATTTTGAACAAATGTACTTGCGTCGAAGACAAACAAATAAGGTTTATAAACTAACCAAGGAAGTCTTATTAATGGGGACATTAATTTCGCGGTTGATGTCCCAAGGCAGCTATTATTATACGCCAATGCCTTTATGTTTTCGCGGGATAAAGATTCGCTGGATAGTCCATGGACCAAGTGGGAAGACTGGTTAAAGTGCAACGCGTCCAGTACGAAAGATTCAGTTTAACTGTCAACAATATGAACTCTTGAAATAACCGAGTAGCAGCGCATCGTGAGAAAAGCAAATGTGAACGGAGGTAGCTTGCGCTATCCAGTAATCACCTTTCAGCTATGCCAGAATTTAAATTACCATTACATTTCCGGCTTTACTGTGAGTTAATTTCTAGAAACGTTGAACAAGGTAACGCAAATAAAATTTCGTTAGAATAAAAGGCATTAGAACTGTAAATGGTTTGAACCCAGGAGTCATATCATAATTCGGTAAATTGTGATCGTCCGGGTGAGTGTAGTCCTGAGAAGGACTGTTTGAGGTGACATTGACTGACGTTTCGACAACCTGAGCGGAAGTCATCATCAGAGTCACGTGAACTGTGAATCGTCAGTAGATGTTATAAGTCTCTGGTCGTTGTCCTGATTGGTCGACGATCTCGTGATGTTATTGGTCGTCTGTCAGTTAAGCCGTGATGTTATTGGCTGTGAAGACTGTTAAACGTGATTGGTGCGTTTCGATCCGTCTTTTGTTAGTCAAATGTCCGTTGGTCTATTGTTAGTCAAATAAGTCGGTTTGTCTATTGTTTGTCTGTCTTGTGTTATTGTCGGCAATCAGTCGTTTGTAAGGTGCAGGTAGCTGTTGGCAAAGGTTCAGTGGTGTTTGTTCTAAGTTAGTAGACCAGCTTTCCAGAGTGATTCGTTGATAGTAGTCCGTACTGTAGGTAACGCATTCAGCAGAGTCCCAGTCGATTCTGTGGTTTGTTTTTAAACGGTGCTCAGCAATGCGATCAGGCTCTATTTTCGTTTCGCTCGGTGAAACATTCAGGCGGGACGGGCGAAACGAAAAATAGAGCCTGATACAATTCTTCTACGGAACGTCTGCCGCCCACTTTTTTTGATTGATTGACATTCAACAAAACAGCCAATCAAAATTTCTTCTGCTTGCACGATCCTCGGTATACAAATTTCCCATAACGGCAATTCGCAGAAAGTCACTTAAATGTCGGCAAAATAAGAAAATCATACGCTACGATATATCTTCTAGGCACAAGTACTCAAATTTACACGATTGCTAACTTGAAGGTTCCGGTACTGTACATGGTTGCTCTGTCTGAGCTGAAACTGAATGAAAATTCAAAACACGACGAGGTTGTCATGTACCAAAATATACTTGCATGCTTGAATCATTTCCCATTTCAGGTGGTATCCGTAAATATTCTCTTCCCATTTGTCACCGATTTTCTGCGTAAAAACCCTTGGGCAATTAAGAGAAATACCTTCAGTTTCATTCTTTAGAATAAAGATATAAATAAAACCGTTTATAAACAAAGGAGTATTTTGTAATTTAATTCGAGAAGTGATAAATATTTGAAATTAGCAGCGAATTTTATCTCTAAGCGCAAGCAGCAGCGAATTTTAAAACGAAGAACATTTATTATAAAACTAGTCAGATCCTTTGATGTCAATGTCAGAGACCAATAAAACGACATGAATGAATAAACTGAAAATCGTTATTTTTTTTTTTTTTCAATAGAAAAAAAAATAAAGGAAAAAATACACACAACAAATCGTCGAAATATACAAAAAAAAATATACAAATACAATTATTAGCACACTAAATTTAAAAACACACTAAATTCAAAAATTACAAATTACAATACTATTACTCGTCTTTCAATACACTCTTTTTTAGTAAATCGCTTCAACTACACTTAAATTTTTCGAAGTTGTATTTAAATTTTACATTGGCTAAAAATTCATTTAATGACAGCTCTCTATTTAATAATTTCTGATTGTATAGATAATATTTCGCGTATAAAAAGGTGAAGTTTAACTTTCTAATAATATCTACCGGTAATTCTTTGTTTATATTATCCTTGTCTTTACCGAAGATTAATTCAGTTGGGGAAAGGGTGAGAGAGGTGGCATTTTCTTTATTAAACCATTTTATCACCTCTGCGAAGAATAATTGGCTCCAATTACAATTGTGGAAAGTGTGAATTATGGAGTCGTTCAATTCACAATATGGACACTTTGCGTCCTCTGCCACACCAAAAAGAAATAATTCCTTTTTGGTGACTACTATTCTGTGTAAGAGTTTGAAGTAAAATTCCCTAACCTTATTATCTCTACATACGTTCCTTACGCGACTAAAAAAAGGTTGTAGAGATCCTTGGCCAACTTGCAGATCTCTTTCCCATTTAGAGGTGGCCTTCGGTTCAATTTTTTCTTTATTTACAAGGAGCTGGTAGTAGTCTTTGTTTTTCATTTTAGTTAAGTTGATGGAGGTCTCTGGGGAGAGGTGAAACATAGTGCTTGACAACAAACCTGCTTTGTCTACGGGGTATGACATTGCACGTTCTACAAGATGCCTGGGTATTGCAGAAACTACTTGAAAATAAATGAGAAAGTTGCATCTTAGATCATATTTTTGAACAAATTCTGTGTAGGAAAGGAACTTCCCGTCTGATTTTAGAAGGTCTCGTACGAGATAAATGCCTCTATCAAACCAGTCCCTATAAAAAATAGTGCGACCGTTGATAAGAATGTCTTTGTTGTTGAATAGAATTAATTCCTGACCGGACTGGTTTGGAAAAGATTCCTTAATTTCCAGAAAATACAAGAGAATTAATTTGTAGAACTGGGGCAGATCGATCTGCTCTAGGAAATGTTTGTCATAGTTGCATCGTAATAGAAAGTTTAAACCGCCGCATTTTTCAAAAAAGTAATTAGGAATCGTCTTCCAAGATTCCCTGCAGGTTGGCTCATCGGTTAGAAGTCTGGAAATCCAAGCTAACTTTAGTGATTTTGCTAAGACATCTATACTAGGAGCCCGCAGACCACCTTGGTCATAATCTAAGATCATCAATTTACGCTTAAGTTTGTCCTTTTTATTTTTCCAAATAGTAGTAGGGGACGCTCACATAGCACTCGTTCTGGCTTCTGATTGGTCGAGAGGAAATCAATGACGTCACCGGAACCGGAAGTGTCTGGAACCGGAAGTCACGTGTTTTTAAGAGGGGAAACCGCTGACCAGGTGTAAAAAAGGGATCGCGGGCCCATGGGAACCGGAAGTCACGTGTTTTAGGAGGGGAAACCGCTGAGCAGTCCAAAAAATCGATCGTGGGCTCAAGGTGGGTTAAAACCGCTGAGAAAACGCGGGCTCAAAGTCCAAAGTCCAATTTTTGGAACGGGGGTAACCCTTGGAGTGAAAACAACACAAAATGAATAAATCACGTTTATTGTTATACGTTTGTTTTTTACAATAACTGAGAAAATGGTTTTTCCTGAGTGTTCCTTAATGTTTAATAGAGGGTCCCCACCATTGTTTTTGACATCGAGTTATTCTTCGCCATTGATTGTTGTCACGGATCCATTGTTGTAATTGACGTCGATATGATTGATTTCTGTTCAAAGGTATGGTAAAGGAACTGTAGAATGGGGGTGGTGGTGGTGGCGCCCAATGTTCTCGATCACAGTGATCACAATCGACGATCTTGTTTGGGCAATGTCTTTCACTGGTAGCCATAGGGGTAGGTGTTGAAGGTGCGGGGATCGATGACTCTTTTGTTGCAGACTAACTGATAGAACTTGCTGCTTGGTCGGGTGTACAGTTGGTAGTTTGTTGGATTCCGTACAATTTGGTGGGAGTTGATCACCTGGTTTTGGCGAGGTTTTGGAAGGGGTCTTTCTATTTCATCTTGGACATTCTGACGCATGACGTCGTAATTCAACTGGGTGTGTCCTTCACTGTTGAGTCGGAAGCCTCTGACCTTGCATTCCACCTTTCCCTTATTAGTAGTATACCCGTAGTTCTTGGGTCCTCCGCTGACAAATTCTTGGATGTATTCATCGTCCTCTAATTCGGAGGCGAAGTCCCCTAGATAGGAACCCAAGGTAGGTTGGAATTGAGTGGGTGTTTCCTCCAGGTAGATGACGGAGTCGGTGTCAAAGTAGAGGACTCTCTCCCCTAAGGCTTCCAGGGCGTCATATAATTTAAGGCGGGCGTGGCAGGTGGTGAAGCAGGCCACAAAAATGTTGAGGTTGGGTGAGACGCGGATGTCCTCTTTTTGGTTTTGGTAATGTACTTCGACCATGTTGTTATTGATAACGGACACGTGACGTACGTCTAAGGCATCTGTATCCAAGAAACGGTGGAAGGCATGAGGATCATCAAAGGTTTGGATTTGGGTCTTGTTGAGGCGTTGTCCAAACTTGCCCCACATGGAGTTCAACATCAGCTTAGCTAGGGTACGCAGGCCTGGGTTCTTTTTGATGTTGTTGTATTCTAACTGGATACCCTCCTTCTCGTTGAAATCCTGAATGTATTTCCTTTTTTCTTCTTCGGACATGTTTTGTGTAGGCCACCCACTAGCTTCTTGTTTGATTTTAAGCCAGGTGTTGACATAATCGGCGAAGAGGCCCTCACAGGTTTCTTCAAAATGCCAGACTTCATAGATGTATTGGACTTGGTACCCCAATTCGACGGCTTTGACTAATTCGGGACTGCACCAGGTACTGGTGAGGGCGCGTTGTTCGTCGGGGTGAGGGCAATGATAGGATCTGTCCAAAAGAGGTTTGGCCATTTCTTCTTCCACACAACGGGCACAGAGGGGAAAGAGCAGTTTGTCGTCATGACGGTAAGGCAGCACGGGATGGTACAATTCACGGGGAGGCAGGACTTTGCATTGGATTAGTCCAAAGTACTGGTGTATGTCAGTGTGACCCGGTTGAGAAAGGATGGTGGGATGTCCTTTGGGGTAGGTGGAGGTTTTGTTCACCCACGGGTACAAGGAGGTGACATCGATGTAGTGAATTTTTTGTCCGGGGGTGATATGATGGTAGAGTTTGATGGCATTGGTACGACCTCCACAGAAAGCGTCCCGAGGTTGAAGAGGTTGGATAAAGTTGAGTTCCCGGACGAAGGAGTCGATCTCTGGGTTGGTTTGTTGGAGGTGCTTCCATTCACATCCCCACATTTGAATGACGTTGTACCCTTGTTTGGTAAGCTTTTGGACTTTGTCTTGGGTGGTGTCATAGACGTCCTGCATGGTTCGATCATAGTTGCGGGGATGTTTTTCGTAGCGATGGGGATAACAGGTAGGGCATCCGTGGGTGAAACACCCTTGAAATTCGTAGACGGTGTGGGTGTCGGGGCAATAACCATCCACATGGATCTGGGTCCCGGGGATTTTATACTCGCCTTCATTTCGGACATGTTGGATGTACTGGTGATGAGGGTCTGGATTGGCACTGGCCAAGAGATCGGCGGGGGTAAGATCTTGGAGGGCGCGTTGACGTAGTTGGTGATCGCACCAGGTTAACCAGTGAAGGGCTGGGATGGACTGGTTGATGTTGTTTCTCCACCCCTTATGACCGGCGGGTTCGCTGGCAATACTGTTCGGGATCATCCGGTTCATACGTAAATCTCGATTACAAGCGGAGGCAATGGTGACGTGATCGAAGGGATTGAAGCCTGTTAAGTTTTCAAACATGCGTTTGAAAGTGAGACATCCTTGTTTCAAGAGTCGTACATCGGAGCTGCAATAGTCCAACAACTCTTTTTGGAAATTAAACACCACGCCCTGGTTGCGTTGTTCTTGATGCCAGGTTTCGAAGGCTTGTCTTCCTTCGAGTGACATGGTCTCAGGCATGTAGTAATCGCGTGAGGGGAGGATGCCCACGTAGTTTTGATGCTCATCACCGGGTACGTTGAACTTGTGTGGGAAATACCCTTTGCAGAGTTCTGTCAAACCAAAGGTTTTGGGAAACGCGGAGAGGGGCATCTGGAAGAAACTCATCGAATCAATGAACCGGATGCGGTCATGTTTGATCTCTAAGAGTTTACACCCGTTGCGGAGTTGTTGGACGATGCGGTTGTTACCATAGTATTCTTGGATGATAAAGTACCCATCGTACCCTTGAAAATTATGAGCGATGACATTGACTTGACGGGTATCGTGAAGAGTCAAGGTATCCAACCATTCCAGAAAGTCACGGATACAGGTGGGACCTGGGAAAGGCTTGGGTTCATTGTTGTCTTCGGTTTCGGCCACGACGAGATTCGCAATGTGTTTTTCGTGGGGTTGCATGGCTTCGATATCAAAGAAGACGTGTAAGGGAGGTAGGACGTCTTCCTCGTCCTCGGAGACATGGGGTTCCGCGGCGGCGGCACCTCGTTTGGCGCGAGGACCTTTTTGACGGGTCCTCTTTCTCTTCTTTTCGTCTTGAGGTTTGGGGGCTCTTTGTATGAAACAACGGTGTTTGTCGGCGTGGACGTACTGGTGACAAGACGGGCAATCCACGTGGTAACAACGGTGACGTTCAATGCGGGACAAGCCTACATTTTGTTGATAACAGTCAGGGCATCGGTGTCGTTGAGAGCACACGGAGGACTGGAGGTCTGTGGCGGGTTTGCCAGCATGGGTCTTGCTGGTATGGGCTTCCAAACACGCGGGTCCGAAAAAGTCCCGATGACACGACTGGCAACGTTGAGTGGCTTTGAGGTGTCGGGGGTAAGCATGTTGAAAGTCTGGACAATCTTTCTGTCGACAGGCTCCGCACAACTTGGTCTTGGTGCATCGATGCTTTTCCGCATGGTCATAGGGTTTCCAACAATCCGCACAGACATAACTGGACCCGAAAAACCCCGGCAATTTGGTGATGACATCATAATGGTCTTTGTTGTGCAACAGGATCAGTTGTTTGTCAGAAAGGGGCCCAAACGTCGAGATGTGGAACGATCGCTGCGCATCCACCAGGATGATTTGGTAACCGGTGAGGGACGGAGCTTGACTGAATTGGGTCAAGGCATCATAGCTGCAAGGACCCCACGGTACCTTCGCTTCATCCTGGAGGTCCCAAGCGAGACGTCTCTGCAGCGGACCCTTCCCCTGGCGAATGCTGCTCCATTTCGGGTGCTGGTCCACGCGAGCTTTGGCGACCACGAGGGCTCTGGCGCAACAGAGTTGATCGTCGTTGGTAATCCGGATGATGGATTTGGAATTTTTTCTCAACAGGTTCATGGTGGGATGACCTGGTTTCCCACGACGGGGTCTGCCGGTGCCTTGAGGAGCATGATGGACTTGAGTGATGGAGACTTGAAAGGAGTCATCCATTTCAAATTGTTCGTTGCTGTTGAGGGCTTGGGCTAAACGTTGGAACAGAGCTTCCACACGCTCTGTGTCTCGACGCCATTCACCCGCACGTAATCCCCACCCCTGAAAATTATTGTGCAGGCGATCGGATGCTATTGTAAAGTAGAGTCGATCTTGATCGTGGAGGTCGGGGGTGGTGGTTAACACTTGATCGACGGCTCGACGTAATCCATCTTGGAGAGCTTGGGTAATGTTTTGACCTGGAATCAAGTTCCCCCTTTGACGTAACTGGGTCTTGAAATGACGTTCTTGTACCCCCAGGCGATCACTCTTCCGATTCACAAAAGGTTCTAAGTCAAATTGGAAGGTAACTTGCGCAGAGGGATCCAATCCACCCCCACTTTGTTCCCATTGGTCCAAGGCCTCTTCACAAATGTCGTCGTCACTGTCCGCCATGTTTTCGGTGCAAATCAAAGGTCCCACACAGGAATTTGTGTCGTCTTCTGAATCACTTATCTCCAAACCAAGCATTGACATGATCTCACGGCGTGTAGCGAGGTCGCTTGGCCCCGCCACATTGTCGTCTTCGTGAGAGGACATGATCAGATGAACTCACTGGAGATCGGGGCTCTGTTTTTATAGAGAACAAAAAATGTCACGTGGGAGGGGAAGGAGCCAATCACTAAACAGGGTGCCCCCTAGAGAGGGGGTGCCCTAGGGAGGGGAGGGACGGGGTGGGGGGACCCCCCTCCCCCCCTCTCTAGTTAGGGTCCATGGTGCATCACGGGAATGAATGAGAGACTATAAAACAGATCGACCCTCGAGGTGAGTCATCTCAAAATGGACTCTGACCATGAGAAGCTGTTAGAAGAGTTCGAGACATTCGAAGTCCAAGAAATTTTAAATGAGGTTAAGAAGTGGACAGTCGACGACCAAGACATCAGGGAGTATGGGGAAGAGTTATTGGAAGAACGGAGGAAAAGGAGGCAGCTCGCCCAAGCAGCTCAGGCAGCACGGCACACCTACGTGCAACAGCACTGGAACCCGGGCTGCTACCCACAATTCACCACCGAGTGGTACATCCGGGGCCTCGACTTCTGCTGCCCCTATTGGCGCCATGAGTTTAAGCGGCCCCAGACACCCCCGCCAGCCCCACCGCCGCCCTCGCCCGAGCTCTGTCGTAAGCTGCTACCCATGCGGTCGCCAAGGCCTGACGAGCTCCCGACAAAACGACAGCGACAGCGATGAGGACAACGACGAAGATAGCGACGACGACGAATACGACATCAACAATAAAGTCAAAGCGATCCTGGCGAAAGAAGCACGACGACTGGCACTAAAACGAGCCTACAGAGCCAGGTACCGGGCCAGAGATCCGGAGCGATTCGCCGAGCTGAAACGACGGTCTCAAGCCAGGTACCGGGCCAAACATCGTGATAAAATTGCTGAGCAGAACCGACGATATCGGGCCAAAAACCGCGAGCGATTAATCGAGATTAGTCGACAATATCGGATCAAAAACCGCGAGCGAATAGCCGAGCAGAGGCGGGCCTACATTAAAGAGTACTATAAGGACCATGCAGAACAACTCCGGGCGCATAAAAGGGACTTTTACCGATCGGAAGCAGGTCAACGGTGGCAGAAACAATACTTAGCGAGAAAGCGTGAGAGCGCGGCCCTCTTACGTCGACAAAGAGGTCCCATGGTCCAAAAGACAACGGAGGAGAAACGCCAAGCCTTAGGGCCCCTCAAATTAACCGTGACGCTAGAAGGTTTTATGAAGGACTTTCATGATTCCCTCTCGCCCAGCCCGGAGGATTCTGTGGACCAACCTAGTACCCTCATGGACATGGATTCAGGGGTCTTTCATCCTCTGGATTATTCCGTAGGCGACGAATCGTCCCTTTCTTCTTGTGACATGTGGGACGATGGGAAAGGATTTTTAGACAATTTAGTCGATGACTTGCCGTCATCATCATCGGACGACTCCTTGTTGAACAATTTACTGGAGGAGCTCGAGGACTTGTCGTCGTCGTCGTCGTCGTCGGACGACTGTTTATTTCACTTTTTAATTGACAGGATGGAGGAGAATTCTTCGTTTGATTTGGATGACTTTGTCACTTAAACCCTCGTTTTTCGTATTTTTGGCAGAACATTGAACTTGACAACTCATGAACCAAATGAGACAGTGCTTTGACATTTTCATTTGCTTTTATTTTACTCAACATGTAACTGGGAGGTGTTAATTAAATGTTTACAATTTTAAACGTTTCTTGGCTTGCATAATTTTTTTGACCACCCGTTCCGTCTTGTTTTTCTTGCCGGGTAATCGATCAATGGCTTGGATCATCTTGGTATCGGCTTTCCATTTATCTTGCAAATTCTTGGCACGGCTGTAATCAATGTCGTGTTGCTTAGCAATCTGGTCCAAGCGATTGATCCCGGGATCCCCACGTTTCAGACGTTTGGCCAAATGGGTGCCAGGGCCCATGTACTGATAACCAGGCCAATGAAATTCTTTGCCGGTTTTCGCAATCCATTTTTGTACATCCAAGGCTCCTCCTCGTTGGGGGCGTTTCCGTTTGATACCCCTTTTTCTCTTGGTGGGCATGTTTTAGTCACTGTCGTAATCCAATCGACGTCGTAACTTTTTACCTTGGGCCCAATCTTCCCAACCGGGTAAAGGTTTCAATCGTTCCACTTCACGAGCGGGTCCTTTGCCTTTGCGACTCTCGGCTAACTTTTTTTCCAAGGTCTTGCGCTGTTCTCGAATGGCTTCTAAACGCGACCGGGTATCCCCTCGACTGGTGGATGGGCTCCCTTTCTTGACAATCTTACTGGTAGTGGCTGCTCCTTTGCCTTTCTTGGTTGCAGGGGTAATGGGTGGTTTGGGAGTCGACGGGCTGCCTTTTATCATGCGCTTCAACCATTGTTCCACAGGTCCCGTCACCAAATCCCCGGCCTCTTCCTCGCCTTCTTCACCTGGCGGACCACCCGGGGCACCAACCCCCACCCCGCCAGGAAATTGACGAATGCGTTTGGTTAACTTGATTAATTCTTGACTCAACGGTTTGGTTTGAGCATTGACCAGGGCTGGAGGTAATTGGGGGTTGGCTAATAACACATGTTTTTTGGCGGCGAGCGTTGCGGCTTTGTTCAACAAGGCATTTTCGGTGAGTTCTCCTTTGTAATATTGAATGAGTTGTTCCAAGTCCTTCTGGGGAATCATGTAGACCTCGTCCATGGTCGTTGACTACAGTCGGGGCAAAGTTCCCCGTCTTCTACCGCACGGCAACTCTTACAAAGACGGGCCCTCAAGATGTGTTGGTACTCTCGATACAACAGGTGATATTTATGCTTCCAATAATGACACTCGTCTTTCCACTTGTCGGTGGCCCGATTGGCCTCTTGTAACAGAGTCATCCACGTGGCAAGGGTTAACGAACACATTGACATAGCACCTCGTGAAGTCCTTGAAACAATCCGCTTCCTTTTTGTCGGACTAACCACTGACGACGTTTTTTGACGGAATGTCGACGACGCCCCAAATCACGTAGTACCTTTTTATAGGGTTGAAGTTTAGCCAGCATGGGTGGGGTGACGGGAATCTTGTTTTTTAAGAAGTTCAAGACCAATTCACTCACAGCATTGATTTGATCGGCATTAGCATGTTGTAACAATTCTTGACGTTTGGAACCATTGGCTTCTTGTAACATGGACCGTAAAAACGGTAATTGACGTCGAAGACGTTGCATCCTTTATCGGTGACGACGACGATACCGTTGATTGGCTTTTTGAATCGTGCGTTTTATACGTTTATCCGTTTCCAAGGCTACGGCTTTCCCCAATCCTGCCATAGCGGGGACCAATAGATTTAAAAAACCGCCTCGTTGACGACGACGACGTCGTCTTCTCCTCCTTACCATGGGCGGTTCGTCAACAGACGTTGAAGGGCTTTGTCTTGTTTGATGGCATCCCGCGTCTCTTTATAGCCTTGACGGGTATTGCGTTTGAAATCTTGCCACCAACCCCCACCTCGTTGTCGGTAATGTTGTACATTATCGGTGATGCCTTTCAAGGCTTGGCCGCCTAATTTGCCTAAAGCCAGTCCGAACCCAGGCGCTGGACCTGATAGAAACATACTCATACCATGGGCAATTTTATCCACCAAACGGGGTTTGCGACGCATTAAAGCCCCTCCTCTTTGTTTCCTTTTTCTGCGTCGTCGTCGTCGTCGTTGGACGGCCATGGTTCTAAGAGTGTGGGACTAGGAGGGAGCGGCTTTTTATGGATCCAATAATCTTTAGGTTTCAAGGGACTAGGACATCCATCTACATAGCATAGGCCTTCCAAAGGTTGGTACACAAAATGACCATGGTAATCTTGGAGACATCGTTTGGGTAATGGAGGGGTGAAATCCACAATGGTATCATCCAAGGTTTGCATCTTGATTAAAAATCGTTCCAGATCCTCCAAGGGAACACCCCGCACATGGGTTTTCAATTCGGTCAAGGCTTTGGCATAGGTGGTAAACGCAAATCGACTCATGGTCACTTTAAATCGGTATTGTTTAAAATCGTTCCATCCTTTGACCACGGTCCCCACGGCCGCCAAACACGCTACCAATGTACTGTTTTCCAATAGCGGTCCGGCAATCATGCCGGCAGCCATCAGGAGTAATGCCATGCCATTGAACAAGGCATTCATCCACTTGTAATGATTCAACATTTTTCGATAACCCCACCATTGTTGATGATAAAAAGCATACAAGGAATCCATGCGTTGTAATAATTCCGGGGGGAAGGGAAGAGCATGCTGTTTCGATCCATTCAATAACGACACGACGGTTTTCATCCTCACGGCGAAACACGGGACGAAGACGTTTGTACGCTCGGTGCTCCTCCCTGTTTATAACTGGTGACAATGCTATTGGTCATGGTGACATTAGCAATTTCACGTCCTTGGGCCAACTGTTCTTGATCTTGTAACAGCATACGTAAACGTCGTTGTAAATCCGCTTGACGCAAGGTGCGAGGGGCTCGGCCAGAACTCCCAGACGTCCAAGATCCTCGAGGGGTAGCTGGATTGGAGGCAGGTGTCAAAGGGGAAGTGGGGGTATTTCGTCGTCGTCCTCGTATTCGTCTCGGTCGTCGTCCACGACGACCACCACCACCACCACCTCCACCACCACCACCACCTCCACCACCACCTCCAGCACCACCAGCACCACCAGCACCACCACCACCACCACCACCACCACCAGCACCACCAGCACCACCACCAGCACCACGTCCACCACCACCACCACCACGACCGCTTCCACCACCGCGTCCACCACCACGTCCACCACCACGTCCACCACCACGTCCACCACCACCACCACCACCACCACGTCCATTACCATTACCCCCAGCACCCGCTGCTGTTCGAGCACCCGCTGCCAAAGGTACGCTAGGAGGACTCGCAGGGGTTCGAGCACCAGAAGACTCCGGGGTGGTGTGTATGCTACGGTAGGATTGATTTCCTGGACTTCCTACCCCAGCGGGGGAAGAGGCCTCTGCAGGGGCCCCGAGGTCAGGGAGCCTTTCCAGATATCTGGTGAGGGCATCATAATCACCCGCATCCTCTATTTGATCGAAGGCTTGGTCAATCAAGTTTTGGTCCCCTGTATCAAAAATTTCTTGGAGGGTCCCTGGAGACACTTGATTGCTGGTGGTCGCCCCCACACCGGCGGGGGCCACGGTATCGTACGATTGTGGAGGTTGACGGTCATCATCATCATCGGCCATGGTTGCTCTCTCTTTTTACCTGTTGAAATGGGGTGCCTTTATAGTCGTTTTTGATAGGTGCGAGTCCATCCTTCGTCTTTTAACAGGTGACTCAACACCCGTTGTTGATCGGAGGAGGCGGGATGTAAATCCAAGACCAAATACCCATACGGTCGTGTGGTGGCTTGATGAAACGTCTCCAACGTGTCTTTCCAAGTGGTCGGAAACGATTGAAGCATGACATTGCGTACCCCTAATTGATCTCGGGGGTTCTTGAACGCCACAATGTAATGGGCATTGCGGGATATACTTTTAGCATAGCGACCCACGGGAAACATGTCTTGGCACAAGTATAGGACGGTCACCCCTTGATGATGCGAATGTTTGGTGAATAAATCCAACACGCGTTTATCGTGACTCCCTTCGTCCATTAAATCATCCAAGACCAGGACCCCATGTCCTTGAGGAAACCATTGGACCAATGCCTCATGATCGGGAATCCCTTCGTGAAACACCACCCCTTGATCTTGCATGCCTCGAAATCGATCTTGCCAGGCCCCATAACAATAATGTAGTTGGGTCGGTGGGGTTTCAAACAACTCTGGGTTGTCTACCAAGAGTTTTTCCGTAAACACAGTTTTACCACATCCCGAAGGACCCACCACCAAGATAGAGGAAGGAGTATGAAAACGAAACGGTTTCCCCGTTTGCATGATGACGAACTACCCTTAGAAAAAAAAAGGCACCTTTTTATTGGAATCGGTGGGACTCGAACCCACGCACGATCTCCTCATGTATTCGGGGGGATCCAAAGGCTCTACCGACTGAGCTACGACTCCGACACCGTTTTCCAACGAACTTTTTTATTTAATGATTACATTGATGATACGGATGACAACAAAGTTGATACCATCTGGCTTCTTGACCTACAATCAATTGTTGAAGGCGTTGACCCGCTTGATGGTCATTACTAACATAATCATGATCCGAAAACTCATTTAAAAAATCTTGCAAGGTTCGTCCACGGGCTTTGGCTTTCAAATACAACAAGGCGTAATCACCACAACTCTTGCTTGAAATGGCTTGGAGGGACTTGCCACTCGTCACCACATACTTCCAATGGTTGACAATCCAATCTCGTAACGGGGTAGCTTGCACGTACGTGTCCAAGGGCAAGGCATAACTGTCCAGGACTTCACACACCTTTCCATCTGTCCACACCGCTAACCAATGTTGTCCCGGTTGATCGTGTGGGTCCGTATTCACAATGTACCCTTGGGGTTGGGTCTTGACAGGACTCTTGGGTAAACGATCACAGGCCACCGTCCCGTAAAAGACAGGGTTCAATTGGGGGTCGTCGCGGGCTAAGTAATCCAACTGTACATTATTCAAGGCCACATGTTCCATCAGTGCTGGTAAATGTTATACAACACGGCTCCGTTCCTGTCAATCTCCAGCAAGTTCTCAAATTCTCCATACACGAGCACGGTTATATTGACACCAGGTGCGGCTCCAAATTCCAAGACCAATTGTAAATCTCCACTTTGCTTGGGGTTGAGGTTTTGACTGTCAGCACATCCATTGGCCACATTGTCAAACATGTACAAGGTACAATTTTTAGCTTGGCCCCAATCCAGTAGTTCTACCATATGGCCTTTCTTTTTACACCAAGCACCACTGGCTTGCAGAAAACGGAAGTAGCCTAGATTATCTCGGGTGCCATTGTTGTGCACTAACTGTAGGGTTTCATAAGGGTATTCTTCTCCTTTGACAATCTGTCGAATGGAACTCAGACCAAATTTCTGGAAACAGAAAGGATCTCGGGTCACATCTCCATTGAAGGCTCGGCTGTCCAACAACCCCACAATCAATCGGTCAGGTATTCTGTTTTGAAACAGGTTGGGGATATCAAAGCGGACCAGGTTGTTTTGCATGCTGAAAGTCCGGATTTCACTACGGACGGTCGGGTAAGCCGCCACTTGGCCTTCATTGTGTCTTTTTTCAGATAAACTCCTGTAGATGGCGTCATTCAAACGCAGTTGACAGAGATGAAACCGTAGTTTCACATCCCCTTCCAGTAAGCGGCCAGCTAGAGCCACTCCATTCAAAAACAGGCTGGGGCTGTTGAAATGAAATTTCATCTTGATTTCTATGCCAGGCACCAACAGTTTGCCAGTGTGAAAGACTTCCAAGTGGGGGGTAAACACCAGACTGTGGGTGACACCTCCAGCATACTTGGCCACTTCAGCTACCATGGCGGCCAAGGCTCCTTTGTGATTGGCACTGAGAGCGGTATAGGCAGCATCAGGTCCGGCAGAGTCTGTGTTGGTGGCGGTCCATTGGGGTGGGAAATCCACTTGATTGAACCAGCCTTGGGGTCCTAACACGGTCTTGCCATCTTCTCGGTCATAATTCAACAAGGTTTCTAGGTAAGCTTTGTAATGATACGTGTCGGATTGAGGATTGATCAACGTGCCATTCAACTGCAAGTCAATTTGTTTGATGATGGAATGGGCCAAATTATTGACGGGCCACAATTTTTGAGCGGCGTTCAAGTTCCCGGCATCTTGCTTTTTCAAACTCAATTCCATGGTAAAGTAACTGCGTCCCAAATCCACAAAATCGTCCAACCCCGGAATGATGAATTCCATGGGATTGATACCCGTGGTGGTGGGTTGAATGGTGACCATGCGATAGGCATTGATGCTAATGTCGGTGGGTGGCACCTTGAAAATCCGTAACGCTGAGTTGACGGTCCCTTCGGAACGCGGATGCGCTGGGGCGGCCCCTTCAGAGTAGGTAGGGGCTGTCGCGCTTGACATCACATTCGGCATGGTTAACGTCGTCGTCGTCGAGTACTGGTACCCCGTCGTCGTCGTGAGGGGTTTTTATAGCGTCGTGCTAAACGTTGTCTCAAATCAAACCCGGGGACTCGCATCACCTCGGCACTCAACCAGCCACCACGTTGTCCTCTCCTGAGTTTCCAAAACGGATACAGTCCTCCCCATTGAGACAACCCTCGATTACTACGAATCCGTCGAGGTCGTGAATGCACGGGTTCCATGTTCACACTCCCAAAATATCTCGCGCACGTTTGACTTGTTTGGGAAACAAAGCACTAGCCACACGCACGGCGTCTTTCACGTTCTTCTGATTCAAGGCTTTCTTGGCTTGTTTGGTGATTTCTTTTTTAATGACTTGTTCGGCTTTGCGTTTAACACCGCGTGTTAACCCTGCATTCAATCCTCTCTTGATATTACTAGGCAGTTTTAAAGGATTTCGCGTGCTTTTAAGGCCTTGGAACCCACCACGCATGACCTCCCTCATCAACCCACTGCCATGTTGATCATACCACTCGTCTGTCCGAAATCGTGTCAAACTTCCCCCTCGCATGGTTGTCTTCTTTGCTCTTTCACCAAGGTCTATGCTTCACGTCACCCCCTTTGTCTTTTTATACCCCCTGTCATCGGCCTTTCTTTTTCTTCCGAGTGGTCGCTGCTTCGATGGCTTTTTTACCACCGTAACCCGCCGCACCACCCACTGCTCCCAACGCGGCGGCTTTCCCCACAGCCATCAAGGCTGGCACGAGAGCGGCCAGAGGCAAGAGACCGCCTCGTTGCCTTCTTCTTCGACGTGCTCTTGTCTTGGGCATCTTTGACTGATCATCCCCCTTTTTCCCTTTTTATGCCTTTTTAAAGTGCAAGGTGACCAGGGTGTTGCCTTGGCCAAACCTGACCAACTTATCCTTGGTGCCAGACGTTTCGGTGACTTGCATTTGAATGATTTCCACCACCTCGTTACGAAGCGGTAGGTAATGAATGTGCAACGGTTCAAAGTACATGGTACCTCTGCCTTCCCGCTTGTAATGGATTTCACGCAACAAATCGGTCACGCGATTGCCGACCATCATACTGCCTGCCACGTCCGAGTACACGTGCAACGATCGCGAGGGATCTCCCACCACTGAACGAAACGCCACATTCAAGTTGGTGAAACGCCACCCACAACTCATACTCAATCGTAAATGATCCGGTGAAAAGGAACGCACCGTCCAAAAGACCGGGTTGTGTTGATCGTCGTCCACATCGTTCCAATCGTTGTCAACGGGTTTTGTCATGTTAGGGATTTGATCCCCCATGAAGTCTTGTTGTAAGTTGGGTCCCAAAATCAACCCACTGCTAATTTTACGTAACCATCCCATCTTGACAGCCAACTTGGTGTAGATGTACAGGGCTGGCGTGTCGGTTTTGCAATGACAGACATTGGTGTTGTCGATGATGAGATCGTCGCCTTCCCAACGAAACTTGACGTATCTGTGTTTGCCTTGATCATTGGTAAACCGGCCACCTTGAATGGCCGTTTCCTTGCGTCGTTGTTCCAAGTGAGCAATGGCCGCTTTCATGAAACTCACCCCATCTACCACCCAATCCAAATGTTGAATGTCATTGATGAGGGTTTGCGCGCTATCTCTTCGCCCGACCGTTTCCCCGTCTTTTCCACCCGGTTTGGGGTAGGTTTGGTCCCAGGTCGTCGACAGGATGTACCCATCTTTTTGCACCAACTCGTACAAATTGACGTGCGTATCCGGTAAGGAAATGGCACTCAACCCCACTTGCCATCCACCTCCTTGTAACCGTAACGGTTGAGGTAAACGAATCTTGAAGGAATTGGCTTGGTTGTTGGGAAATTCACGTCGGTTGGCATGACTCGGTAACGTCACGTAGAACGACATGTTGTCTTTGTTCTTCACACTACCACTTCCCTTTTAAAGTGAAGGGTTAGGAGGGCATGGCCTTCACCAAATTTCACCAGATCCCCATTGGTTTCGGCCATCTGGGTTTCCACGATTTCCACCACTTCATTGCGTACTGGGACATATTGAATATGTCGAGGTTCAAAGTGCGTGGTGTTTTGTGGTTGGTACTTGATTTCTCGTAAGAGATCGGTGATACGACCCCCTACCATGCTGCTGGTCCCTACATCACAATACACGTGCAAAGGACGCGCCGAGGGAAATTCCAACGAGGGACGAAAGGTCTGGTTCAAATTCACAAACCGCCAAGGACACGATAGACTCAATTTCAGATAATCCCCCTCCACTTTCCAAAAGATGGGCTTGTTGGCGGCATCGCGGACATCCGTCGGGGTGGGAATGGTGGAAATGCCTTGAAATTCTTGCAAGAGATTCGGACCCAATCGATACTGGCCGGGGGACGCTTGTTCAATCCATCCCATTCTCAGGGCCAAGGATCTGCCCCATGACACGTGCGCTACTTGTCGTTTGTAATCCACATTGGTGGTATTCAATAACAAATCCCCTTCGGAGGTCCATTCAAACGTCGGGTATAACTTAACGCCATTGTCCTCGGTCCATTTGTTTTTGGGTTCGGTTTGTTTGGCACGGCTTTGCTCGTAACGGTACACCAGTTGATGAAAAAAGTGCGATCCCGTCGAGGAGGCCAATTCCTTTCTCATATCTCGACCGTAGACAGTGAGTTCGCGACGTTGATGCCACCATCGATCGTTGCCTTGATTGTCTTGGGCATACACCCGTTCGTGCCATCGTACGTACAACAGAGGATGGGAATCACCCACGCCTCCTTCTTCCGCTATCACTGGAATGGTGGGTAAGGATAAACTCACCATACCCACCATCCATCCTCGTCCCATAAATCGGATGGGTTTAGGCAATCGGTTTGTGAAATGATGACTCTTGTTCCCAGGAAACTCTTTGGTACTCGCATGACTCATCAACGTCACGTAAAACGAAGAGTTGGGCACCAACGTCATTTTTTAGTCGCGTCGTCTTTTGGGTGGGCTTGTCTCTTTAGTCTTCAGTTGTCGTTTGGGGGGCCTTGTCTTTTTCCTCTGGGGTGGTTGGAGAGACGTGACGTCTTGACTACGAATCCAACTATTGTACTTGTCGGGCCACCCTTTCCACTTGACCAACCAACGATCTTTTTGTCGCTTAAGTACCTTTTCAATGCGAAACACCTCGGATACATGGACTTTTTGTAAATCCTCTTCATAAAACGTACCTTGGACGGGGGTATCATCCCATTCGTGAATCTTATACGTGGGCACAGATCCCGGCACCACACGATGCACCACAAACACTTCTTCGGTCCAACCGGGTAAATAGCCTTTTTCAAAGGTACGATGAATCTTATTGAGACGTACACGATCTCCGACTTTGAATTTAGGTTTTTTCTTGTCTTTCAACCGTTGGGCATACAATCGTTTCCACACCGCTTCTTCGCTGTCCCACGTCACGTCTTGAGGGGCCATACCAATACTTCGATGCCGGGTGGCATTATAGCCTTGCACCAACTCGGGTAAGACATCGTCAAACTGTAAGGTGTTGGCCGCGGTGAAATAACGGTACAACCGTTCTTTCAAGGTGCGGTTAAATCGTTCCACCACACTGGCTTTCGCATCCCCTTCGGTCGAAAAATGTTGAATGCCTTGCTCGTCAAGCCATCGTTGAAACGTCCGGTTGTAAAATTCTTTCCCTCGATCCGTTTGCAATCGATTCGGGTGACGTCGTCCTTCTTTCAAAATCTTGTCAAAGGCATGGACCAACGCCACCCCGGTTTTGTCTTTCAACGGTTGTACCCACGCGTACTTGGACAACACATCCAACACCGTCAACAAGTATCGTATGCCCCGATTATACTTGGCCAAGGGTTGCACTTCCACTAAATCCGCAACCCATTGATCATCTAATCCTCCTACGATCACGGGGACGGTGGGAAAACGACGACGTCGTGGTTTATGTAACGTATAGGCCAAATCCCGTTCCAAGACCCGTTGAGCTTTTTTCAAAGGGAGACGATGGGCTTTAGCAAATCGTTGCACCCCTACTAAACTGCCGGGGACTCGAGGATCGTGGTACTGACTCAACCATGGTTGGGAGACCTTTTTCTTTCGAGGGGCCATACGTTCTGGCATTCACCCCATAAGGTCGATATGGTGGGGACCGTGTGGGGATGCGCCTTTTGAATGATTCGATACCATCGCCATGCCTCTGGGTGAGCTTTTAACCATAAGACAAACACCACCCATCGATACAGGTTGCGGTCGACATGGGTTTCTTCAAAGAGGTGGAGAGGATGCGTGTCCTCGGGACAAGGGGGTATGGGGATTTGGGTGCCGGGTTGATGATCATATAAGACTTGACAAAGGGTTTGATGACATTGCCATTGCCCCAGGGACAAGACAGACTCCCACGCATCACACACAGACTCCATGGACTAAATAAAAACATTTTTATTCGTTCTCTCATTTAAAAGAGACCTAGACGGCCACAGCTGATGGTCTCTAGACCTTTCTGCCAGTTCTCAACACTGTCACTGTACTTAGGGGGTGGTGGAGCTGGGGCCACCATCATTTCTTGACGGTTCTTGAGCTCTTGAATTTCTCGTAACAATTGTTTCTCATACTCTGTCAAGGGCCGATCCTCTTTGCTTTGGACTCGAGGGGGCGGGCCAGGGATGTCATAGCCCCTCTTGGGATATCCTTGAGCATCACGGGTAGACAAAGGCGATTCAGCTTGTTGGTCGGCTTTTTTGGGAGGGTTGTCATGAAACCACGTCCAGTACTTGGGACCCAAGGGTTGATCGGCCCACCGGAAGAAGCCACACGTTTTCTTGGAACAAGTCAGAAACAAGCGATCGGGGTTCTGAGTCGAATGACTCTGTTGTAGCGTGGCGGGTTCACGGCAAAAGCATTGCAAACCACCCCACATGTCCAACACTTCTACATGAGGTTGACTATACACGGCTTTCATATACTCCAGAACTTGATCTTGTCCACAAAACAGCAAACACGGTTGCATGGGACATTTCACATACTTCCATCCCTTTTGAGATTCTCGGGCCTCCAAACGCACCTCATGGCAAGGGCATACCATAGTGTCCACTGAACTGGGAGGATCATACACGGTCGTCAAGGTGAATTGAGGTGATGGGGGTGATTGCTCCACCATGTCATTCAATTCTTTCATCATGTCTTCCACGGCAGCTCGGGTGTCTTCCACCACGTCGCACACCACAGGATCACAGTCCACGGGCGTCATATGTTGAATGCTCTTCTTCTTCTTCTTCCCCGCAGGGTGTACGCTTGGCTTTCTCTTCCGATCCACAGACATCGTACTCAAGGTTGATGTCACCCCTACCGACCATGCCTTTTTATACCTTAGACCCTTACCTGTCATTGGTCAGCTTATCCTACCCATATAAGGACTTGTTATCTTCCCATTGGTCAGCTTTTGCCTCTCCAAATAAGGTCCTCTTGTCTTCCCATTGGTCCATTGTCCCTATTTAAGGAGCTCCCTTGGTCACTAGATCTTCATTCTCAAAGCCATGCCCCCAGACATTGACATGATCGGAGAACAAGATCTCGGTGCCTTGGAACTGCAAGTGGGTCATGGCCATGTGGTCTACACAGGGGGAGCCAAAGGTACGGATGCCCTCGTGGAAGAACTGGCTAAACAATTTGGGATGCAGCTAGAAGTCCTCGTCCCCCCGAACCATCCTCGAGCCACCTTCATCAGCCCTTCTACCGTGGAAGTCCTGATGCTGGCCAACCCCCATCTTCACCAGGCGGCTGAGAAACTAGGCAAACAAATGCCCAGTCATTTTTACACCTTGCAATTGCTGCAACGCAATTATCAATTGGCCAAAAGAGCCCATACGATCTATGCCTTTGGTATTTTGGAACCGGATCATAAACGCGTGAAAGGAGGCACTGGTTGGACTGTGCAATTGGCTATGGATCAAGGCAAACCCGTCTACCTGTTTGACATACCCAGTCAATTATGGTACCGCTCGGACCATTACTACCAAGTCAATGAGAATGCCGCCACCCTGGTCACTGGCAGTCAATTTGTCCCTTGGGGACCTAAAAAGCCCACCCTTCATCAAAGCAGTGCTATCGTGGGATCCCGGGATGTGGACGAGAAAACCCGAGCCGAAATTCAAGCCTTGTTCAACCGCACCTTCTGTCTACCCGAGAACATTGATCAATTACGTATGGAACTGGAAGACTTTCATTTGTAATAGCCATTTTTTACTTTTTATTTTTTCAATATTTTTAGTTTTTATTTTTTCAATTGTACATAGCCATTTTTAGTTTTTTCCAGTTGTACATAGCCATTTTTCTTAGTTTTTATTTTTGCAATTGTAAATAGGAGCGCCCCACCCGCGTGGCAAAAGAACACAGACAACCAATTGTAACATCAACTCTTTTTTTAATTAAAACAAAAAAAAAACAAAAAAAAAACTGACATCACTGACTTTGCACTATGGTCATAAATAAAATGTCTCTTGACTCACAGTAGCCTTGACTCACAATAATAAAAAAATGTTCAAAGTCTATTTACAGTTGTAACACACGCCGTACACTCTCCATCGCTTCCCTCTCCATCTCTTCTAGGCGTTTGTATTCGTCCCTCCGTTCCTGCACCACCACTTTAAAAAAATAACTCAGGGCTCCCCAATCATCGTCTCTGTGGACTCGGGGCATGTGCTCACTCAAGTACTGGTCCAGTTCCTTAAATTGTGACAATGTCATGGGCCAATACCTCTCCATCGTCGTCCACGTCAAATGGTTCTTTATCCAGGGAATCACCCGACGGACCAATGCTTTGTTCAGAGATCGGACCGTCTCGGGATGAGGGCGTCCAACACCATTCTCCCCCTCCACCAGGTACAACAAAAATAAACGAAGAAAAGCGGCCACACGATCTCTATTTAACCGACGCCATGTCTCCTGTCTCCTTTCATACATGCGCATGGTCTGACGCTCCACCGGCGTCCTCTCCGACCCCACTCTCCTCCTCAACGACTCTTCTCCTCCCACGTTCACCTCACTGGCAAGGGAACCCAATGGCCTTCTCGTTTCGGACATTTTCACCACACACAACAAGCATAAGTCACTGAGACCAGACTCAAAGCTAGGAATGGCGTCCTGTGGTCTCCCTTGACTTATATACCCCAATCCGCGCAATGCACCATGGTCTATCTAAGGAGGGGGGAGGGGGGTCCCCCCACCTCTTCCCCTCCCACAGCATGATGGGTCTTTCTCTCATTGGCCCCTTCCCTCCCACGTGACCCTTTTGTTTCTCTATAAAAACACCACCTTCCCCATGCCATGTTACAATCCCTGGATGATCCAGTCCTCAATTCAGAAGCCCAACAAGTAGTTGATCCTTTGGTCTGTTGGCTCAATCCCCACCATTGATGTTTACTTGACATTCTTGCTTGCTTGCTTGCTTGCTTGCTTGGATCTCCTCCTCCTCCAATTCCTCGTCGTCTCTTCTGGCTCTGAATCGGGCATCTCTAGGCCAAGTAATGGTAATAACTCTTGGCGGCGGCATCCACCACGCTGATCTGATAACCTTTAAGGAATGGGGCTTGACTGAAAGCCGTCAAGGCGTCGTAACTGCAGGGGTCGAAGGGTATGTTGGCCTCGTGATGGAGCTGCAACGCGACTTCCCTCCCTGTCGAATGGCTTTGTATTTTGGGTGATTATCAAAAGGAACACTCATATTATCAAAAGGAACTCATCAAAAAGGAACACTCATATTATCAAAAGGAACTCATCAAAAAGGAACACTCATATTATCAAAAAGGAACTTATATTATTAAATAGGAACTCATATTATCAAAAAGGAACTAATAGAAACACTCATATTATCAAATCAAGCAGAGTATGAGAGTCCTCCTTAAGAAGTTGATGAGTCCGTCATTATGGCTACCTGCCGTATATCAATGGTATCGGTTTCTAAGAATTGGTGGAAGGTTTCTCTCATTGGCCCCCTTCCCTCCCATGTCCTCTTTTAAATGTTGAAAGTGGACCTCAACCATTTCGTCATTATGGCTACCTGCCGTATATCGATGGTATCCGTTTCTAAGAATTGGTGGAAGGCTTTGCAGAAACGGAGAAAGGAATGCTCATTATGGAATAGGAACACTCATATCAAAAAGGAATACTCATTACATCATGGAACAGGAACACTCATTAAAAGGAACTCATAAAAAGGAACACTTGTATTATCAAAAGGAACTCATCAAAAAGGAACACTCATATTATCAAAAGGAACTCATCAAAAAGGAACACTCATATTATTAAAAGAAACATTATTAAAAAGGAACCTGTTATCAAACGATTTCTTGAAGGACAGATTCATACCCCCACACGGGGTCAATAAAAATTTGCTAGGATTTTTTCTCATGTCAAACATAGGAATAAAACAATCAATAAAAGCATTGACATTTTCTGTGTTTTTTATTCATCATCATCTCTACATAACACGGTCTCTATGTCCGTTGACTTTTTCTGGAGAGTTCAAGGGTAATGATGGTTCTGCCTTGTTTGAAAGGAGCTGGTTGTCCATCAGCTGTTTGAATATCCATGGCAATGCTGTCAAAGATGGTTTTGCCAAGAGGAAAATACATCCGTTGCGTGGTATCAAATTGATGATCGGTATTGCTGGCATCCAAGGTACGTAAAAATCCTTTCCCTTGATTTCCCACAATGCTCTGGGACACCAGATCCGTGTAAATCATCAATTGTTGTTGTCCTTGTTGCGGTTTGACCGTTTGCGTACTGGGAAATACTTGTCGACTGAGATTCGGTCCCAAGAACAAATAAGAATTGAAATCGGGGTGGGTAAAGCTGACGGATACAATGCCATGCGGTGGATATTTGTTGACAGGACCGATGGTTGTTTCCCATTTATGGCGATCGTCGTAATCCACGATATTTTTCACTAGATAATTTTTTTCTTGGACCACGCGTTCACTTGGTGTACCATCTTTCACCAGTCCCATCAGTCCAGCGAATTTCCATTCCATTTCAAATTGCATGTTGGATGGTATGAGTACATACAACGAATCTAATTCGGGGGCGATGCTTGTATTGGTGATTTTCACATAGGGTTGAGCCAGATTGAGAGCAGCTAGTTGTTGTCGTTTCGCTTGATCGTCCACGTCCATTTTGACTATATCCATCATGACTTCCATGTGTTGTTTTTCGATTTCGTACGCAATGGCAATCCATGCTTCTTTCAAATTGTGGTAATACCCTGGGGGTAAATGGATTTGTTTCGTCACTTGAATCGGAGCCGTTCCCTCCGCACGTTTTGGTATGTATCTCACATCTGTTTTCATCCAATGTTTTTGACTATCTTCTTGCGTCCAATTCTGTTTGGTTTGATCTCCCCATTGTTGATTAAACCCCGGGTGGGAGATATGAACCAAAGCCGCTTCCCAATCATCTTCTACCAAATAATAGGAACGAGGAAGTCGAGCCGTAAATTTTTGTCCCGTGCCTTGTGCTTGATCACTGATCAGGGTGATGTAAAAACTCATCGTGATTACTCCCTAACCCTAGGGTTTACCCTTTTATACCTACCCCCGCTGCTCCAAATGGACTTTGGACTTTCAGCCCGCGTTTTCTCAGCGGTTTTAACCCACCTTGAGCCCACGATCGATTTTTTGGACTGCTCAGCGGTTTCCCCTCCTAAAACACGTGACTTCCGGTTCCCATGGGCCCGCGATCCCTTTTTTACACCTGGTCAGCGGTTTCCCCTCTTAAAAACACGTGACTTCCGGTTCCAGACACTTCCGGTCACTTCCGGTTCCGGTGACGTCATTGATTTCCTCTCGACCAATCAGAAGCCAGAACGAGTGCTATGTGAGCGTCCCCTACTACTCCAAATGAATTTAAAAATGGTTAAATTTACCGCCCCCAGGAATTCCCGGGGGACAACGAGGCTAGAAATTGTATGTACCAGTTGCGAGATGCCAAGGCTTTTCGTTATAATACATCTCCCAAATAGTGTAAGATTCCGGCAGTTCCAAACATCAAAGATGGTCTTCAACTTTTGCAGTTTTAACGTGAAATTGGATTTTTCATTTTCTTTCTCGTTGTAAGAAATAAAAGTACCCAACACACGGATTGGTTTTTCAGGCCATTGAAATCCAAAGGGTTTGTCTTTTCTATGTCTCCACGATCCCAGCCACAAAGCTTTGGTTTTCGACGGGTTCAGTTTCAAGCCGGAGATATCGCCAAAATTATCTAGCACAGCGATTGCTTGTTTTACCGAATTACAATTACTGTTAAGAAGGGTGGTGTCATCAGCAAACTGGCTTAATTTTAGCTCCTTACCCAGAACTTTTATACCTTGTATTTCTTTATCTTGTCTGATCTTGCACGCCAACAGTTCTACTGCCAAAACAAACAGATATGGGGATAAAGGGCAACCTTGTCTTACTCCTCTTGAGAGAGAAAAATAATTTGTACAGAAGCCATTGTTCAAGACTGCACTTTCTGTGTTAGTGTAAAAGATGGAGATCCAACGTTGAATGGATTCCCCAAAATTAAACAGTGCAATTGTTCTTTGTATAAATTCCCATTCAATTGTGTCAAAAGCCTTTCTAAAATCAAGCTGTAATAATATACCAGGAATGTTCTGAAGCTTTGTTTGCTCAAGGATGTCATTAATTAACCTAATGTTTTGTCCAATGTATCTTCCTTTAATGAAGCCTGTTTGGTCAGGATTGATTAGAAGAGCAAGAACTTTTTCTAGTCTCCTGGCAATAATTTTTGATGCAATTTTATAGTCTAGGTTCAATAACGTTATCGGACGCCAATTAGCAAGTGTAGAAAGATCCGAATCTTCTTTCGGTATAAGTGTTATTACGCCTCTCCGTTGGGAGAGTGACATTTCACCTGCTCTATACGAAGCATTAAAACAGTCGACAAGATCTTGACCAAGTAGATCAAAAAAACAATTATAAAACTCCCAGGTAAATCCATCTTCGCCGGGTGATTTCCCGCTACTAAATGTGCATAGAATATCTTTACACTCCCTAAGAGTGATCTCGCCTTCTAGTTCACTACTCACCGAGTCCTCAAGTTTGGGTATTTCTAAATTTGCGATGAAAGATTGGAATAACGCATTTTCTACACTAGTAGAAGGAGTATAGAGATCATTGTAAAATATTTCAATTTCCTTTAGTATTTCGTCCTCTTTGGTCACTAAAGTACCATCCGGATACTTTAACTCCCTGATCGTTTTGTGATTATAATTCCGTCTCTCTAAGTTGAAGAAGTATTTTGTCGGTTTTTCACCCTGCTCGGTCCATTTTGTTTTTGAGCGAACGATTGAACCCTTTCCCTTATTTTCGTAGATTAGACAAAGTTCCTGTTTCAACTGGAAATATTCCACTTCCAGATAATTAACCTGGGCACTGTCGACACTATTAGAAATGAGTTGATCTAAATTACTCAGTCTCGTTTGAAGATCCTTTTCTTTTTTACGAAGATTTTTCGCCTTGTTTTTGGCATAAGGAATTGTAAGGCCTCTCAGTTCCAATTTAACTAGTTCCCATTTCAGTCTTTTGTCTTCTTGTCCAGCGTATTTTTCACTAATGGAAGAATAACTTCCTCTAATCAAATTAACATATTCTTCATCATCCAAGAGAGAGTTGTTGAACTTCCATAGCCCTGGGCCTCTTCTATTGTTAGAACACTTAAATTTAAGTTTTACTGCTCTATGATCCGGAGCATTAGAGACCAGAGTTTCTATCTGTTCAACCAAATGGATCAGATGTTGTGGTAGTAGAAAGAAGTGGAGGCGCGAATATAACTTAAGCACTTTTGATTCGTACGTGTAGCTTTTTTTGTTTGGATTTTTCGCTCTGAAAACATCTACCAAGTCAAATTCCTCCATCATCGTCACCAATTGTTCCCTAGAGGTTGTAGGTTTCCACGGGCTTCCACCTTTTTTATCGATAGCTTGCAATGAAATATTCCAATCACCACCAATTAGAAGATTTTTAATATCGGTGTTGGACATCAAGAATGTGCTTAAATTATGTAGAAAAGCTTGTTGTTGACGTTGGTCATTTGGGACGTAAACATTACACAAAGAAAGTTTGTTTTCGTTGAAATACAAATCAATCGAAATGATTCTGCCAGTTTGGTCTTTGTGAATATTTTCCATGGTGTAATTTAGTGCGGGGTTCATTAGAATACAAACTCCTCTACTGTGTAATGATCCATGTGAAAAGAAAATGTCACCTCCCCATTCACCTCTCCAAATAATTTCATCTTTCTGTTCAGAATATGTCTCTTGCAGAAAATATACATCGCAGTTTTGATCTTTTAGAAAGCAAAAGATGCTTCTCCTTTTTACACGGTTTCTCAAACCTCTTACGTTTAGAGTTAATACATCGCATTTACCTTGCACGATCATGGTTTAGCTGTATAAAACACTATGGTAGCTGGAGTGTGTGAAAGAAGAGTTCATCGTAGATTTCTTATATGTAAATTGAAAAAAATTGAAAACAAAAACATAGCATAACAAACACAACACGGAATCACGCAACATGTTTACAAGGGTATTAACTAATTGCATGCAGTCCGCAAGACTCATTAAGCATCTCCTATCCTCACTTATTTCTAGTTGACTAAGATAGAGTGTGCTAATAATAGTTCCGTAGCGACATAAGTAACAATAACTTATAGAAATTACAGGGTGTTCAGGTCATCTTCACAGAAGATTCTAACGGGCATTCCACTTGGAGAAGTTTTAACATACAGCTTACCGTCCATGGACCATACACTCTGAATCATCTCATCTTTCTTCATCTTGTTCGCTTTTTTCATGATTCCTCTCCTGTACTGGGTTAAATTTTCATTGATGAAAATTCGTGTGGATTGTACAACACCAGCAGTCGAGCAGACCGGGAAAAGGTCGGAGATCTTTACATTCTTGAGTTCAGTCCGCTTTCTATAGAGCTGAGCTTTTTTCTTGTGACTGATAAATTTGACTATAATGCCCTTCGGTTGGTTTCTTCCGCTGAAGATTTTATGCGAAATATCAATGTCTTCGTTCGTGATGGGAACATTTAATTGTTCGCCGAGCTTGATTACCACGTCATCCGTTGCAGTATACAGATCTTCTGGAATACCATGTATTTCAAGCGCGTGTTTTCGCGTATATTGTTCAAGGTCATCTTGCTGACCATAGAGTTCGTCGATATTTCGTTCCTGCTCATTTACTTTCTCCTTAAGGGAATTCACCGACTTTCTTAACTTGTCGTTGTCATCGAGTGCGTTTTTTAGAGCTTTCTTCAACGTGCTTATTTCGGTTGAGTGCTTGTTGAAAGAAGATTTCAATTCGGCAATTTCAGCCGCCATTTTCCGGTTTTCCGTTCGCATATCATGAAGGGTTTGCTGTACCCCAACAAGAAGGCATTTGATTTCTTCAAGAGTTGTTTCTTCCTCCTCTTCTTCTTCTTCTGGCGCAATGTCGGCATCGTTCTTAATGTTTTCATCCAAATTAGCCTCAGCACGTGCCGCCATGTTTTGTTTCTTGGCGATACTTGTACTACTCTCCTCTTCCATCGAGCCCCTGTCGCCTCTTTTGTGTTTTCTGCCTTTGCTGGACATGAATCACGTTTTGTTTAAAGAAAGAGTCGCATTTCGGATTAATAACCGTTGTTGAATTAGGTTGAGGACGGGAAGGACGACGCCGCTTACAGAATACGACCAACCTCTTCGGTGGCGCGCATGCTCTCCCAATTATTGCGACTTGATTGCGGTTCTCGCCAAACATCAGTTTACCGTTAAGTTTACCGAATTATCGGTTGACTTGTTGATCATTCTTGGCGAAAGACACTTGCTCGTCTGCTGTTCGTTTTGTTTCGTAAAACGCGGAAACAGCCACTACTTTGTTCATGTTTTTAATATCAATACTAGTTGAAAGCCGTCAAATGAAAATTCCGCGACATGATGCGATAAAACGGAATACATACTTCACTGTTGCTGTACTTCTCTGCTCCAGGTGAGAGACAGCTTGCGTCAAACCGAACGCCATTCTCAGGAGAGAAAGAAATGGTGACAATTCTCCTAGAACGACGAGAATTTATTAGAGCAACAAATTTTACTTCGGCAGACTTGGCGGTTGTGAGCGAGTCTCGTTCGTGACAATTTACTTCCGTTGACAGCTCTATTGTTAAAGGGCCAATCAGATTGCGAGATTCCCGCGGCCAAAATTTGGCCGCCGACACGAACTCTTGTGAGAGATTGTATCAGGCCCTATTTTAGCGAGCGACCAACATAAGAGAATATGAGAGCGATGCTAAAATTCGGCCTGATCGCAGGTTATGATATCACTTAGGAGATCGAGGAAAATGGTAAAATACCTTTTCTAGACTGCTTAGTTACCCGCGACAATAATGAACTACGGACGACAATTTACAGGAAACCGACACATACCGACAGACTACTCGACCAATCATCCTACAACCCAACTTCTCACAAAGCTACGACTATACGGACCCTGACAAGACGCGCGCAACTAGTTTGTGACTCACCTGACAGCTTAACGGACGAAAACAAGTACTTAGACAACGTTTTCAACAAGAACAATTACAACTGGGACTTTATTAGACAGAACACTTACAAAAACTCCGAACCAAACGCTACGAACAATAACGCGACACCTGTCAATACTGCAACCATACCTTACATCAAAGGGACTTCTGAAACTATCGCACGAATCCTACAACCCTACAACATCCGCGATGCTCACAAACCTATCACTACTTTACGATAGCTACTGACGAACGTTAAAGACAAAGACGAATCGAGCGACAGACGAGGAGCAGTTTATAAAATCAAATGATGCGACTGCCAGGCCACTTATATTGGTGAGACCGGCAGAAATCTGAACGTCCGACTGACTGAACACAAACGAGCGACTAGAAATGGTGATATCAACAATCACATTGCTGAGCACCATTTAAAAACAAACCACAGAATCGACTGGGACTCTGCTGAATGCGTTACCTACAGTACGGACTACTATCAACGAATCACTCTGGAAAGCTGGTTTACTAACTTAGAACAAACACCACTGAACCTTTGCCAACAGCTACCTGCACCTTACAAACGACTGATTGCCGACAATAACACAAGACAGACAAACAATAGACAAACCGACTTATTTGACTAACAATAGACCAACGGACATTTGACTAACAAAAGACGGATCGAAACGCACCAATCACGTTTAACAGTCTTCACAGCCAATAACATCACGGCTTAACTGACAGACGACCAATAACATCACGAGATCGTCGACCAATCAGGACAACGACCAGAGACTTATAACATCTACTGACGATTCACAGTTCACTTGACTCTGATGATGACTTCCGCTCAGGTTGTCGAAACGTCAGTCAATGTCACCTCAAACAGTCCTTCTCAGGACTACACTCACCCGGACGATCACAATTTACCGAATTATGAAAAGGCATTAGCTCGGAGAGGTTGAGAGTGAAATCTTAATCCGTTGGGAGTCAACCCTTGAATTAGAAGTTCACAGCTTATTTTACCGTCAGAGCTACTGCACAATTTTTGAAAAATGAAAAACTACTTTCAGTTTGACACAAGACATATTTCGATCGTTCATCGATCATCATCAGTTGTGAGTTCGCTTACAATTGCGGTTTGAATTTGTACAAGCAATGACGTAACATTTCCAACGTGATACATTTCATTTAAATGCGCGAGACATAAAACAACTGCTATGCGCGCGAGTCTAAATACATGGCAAAGAAAACAGTATAAATTACAAAGGAAATTACAATATTACACAAAATTATGTAAATAAATAAAATTAAATAGCACGACACTAATGTATAAGAAAAATAACATAATATTAGAAAGAAAGAGTTAAGTCAGCATGTTTGAGCTGCTTATTTAACGTGGGTTTTTCCCAGCGGATGTGGACAGCCTCTTTTAAAATTAGCTGCAGTCTATTGGGTGCGGATCTACAATAGAAAAGCAGTTCTTAGAACAAAGCCTACGGCATGCCTCAGATTGTTGCAGATGTTGGAAAATATGTGAGTTCCTGTTCCTGCTCAGATGCTCACGAATGTTTCGTTGCTCTAGACGCGGGAAACTCAGAGCATAGCGGACGTGAGTTTTTCCCTCCTCCTTGAAGTTTCTTGAAGGAATATAGGCACTGCTCGTAAAGCAAACACTTCTCAATGAACACAAGACAATTTATTGCTGTTTGAAAAACATTTCGGAAAAAAATTATGATTTGATACAATCACTGAAAACGTCGTGTGAACACGCGCGGGATCGCACCACTTGGTGGCCTCGCTCTCACGTTTTTGGCAAAAGACTGGGTTCTAACCAACGCGTCATACTCAAAATGGTGGAAGGAAGTCAGGCACATAGAGAATGTGTGTTTTTAATTTAGTATTTTGTTTTATTTTTCTGATAGTTTTATACTCTCAACCATTCTGCAAAGGAGCGACACACTGGATTGTCACTGAGGATGGAAGAATTCAACAGCAGGTACAATATTTAAACCAATTATCTTTTAAATTATTCACATTTTAAGTTAGATGTTAATATTTTGAGAATTTGATTTAAGCTTATCCTCAATTTTCCTCACTTGTTACAAGGTATATCATTAAGAGATCCTCCTTTAGGTTTTTGTCAAGTCCCCTTGAGCAAATTTAAGACTTTATGGTGTTTTGTCTGGATTCGATTGATTGCTGATGTGTAGCTTTCGAGCTTTTGACCTTAATGTAAATTATTCATTTCTCTCTCGCTAATGTTATTCTTAGCTTTGTTTTGAAAGCAGATATTATGAATTGTTCAACGAATAAAATGACCGTAATTGCACCGATCTGTAAAGGCGACAATATTTCTTTAACTAAACTTCTAGCTATAGCTTTTTCCGTTAAACTTGTTTACAAGAAATTTGTGAATTTTATTATACAGGAAGCCATTTATTATTATTAATTTTAGTATCGTAAAGGTTTGATTAGAATAATGATGTATTAAAATGTTGTAAGAACAATAACAGAAAGAAATTGTTAGGCTTCCTGCAGTGGAATTCAAAATGCAAAAATGCTGGTGTAAGATCAGGGTGAAATTTATTCTTGATCAATATTATTGTTTGACACCTGATGCTGGTGTGGATATAAATCCTCTATATCTAACTCTTCCTTATGTGAAGCAGTGAATATTGGCATAAATTATTATTCTGCTCCTCGCTTGGTCCAGATGAATTAAATCTTGCAATAAGATTTGTTGCCTGCACAGTCCAGATGTTTTCATCTGCTCGCATTTCACACAGACTTCATTGAAATGGCATTTCTTACGGTGGACAATGATAAAATTTTTTATTGACCAAGATGTAGAAACATCATCCTCATTCTTAAAAAAAATAGAACCCTGTCTGTGTTTTAATATCTGACCTTATGCTCAGGTGTGTAAAAACTTTTCTAATATTTATTATTAAAATTAGTTGTTACATGCCCGAGTGTGACGCCATATTATTATTGTTAAGTTTTGACAGTGTGATGTCCTAAAATGTTCCTTAAAACATATCATCTGAACAGAAACAATGGGCAGGCTTCTCATGGCCTGCAAGAGCAGACACTATTTCCGGATCTTGTTTGACTTGCCAGAAAATAAGCTTTTACCGGTAATTATTTTCCAGCAAGTGGAATGAGATCTGGAAATAATGTCTGCTCTTGCAGGCTAGGCTTCTCAAAGCAGAAATTAAGCCTACGACCATTAAACAATACTGGTGTAGTCTGTCCTACTGCTGTGTAAAGTAATATTGATTGATATAAATCCTGTATCTATGCCCTCCTCAGGGTACAGTGAATATTGTTTCATGAAGGAAGTAACATTTCACACCATTGCTTCTACCCTTATTATGGCTGGCCATTGGGTCAGAAACAGGTTTACATGAATAATGTCAACATAATTTTTTAATTGTCAGTGTAATAAACAATTTTTGGGCAGACTTAGTGCATAGTAAGTAAGGGAGAAAATCAGTAACAAAAATACGCAAAGTATATAAAAATGCAGAAAATGACAATAACAAAAGCAAAGCAAAATTCCACAACAATTGAAGAGAAATGTGTTTATTCAAAGGGCCCATAGGGTAATCCAAAGGTGAAAAAGAGTCAGTAAAATTAGCCTGTTCCAGGCGTTCAGATAGTGGAGCGCGAGCGAAAACTAAAGCGAGCGAAAGAGCGGGAAAAAACGAGGGGAGACTGGGGGAGAGTACGAGGGAACGCCTGTGAAATTTTCTCAAAGGAAGCCGTTCCGGTATACCAGAATCTGGTATACCCTCTGATTGGCCAAATTTGACACCTCCTGTCAACACCGGAGGGCTGTTGACGCAGACAAGAAATGCGATATGGCGTGCCCGTGCGAAGGTCATCCTCCATCGAGTCACGCACGGTTAAATATCTGTTTATGGCAAGCGCTTAACTATTTAACAAATGTGGATACTTTGCAAATGGAATAACAAGTTTGTCTTCAAAACGTGTTTCTGGGAAGAGGTCTCATCACCATTCTTCCAACAGGATTGGAAATAGCTTGATCTTTCAACTATTTCCAAGGTTAATCAACGCATTGCAAAGAAACGCTGTTTCGCTTGTTGTAATTATGAAAGACCAAGTAGAACAGCTTCAAAGCATTGGTATTAGAGCGCTGGCTATCGAAGTAGACAAAAAAGAAGCAGGAGAAATGGATCGGCTAGATTATTTATGAAAGTCATGAAAGCCTGCTGTCGAAGGAGTGGAGGAAAGAACAACAACAAACATATCGTAGCCATTGCAATCGATGAGGACAACGAAGTTCATTCCGTCACAGAGTGAAAAGCTTGCTATTCATCAATTTGATAAACCGATGTGTATATAAAGTCGTCTGTGATTCTCGTTACCTTTATTGGTCCAGTAGTGGAGATGACATTTGCCTTTCCGTATCGCAGAAAATTTTGCAATGTCCATTCGGCATGTCAGATTTCTTAAAGCTTCACCAGTACTTTTCCCAACGCTTTAAACTCGGGAGTTTCGGTGAGCATAATTACATAACTTTCTTGTCTACTTTGACCTGACCTTGGGTTCATGTTTCTCTGCCGCTGTCGGCGGTCTAAAGTGGGCGGCATGGGTTTTTTAAAATTAATTTCACAGGCGTTCCCTCGTACTCTCCCCCAGTCTCCCCTCGTTTTTTCCCGCTCTTTCGCTCACTTTAGTTTTCGCTCGCGCTCCACTATCTGAACGCCTGGAACAGGCTACAGTAAAATGAGAACCATTTTTACTGAATTTCAGCTAATCAGAGCCATTAAATTTCACACTTAACCAAGCATACTGTGAGCATGATAGCTATGTGTAAGCAGAATCATAAGCATAATAAGCATTTTTCATGTGCACTGCCAGAAGAAATTAGCCATTTTACTGACAAGCATAATGGATTCAACGTGATGGGAGTATCCTCTTTAAAGATTAATTATTATTATTATTATTATTAAAAGAAAAATTATATTTGTTTACCAGAATACAAGAAGATTGATTAACACTGACAGCAAACCCAAACTAGATAAAACTAAGGTGGAAGCAGGGAAAACATATTTTTGTTTACGTGTCATAATTTATCAATTGAAAATTTTATTTGAATTTCAAAAGAAAAATCATGATATTTCTAAAGATTCAGAAAAGCCACATCATCTCCAGGTGGTTTTTATGCAAGTGCTCTATATTATAACCAAACTGTAACTCAGAAATGTTGCGTTTTGTGAAGTGTGGAAACCCAGAGAACCTGGAAAAGACCCAAAGCAAGAAGCAAACCTACTGAGTTCAGCTGTTATCACACTAAACCAATCTTGATTGTGTTGTTCCAGAAAGTATCCATACTCACCCCATGGAGGGTTTTTTTTTGGTTTGAACCCCACCCCTCTGGAAATTCCAGTTTAGGCTCATACTTTCCTTGAAAAATTTTGGCCTTTAAGACCCCCCTCCTCCTCGGAATTTCCAGTGACCCTCTGTGGTGGGGGTATGGATATTTTCTGGAACCACACATTCTAAAAATACTGTATAGTGAAGTTCAAAAACTCTCTGCCATTATATCCAAAATCCCTGGCCAAACCTGAAAAATGTTTCTTGTACCTTTGGAGGCATGGTGGTGCAGTGGTTAGCATGTCAGATTATCAACCTGACTTTTGACTGGAAGATCGGAGAGTCAGCAGTTAAGCATTGGTGCGTTGTTTCCTTAGATAAGTAGTGTAGTAGAAATTTAACTCCACATTTTCTTTCTCTACCAAGGTGTATAAATAGGTACAGGGGAAAAACTGTCTTGTGTTAGACTGTCATCCCATCCAGGGGGGAGTAGTTACTGTAGTAAGAAACCAGTAACGTAAAGTTTCGGCCACATGGACCACCTTGGCCAAAGTGTAACTTTTACTTCTAGTGGATCTCTGAACAACTTTGTAGTATTGCTGACTTCATGAGAAGCTGTGAAAACAGTTTAAGAATGGCTTCACTTAGACCTAAATGGTATGCCTTTCTTTTCAGACTGACTCCATCTTTAATCTCAAAAGTCCATTCGACTTGGTCACCTTTATTCATCAGCAGAATGCATTTGACAGGCTTCAGGTTTTGCGAGAAGAATACCTCCAAGAAAAAAAGAAGTTGATAGCTGGGAGAGAGAAAGAACGAGAGGAGATTAGAAAATCTTTCTACAAAGTGGATCCTGATTGTGTTGATGCTGGAAATCACATTTCTGAGTTTGAGTTACATCTAGACATGACTCTTCCTTTTACCAAAAAAGGCATAAAGTAAGAACTCTATAATCTACGAAAAGGTTTTCTTGTTGGGGTGGGGAGGGGGGAGGGGAGCTTCTTCGGGGCTAATCCAAAATTAAAACTAAAGGTTTTTGATTCTCCTAAATCAAAAAAGTTTTTCCTGCTCAATTTTAGCTTTATTTTGGCATAAGTCAATTCCAGTTAACAGAGAATATTTTTAAGATATTTCATATTGTTAAATTCTGACTGCAATGTTGACACTTACACTGTACTTGCACTATCATGGATTAGTGTACACTGTAAGCTTGTCCTGACCAACTGGAACCTGGCAAAGTTTGAAAAGCATGAAAGTGAGTTACACCCCGAGGGGAACAGGGGAACGCGCGGAGATACGATATTTATCTTCGAGTGTTGAAAAATATTTCACGAGTGAGCGCGGCGAACACGTAAAATATTTTTCTACACTAGAAGATAAATGTGGTATCTCCAAGCAGGCATGTAATTTTCTGTTTAAATTATATAGACACTGATGGAATACCAGGATAATGATTTCTTGGACTAATCCTTTATTCGCTGAATCATTCTAATAAAATATAGATCTTATGCACATTTGAATTTTGGTCGAAAAATAGAGAAAATAAGTAGCGTTTATGTTTATTCTGAATATTACAGCAATAAGGCATATAACTTTTGTGAATTTCATTGGCTGAGATTGAAGTAGCCATGACAAGCATGATATCTTCACATGTGAAAGATAAAAATCGTATCTTCACTGGATAGGAAATTTTCGTCATTGAAAAAATCATGGTATTTCATCGGAGTCTATATAATAATACTGGATTTCAATCATTTGTCACGTTTACAATCTTCTTTGTTTAAACTTGATGAGTTATTAATGACTTTTAAAGAGTATATTTCAACCAGTCACTACTCTCTTCTCTACAACAGCTTTTGACTCTGATTTTATTAATTCCAGTGTTCCAGACCATGTTAATCTGTGTCAGCCACTACCCTCATCCATTGAACCTCCTCTTTGCCGAGCTGAGTTGCCAACCATCATGTACAGCTATGATCACCTTGAAGGTGTTAATAGTCGGCATCAGTTGAACACCAGCACGGAGCCAACACTGTTGACAGTGTTGTCATCATATTTTAAGACCGTTGATGAATTGGGAGCACGTGTGGGTTTGGCTCTGGAGAAGGTTAGTGAAATTTAATTCTAGATTTCAACAACCTGAAAAGAAAGGAACTTATAACTGAGAAACACCAAACATTACATTTTACTGGTTCAACATCAGTGCTTGGACTAACTTTTGAACTTCTTAGACGTGTATGTAGAGTAATGTGTCAGTTTTTAACAGCTGTAATAGATCTTTTCTGGTCCTACTGTAATGAAGCATAAAAGCTGTGTCAAAAGTTTTGTTTTGTGCCAACAAGATTAAGTTAGGTGATATTCATAGTAGATAAAAGCTTGCTACAGTGTAGGGTGCTCAAAAGAACAATATGGTAGAAAGCATATTGTTCTTGGTATACCATGATTGAATTTTCCTTTGCCTGTTGTTCCCATACAAATTGTTCACCTTTCTGCTCTTGAGTTGTGATTTCTAACTAACAGCAGTAAGTGGTGTTTGCTTCATTACCAAAATGTCCAGTGGGTGGCGAATGCAAGTCAAACCTGAATTTTCACTAGCCTTTGACTAGTTGGTTGCCATTAGTCTCAAGCACTGCAGTGTATGCCCATAAATGCATTTGAGCTTCTAAATGATGTCTTTTCTGTTTTGTCAAGTTGAACTCTTTTTTTCTCTGTTTCTCCCATGCAGAACTCCAGCTCTTGGGTTCTACTCAATCTTGCAGCTTATTACTGGAGAATCAAAGGCAATGCATTTGAGGCCATAGAATGTCTACGACAAGCGCTGTATTTCTCACCCAGGTTGGGTCTTTTGTCTTAATGGATGGGTCCAGAAAATGTCCATATCCCCCCCCCCCCCCCCATGGAAGGGATTTTCCCTATGACCCCCTGACTCTTCTGGAAATTCCAATGTAGCTTCATACATTGCTTTAAATTTTTGGGCCTTTGAGACCCCCATTTTCTGGAACTACACAATTAGAAAATTGGGTGGTGGTGGGGGGGGGGGGGGGGGGCAGATTACGTGATACTAGTGCAGTCTAGGGTTTCCCTTCTCTCACAACAGTGAGAGAACAGTTGACCCTGGCAGAAATACCAGATTGAGATTCTCATTCTGGTGTAAAAACTCACTGGTGTCATGTAAATGTGGTATACCGCTATTCATTTCATATTTATTTTAGTTTTGACCACAGGACTTAAAGTTTATAATTCTGCAAGGACATACCACCATAAAATTATTTACCTATAAAGTATTCATGTCGTACTAGAATTAAAAGTCGCACCTATAGATTTCAAACACCCCTTAATGTACCAATTGGCAAGAGTCAATAACATACTAGGCAGTTGCTCTTTAGACGTAAGTGTTTCACAACACTGTATTTCTTGATATGCTTGACAGTTTGACCACAGACCATGGGCAGGTGAATATTAAATTAATGTATCAACATTAAATTAATTAACTGAATCTGTACAAATAACTTAACAATGAAAACTTTTGTCAAATGTTTTGACTTTCTGTGTTCTTTAACTTTTTCTTGACTGAAACTAGCTTAAAAACACTTCTAGCAAGAGAATTCAAATTAAAGCTTGCAAACCAAAGAAAAACTCCATCGATGGTCAACTGCTTGTTAGCAGCACATTAGATAAAGTATTTTTACTAGTTATCAAATCTTTCTTTGCTCTTTGTAGAGAACGTAAAGACCGTGCGTTGATGAGTCTTGCCGCAGTGCTTCACCATACAAACCATAGTCATGACTCAATTGTGCTGCTTCACTCAGCTGTGGATACCAGCAGTGAGCTTTCCATTTATCACTTTATACTGGGAAATATCTATGCTGTGAGTGAACCTTGCTTGTCTTTGTCATCCTCAGAGGGTGAAACACTTCTCCTCTGGCACATAAGATTTGCTTGGTTGTAGAAACTGGTTAACTGCTAAAAACTGAATCTTTTAGGACTAGCTCTGACTGTCAGTATTACACAGGTAAGGGTATCTTAGGGGATAAGTTTAAGTAAAAGACAGAGCTGTGCCAGTAAATAACACTATCTTCATCTCAAGGGAGGCAACTGACTGAGAGATGTCTGTCTGGGAGAGGTATCCATCTAAAAGCGGTGTCTGTCTCAAGGAGGTGTGATGTGTCTTTCTGAGAGTCAGAGAGATGTCTGTCTGAGAATGGTGCTTGTCTGAGATAGGAGTCTGACTTTGAGAGGTGTCTTTCTGACTTAGAGAGGTGTTTGTCTGAGAGAGGGGGTCTGTCTGAGAGAAATGTCTGTCTTGGAGAGGTGTCTGTATGATAGAGATGTCTGTCCGGGAGAGGTTTCTCTCTGAGAGAGGTGTCCATCTGACAGTGATACCATCTGAAAGAAGTGTCTGTCTTAGAGAAATTTGCACCTGAGTAAGGTGTCTGTTTGGAAAAGGTGTCCCTCCAGGAGAGGCATTCCTATCTTAAGTGATCAGTTTTATTTGAAAAGCGTTGTCTGTCTAGTAGAGGTATATATGTGAGAAGGGCAGTTATTTGACCTACAGAGAGTTGACTGCAGACTTACTCTAAGCTGCCTATACCTCTGTCTGTTCAGAATATCAATCGTAGTTTTGTTTATTTACTCTTCTGACAGTCACTGAAAATGTATGAAATGGCTGAACTGTGTTACAGATTTACCATGGTGATATCTCCAGACACCAAATTACTGTGTGAACGGATAAAAGCAGTGCGATGTGAAGTGAAACTGAAGGAGCTTTTCCAGGAGCGACAGTTGTAAGCATTTCTTTTAAGATTCGTGTTCCATCAATAATTTGTAGCAATAGAAAATCCTATTTTAATATTTTGAAAAGGTCTATTAACTCTGAAAGAGCTGCTTGTCAGTGATATCCAGCAAAATAATTTTTGTAAATGGTTTGAACCCAGGAGTCAAATCATAAGTCGGTAAAATATGATTGTCCGGGTGAGTGTAGTCCTGAGAAGGACTGTTTGTGGTGGCATTGACTAACTCTGATGATGACTTCCACTCAGGTTATCGAAACATCAGTCACTGTCACCACAAACAGTCCTTCTCAGGACTACACTCACCCCGACTATCATAATTTACCGACTTATAAAATAATTTTTCTCTTATATTGGTCGGACGTGGCCTCAAGTACCTACATACCTCCCTGTTTTTAGAGATTTTGATGAGATATTGGACAGCCTCAAAACTCCTGAACTGGATGTGATTAAAGACCAAACCAGCAGAGAAGCAGAAAAGAAACCTGTTCTTCCTCTAGAGACATACAAAAAGCAGTTGAACCGAGTGTTCTCGCTCATACAAGGAGAAGCTAAATACAAAGACATCTGCAAGAGCAAAACTGGCCCTGCAAAACAGGTAAGCAGCGCTGCTTGATCCACTCTTTTTTCCGTTTTTCAATCCTCCATTTAATGTAGAAATTGAAAGGGGGGGGGGGGGGAGAGAATAGCCCCTCCCCACAAGGAAACTTAACGAGCCCTTCTTCTCTCATCAGACTAAAGATTGCATACAGGGAGCTGATGTTAACTAGCATAAATTACAATTGCCAATGAAAAAACAAACAAAAGAGTATACTCGAGAGAAAAAGACATAGTTTTCTGCTAGATTTGAGTCCAGTGTTAAGCGTAGGTGTTCAGCACTGCATATAATAATAATAATAATAATAATAATAATAATAATAATAATAGTAATAATAATAACAATAATATTTCAGCTTTTAAGGAGCACTTAAACAGAGTCTCAGTGCTCTTACAATTATGCAGATAAAAAATCTAACTAATATTAATACTAATTATAATGAAAAATATATGCTAATCTGTACTAATTTACAATAATTATTCAACGATAGAAACTAACATAACAATAATTATGATTAATTCTTGAAAAGGAAGGTTTTCAAACTCTTTTTGAAAGCGGCTACAGATTCAGAGATCTTGAACGCACTTAAGGCAGTTTATTCCATGATGTAGGAGCTGCAACTGCAAAGGCTCTTTCTCCGTACAATTTTGTTCTATATCTGGGGACTACGAGCAGATTAGAGATTTCAGAGCGTAAACAACGGGATGCCTTATAGACAGTGAGCAGTTCCAATAGATATGTGAGGGCCAGACAATGAAGCGCCTCGTAAGTAATGAGAAGAATCTTGAAAGGTTATTCGCTTCCTCACAGTTAACCAGTGAAGGTTATTTAAAACTGGAGAAATGTGATCGAATTTCTTGACCCTTGCTACAAGTCGTGCCGCTGAATTTTGAATTTGCTGTAACTTTGGTTCTGGCATGCTGGCAGTCCATAGATCAAACTGTTGCAACTGTCTAATTTGAAGTAAGTAATCTGATATGGAATATGATAAGCTTCTTTATACAGAGTAAAATTCCAGTTTTGATCATAGCCTGTTACCAAGTATAAACATCAGCTCCCTGTATATAACCGCCTTTTCTCGTCTGTCATATTCAGGGATACCCGTCTTTTTTTAAAATTTAATTAAATGTATTTCTTTCTTGATTTATTTATTTAAATTTCGCCGTACCCGGCTTTGTCCAAGGGTACACGTTGCCCTCGTGACGTGCGGGCGTTGTTCCCTCTTAAACTAGGATGACTTCTTTTCCTGTTTGGAGACGCGATGGACTGCTGTATTCAGTAAACTTTGGTACAGACCTTCGTGAGACACGGGTGTCAACCTGATCTCATGTTGAGTTTTCTCTTTGTTGGCTTGTTTCTGTTCCTCCCAAAAGGCTGGAAAACTCTTAGTTTTCAGTCTGGTGGCTTGCCACTATGGACATGATGGTGTGAAAATGCATTGAAAGGGAAATGCTGAACTTGTGCCTGTCGTCCAGTTAGCAGCCCCTTTTTTTTTCTTTCCTAGGAATCACGCTTGTCATCTGACCATGCAGAAGAAAAGGGGATGCAGACAGGTTACGATAGGGAAAGAGAAGTCGAGAAATCTACTCACAATCAACAAGACTCTAACCATCAAACCGAAAACATCAGCTCAGGGATAAAAAGTAAGCCAACAGAAAATGCTATGTTTATCACTGAGGCTGTTGAAGCTAATACTCACTCTGAAATGAAGCTGAAATCTGGCGATAACAATGACGAAGAAATCGGGAGTTCAATTGGGAAAGAAGAAGGTACCACAAGTGAAACACTGGAAGTGTCAGATAACACTAACATTTCAGTGGAAGAAAGAACGATGCAAAATCTTGCTGAGGCTCGAGTGGCTCTAAAACGCTTAAAGAGCATAATCAAAACTGTAAGTCGTGCGCGCAGTTCTGCGTCAAGCACTGTAGATGTTTCTAACGGAGAGGGTTCGCAAGTTGATTCAAATATCGATAGCAAAACTAGCGCAAAAACAATTCCATCTCAAAGTAAATTGAGTTCTATCAAGAGAACGCCGACCGTCGATGAGAAAGAAAGTTATGCCAAGAAAGTCGGAAACCCGGGTCGGACAGGAAGAAGAGGCGAGAGTGGGTTTAAGGTGTTGAAAAACAAAGAAGACGGCGATAAAGTTGTTATTACAGAGGAAAGTAAAATTGCCAAGAAAAAAGGAGAATCAACTTTGATGAGTAAAAACGGCCCGGGTTTCGACAAAATTGCTTCCAAAAACGCACGAGAAATTTCTAACGCTGAGTTACCGTTTGAAGAACCAAAAGAGAGTCGTCCAATAGGACCTAAACACACGCCCCCTCTCGAAGGTAAAAGCGTCTTGGCTCAAGGTAAAAACTGTAAAAATCTTGGAAGGAAGAAGCGAAAAGGAGAAGCGTTTGCTATGGAGTGCTTAAATCAAGAGCCGAGAACACAAGAACAGAGCTCCATTACTGAGACTGGTGAAGGCACTAAGCAGCGTGTAAGTACAACTGAGTTTTCTAAAGCCAAGGCAACAAGCACAGCTACTTCGCCCTTGCTGTCTGACGCAGAGGCGATTTCAATGAAGCACACGTCACCAAATGAAATTTCAGCCGCTGCTGCTTCGAGTGCCCATGCAAGCGAGCGCACTTCAGAAGCGGAGATTGGCGAAAAAGGTGAAAGGAAAACTCCTGCTGTTGAAGATGTTGCGAAAAGTAGAACTAGTGATAAAGAAAGCGACAGTGAAAACGGAAATGGCGAGGCAGCCTCTGAAAAGTCTGATTCAATTGAAAACAGCAGTAAAGAAAGCGAGAATGTAAAACAATATGATCAGATGGCCTCTGGTGGTAAGAAGTATTCTGATGCAAAAAATGAAAAAAGCGAAATGAACATTTCTTTTGTTGAGGATGAGAAAATTAAAACTAGCAGTGAAGACAGTGAAAATTTCAAGAAAGTTAGTCGGAGCAACACTGGCGGTAAAACTTCTGATGCAAAAGAAAAGAGCGAAATGAAAGATTTCACTACAGTGGATATGAAAAGCACCTCCAGCGATAAGGAAAGCGAGAATTTAAAACAGCACGACCGAGCGACAACTACAGGCGGGAAAAATCCCGAGAAAACAAACAAAGGACAAAAAGCGACGCAGAAAAACACAGAGTTTAAATCAAGCAAGGCGCACAACAGCGATAAAGCATCACAAAGTGTCAAGGAGAAAGTAAAGGAAGCGGAGTTTCTTCACAAAGTTGGTGCAGGTTCGAACGTGTTTGAAACAAGTTTTATGAACGTTCAGACGGCTGGACCAGTTCAGGAACCGAGTGAAGATGAGTGTAAACACATTGAGGGTGTCCAAGCGCTTGTTATCAGGAACAAGCAGTTCAGTGCGTGGCTGTCTATGGACACCAAAAATATCGAGTAAGTGCACTGCCTTAATAGCAGGTTAAATGCTGCGGATGATTAAAAACTGCAGTTTTTTGTCCCTTTGAAACCAAAAATTACAGACTGGAGACAAAAAAACTGAGGCCAGGTTGGGTAAAGCATGAATGGACCGTCTTTTTCAAGCCTCTAAGGACTGGAGCAACCTAGACAATAACATTAAAAGCAGCAAATCATTGTCTTCCTTTAAGGCAAAGCTTAAAACTTTGTAAATTATGCCCTATCTAATTGTTAAAGTATTTTAAAATTAGTTTTATATTGTAATATCAATTTTTATCTCTTTTCTTAGTTTTTAATTTTTTTATTTTTATTATAATTTGCAGGGCCCCACTGAAAACCGCCAAGACGAGTGGGCTCCCTAGATAAATATTATTATTATTTATGTATTTATTTTTCATCAGAGATACCCGACTGTGAAAAGAAACACATGCGCGTGCGCAAAAGTCGCTTTTCACGCAGAAACTCTCATGTATCGCTTCTCTCTTGGCTGTCCTTACTCTGAAGGTGAAATCTTTTCTGTATTTTAAGTCCATCAGCCTACGATAGGGGGTGGGAGCAATTTTGGGAGGGGAGGTAGTACACAAAACTTGAATGAAATATAGTTTCAGTTTTTGAAATCAAATGTTAGCTGGCGCAAAAAGAGACGAAGTACACATTCTTTAAACAAGCGCTATAAATTTTCTCTAGGTAGTTATATTAAACGGCTTAATTCATTCTAATTCTTCGTCCTATATTATTATTTAAGATTTAGGGGGATTTAAGGTTTAAGGGGGAGGGTGACGGACAACATTTTACTTTAGTGATACTTTCAGAGTGGCCTTGAGATGTTGAAAATTCTTCATATTTTTTCCATTTCTTCTTGTTAGCGTGAGGACGCATATTGACTTCCTAAGTGAAGTAGACGACGTAACCAAGAAGCCCCGCTGTACTGCAAAAGTAAAGAGCAACTTGCACACGTTTGGCAACCTTCAGGTACACGCCACTGATCACCCCCGCACTCCCACAGTGCCCATTGTATCCACGCCTCACCCCACCGGCTCTAGATTACTCAAATTATCTAGTAGATAGGGACTTCTCTGGTGTGAAGCGAGGCCGGCTAAAGGGAGGGAGGTTATGTCATACTATTTTCATATTATGGACGATAGTTAACCCTTTTTCCCAAAATAAAATTACAGTAGACTTATGTCATCTCAAACACGGAAGGGAATCGGAAAATTGTTGGAGATGGCGGGAATTGGCGGGAGTTCGAGATAGGAAATAGTAAATAGCTGAGCAAGGCAACTAAGTAAAACGGGTGTCAGTTCGAGATACCGGGGGATTCGAGAAAGCCGGGCAATTTGAGATACCGGGGGATTCGAGAGAGCCGGGGGGATTCAAGATAGCGGGGGATTCGAGAGAGCCGGGGGGGGGGGGTCGAGTTCCCGGGGGGATTCGAGATAGCCGGGGTTCATTGATCGGGTTCTACTGTACTATCTTTGTTTAAAATACTCTAAGGACACTAATTCAATTGAATTTTTGGCGACATTCTGAGAATTTTTTTTCCTATCTTGCGATGTGTTTATACTTGTTTCTGTTGTGCCCTAGGGAGTGGCAAATGCCGCTAAACTGGATCAAGTGGCTGAAGCTGGTCTTACCCAGGTTCGTTTGGTTTGTTTGTTAGTGTACACCGGAACCTCTCTTTAGTCTTATGTCACCTCCTTTCCCAAGGGACAGTTCATATCTCCCATACGCCCAGGCACACCATTATTATCTTAATGCCAAACATTTCACCTTGTTCCAGAGGCTAAAATTCATTATAAACTCTTCCTCCACGATCTGATACAGACACCTCCTCATAGTATGATGGGGAGGTGTCTGTATGATAGGCAAGTCACTTGGCCCTAAGGAAAATGAAATCCATGTAATTTTTCCTCCGTTATTCAATGGCCTCTGTAATGTTCTAGCCTGTGAATATGCTCTCTATTGAGAAATGGGGCAGAAGGCCGAAGAGCGAACTAAGAGGGAGGGGGAAAGGGGGCGTTAGTTTTCCCTCCGCGGAGCCTGTTTACAGGCTACTTTGTTCCTTCAGTATCAACAACAGCAATAATAACAACTTCACGACGATTTAAAGGTTTGTCGTACATTCAGGTCTGCTTGCTGGCTGCTTTTGTTTCGTGTGCTATTGTGTGTTAGTTTCTGGTTTTACATTGCTTTGTGGCTGTTGAACACTGCATGGTTGTTGTTGTTGTTGTTCTTTAATATTGATCATAACAAATCAGGTTTCTTTCACAGGATCCAAACTTTAAGTAAGCCACAAGCTTTCGACTCCGTCGCGGATCCTGGATCCTGGATCCTGGATCCTATGAAACAAACCTGATTTGTTTTGATTCAATATGACAGGATCAAGTACCAATTTTTTCATTAATATTGACCTTTTTTTCAGACTCTTTTGACAATTGGAAGAACAATGGTGGACAGCGTTGACGAAATGGGAACGCGAATATACAACGCTCTGAAGAAAGTAAGCTCAATTTGTGGCTGACTGGTGGCAAATGACGTTTTAGCATACAATTTCATTTGTATCTTTTCCCGTTGTTTTTCTTCACTTCTTCGTTTTACGCGCTGTTTATCAAAGTATTTTGCTATGCTTTTTAAAGCCTTTCCCTAAAATCTCGAAATACGGTGAAGTTTGCGTTGCGCATGCGCATTACAGAAACGCACGTAAATTTGTTAGTTTCGGGTAATTATAACTAAATAGAATAAATTTGTAATTTTTGAGCTCACACGGCAACCCTTGAAAGAACGTTGGATTAAAATTTCAGCAAAAGTTTTTTGATTGTATCCGAGTTTGTCCCATATGGATGAGACAGAGGGCTTGGATATATCTACCAGGGAGACGTGGCGGTTTCGATTTCACCGCTCGTTCTTTGTCCCGGGGTAGGTCGCCCTATGATCGGTTAGTGAGGGGACCGTTTACGCTGGACATGATCGGCACATCCTTACGATGGACCCTTCCGGACCATGAAGTTAAACTGGTCAGGTGGCCGGAGCTTTAGCACTTTCCGGCCCAATTTTTGGACCATTTTGCGCTCCTACATCTGAGCGCGCCTCTGAAAGGAAACACTTGAAGTAATCTTTCCATTGGGGGTGGGGGTCGCTAAGATGAGTAACCAAGTAAATAAAAACTGAAATAGACTGAGAAATGTGAAAAGCATGCTATGTTAGCTTTCATTTCAATGGTTACACTTAGGATTTCTTCCACAGACTCAAAGATTAAAGCCATTTTTGACAGCGTAATAAACAGCACCACAGGAAAGTACTGTCCAAGTATAACTTCCACTTGATTGATTTCATCCGCGCACACAAAAGTTAGAACCACCCTGGAAAGTTTGATAAACAGTACTACAAGAACCTATTTTATGGCGATTGTTACGTTTTAGGATTGTATTTGCAGATTCACAAGTTAGAGCCGTGTGCATTACACGCCGTACACGGCTCGAGATTTGGTTGTACTTTGAGTGAACTGGTTTTTGTTCGTTTTTGCAGAATGCAACGTCTTGGGTATTGCTTAATATTGCTTCATTATACTGGAGAGTCCAAGGAGATACTGTTGAAGCCATCAAATGTTTACGGCAGGCGCTTTATTTCTCTCCAGCAAACACAAGGGTGAGTTTTAACGTTAGAATCACTTGAAATAAAAACATCTAAGTGTTGCGACCAAGGTCGTGGTTTTCTTTAGAGAATTAAATAACATACGTTTGCGAAAACCACCAATAGTTGAATCTGAAGGACTAGTAATATTTTGGCAAGAACGTCATGCTAGCCCACATATAAGGCACTAATAACATTACAATCCTATATGAATATATACAACAACTGATTATCGCACCTACCTCCACTAACACACACTTTCCTTCACTTGTACTCACTTTCCTTCATTTGTATTCACTTTCCTTCATTTGTACTCACTTCCCTTGACTTGTACTCACTTACCTTCACATTAGTGCCTTATATGTGGGCTAGCATGACGTTCTTGCCCTATGTGTGGGCTACCATGACGTCCTGGCCAATATTTTCGACACAATATATCGTTAATTTTTTCGAAAAATCACGGTCTGCGGTTTCCCAAGGCGGGCGCGGTTTTTATGATCTGGAGCGGTGTGGCCATAAACTTGAAAGCTTTTTTTTTTTTGGAACTTTTAAGGTTTTTTCCAACTAAAGCAGTACCTGACTTCACTAAAGAATGTACTGAAGGTTGAACGGGAAAATGGCTCGTTTTGTTTTTCTTTGTTTGTTTGTTCCTCGTTCATTTCGTTGAAGTTGAAGAAGGCTCTGCTAGGAGGGTGGATTTGTGGTCGCTGTTTTAAGAAGAATATATACAGCTGACGCTCGAAAAAGCAGCTGGTTATAGTAAGAGTAATGAAAACCTTGCCCAACGTGAGTTAAGTTATTTAGCTAACATTCGGTGTAAACGCCGTAAAGAAAAAGCACTGGCTTACCGTTTTATAAATTCGCTTTAATGACGTGACTAAATTTTTATTATACTGACCAGGATGTCGCTCATGTCGGCCTTGCCAGTATACTGCTACGAGAAGGACAGCTAGATGACACTGCTCTAGTGATTAAAAAGGCTTTAGAGGTAAGGAAGTTCGTAGAATGTCTTCTCTGGGAGGTTTCCTTCTGATCTGCTGTATATTTGAGATGCGTGTGAGCGGAGCAAGGAGTATTCAACTGCTTTTTAATCTTTTTCTCAGATTTCTCCCAGCCTTGCTCTTGGTCACTTTATTCTCGGCAATGTATTTGGAGCTCAGGTGAGTGTTTTTTCATGTTTTTTCATGTCCAATGATTACGCCAGATTAATCAACATGGATGGGTTGTTATTTGTTACTTTATTCTATTTACGGATCAACGAGATCTACCACATTCAAAGCTAACCTGTCTTGATCCAGGCCCAGAAAATTGTTGATTTCCTTCGTATACGTTTCAGCTTGCCCAGTTTCACTCGCTTGTACTTAAAGGACGAACTCCATCACCGACATTTGCGTTAGGAAAAGAAACAGGTCTTTATCGACACCATTCACATCTTTTCCTGCACTTGGCACCACATACATCTTCTCCGTGCTAAGCACTGGTTGCATGTTTTCCCGCGCTTGGCAGCGGTTGTATGTTTTCCCGCGCTTGGCACCAGTGTCATTTTTTCCCGCGCTTTGCATCGGTTGTATGCAGGGCGGGAAAAGGTTGGGCGATGAAACGAGCGTGTCCGAGCAAAAAGGTGTGATGCAGTGGACTGGGATCGAATTGGGTGCTAGACCAAAATTCAAAATTCAAAGATCCAAATTCAAAATCCTAATAATCTATTAATAGTTTCCGAAAGACGTTAACTTTGGGTTATCTTTTCTTTGTCTTTTCTGCCTTAGTCGATGCTAAAAAACTGTCTAAAAACGAGCAGAGCAAAGTAAAAAGATGGAAAATGGCGTTTGGATGACGCGTGGCATGACGCGTATTTATAATTCGTGCAGCTCGTGCAAGGTTAATCAGGACACGTCCCTAGTTAATTAATTAAATAAATCAAATCAACATTAACACTGCACTTCTTCTTTTTCCCCAAAACCTCTCCTATGCTTGTCTGTTTCTTTAGGCACTACAAATAGACTTGCTCCTCAGTTTAGACGGTTTTCTTTGCTTTGTTTTTGTGCGATAAAGGGAGGAGAAATCTGCAAATTTAATTTCACTGTTAATTTGTTTACATACAGTTGGCGGCGTTGCGACGAATCGTCGCCATGGCGCGTTGCAAGGAGGCAAAGTTTAAAGTTGCAAAACGCCACTATCTCCAAATATCTCCAGCTAATTTTTTATTATGTCATGTAAAATTTATCGGCCTTTAATATATGTAAGATTTAGGGTGGAGTAATTTGGAGCTTTTTTTAAAGAGACGAGGAAAGACAACCATGTCATGTTTTTTGGCAAGAGCAAGCATTCGACACTCTCAAATTGAGCGCATTTTTCGGGAACTTACTGTGAAAAAGACTGACTAATGTCCACGCAGACATAAGCATTGTAAGCTGTGAGCTAGGACTGTGAAAAAACGTTTTAATCATAGTGCACGGCTGGCTGAAAAATAAAGAAAGAAAATGAGATTTCCGGTTTGTTGAAAGGTAAATTTTGCCGGCCACCAAACGCACCGGAAGCGCGGAAAAAGCGCTCGTGCCAGTCCTTCTCCGCATCACACATCGCTTGAAGAGCGGACTGCTCGTTTCATCGCCCAACCTTTTCCCGCCCTGGTTGTATGTTCTCCCACGATTGGCGGATTGGCGCCAGTTGCATATTTCCTCTCGCTTGACACTAGCTGCATGTTTTCCCGCGCTTGGCACTAGCTCAGTTCAGTAGTTTCATGTTTGTATGTTCCCATCTTTGCAGAGTAACATTCCGGAGGCGATCCAGCATTATTTGCTCGCCTTGCAGCTCGAGCCAGGATTTATGCCTGCCGTGGAGCGTTTAAAAATCATACAGTGTGTCTTGTGGAAACAGCAGCAAGCTTTAGAAAAGGAAGCTGAAGATCTTAGAAAGTTACTAACTCCTAATTGAACATAATTTCTGACTTCATCCCCAGGATGATTCGTTTCTCTTATCCGGTGGGGCCTTAGCACGAGTAATAGCGGCTCGCTGCAGAAGAGAAACGAGCGGCTTTGGGGATGAGTATGTTTGGGTCGTTTGTGTGCAAGTTGGATAGCGGTTAGAAGAACCAAGGTCGTAACGAGTTGAAAGAGTTAAAGCAACCACAAGGGTGAAAACGGTTAAGTTATCATACTAAAGGGATTTATGATCGGTCCAAAAGTGCACGTGGGTTAACGTTTCACATCGTTGTACAATTTTTGGGCGTCCTGTGCAAAATGTGAAATGAGAAATGACTAGTCTCCAGAACCATCCGAGAATATGAACTACAGCGGCGAATGTTTTTATGTGGATGTAAAACGTCTCCTAAAATATTCAGCTTTAAGGTTGTTTTGATTAAGAGAAAGACTGGATCATTTTGAAGCTTGGTCATCAAATAAGCAAACAGTTCGTCACGAATATCAGACAACGAAATATCAGAGTCGCTTACGAGGAGTCTACTTGTAGTTTTGAGGCAGAATCAGCTCACAACCCCAGGCTCGAAGGTTCCACTTTTGAACACCACGATAATCGCGAGTAAAATGAGTATGTCTTTAGACCGTCATTTTTTACGTGTGTGGTTGTTTAAACTCCCTAATCTAATAAATGAATATAATGTCTTGATGTGCCACCGAAATCTCACCTCTGAAAGATCAAAAAATTAGTGCTGGAAATTAGTATTGGAGTTAGAGACTAAGGGGTTGTCTGTGTTTGTTAAGCTCGCATTGGGCTTGTTGACTGAATAGTGGTCTGTGTTTCTTGAGGTTGTGGGGCAGTGTTGGAAATTTTATGAGGTGTATTTCTAGGAATTGTTTCAGTGCTTTCAAAAAGCCTTTTGGAGTTTCCATGACAGTGGTCTGTTCCGTTATTTTCTGTCTTAAGTGTGGTTTTGTCTCTCTTTAATATCTTCTGTCGGCATCGATGTAATATGCGGTCGCCTTTTCCTTAAAACTTTGTTTCTAACGTATTTTAGTGAATACTTTATTAGTGTGGAGTCCCTTCGCTATTTGTCCAGATGTCTCTTTTGCTGGTACTATGAAAGAATGTTTTGTCCATGCTAAAGTTTAACAAACAAGAAAATAAATGGTTAAAAATTTAACGTAAAACTATATTTGATAGATGTAAACTGGATCTATTTTTGAACAAGAGCAAATGGAAAGCTTATAAGAATAAATATAAGTGTAAGGTAAGAATTTCTTGCACAGTTTGTTGTCTTAAAGAATAAAATGTTATTTTTCACTTGTCCCATTCCTGTTTGGATGCCGTCACTCGAATATTTGTTTTCTTGTGTCTCCTAGTCGCAAAATTTTTGGATAGATCTTTGTGCGAGTCTGCAAGCTTCAATTTCGAAAATGTCATTGATTCTGACGGCAGAGTTATACAGAACTAAATATCTTCAAAGCTGTAAGAATGTTTGTTGTACATGCTACGTGAAAATTCTGGGACGAGTTGCAGGAAACGTAACCTCGAGCCTACCTGCGTAGATGTTCAGTCCAGTCAAATTTACTGTTTGACATCAGCAGATGTGCCCTTCCTTTTGTTTAATGTAACTCGTCCCAGAAGGCTATGCTCCCGTACGCTGCAAGCAGAGGTTTCTTGATCGCCATGTGTTCGAGAGGGCGGGATTATAGGGCGACGAGGAAATCCTCGCAGGGTAATGCCCTCGATGCTTTCTATAAATTCTACAGATAGTCTGGTACTAATGCTGGAAGTTAAAGTACATTTGAACAATCCGGTGACAAACTGGCAACGTCATCAAATCAGCAATGTGAACTACATTTACCCATGAATCGCTAAAGTGTTGTGTTACAAACAGAACTAATGCTGTAGCAGTCTTGCAACAATGTTATGTAGCCAGTTTCCTCTGAAACCAACAACAAAAAAACAATCCAATTAAAACCCTGGGTAGAAGATGATGAAGTTCTAGGTTTAATAATCCAATTCGAACAATACTATTTTAGCTTTTTTCCTTCAGTTGTTTGTTTGTTTGTTTGTTGAACCAAGCATAATCCAACCTCGCTTGTTTAAATACGCAGTTTGCTTTCTTATCTTTTCATATAGTCATTCAGATGTCTAGTTCACTGATTTTTGCTCGGCTTGAGGTACTTCAGGAACAAATGTGTCGTACTGCGACACCTTCACGTATCCGTACGAGTCATGCGTCAGTTCGTCCTCTTCTTCCCTTCTTCTTTCCTCCGCAAAATTAGACCACACCACCGCCATTAGTCCCACAACGATAAACAAGCCTCCGAATATTTCCAACGTATTCAGGACCTCCCCTAAAACGAAATACGACAAGATGGCGCAGAAAAGGACCTGAAGAGGCCAGGTCGCTGTGACGAGTGATGCAGAAATCTGCATATTACACCAGGAAATTAAAAGATAGCACAGACCGGAAGCTATAAATATGGCGTAAAGAATTGGATAGATTTCCTCCTTTGGTAAATACGTAAATTTCTCTGGCTTATTGACGTAGTAGAGCGAAGCCAAAGCCATGAAAATCGCGCCAAACATGTAACTCCATGCGGTAACTGTGACGGGTTTAGTTTTCCAAGAAGACTCCTCTTTGTCAAAGATGAATTTCTTCTGAAGAAGAACGTAAATTGCCATGGATAACGTGTTTCCCAGGAGAAATATGTACCCCCAAAACTGTATCTCATTAGCGTCACTGGAGCCGCCATGATCTACTGCTGCGCCAGAATTCTTTTGTACCGTCATGACTATAGCGCCAACCGCAGCTAGGAGAATTCCAAGGCACTTGGCCCAGCCGCGCAAGGTACGGAAGTCTGGGAACGGCTCTATTCGCGCGATGATGGCAAGTAACGCAGTCCACACGGGAATGGCGGGTTGAAATATTGACGCAATGTTAGCGTTGGTGTAGTAGATGCCAAGAAGATACAGTAACTGATTTCCAAACATTCCTGTTAGGCCAAGAATGATAAAGAGGGGAAGCTCTCTGTAAATTAACAACAAATGTAACGTCAGGAGGGCTGGAAGTTTCCCGTTGAATATTTTATTCCCAAAACCTGTTGGGCGCCGTAATCTTAGTTATGTTAAAACAGCGTGAGGCGCGAAATGCGTCGAATGTCGACCTGGGAACACACAGGTGCGACGTTATGAATTCGCACGCTCCGAGCGGCTGAGAAACGCCAATCGAAATTCTAACTGCCAGTTAAGAGACAAAGGCTTTGTTCGCACTCATTACCAGAATGCGTTTGAACTGGCACGAAAACCATATCAGATAGGCCTTCTGTTCACATGAAAGTGAATGCTTTGTGATGGACAGTCGCTACACCACTCCAATCTTGTAAATGGAAATTTTGGACTGGATTGGGGTTTCGTGCTGTTCCAAGCGTCTACCGGATCAGGCTAATTTTCTTTTTAAGATGGCAGACGTTTGCGATTTTGATTACCTTGAATCGAACGACCGTTTACTTTTTCAGGCTTTAAAAATGTCTAGAATTTAAACTTCGACTCTGTTTATGGTGAATTATTAACAAAACAAAAAGAAGGTATAAAGGCAAGATGCCACGATATGGGTGATAAAAATAACAGGGCTAGTTCAATAATTTCATATTTTGGTAGTGTAATTTCAGAGAAACAGTACAGAAGGGGCTTGAAACCACCTAGACTTTCACAAAGTCCTTCGTCGACGCGCGGTTTACGTATGGTGCAAGTCTAGAAACCACCCCACTTTTGAATTGTTGAAACAGTTGCTTTCTTTTTTTCTGACAAAAACGTCAATTGGCCATCATCTTCAAGTGGGTGTTAAAAGAAAATTAGTTTGGGTTGGTACCCCATACGAAGACCTCAACGGCTTTGCTATATAACCGGTATAGTGTGTACGACTTTGCACCGTTTTATGTCGTTTCTGTTCACATCATAGTAATACGCAGACATTTCCGTGCCGGGCGAATTTTCTTTTCACGCCCACTTGAAGATGGCGGCCAATTTATGCAATTTTCTGCTGCTCCTCTAAATTTACATTACCGAAATGCCAGTTTCTCGAACTAGTCTTTTTACGGTGACACTCTGCATTATGCGAACACTGGTCGTATTCTAAAAATAATCAGCCAAATGTTTGACTAAACAAAAATTGCAACCAACTGCTTAAGCCAAACAGTGTAAACACTCAAACAGTTATATTGGATTACGATTTTAGAGCTCGAACAGAAGCTTTTCCTATTTAGCTTAACTATGAAAAAGATTTCTACAGGGGAATGTCGCAAAAAGAAACGGAAGGCAAATTATGTCCCATCTCAAAAGACTTTTCACAGCTTTATACGCACGCTTGAGCATACTTTTTTTTTGTCGCCCTTGTTGTTCATCAGAGGATAGACAGGTTGTGAACAGGCTAGGTTTTTGAATGGGTAGACAGGGAAGGAAAAAGTTTGTTTGCGACAAAATAATACCCTCTTATGCACTTAGCAGGAGCCATCCCGAGGGGTTGACCCCACCCCCGGACATTTGCACTACAACGTTTACAAATCCCCCCACCAAAGAACAATATCTTTTTCAACAAAAAGCTACTATTGTCCCTCCCCCCCTGGGGATACATTAGTAAGCTTTTTTTTTTTTTTTTTTTAATTTCAGCAACCAATTTCCAATGGTTTTCAGATGAAGCCTCAAGTTAAAAAGTGCATTATTTTAAGGGACTCCCAATTTTGGAACGTGTTCCGTAGTTCATATCCAGTCGCGTAGACAGCACTCGTTCATTTTCAAGATGGTGGCGGCGTGGGGGGTCGGCAGAGTTACAAATCCCGCGGGTGTTTTCCCGGGGATTCTGCTACTAAAGAGCTAAAGAGATCCAATCCTCCAATCCCGGGCTAAAAATTGGCAATAAAAGTCAACAAATCCCGCACCATGCCCGCGTATGTTCCCCGGGTCATCTCCCCGGGATGGCCACTGATAAGTGCATTACGGCTACAATCGTGTATGCTTACCGATCACTTGTGCATGCGATTAATCACAAAGATCCGAAACCAGACACTGTACGCACTGGTACCAGTTAATGCTGTCATTATTTCACAACACAAAGTTATCACTTGGTGATTAAAGAACTATCTTTTTGGCTGACTTTAACTAGACGTCAATCAATATGTAATAATGATAGCTACATCGTTAGAAGATTTCTGAATCTTCAACGTCACATGAAACGTGATAAAAAAGCTGGAGATAGTGCAAAATACCTCACGCGAAACAAGTCTTGGTCGCAAAATCGCAAAATCGTGCGAAATTTAATAACTTGACAAAACATACAATAAAAGAAGGAAGAAACCTCATGTTATACTTAGCCAGGAATAATTAGCATTTAAGTCAACTGCGACAAAGGGAAAAGCCACAAATCATTGGTCAAAGTCGTATTAATTCGTATTAATTCCGTATTAGCTTTTACCTCAGTGATGGGATTTGAATCGTCTTCTCCGCGACAAAGGCAGCAATTAGAAGCACTGGAAAACAGCCCGCGTCTCGAATCAAGCTGAAGATCAAAGGATCTGCTTGGTTCTCTTTGGCGAATTTTGAAACAACGACTCCATAAGCTCCAAATCCAAGCTGAACTACAACAAGAGCAAGCCATACGACCCAAACACCCGCGACCGCCATCTTGGATTGAGTAATGCGCTCCACACGCCATACTTCTGGGTGAAGTACTTCGAGGTTGGTCTGATGTGACTGTCACGCAATCCCTACTTTGGGAGGCACAGTAAAAAGAGCCTCTGCAGTTTGAACTTTCGTCAATCCCCGTTCTCATTTAATCCCAGTTTAAAAATTTGCTAGCGGTTATTGATGGTTTACTGAAAGCGCGTCAAAAAAAAAAACGAAAAAAAAAAGAGGTGATTGTTTCGTCCAGTACAGTTTGCCTCACATATCAACAAAGAGATTTGCCTTGATCAGGTGAACAGTTATTTATAAGCTTTTATACTTCTTCTGGTGTGTCTTACAATGTAATAATCGTGTTCGTAGCTTTATCAACGTTGTGAGATAAAGATCGTTTCAAGATGTAAAAGTCGAAGCCCGTTAGCACCTCTTTGATCAGTTGTTCGATAGCGCGTCCCTCGTCTGTCGTAGTTTACGGCTTTCCTTAGATCGTTTAGTGATTGCACTTTTGAGGAGAGATTTACGGATCGATGTGATGTCATGTCGACTTACATTGGGTAAATCAACGCACACAAACTTGGGAAGAACGTTGAAAGATTGACAGTTACGTAAGTTCAAATCTAATTCCGCCTTGCGAGTCCACTTTACCTTTCTCCTACGTTTCAATTCAAGAACGGAAATCATTTCCCGTTCGGTGTTCATTGGTGATCCAATCTAACGATCATTTGCAGTCCCGAAAAACTGCAGATCTGAACAAACGTCCTCGTATTTTTCTATCTATATTGAAAACAAACTTTTAGGTATATCCTGGGCCCCATTGGGCCCCATACGCTTGATTTCCATGATCCCTCTGATTGTGTGACAGTCACGCTAGCTACACATGAACAACAGCAGGTTACTACTCAATCCAAGATGGCGCTCTCGGCTGTCTGGATTGCTCTTGTTGTCGTTCAGCTTGGATTTGGAGCTTATGGAGTTATTATTTCTAAATTTGCGAAGGAGGACAAGGCGGATCCATTAATATTTTGCTTTTTTCGAGATACGGGAAGTTTTCCAGTGCTTCTAATAGCTGCTTCTGTGTCCGAGAAGAAAGTTCAAATTCCACCAGTGAGGTGAGCGGTTTTATTTACCTTGCATGTGGTGTAGTTTATTACTCTCATTCGTGTCTTAATATAGTAGGCTTTCTTCTCCTTTTTCAGTTGTTTTCCAAAGCAATTGTGTCGATTTCTTTCCACAAACCACTAAAAATCACCAATGTCTTTGTTACTAAAGACATTTTGCAGAATGAAAAATATTAATGTAATTTGATTTGATTTCTTTTTAAAGTTATTTACAGTTAGCTGTTAGTGGTAATATTTTTCATATGTTTTCATATATTTGTCACTTGACTTCTTTTCTTCTATACTAATGTAAACACTACCCGCCCAGACTAGCTACTGCTATTTGTGGGACAGTGTAGTCCTTTTTATTTTACTTATAGAAGTGAATAATAATAATAATAATAATAATAATAATAATAGTAATAATAAACTTTGAATAAGGTGATTTGTTTTTATATGGGGTAGCTGAACTCTTTTACAAATCGTCCTTATGGACTTTTTTATAATTGTCTGTTAATTAATTATTAACCGGCCATCGCCATATGGCGACCGCCGGTTTATAAAATGGACGCGGTTTTTTCCTGATGGTCAGTTGGTTTAACGTACGAACAAAGTGCTGTAAAGCGTGTGGTAGGGGTACTCAAGAGCGGTACTGTCTTATATAAGACGCATGTGCATATTAGTCTACTGAATGTTACCTTCGTATGTTCTTGTCTTTTAATTTACAGTATTTAAGATATGAACGGCGAAGGGTTGTTAAGTATGGGTTTCAGTATTTGTCTTGTATAACACATGTGCAACTGAGTAAAGCAGCTAATAGGATTGAATGCAAAATTGGCTGTGTTGTCTGATCTAGTTAGTGGTTATGGTGAAATTTTTTTTAGCGCAGGAGTTTTGTTATTGGGATTGACATTTTTAGGGATGTAAAAATGTGGGAGTGGAAGGATTTGTGAATGTGAGGAGCATACCACGCTTCTTTGAATGTGATTTGCTTTGAAAGTTGCGTTTTGTATAGCAGCGGTGTAATCTTGTGCTGCGTGAGAGGCAGTTTCCCTTGGCATTTTATGGGGGGACGGTTTCCGCAGTGGATTGTAAGTTTTCTCATTGGGTAACCTGTATTTCGCAGAGGGGAGCAAACGACAGCTGTATTTGCAGCTTATTAGCGCGGTAAGGAATGGTGGCTTAGGAAGAGAAGGGATTGGCACCAGTATGATGATGCAATTAGTGGATTGCACCATCGATACATCATAGTTCTTAAGAAGGGAGAGAGACGTGTGTATATTTGAGGGGAGAAGTTGACTTGAATTGCATAAAGACAAAGGAAGCAGTCATTAATAAGGAGATCAATTAATTAGGTAGCTGTTATGAGTCTTTAAGATAGAAAATAACTGAATATTATCAAGCGATGCATGTGTTGCTCGTTGTTGCCTTGGGTGGGTTTGAGGTAATTGGTTTACATTACGAATTCCGAGTCAACTTGTTTACTTTTGGAAGGGGATTCCCGGGTTAGCAAACCGCATTTAAACATCACGTCATGAGATATGCCTTCACGAGCCCCAAACTCTGACGATCTGCTCGTGTTTATCAAGCATTATATTTTGATTCTACTGCTATGTTCACTGTTTGTATTTACGGTCTAGGCACAACAGTAAACACTTCGTTGTCCCTGTGTAAGCATTCTCAGTTGTGGACGAATTTATACCGACATTCAACGTTTGAGTGAATTTGCGTTTTCCAGCAGAAATAAAAGCAATAAGAAAGATAAGCTGAGTCATCAGAGTTTAAACATAACGTCATACAGTAACGCTATAGTCAAAATATTGTGTCACACAGTCACACTTTTCGTCACACCGGTTCGTATAAATAGACGATCGCGCTAACATTTGTGAAACCTAGGGGTGGGGAGGGTCAGAATGGCCGGTTAAAATGCCCATTGGGCTTTCTTGTTTGCCATTAAATTGTAATAAATAAATTTTTCCATCCCACTCTACCCCACTGCCCCTTCTAAGTTTTACACGCGCCCTTAGGGTGTGTGACATGAATTTGTAGAAAGGGTGACTCAAGCGTGACAGTCTCAGAAGGCATTACTTGATTAACCACAGGGTGCACTGGAATCCATTCACTCTGGGACCATGTGCTCAAAATTGGCTTATTAGTTTATGAAAAGTCCCTCCTTTTCAGTCAGGGATAGTTCAGAAGGAAGAGCAGGCGAACATGCATGAGAATTGTCTGCTGAGTGGAAAGAACATGTGGGAAACCATCACCCAACCCCTGCATTGTGTTTCATGTGGCAAGCGATTTTGTGCATGTTTGTGTTTTCTCACTCGTTAAATGAATAAAGCTTGGATTTGGCATGTGCAAGACTTGATAATTTGTTGTTGTTTTCCTTCCAAGGGAGCTTCCCCTTTTTGTTGTTCTTGGCCTAACAAGAATGTTTGGTAGCCAGTTCTTGTATATTCTTGGTATTTACTACACCAACGCTAACATTGCGTCAGTATTTCAACCTGCCATTCCCGTGTGGACTGCATTACTCGCCATTGTCGTGCGAATTGAGCCATTCCCAGAATTCTGTACCTTGCGTGGCTGGGCCAAGTGCCTGGGAATTCTTCTGGCTGCAGCTGGTGCTATAGTGATGTCAGTACAAAAGAGCTCTGGTACAGCACCAGCAAACGAGGGTATCTCCAATAATGTATATTTTTTGGGATACATATTCCTTATGGGAAACACGTTATCCATGGCAATTTATGTTCTTGTTCAGAAGAAATTCATCTTTGAAAGAGATGAGTCTTGTTGGAAAACCAAGCCTGTCACAGTTACTGCCTGGAGCTACATGTTTGGTGCTATTTTCATGGGCTTGGCTTCACTTTACTACATCCATAAGCCAGAAAAATTCACCTACTTCCCCAAGGAGGAAATCTATCCAATTCT